>CM075671.1:30250000-31485000 GCA_037962975.1 Clitoria ternatea | reverse complement strand
TTGCCAGAGGTTTTCTAATCTTCATCACACACCGGCCCAAGAACTCTCTTCATCCGCAGTGTCGTGGCCTTTCTATCAATGGGGCCTTGATATCCTGGTCCATTCCCCACCGCTCTAGAAGGCATTAAGTATCTGATCGTGGGAGTTGATTACTTCACCAAGTGGATTGAGGCAGAGCCGATAGTACATATCACATCACCACGGACAAGGCGTTTTGTATACGAGAATATCATAGCTCGATTTGGCGTTCCAGGGCGGATTGTAACTGACAACGGTACCTAGTTCATAGATAAAAAGTTTATAGAGTTGCTTGAAGGACTAGGGGTAGTCCAAATATTTTCATCTGTTGAACACCCCCGAACGAATGGCCAAGTAGAGGTAGCTAATAGGGAGGTGTTGAAAGGATTGAAGAAACACCTTGGTGAAGCGAAGGGAGGATGGACTAATCAGCTATGCCATGTCTTGTGGGCATACCGTACTACACTACACTCTTCTACTATTGAATCCCCATATCGGTTGACTTACGGGGTTAAGGCGATGATTCCAGTGGAGCTCCAGACCAGATCAGCTCGAGTGGAATACTTTTCAGTTGGGGATAATAACGCCAATTTGGCATCAGAGCTAGATGTCCTCCATGAGTTAAGGGAAGAAGCTTTTGTTAGAGACCAGGCGATTAAGGCGAAGGCAGCCCTCCGGTACAATAAGCGTGTATAGCACAGAGCTTTTAATACCGGAGATCTTGTTTTGAGGAAAGCAAGTGTGGGGAATAAATTCACTCATCAAGGAAAATTAGCGCCAACATGGGAAGGCCCTTACAGAGTTTCTGAGGTGACTAGAAAAGGATCATACCAACTTGAAGAACTCGATGGAACACCAATTCGCAATAAATGGAACACACAGAATTTACGTATTTACTACAGCTAGTTGGTAAGATGGCATGTATTCTTTTTCTTCGCTTGAGTTTTTCCCATTGGGTTTTCTTAAGAAGGTTTTAACGAGGCATGACCCCAACTACGCTCCCTTTGTAATATGCATTCAAGTTAATGAAAATGCAGTTCATGAACTCATTGCTCTCACCTTTCCTTTCTATGTTGTGATTTATAGCCATAGGCCGTTACGCATAAGGACCCTCAGGACGGATGATCTCAATCACATATTCTGTGAATTAACGATGCAATTCCTTGAGGGGTGAAATGGTTAGTAGGATCGAACCGAAAACTATTTGAAGGCCCGGATTGTAGGATTAAACTGAAATCTGGGTACGGTTAGTAGGATTAAACCGAACCCTGTTTGAAGACTTGGATTGTAGGATTAAACCGAACTCCAAGTATGGTTAGTAGGATCGAACTGAAAACCATTTGAAGGCCCAGATTGTAGGATTAAACCGAACTCTGGGTACGGTTAGTAGGATTAAACCAAACCCCGTTTGAAGACTTGGATTGTAGGATTAAACCGAACTCCAAGTATGGTTAGTAGGATCGAACCAAAAACCATTTGAAGGCCCAGATTGTAGGATTAAACTAAACTTTGGGTACGGTTAGTAGGATTAAATCGAACCTCGTTTGAAGACTTGAGTTGTAGGACTAAACCGAACCTCAAGAAATGGGTTGTAGGATCTAATCTTTTTCAAGGTTGTACCGAACCCCACATGAAGGCTTGGATTGTAGGATTGAACCGAACACCAAGTACAATCGCTGTCCTCATCTTTGAAATAATTTCCACAGGACGGATGACTACAAACACTACGATACTGCATTGTAGAGATCGAATGAATTTTTTTACCCACCAAGGAGTTAAAGGTAACACTCCACAACAGATATTTGCTTCCCAAAACACTTATACTTGGGGACAAAGCACGCATGAATAATTCAATGTAATACTGCTTATCTGTTATGATTTTTGTTATTTCCTCCGGGGTGCAAACTAAGCTTTTAACGTTAACATAGTTAAACAGAGCGGTCTTGTGATTAATACAAAGGTAAAAGCATAGCATATATGTCTAGGTTATTGACAACCATACACTTGTCGCAAATGATAAAAACAAGGTGAAGGAAAATTTCATTTATTTGAAGAAAAATTTTATACATGTGAGTTCATGGAAACTGGAGCTGATCCCAGTACACAGCTGTAAAATAAAAGTGCAAAAATTAAGGAGCAGGTGTTTGAATCTCCGCTGTGGGCACATCCGTTCCCCCCTCCTTGGGTCCTTCAACTTGGGTCCTTTCAACTCCGGTCTCCTGGCCAGATTGGACGTTCTCTTGAATAACATTTTCAGGGCCAGGAGTAACTGGTGGTGGTTCAATACTTTGGCCCTCCGGAAGATGGGGCAGTTCATAAAGAGAATCCGAAGGATCCTTATGCGAACCGTCACTCTTCACCACAACAAGTTTCCCTCCGTGGAACTCGTAGAACGGATCCAGCCCGTACAAGTTGAGTTTCACATCAGGATTGCGGTAGAAGACCTGACGAAGGGCTAGGCCGAAGGATTCAAAGGCTACATTCTTGCATATCTCCAAAGCCTTAGCAGCCTTGGCCTTGGAAGTAGCCAACCTCTTCTGAAGCTTGGTAACCTCTTCCTCCAATGGCCCAGCGCCCACACTCCCCTTCTTCAGTTCTTCAATCTGAGCCTACAACTCCCTCTGAAGGGCTTCCCACTCTCCCAGGCTTTTATTGTGGCCGGCCTCCGCTGCTGTAAGATCCTCATTTAGCTTGGCGGGTTTCTTCTTTTCAAGCTGGAGTTCTTCCTCCAGGAGGGGAATAGACTTGTTTTGCTGCTGAAGTTTAGAAACTTGCCGCTCCAAAGATTTGTTGGTAAAGTGAAGTTGGCTTATTTCTTTAGTCTTCTTCTCCAGCATCTGCTTAGCCTTTTTCAACTCTGACTCAACCCCCCTGGCAGTTTTCGCTTGCTTGGCCGCCCAGGCCTCCTTTACAGCGATGTCGGCTTTAAGTTTCTCGACGTGCTCCATATAATCCGCCTTTTCGCTTAAGGAGTCTAGTAGGCCGGAGAGTTCGTCCAGTTGCCAGCGACCGGCCTTGCATGCGCCCCTAACTTCAGCAGCTTCAAGAGAGGGGCGGAGGCAATACCTTGCCTTAGGAAGTGTGGGAGGCATGGACCCCTGGAACCAGAGGTAGGGAGAAAGGAAAGATTCTTTCGGAGGAGAGCTAACTGGGGCAGGCCCGCTCTCTGACTCCGTCTCAGAGCCGGTGTGTGAAGGAGGGGTAGAGGAAGAGAGAACTGGTTTCTTCCCCTTGTCTTTCTTCATGCCAGTCTCTTCCAGAGTCCTCTGACGCTTTCTTAGAGACTCCCCAGCAGAAGATTTCTTTTTGTTAGCAGCCTTAACCAGGACCCTCTTCTTCTTCTTTTTAGGGACGGGCTGCTCCTGGTTTTCCTCTTCAACTTGAGGTTGCTCCTTAGGATCCTTTTCCTCAAGGAGAGGTACATCGTCCCCTACAACGGATGTCAAGGGGATGGTGGGAGTTTCAGCCTTGAAAGAATTTCTTTTGGCTTGAACGTTGTTCTCTTCAGAAGAGGAATCACCATCTGCCAGCATAGACTTAAGGGAAAGCATATCGACGGAAGCTTTTTCGATTTGCTCTGCAAAACAAGGAAAGTTTAGTTAAAATACTGAAGGCAAAGCAGAAAATACAGAATGAATACGCAATGCACGCAGCTAGGAAACAAATATTACAGAGATATTTATTTCGGACATCGGCACTCCCCAGGAGATGCCTACAAGAGAACCCCTTAAGGGCCTTTGAGGCCGATTGCATGGCACTCAACACCTCTATAGAATAAGGGGAAAGCTCGCCCTCTTCAGTGTAGTAAGTATGGCTCAGCAAATGGAAATGCTCGTGCGTCCAGCTGATGGGGAATTTTGTGAATCCCTCCTTGTTGAGCCAGAAGACTGGCTTGTTTGCTTGCACTCGAATCCATGTATAGTAGTGCTTGAAAGAGCGCCCATCGATCTTCACAGATTCGGTGTAGGATTTGAAATTCATAATCCTTGAGTCACAATGGAGCGTTATGAACCCAAGACAGCCTTTCTTATTGGCACAGGCCACTTGGCAATAGTAGAAGAGTTTGGCCACAGTGGCTGTGAAATTGAAGTGTTCCCTGAGAACCTCGAGAGCACGCACCAGGCCCCAGCCATTAGGGTGTAATTATGTGGGGGCGCAGTCAAGAAAACGAAGGACGGCCATCTGAAATTCTGTCATGGGGAAACGAACTCCCAAGTGTTGGAAGACGAAGTCATACATGTATGCCGACCTCTCATCTGGGACTCGATGGCAGACTGCTCCATAGGCCGGGGTGCAAGGATGAGAAAATGGCCTCTGTATTTCTTTCTTAAGTAGACAGGGAATCAAGCTTCAAAAGGATTACCGTCCTCTCTTGCGTGGTGCGAAGCAATGTTCAAGAATTCTTCTTTGACCCAGCAGTACGGGTGCTCCCTATTTAGCCTCTCCCAATTTAGCCAGTGTGCAGAATCAACGTCTTTCCAGACCCAGGAATTTCCATCTCGTCTGATGCGTGTTGAAACGCCTCTGTACTGTGATAAAAGGCAATGTTGTCAGAGAGGTAACCTTCAGCACTTGACCCGCTGTCAGAGCGACTGGTAGCCCCCGAGTCAAAGGAACCCCCAGGGCGGCACCGAACCACTGGCGCTCGCGAGGAAGAAGTTTCAACCCTCTCTGAGCGACAAGGCCCAGCCACAGGAAGATTCACAGGAATCCTCCCACCACGGTGGCTAGAGGGGGCACGTGAACTCAAATTCCCCCTGTTCGAGGTACCAGCGTTGCTTGGTCTAGGGCGCATGGTTGAAGTTGAAGCAACTAAAAATAATATAAAGGTAAGGGATAAGGAGGTTACCTAAGGAAGGAATAATGGAAGGAAGAACTTTGCAAAAGGAAAGAACAGCAACAGAGTCTTCAAAATTTGAGCAGAGGTTCACTAAGCTTGAAGGCGAAATTAAGTTCTGAAACTTGCTAAGTTACCCTTTTATAGGTAACGAAGGGGCACAGTGATTAACCAAGAGTTGTGTCGTATACCCCAAAACGTAGCTTTTCGAATTCAAACGACTTCGTCGTTTCATAGCCTAAGGTGCGAAAATGGTAACGCCTCATGAGAAGTTTCGAGTGAAGCGGGCCCACAGAAGCCAAAGTCCAGACCCGATAAGCCCAATCGACGGTTATGTTCCTGGGCAATGATGGCTCATATTTAAAAAGGCATTTAATGTCCAATCATTTTAGACGCATTAAATGCATCCCAACAACTATTCAAATACCAAGAGTTACAATTTCCAAAAACTCTTGGGATTTCCCTCATTGCAAATCTTTGTCCAAATCCGTTGTAAGGGCATCAAGAGGACGGATACGTAATCTATAGAACGGTTGCACTGGCAGAATACCGGTGCATAGTTGACAAGAGTTCTGAATGGGCATCCTCAGAGTACCTTACCGGCATCTAGACTTTTTGAAGACTGTGTAGCTTATATAAGCAACTTAACAATCCCTCATACAAGCTAGGGGACAAATGATCCGGTCTGAATACCGGCCCCTCAAGTTATGACGTCAGCATGACTGTTCCAAAGGGGCAACCGGTATCACAGGGCAGTATCTTCACACCGGTTATCCGCTCTCACTTCTCCGTTCTCACTTCATCGGATACTTCATCCGTCCTCACTTCCCCGTCACGTATAACCGCTTGCCTCAGTGTCACAATGAGATAAGAGGTGTTATAACTTATCAGTATGGATACTCTGCACAGTGGAATGTGCCAATATCACTTATAGAAAGGAGTAGGTAAGATCACAGGCGTGATGTACGGAAAAGGTGATTATCCTCTATCCCTGTGTCAGGACCATACACTGATAATTGACCTACCCCCTGTCACACTCTGAGCACTGAGCCACTCTGATTGACACTTTGTACACGGTATCAAAACCTATGGGCCCACCTGTATCCAACGATTCATTTTCTACGTCCAACTATAAATAGCATATTCCAATACACATGCAAGGTTACGTTGTTCTAACTCCCATCTTACTATTGCATTGCTTCAGTATCCACAGAGTTCATATACACTTTTCTAACTTAAGCGTCGGAGAATCTTCGCAGGTGACACCACCTTTCGTCCACTCCAACACGAAACTCTGGTGTGAAGGATCTCCAGGACAACGAGACCGGTTTCTCCCACTGAGAGACCGGATTACAATACCGGATACCCACTATACCGGTGTACAAACACTAAAATATATATACTTTTGAGGCTAGTCTCACACCGGATCGTAGACCCCGGCTCAGACTAGTTTACTTCCAAAACACATGTTCATGATGCAATATGCATTATTTTAATTTTATCATTTCTTTGACCCCTGGGTATCTATGTGTTCCCTATCTCGTAATATTTGTCCTCACTTGTTAGGTCTCACCCGTCTTTCAGACTTTATAAGATATTTCTATTTTATTTAAGAAATATACGGGCTATATCTTGGCTTTTTGACAAATAAATAATGTATATCTACTTTATAACTAATGATTGAAATAGTAGTAATTTAGATTTAATTCAACAAATAAAAGAATACTTAACCATTGCCCTTATCAATATGCTCCCTTTGAATTGAATTCATGGAGGCATTTAGGGATAAAGTAGCATTTTGACATTTATTTATGAAATACATATTTTTCTTAAAACATCATTGACCATTCCTTTTTACCGATTTAATCAAATGAGACTTAGCCGTGATTGTCGATTCTAAGTCTCATTTTGTTCGATTAGTAGAAATTATACTAAAAATATTTTATTTAAGATATTTTTATCTCAATTCTTTAAGGTGATGGAATAGAAATAATAATGTTAATAATATTATCAATTACTAGTAATAATAATGACAATTATAATAGTAATAATAATAAGCATAACAATATAATAAATAATGATGATGATGATGATGATGATAATAGTTTTATTAATAATAATAACGATAATAGTATAATAGTGATAATAGTAACAAACTCGTGCACAAAGAATAAGGCAGCAGAGCCGACCAATATGTTCAACAATATAGATAAACAAGAATTAAGAACAAGGCGGTAAAACTGACCAATATATTTTAACAACATAGAGGGACGAAAATTAAAACAAGGCAGCAGAGCCAACCAATATATTTTAACAATATAAATGAACAAAAAATAAAACAAGGTGGCAGAGCCAACCAATATATTTTAACAACATGGATGAACGGAAATTAAAACAAGGCGGCAAAGTCGACCAATATATTGGTTACGATTGGTGGAGGGAGATGGTTAGAGGCGGCTATAATTGAAATTAATTGGTGGAAATCGAAGGAAATGATGATCGGAAGTCGTCAGGAGGAAGAACGATGGATTTTAAAGGTGGAGGAGGTCGTGGCTATGGCAGCATGCTAAGGGGATGTCCAGGGGAAGATGGCGGTTTAGGGTGGTTCTAGGTGGTGGAGGTGGTGGAGGGAGAAGAATGATGGAGTTTCGCAGTGGTCGAAGGTGGTTTCGGTGAAGAACGAAGGTGGTTTGAGAGATGGTGGTCGGTGTTAATGGAGGAAAGGAAAAGAGAGACCGCGTGAGGAGGGAGAGAAGGCTGGTTCTAAAGTGGAAGAAAGAGCGTCACACTAATTTATAAGGAAACTTGCTCGGCGGGTCGAGATTTAATCGGTACTAGGTGGAACCTAGTTATGGTTTTTAATGCTTAACTTTGAGAAATATATGACTTATAGCTACAGTCAGAATCTGAAAAAGTACCCAACATAAAAGTTGTAGATCTCATTTTTCTCTTCGAAATGGTATGTGGTACTTCAAAATTAGACACCCGAAGTGCCTGAACAAAGGAAAAGTGCTCTCGGGGCTCCAAAATTGTTTTAACTTGAAAAGGTACCGTCACTACGTAGAATCCTTTAGGAATTAGCTTTTGAGACCTTCATGAAAGTTGTAGGGTTTTTTGATACAAAACCATAGAAAAAAGAAGTGATTTTGACTTCGTATAAGAGACATATCCACGTTTTTCTACTGCTAGGCTGATTAGATGCAAAAATGACTTTTCCCTGAAAAGTAAACTTTTCAGGGATGATCAAGCAGCAACTAGCTTTTGAGTTCTTCACGAGAGCTGTAGAGGGGTTCGATATGAGAATAAAGCAATTACAACAAACTGATTCTAAGCTCATATGAGAAAGTTATGATTTTTCTCATAAATTAATGTGATTTAATAGGATTAAATAATAGGTTTTCATAGTATAAATTATTGGTTCCTCATATTGGGGATGATAAGTCACGAATCAGAGTTCGAGGCTAGAAATAAAGATTGTTGGATTTTTCATAACGAAGAAACCAAGATGAGAATCACTTGATTTCAATATCATATGATAAAGTTAGGCTCAAAACACTAAAGATATTCAAGCCGGACTCAGGGGTTCCGATTTAACTAGATAGTTTTTCCGAGAAATGAGGTTGATGGAATCCGAATTAGAGTTCGGGCTCTTCGGGAAAAATGTTTGATTTGTCGAGACGGTTCATTAGGGACTGTCTATCCTGGAATTGGACATCCCAAAGTATATACATGAATAATTGGGGGCTCATTTTTGGTATAAATTGGGTGTGTGGAAACTAACCTGATTTTTCCTTGTTTTACGTGAACAATGGTACTAGTATAACTAGTTTATTATATAGGTGTTAAATATGGGATCGGATAATCAATTCTTGACTTTCTGTGGGAACCTCTGTTTACTCTCCCTAATATTATATTGCTAATTATAACAATATAATTAGCAAGTACCTTTATTCCATAATTAGATATTATTATTATATGCTTGTTGTCTCTTTTTATCGGGTTTCCTCGACCCAATTTCATTATTCTTCTTAAGGAATGGTCTCTGCCCTGATTATCACCTACAAAATTCTCCTAATTGAAAATCTACTAGGTTTAGGACTTTTACCAAAAACAGAGATGTTATAGGGTTGTTTTGAAAGGGGGTGGTTCTAAGGGGTCGCAAAGGGTGGTAGGTGAAGTGGTCAGGGTACTCATGGAAGATGTGCAACAGTCGTGATGACACTACGAATACAGAGGATGGAGGCTCGTGATGGTAATTTATGACTCATGAAAGAGATAGTTGTTAGAGAAAGATGAAGCTGTCAAAGGAAGAATGGTATGATGACATCGATTTGGGTTTAAGATTCTAATTGGTGAAAGTAAGTTTTTTGTTTTTTGGCTGATAGAGGAGGTTTTGGTTCTTGGTAATGTTAGAGGATTGGATTATGGTGATTTCTAGTAGTTGCTTGGGATGGAAGTAGAACGATAATGATGTTGCGTCCATACATCCTAGGTTGCATAATGTCATACGAGTCCCAAGTAACTATTGCATCAAGGTTTATTTTGCCTAAGTCTCGATTTTGACACAAAAATGGTTGTAGGATCAATTTGTTTTGTCATGGCATGATTCTTGTTCGATGCAATGCCATACAATTCTTGTAGTGTACCATGCGTGTTTATGTATTTTACTATGATTACAATCATTACTTTCTTATGAAAATTACATTCATTAACTTTAAATCAATATTACATATATTCGACTATGAGTCAAATTCTACTAAAAGAATATATTTAAGCGAATATTTCGACTGGGTCAAATCCTATTAACATTTAAGCAAGTATATCAACTAACAAAGAGTTGTTCTAGTTTAACTTGTCGTGTTCAAGTATCAATAAATACATGTCTGTTAAATTTTGATAGGAAAAACTTTACCGTATATAATGGTTATACTCGGCTCAAATCCAAATAACATATATATATATATATATATATATATATATATATAATAACAAAAAAAATTGGTTTTTTTATTAAAAACATCATAAATATAATTTTTAAAGTAATTATCACAATTCTCACCAACTTTTTATTATGATAACACATTAGATAAAAATGTAAAAATTATTTACAACGATATTAAATTCTTCAGTTATTATATATTAAGATGAGATGTGAATAAATAAATGTATTATTGGAAAAAATGGAATTTTTTTTGAATTTATAAAGGAAAAAGTTTAGATAAACTAAAATTTCAAAAAGGACATTTAATATGAGGTGGAAATGGTAACAAAAAAATATGAGATAGAAATTGTTTATATGAATATTTCGTTGTTATGTGATGCTGAAATCCAATGATTAATTGATATTGTACAAATATAATCAAAGATTTGGTTGTCTTCAATTATATAACTAAGAAATAAGTTGATCATGTCCCGTGATTCTAAAATATGTTGACTCGTTACTGTCAATCACTTGTGAAAGGTCACTTACCTTATTCTTTCCTCTATCAATTCCCTTTTGTTTCCTCTATCATCTTCCCAACGAAACAAAAACAAAGAGAGGATCAAATTTTAGGCATCTAATTCATAGAGGTTATGCCTACTTTCAAAAGAATGAAAATTGAAAGATTGCCAAACCAAATTGTTATCAAATATTTCTTCCCTCCTAAATCTACAAGATCAAATTTAAAAAATTTTCTAGTTCTTTTTTAGTTTATAATCAAAATCAGTTATTGAATACATAAATATGTTCAAATAAACTATGATTAAATCAGAAATTAAATTATAATTAAACTATTAATAATAAGAAATTAACCCATTAGTTTGATTTAAAATAAATATTAAATAAAGGCAAACCTATAATGTTGAAATATTTTAAAAACGTAAAGTATTAACTAATTTTAATGTTTTAAATTTTAGTAAATTATGCAGTGAAATTTGAGTTTTAAATAATACAATTTTGATAAAAAAAATTCTATTGTAATAATAAATCTATTTAACTCGAAATAATGAATTATGATTTAGTTAACAATACATATTGAAATTGTATGAAAAGCATCAGGTTTGATATTTATTAAATACATTTTTTAAAATAATGAAAAGTCTTACTTGTGGTTAAGTCTTAAACATGATTGTATCAGAAGAAAAATACAATAAACAATATATATATATATATATAAAAACCTATCCGATTCAAATTGAATTAGAAAAAAAAAATCAAACGTCTAATAAATTCAAGGGGAGGAACAACAAAGTATGGCATGGATTTGGATCACCCTAATGGGAATTGCATGTGCAGTGAGACAAAGACAGATACACGAGTGGAGTTTTCAAAATTCTTGAAGCTATATGGCCCACACATTTTTTTTCTCTATCTAGTGAGTGGATCGTATATAAATATTATTATGTACATATTTTGAAAGTGGCAATAGAAAAACCAGGCTAAGGTATATAAAGAAAGGGAAAGAGTAGAAAATCTACTAGTTTGGTAGGTTGTTAACATCATAGTATGGGTGCCTAATTCAGGTTCGCCAGACTTTGTTCATAATTAGAAAGGAAAAAGGTGGAACTATGCATAGGGCCATGAAAATATTTAATGAAGATGGCTTCAACTCAAACATGTTAACTCCACTCTCTTCCATTATTAGATGTGAAGAAGCTCAAGAAAAATCAGACATTCATCTACTTCCATCTTCCTAGTTAATTATTCACTTGTCCCATATATTCTTTCTCTTCTTTTTTCATTAGTGAAACTTACTTTTTCATATATATATATATCTCTCTATTAATTTTCATTGGGGGAATCCTTTGAATTATCATTATTTAGTTTCTAATTTTCCTCTGGATGTTAAATGAAATGTGAACAATGATCTTCCAAAAGCAACTAAAATATTCCTAGGGGAATTTCGCAAAAACTTGAACTTCATGACAATTTCTTTGTGATTCATAATGCTCTTAACAATCTCGATCCTTGTAATATTTTACAACCTGAAAGTGACCTCACTCTTATTCTAGTTCCATCTAGTCAAATCTTACTAAGGTTTGAGTCATGTAGAATCATTATGGATGGTAAAATTATTCATATCAAGATTAAATGAAATTGTAATTTCTATGACTCAAACTTGATACTACATATAGTTTAAAATAACCCTTTATAAACTTATGTACCTGCTTGATTGTGTGAATAATTTTTCTTTAAAAAATTCGGTAGGAGTTGAACACATATAAAAAAAAATTATAACAACTCATATTTTACTTAACCAACCAACTTAATCTCTTAACTCTAAATAATTTATTTATCTGTAAATATTTAATTTTTGTTAGTAAAAACAATATCGTTAATCTAAATAAAATATGTGTCCCGATAAATTTGAGGAAAAAAATATTTCAATTTATAATCTCCAACATATTTGGGAGTTAAAAGTTTTAGAATAGAAAAGAAATGAGGTCTAATAAATATTTTGTAATTTAATATTTTTTTTTTGAATGAAAGCAATAAAAAGACAAATTATATAAGTTTAATATATAGATTGTCTCCGGTTGTATAAAGAACTTAAATATGGCCTAGTCAGCATGTACTGATATTTGACCTGGTCAATCAATGTTCGAACCAATCAACATGTATTTGGTTTAACCAACCTGTACTTGATCCTCAACATGTACTTGACTCGGTTAGCCACGCTTTACAAACTTCTAGGAGCTACTCACTTAGCTTAAAATAGAGGTAATTATTCATAAGATAAGCCAATGTACTTTGTTATCTGCAATTCAAATAAAAGTAGAGAAATGAAAATATTTGAATTGTACTTATTTTTTTTTGGTCCGAAATTGTACTTATTTATAAACCTTGTATAGACATCCTTGTATAAACAGTACAAGGGGTCCATACTTAATAAGTTGAGTTATACTTAATTTAGACTAGTTTGTATGGTTTGAATTTTTTGTCCCATCAAAAAAGTTTGTTTTAAATTTTTTTTGGTGAACAGTTTGTTTTAAATTTGAGCCTGAGCTCAACCCACATCGGCCTGATGGGCTTGACAGGTTACCTGGTTAGGTGGGTATTTTTGGGTTTATGTAGGTTTTTATAGTCTTACATTATTTTTTTTATTTTTTATAAAAAATTTTAAAAAATATAACTATTAAAAATATATACAAAAATTTGCATGTTTCAAGTCAATTACAAAATTTAATTTAATTAAAAAATATAAAAAGTACTTTTTTCCATGGTAATTTTTTTTAAAAAAAAACATAATGTGAGTCGGCTCAGTCCAGTCTAGAAAAAGTTTTACCAGGTACGAGCTTTTCAAGTTTGGTTAAAAAATACCCACTTTTAATTTGAGCTCATTTTTTAAGCTTGAACCCGTCCATTATAGGCCGACTTGATCTATACAACTCTCTTAATGGGTATTTTTGGGAACTTTTCCTATAGGATTCTATAAGAATGTTTTCAACATAAATTTTTAGTATTTTATCTATTTGTAAATATTTTATAACTGTTTTATTTTAAAATAAAAAAATTGCCTCTCATTTATTTTTCGCGAAAACCCAAATTATTAATAATTAATAATACTTGGTAATAATATATCATTGCCTTATTGAATGATTGATTTTTTTTCTGTTATCTTTCTTCAATAAAAATCTCCGTTCCCCAATTCAATTTATTGACATTTTAAGCAACAGTTCGCTTTTGAAGAGTAGAACTTAACCACTAACGAAAATCATTAATTAAAATAATGAAATGAAAATCCCAATCACTTGAAATGAGGAAAAAGATTTCTACCAAATCACATACCTACGAGTATCTTCTCTTGCCAAACTATTTCTATAAGTACCCTGTAATGTATAGCCTACAATTGAATTTCGATTTGTGTTTTGCCCTTTCACCACATATATCTTGTTTGGAGGTAATGATGTCTAGGTTTATTTACAATAATTTTTTTTATCTTTTTAAAAATAGGATCAAATACGAGACTCCTTACAGAGTCTCTATTGCCTACTGAGTCCCAACTTGGTTAATTCATGATTTAAGATGGAGGATATTCGTATTTTTTATTCAGTAAAAAAAAGTAATCTATGGAAATATAATCTAAGTATAATCTTTTTATTGTTTTGGAATAAACATTTGTAAACACATACTACCGTTTATATATTTGCTCATATAACAAAAGAATTGTTTTGAGTGCATGTGCATTTACTTCAATTATATCACATGTTCACTTAATGTGAAAAATACTATGTAGTTTCTACAACTACTATTTGTACAGAAAATAAGACTGAGAAAAGTTGTTTAATTACCATTGATTTGAAGGGTGAAGGGAAGGTGTTAGGTTGGTTAATTAAGTCCACCAAGAGAAAGTTAAAGAGCATTAAATGCGTTTTGCAACTTCTCTGGACACACACACCACTTGCCTTGCTACTACTTCACCTCTTCTACTGCTCATTTCATTCCCTCTATTCTCTATCCTTTCCTTCTATATATTCTCTGTCTCATCATAACTTCACTCATCTTTGTTTCTGCATCACCCTCACTTGTCACTTCTCCTCTTTTAGCCATGAACATTCCATCTCAGCATTTTGTGGAACATGGAATATCTCAGCAGGTACCTTTTTTCGTACCTTTTTTTTTTCTCTTTCTTTATAATCTATAGACATAGTAATTATCACCCCTCTCAATGCTTGCATGATCTCTTGTCAACATTTTTATTCACTGATCCATTTCTAATTGGTCATCATTATTTGAATGGTCTTCATGTTTTCTTTCCCATGTTGTGTAAGGTTGTGAACTTTCATGGACATTTTGAGCTGAGTGAGGTGTTATCTGTCCTTCTGTTGTATTCACAACTACCAAGATGTTACTCTTGTATTCATAGTTTTTTTTCTCCTATGATGTATAAGAATTAAGAAGGCATTGACGTCTTCTTCTAATTATTTAATGGCTTTTGGCTTTGCATAATTTGAGTCATGTGAACATTGCATAGGATCCTCACTTTGCTATTTGTAATTATGGAAGAGATTATCATGGTTGAAGCCATGCATGATCCAACCCAAATATGTGACAGATCCTTGTTTCGCTGAGAGAGTTTTAGTTTCAGCATTTTTGTGGTTTGATATACTATGTCGGGATCGAGCCGAGTTTCAGTTTCAGCATATTTGATTATGATTAACTAACTACTACTTCTGATTTCTCTTTTTATTTCATTTCTTAATTTTTCATGTCAGGATAATGTTTGTCTTTTAAATTATGGAGACTGTTGATCATAGCAGATTTTAATTAGAGAAATATCTCAATTCTAGCATTTCCCTTTTGAAATTTAAGATAGATAAAGAACTATATCCATCTCCAACATATGGTCTTGATACTTAAAAGTTGATAGAATGGTAACTACTTTCTGAATATGAAATTGAGTAGAAATTTTATTTACTTTATCACATGGCACATGGCAAAAGTTAAAATTGTATTATTTCAATTTGTTCCTGTATCAGAATTTAAAGAGTGCATCTTCTGCAACTGTGCTCACTCTGGCTTACCAAAGTCTTGGAATAGTTTATGGTGACCTCAGTACTTCTCCTCTTTATGTTTACAAGACTACTTTCTCAGGAAAATTGAGCCTCAAAGAAGATGATGAGGAAATTTTTGGTGTGCTTTCTTTTATCTTCTGGACATTTACCATCATTGCTCTCTTCAAATATGTTTTCATTGTGATGTCTGCTGATGACAACGGGGAAGGTAAATTCATGATCCTAGTGCTCTTGGTGTGTGTGTCTGTCCAGTTCCTCATGTTCTCAAGTTGCTGAAGCCAAGCCAATTATAACTACATGGGAAAGAGAGCATAATTTTATATTCAGATTCTCTTAATACAAAAAATCACACAATTACATCAACAAAACCCGACACGGACACAATTGGTACATTCCTCTGCTGGATTAGTCTTTTGTTGTCGACCAGAGGATCTCTTTAGAATGTGTTTGGATGGAGCATCTTAAAATTATTAAACTAATAAAAAGTTATGATTATAAAGAGTCAAGCATGAAAGTAACTGTAAATGATAACTTAAGATTAGTTAAAAAAAAAGAGAGGAATTTCAAACTTCTTTTTTATCAATAGATATCACTTGAAATTCATTCTACTTATACTAAAATTTATCAAGATGAAGTTTTTTAGTATTCTTAAAACTCTTAATCATTTAAATATATTGTAAATTTCAAAATTTCTTTAACTTCTAAAATTCTCCATCCAAACACTAACACAAGCATAGTTTCACCGAAAAATCACACAACTATTCAATATTTCTGCTTTCCCAAATGGAAAAAATAGAGAAAGAAAGAAAGAGCATTCTATGTTCAGTCATGAGTTCTTTAAGACTTTTTATAATTATGGACATAATTTTCCTCCTCTATTCATACTTTCTTGAAATGTATTCATTGTTAAAATGACCAGAGTAATATTTCAGTATTAATTCACTTGTAAGTTGTAACAAACTACCATTATTTGTTTTCACAACAAAATGATAGAAATTTTCTGTCAATGTACTTCCCTTTACATTGTATGTTGAAAGAGTTTGCTACATGAGCCATTATTGTCTCTCATTAGTACAAACCAGGACATTTTTTCTCCATGAGTATCTAAGAATTTCTCACGTTCTAGAGGATAATTAGTTTACTTGAATCTTTCTTGAACCAATTGTTCACTTGTTGTGCAGGAGGTACATTTGCATTATACTCACTTCTTTGCCGGCATGCAAGACTAAGCATTTTACCTAATCAGCAATCTTCTGATGACAAATTATCTGCTTATACCACAGAAGATTCTACAGACACATGGATGTCTTCTCTTTTGAAGACATTCTTTGAAAAGCACCCCAGGTTTCAGAGAGGATTGCTGATATTTGTTCTTCTGGGAACATGTATGACAATTGGTGATGGTGTGATTACTCCTGCAATATCAGGTAGTTGATCAGGAGCAGCCTCTGAGCTTTCTATAAGAACATATTGAGTATGTGATCCATCATTGACCCTGTTATAGTTACTGAATTCTTCCCTAAATGGTAGTCTTAGGTGATTACTAATTGCAATAACTATTATTTCTTTTGTTAATTTAATCATGTTATTAACATGTTTCATATTATGTATTTGTATCTTTTTGAGAAAAATATGCTAATTCTAGACATGCATGATGTGGAACTTGCCACTATAATATTTCTTAGAAAAAAGAACTTACTCTTGCATTACATTTCAAGAGGTTTATGCTATATCAACAAGTTCTTGGATCTATATATATAGATTTATTGCTTACTTACTATGAGATTATTTATATATATTGTTTACTTGTTTCACTTTTGGGTATATGAACCCCTTATTTTCTTCTTTCAGTTTTCTCAGCAGTTTCAGGAGTTCAAGTTAAGATTAAACAACTCCATGATGGTAAGCCCACCAAGCTTCTTTCGTTATTCCCTTTATATCTCCTTTTTAATAGACTAAAGTTAATAATTAATTTGTTAGTCTTCTATTAGGAGAGGAAGTCAAACTAACGACCTTCTCCCTTTTTTCTGTCTCCTTTACATGATTAGCTTTATAGATATTCACAAATTTTAAAACTCTACATAATGTATGCAGATTATGTGGTTATAATCTCGTGTGCCATTTTAGTGGCCCTTTTCTACATTCAACATCATGGAACACATAGAGTTGCTTTCATGTTTGCCCCAGTTGTTGCAGCATGGCTTTTTTGTATAAGTGGCATTGGCATATACAACATATTCCACTGGAACCGACAAATATACCGTGCACTTTCTCCACTCTACATGTTGAGGTTCCTCAAGACCAATGGCATTGAAGGATGGATGTCATTAGGTGGAGTGGTGCTTTCCATAACAGGTACCTATAATTTGGTCAATTTTATTACGAGTTTAATTGGAATGCACTGTATGTGTAAAGTTTTTCTTTTATATATTTTCGTCCAATTATAGATTGTTAAGTCAATAAGAATCTTTGATTTACATTATAACTACTTTAAAAGTTATGTATATAATATCTAATTAGTTGACAGTATAAAATTCTTCACAGTTTACATTGAAAGTGTGTTCCAATTAAACTCTTTTACTAGAAGCTAAAGGAGTTGTGAAATTAATTTCCCTGTGATACTATCTCAGGAGTGGAGGCAATGTATGCTGACTTGGGTCATTTTTCTGCACTCTCAATAAAGGTAAATTGAGACTTAGTGTATTGAACAATCAATTAAGTTGATCCCAATATGTTAGTCTACCATACCAAAATGAATTCTGCTTTAACAGTTGCACGTAATTCTCAGATAGCTTTCACATGTCTAGTATATCCCTGCCTGATTTTGGCATATATGGGTGAGGCAGCATTTCTCTCTAAGCACCATTATGACATTCAGAGCAGTTTCTACAAAGCCATACCAGGTAAGAAATTGAAGTAAATCCTAAGTTAAAGATTATATGGGGCAGACATTTTAGTTATTGAGATTTAAAAAACTTTAATTAGTCTGTAACTTTACAAAACAGTGTTGAAAATAAAAGGACTATAATGAATGACTTTTTCTAATGCTTGAAATTAAATGTCTATTTGGTTTCCAATCGGGGTTAGCTAACTAGGGTTGTCTAGAAGTAAGTTTTTGATTCGTTGATCAAATAGAGTTAGAATGTGTCTTGCGTGCAACATCAACACTGACCATTGGATGGTGATATTGGCCAAACTTTGTTTTTGTAACTGAGTTACCAAACAGACATTAAATTGAGGTTTTTTGGAATCTCAATGACTAAAATGTCTGACTTGTATAATATCGAGAACTAACTTGTACATTTATTCAATATTTTAAGAAATCACATGGCCTATCTAGAATAACTTTGCTACCATGTTTCTGCAGAAACTGTGTTTTGGCCAGTTTTCATAGTGGCCACTTTTGCTGCTGTGGTTGGGAGTCAAGCAGTAATTTCTGCTACCTTTTCCATCATAAGCCAGTGCTGTGCATTAAATTGTTTCCCTCCAGTTAAGATTGTTCATACTTCCAGCAGAATATATGGACAAATATATGTCCCGGAAATCAATTGGATGCTAATGTGCCTTTGTTTAGCTGTCACAATTGGACTAAGGGACACAAACATGATGGGCCATGCATATGGTACACTTTTTTCCACTGTCATACTCATGATATTTGAAGCATTGACTATTAAATTTAACTCTTCTGCTTTCTCTATAGGACTGGCTATTACCACTGTTATGTTTGTGACAACATGCTTGATGACACTAGTAACCGTGATTGTCTGGAAGCAAGGAGTAGTAAAAGCCATTACATGTTTGCTTTTGTTTGGATCAATTGAACTGCTATACATTTCAGCTTCAATATGCAAAGTCCCTGAAGGAGGATGGATCCCACTTGTGCTATCTGTTACCTTTATGGGAATAATGTTCACTTGGAACTATGGAACAATGAAGAAATATGAATTTGATGTGGAAAATAAGGTTCCAATGAGCAAGATACTTTCCTTAGGACCTTGCTTAGGTATGGTCCGTGTCCCCGGAATAGGAATCATTATCAGTAATCTGGCTTCAGGTGTCCCAGCTATTTTTGGCCATTTTGTTACAAACTTGCCAGCATTCCATCATGTGCTAGTTTTTGTATGTGTCAAATCTGTTCAAGTCCCTTGTGTCTGTGACAACGAAAGGTTGGTCATTAGCAGGATTGGCCCAAAGGAGTACCGCATGTTTTGTTGCATTGTTAGATATGGTTACAAGGATCTACAACAAGAGAACTACAATTTTGAGAACAAATTGGTATCTTCAATAGTACAATTTGTAGAAACAGAGGATAGTGTTCTAGAATCAACACAAGAAGACTTGTCTATGATGAATGATGCAAACTTTTCACAACTCACTTTGAATAGCTTATTATGTTGTAATAAGAGGAATAATGGTGGTGACCATCTACAAATACAAGAGTTTCCCTACAAAGACGAGTCTTTGCAGATTTTGAAAGCCAAAGAATCTGGTGTTACCTATATACTTGGCCATTCCTATGCAGAGGCAAAGAAATCATCTTCCATACTAAAGAAATTTGCCATAGATGTTGTTTATTCATTTCTAAGCAAGAATTGTAGAGACCCTGATGTTTTTCTGAATGTGACTCATACTTCATTGCTAGAAGTTGGTATGGTTTACCATGTCTAACTCTAACCTTTTCAAAGGTATTTGCATAGAAGAGATTAGCCAATTTGTAAATGTTGGTTTAAAACATTAGCATTGGCTTGTACAAGCCAGTGATCAAGATCATTCAGTTGTAAATTGTTCATTATTGATCTCTAGGTGTTCATGATTCTGTATCTAAAAATGTATAGTTCAAAAATTTGTTTCATAAAAGAAAAATAGAATATGCACCGGTTACATATTTGCCTATAAATATATTGTTGGAAATTAAAAATTGTAAGTTGTCAGAAATTCAGATTTGGACGTCAAATTATTTCTGGAAATTAAAATTTGAAACTTAAGTTAAATATTTAATCTTCAGATTTCAATTTCTGGAAACTTTTAAATTTTAATTCAAACAAAATAAACTTTCGAATTTCAATTTCTAGAAGAACATAAAAAGTAGGGTGGACAGAAAAAAAGTGGTGCAAAAAGTGAAAGCCCTTGTCTAATAAGGGCCTGGGAAAAGCCTTGGTAAATAGAAGCCCAACCTGCCTTACCTGATAATTGTTGTGATCTACCAATGCTTAGCTCTACTTTGGTATGCATGTAATTCTGTGCAATGTTTGATTTAAAATTGCTGTGGTGGAGAAACTATTTTTTAATGTATATTTTTTATTAAAAATATTAAGTAATGTGTATATTATTTAATTACTTTCAAATTTGAAATACCTAAAACCACAATAGAAGTTTCAATTAATTAATCATATCCAAAGTGAAAATTATTTTAATTTATTTTTAAATTTAAAATAATATGTATTTTAAAACACACTAAAGAGTTTAAATTAAGGTTTAAATATGTTTTTACTCCCTATAAAATAAAGGTCATTTAGTTTTAGTCCTTATAATAATTTTTATTTATATTTTTTTAATATTTTGATCTCAGTCCTTACTTTAAGTATGAATATGTTAATTGTCAATATAAATAACTAAATTACATGTTTTTTTATATGATTATCACATATCTAACCGTTCGTTCACATATAACTCTCTCATGTTAAAATATAATTTTTGATCATTAAAAAACTCATAGTTATATTTTTTGATAACTTAGTGAGTAACTTTTAAAAACTGCATTTTAACTTGTCGGAATTATGTGTTAGGATATGGGAAAACCATATGAACAAATTTAAGTTCAAAGTAGAGATTAATATCAAAATACTCAATAAAATAGGGATGTAAAAGAAAGATATTTACTAGGAAATAAAATCAAAAGGAAGTGTATAAAGAAGTACGTTGCTCACATTTTTCCCATCATTAATGTTATGCATTTTTGTGGTGGATATATGGGTTTAGGACCCGAAAACAGCCTACCTGTGGGGTATGCAAAGGTTATGTATGTTCTTATTCATCTGTTTGATAACTCAATCTTTGATGTGTAGAAACATTCAATGTGTACATTCTAGCCAACTAAACAGCTCCAACCGCACAATAAATGTTAAATTATAGCTGTCATATATAAATCATAAGAATTCCCAAGATGTTGCATCAGGTACCGGTGCATACTTCTTCCCTCATACTCAGGGCATCTGCATTTCAAGTTTACATTATTAATCATGCAACTTTTATAAATCTAAAATTTGAGGGGTTTTTTTTGAGTTTGAGATAAAAGTGTTGGAAAATTTTGGTACGAATGATGAAATGTTTTTAGGTTAAGACGTGTGACTTACACTATTTTTAAGAGTTTGTTCATATAGAGTATGATCTGACCTAGCAAAATATCATTTTAAGCATGACCAATACATAGAAGGAAATTGAGAGAGTCAACTAGAATTGTTATCAAACTAATTTAAATAAAAAAATATTTATAATAGAAAATTTATTAAAAGAAAACAATAATTATAGTTACTAAAACTATATAATTAGAATTTAATTTGTAATAAAACCAAATCAATCTATTATAAACATTTAAATTGTAAAGTCCCCTTAAATTTTCCTAGAATTTATCTCAGAATCTGCTTAGAAACAGAGTAAATTTTTCATTTTTAATGTTCTGGTAATAAATAATAGGACCCTAAGGGCCACGCCACTCAAAATAGCTCAAAAATCTTAATTTTAAGCATTGGTGTTATCGATTGCCAACATAAAAATGCAAATTTTCCATTTTTAATAGCTGGTAATCGATTACCAACATGACTACAACAACAAAAATGTATAATTTTACACTTTGGCTAACTTCTAGCCTACCTAAAATGCACGTTTTAACTCAGATTGCTAAGAAACTTCACGAGCCCTATGTTTTCCCCATTCCAGAACTGTTGACGTAGTTCGTTTGCCAAAATTTCACCATGATGATTCAGAGAACAAATTTAGAAGGAGGGTTGAATAAGTTTGTTCATTTTTTGAAACCAAATTCTTTATTCAGACGAATAAACCTTTTGCACAGCAGATTAGGTAACAGATTTTTGAATGTGAAGGAAATAAGTATGAATGCACTAGACTCTTGCAAGAATAAGGATAGAAAGAGCACGCAAGAGATTTATACTGGTTCACTTCCAATGTGGAAGCAGCGAGTTACCCAAACCTTGGAATTTTGTTCCTTTCTCTTATGTTTTTGATGCTAAACCCCATTTCTTTATATTGTGAGATATTTGAGGAAATGTGTATGGGGTATTTGATGATGGCATGTCATGGTGGTAATTGGAATTGATTGATACATTTGGAACGATTTATTTATGATATATTCACCACCAAGAATAGGATAGGGAGGAATGATAATGAGAGTTTGATGATGGGGTTGTAAGATACACCCTTGGATAATTATAAAACCAATGATGGGATGATTCAATGACATGATATTTGTTATAAGTCAATAAATCGGAAATGACATTGATAATGAATAATGATAGACGATGATGTTGATCACTTCCTTGAATAAAGGGTGATTGTTATTATTGATGAATTGTAGAATACCATTATGTGTGATACAATCATGATCTTTTTTCATGTGTGGGTTGAATTATATTAATGAGATATTGTGAGTGCCACACTAGTTATGAAACTATGGTAATGATAAATGAAATAAAAACCCACTAAATGATTATGTGATGGTATTGATGAAGACAAATAAATGTTAATGATGATTTGTGATGTTGTGATGTCGTTGTGGCTGATTGCAAGTATTATCTTGCATATACGATATGTGATACATAAATGGAAGATGTCAAAATTAAATGTCATATATAAAACTCGAAACAATGGCTAAGAAACCAACAATGATGATAAAATCCACTACGGTGTGTATGGTGGTGTTGGTGTGATGTCCTAGGTCAATTTACATTTATTTTTATTCATTCTAGTAAATTTTACAATAAATTTTTCACATTTAACAATAATTAATTAAGCCCTAAATCAAAATAGCATTCATTTCTCCCTAACATGTTCAAAGGACATTATCTCTTTTACTCAAATAGCGTAATCGTATATCCCTTTGATTAATCAAGGCTTGGACGGACTAAAAACAGTTAATTACAATGTCCTAATCGATTACCAAGCAACGAGTAATCGATTACCAGCTTCCTGGAATGGTTCATAGGATCAGGGGCAGTACTTAATCGATTACCTCAGCTACCTAATCGATTACCATGGTTCTGTTGAGTTCACAATCGATTACAGAACCTTGGCTAATCGATTACAAGGTTTTTGTTTGACACGTAATCGATTACCCACTGAGGTATAATCGATTATGTTGCAGACAGAGGCCTTGTAATCGATTACACCTTAGAGGCTAATCGATTACACCCTGTCATTATGCAGAAATTATGCAGATTTTACATCCCAAGTGAACTTCTTAACTACCAAAGATTATGTAAACGATGTCGGAATGCCACCAAATTTTAACACAAGTCAAAACACATTAATTGTGACGTGTGACAGCTGACCGCACTCAAAAATTCCTAAAGATGAGAGATTTATGCGCCTAAATGCGTTTATCCTATTTTAAGGCATTTTAGGGTAGTCAATGAGTCCATTTTTGGCAAAATGGGTCCATTCCATTCTTCACAAACCATAATTAACATATCTAAGCCATTGCATCCCTTCCACTACATCAAAACCATATATATCATCATTTGACCATGCTAGTTCCTAGCTCATGCATAAAACAACTATCCAAAAGCTTAAAACACACCACCTAAGGAGCTATAATTCACACTCCCAACATTCATTCTCCATCAAACAAGCAAGACCTGCCCATAAACATTTATGTCTAATTTATGAAGCTTATAATGAATTCTCTTTTCCATCACCAACATACAATCTCTATCTAATACTTATTATAAACCTTCATAACTACATTAATCACACTTAAATTAGTCTAACACACATGGAAGGCATATATCAACATAACACATATAAAGCACAACACACACACATCCTTCAATTCATAATTCTCTGTACTCCTTGGCATCAACTCTCCGCTTGGCGCGTCTCCGGGGCTTCAACCTCTTCCCTGTCATTGGTTACTAAAATTAAAGAAACAACAGCAAGGGTGAGTGTTTGGTATCATAATTAATATAGAATGGCAATTCAATAACAAGATACATATTCACTAGTTGTAGTTTCTGCCATTTATCTTACCTCTTGTCCTCAATTTCCACTTACCAATCAAATTTGATTCCAATCTCTTGATCCACAATTTGCCAATCACAATCAACAATTATCATGACACACATTCATATCATTCTACAATGCTAACAATGCATCAAATAACATAACTGACTCTCATATTAAATCGACACCTAGTATCCGGATACTAAAAGGATCGGCCTTCAGCTGGGGGTCCTACTTGACACCCCGTGAACCCTGCTTGGTCCACCGAGTCCTACTTGACTCTCCACCTCAACCACTGGGTCCTACTTGACCACTGGGTAGCTCAACTGGGCATAAACACCACGGAAGCCAGAAACGAGGGGCTGTACATACCGTCGGCCGTCCTACACCACATAATTACACATGTAAATTCATACTTCTCATATCATACTGCAAGTGGCCAACAACAAAAAACATACTCATCAATTGGGCGACCTACTTGTCAAGCCCATCACCACAATGCCACCATACTCATCAACTCATCACTATTCAATCCACATTGTACTCATAATCATCACAAATCATACACAATTTACATTCATACACATACAATTATCATTTTCTTGTAAGTTCTCGTTAGTTCCGCATTTAATTCACTGACTCAATTCAATTACATTTACCTATTCTAATTAATTATAATCCGAACACCCCCTTACCTTGGTTCCGAGTTCCGACGACTCGTTCTTGATGAGATTGGCGTTCCCTCGATGCTTTGTCCGACGTTCCACGTCCGAAATCAACACCCACTTCTTCGTTCGATCCTCCGACGACTGTTTCGTCACCTACGGAGGTCGAAACGCAAAACCCATCAATGTTAAACCGTCCTCATTACTCTAAAAGCCATTTTCAAGCTCCCATGCACTAGAGGAGTAGGAAATCGAAGCTCCCACCTCCATGCATGGCCATTGTCTAGAGAGAGAAAATGAAAAGGGGAAGATAACTCCATTCTAATGGGTCCATTGAACTCACCTCGAAGCCACGATCTCAAAAACGTAATTATTTCGAAGTTTCAGCGTGAAACAAGCCTCCCCTTGAGGCATGCAAGCTTCGGCAATGGTGAGGAGAAAGAGGAGAGTGAACTCGCGTGAAGGTGAGGAAGAAGAAGGAAATGAAATTAAAGTTTAAGGTACAAGGGCGAAATGGTCATTTCTCTATTTTCTTTATAATTTCTTTTAAAGGTTTTAATTAAAACTTTTACCTTTACCTTTCACCCTTCACCTTTTTCCCCAAGGTAACTTCAAATTTATCTTCTTCTATTCATCTTCATTTAATCTTCTATAAATAATTAATCAAATAAATTTATTTATTCCCATAACATTTAATTATTTCTAATTGCATTTTTAATACTAATAATTTCCAAAATCTCAATAAATCCAGTTGGGCAATTATTAATATTTTTTTGCTAATTAAAGTTTTTCCAAAATATTAGGGATGTTACATCCACCCCCCCTAAAAGGGATTTCGTCCCCGAAATCAACGTACCTTATTGAAAAAGATCGGGGCACAACCGCCTCATGTCTGATTCCAACTCCTATGTATAAGTCGGTCCATTTATATTCTGCCATTTCACTTTCATCAATGGTACTTCTTTGTTTCTCAATCGTTTAGCTTGATATCCTTCAATACAAATAGGTGTCACCTCTACAGTTAAATTTTCTTTCAGTTCAATAGAATCTTCAGGTACAATCATCGAATCACATGGAACATACACCCTCAATTGTGAAACATGGAATACATTGTGAATATTTGTCAATGCACGAGGAAGATTTAATCTGTGAGCTACTTCACCAATTCATTCCAATATCTGATAGGGTCCAATATACTTTGGATTAAGTTTCTGACTCTTCATCTCATGATCTACACCCTTAGTAGGTGACACTTTCAAGAACGCCCAATCTCTCACCTGAAACTCTAAGTGGCCTATGACAATTGTCATAGTAACTCTTCTGACAGTTTTTGCATAAAATTTTTTTTTTTCACGAATTATTGCCACTTGATCCCTCATTTCTTAAATTAACTTGGGTCCCAAATATTTTGCATCTCTATGTTCATACCAATATAAAGGCGTACGACACCGTCTTCCGTATAAGGCTTCATAAGGAGCCATTCCAATGCTACTATGATAACTGTCATTATAAGCAAATTCCCCCAACAGCAAATACTTCTCTCATGAGTCACCTTGCTTCCAGTACACAAGCCCTGAGCATACCTTCCAAGGTCTGTATAGTCCGCTCAGAATGGCCATCAGTCTGAGGACGATAGGTTGAACTCAATCTTAACTCGGTATATAACTCCTGCTGCAGACTTCCCCAAAATTTAGAAGCGAATCGAGGATCACAATCTGAAATAATACTTGAAGGCACATTATGCAACCTTACAATTTCAGTGATGTACAATCTAGCCAATCGGTCCAATGACTATTTCATGTTCATAGCCAAGGAGTGAGCACTCTTGATCAACCTGTCCACAATCACCCATATTGCATTACAACCAGAACGGGTACGAGGTAACCCGGATACAAAAGCCATCGTGATACTCTCCCATTTCCACATTGGAATCTCTGAAGGTTGAAGTAAACCTGGGGGTCTCTGATGTTCGACCTTACACTTCTGACATATCACACAAGATCTTACATATTCAATTATTGATTTCTTCATTCCTAGCCACCAGAATTCTTTCTTGTAACACCAGGATAAATGCTTAAAGAACTTTTATGTGCATCTGATAACACGGCTTGTCTAAAATCACTTTTTGTAAGCACCATAACTCGGTTTCTGAACCACCAAATTCCATTGTCGCCTCTGGTTAATTCCATATTCTTACTTCTGGCTTGAGCGTCAAGCAATTCCAGTAACTTTTCATCGTTCTCTTGGGCCACCGCTAATGATTTTAGAAATTCATTGGAGATCTTCAGCATCCGACTATCATTTGATCTGGGGCATTCATAACAACTCCAATATTCATATCACGAAAAATTTCCAACAACTCTTGTTCTTTACCCATCAAGAAACTACATGTAATACTTTTCTACTTAAAGCGTCAGCCATAACATTTGCTTTTCCAGGATGGTACTTCAAATCAAAATCGTAATCCTTTAGGTATTCCGCCCATCTCCTTGTCTCATGTTTAACTCTCTTTCTGATCGAACAAATATTTCAGGCTTTTGTGGTTACTAAATACCACAAGACGAGAACCATATATAAATAATGACGCTAAAATTTTTTAATGCAAATACCACTGCTGCAAGCTCCAATTCATGAGTGGGGTGATTCTGTTCATGTGGTCTCAATTGTCTTAAAGCATAGGCAATCTATCTGTCATCCAGCATCAGCACACATCCTAAACCAAACTTAGATGCTTCATAATATACTACAAACTCCTTCATCATATTAAGTAGTGTAAGTACCAGTGCAGAAGTCAAGCATTGCTTCACAGTTTGGAAACCTAATTCGCATTTTCTCGGCCACACAACCGGACTCTCCTTTGGTTTATCTTATTTCCTTAATTCCTATCGATACTTCATCAATTCCTCACTAAGTGTACCTTAGGAGGGACTCGAGCTATCCAATTTCCTTTTAAGGTCCTCCTTTCTTTAAAAGAAATCTAGCAATAATTCATAATAACTACCATGCCACAATATTTACTTTTCTATACTTATTATTCGTCAGTTACCAAACCTCATCTCTATTTGTTCCTCATTTCTAATCATTTACCAATTTCAGAAATACGAACCATACATTTCTCTTTTCTAAATCTGATCACTCAAGATTGGCTACAACATGTTTGTCTCCTCGACTCCACACGACCTCAACTACCAGTGCAACTACCTGAGGTGATCAGTCTCAGGAGTTCAACACTCTATAGTTAAGTCATGTGAAAGTCGGGTATACAATTCAACTATTTACATCATCGATCGATATGCAAACTGTTTACATCATAATTCATTTCCCTATGTCTATTGGCACCTCTATATTGAATTAGTGTTAAAAGGAACCCACGGTGGCTAGCCGCTATGATTCCCATGTAACACTAATATCAATGTAAAGCCCAAACGACTAGGTAAAACTTCTCTTCATTCTCATTATCTATCTGCTTAATTACCTTTTAATCACATCCTTTTAGTGTCATCCAATCTCTACTTCTCTTATCATGTACGTAACAGTCCGGTGTACATATACTTCACTTGACCATCATTCATATGATACATCCTCCTAGTCCTTTCCTGAGTAAAATATCGCCTCGCCAATTATATCACTGAAAATTATTACTAGCCACTCTTCTTCTATTACCTTCAACTTGTACAGGTATTCTTACACCGTCATTCATCAATTACTCATAATTTCTCTTAATATCCATTAATCAATCGTCTAACAATAGGAATATGACATACCTATAGCACTTAATTAAATCTGCTTCATAAAAACAGTATAGGAGGTTCACCCCCCCTAAAAAGTTAACCTTACGACAACGTTGCTAATTCTCATTACATCATCATTCATCCATTCAATCCTCTATCCTCCAACTTCATAAAATCAACATTCTTTAATCACAAGTACCATTGCACCTAATCTCTTAAACTATGTCCAACCATCATCTCTTGATTTATTCATAAACCCCTTCTATTTACTCATACCACCAATGGTTCTCTAACTTTAAACTCAATACGAGACAGTTTATTACTACAATTCATTCCTTCATCCTGAGGGTTTTCGTATTGTCCATCAAGTAGATTCAACACCAAAAATGAGCAACTAACATCTATCATCGTTCATACAAGGTAGAAGGATATAGGGAATTCACCCTTCCTAAGAATAATCGTATTAGAGCATTCATCAACTTATTTTATTCTATGCATTATCAAACTTCAGTATTCAAACAAACTTATAGCTACCAACACACTTACTATTCTCATTTCACTACGAGATTTAACCTTTATGAGCTATACCCATTTGTAGATGTTCACTTCAATACGCACATATACACACATACATATATATATGCTTACTTTAAATATCATTTCCAATTCAATCTGTCATTCATGTGCTTCATCTCTGTCCTACCTCGCCTAATATTTATAGGGTGGACTAGATTCAGTCCTATTCATCATTTACAAAAATTTCGAGGAGAGATCATCTCCTTCCACCAAAACTAGTTTTCTCAGCCATAAAACAATTCTACGATAACCAAACACATCACCAGTACTAACCAATGATCTACCAGGGAATAGGATATTTACCTCATACACATATAAAACACAACGCCACCAGAGTGCCAAGGGAATGATGCCAAGTTAACCTGTTACAACTCAATTAACACACAAACAATTGCAATACAATGTAAAAATAGTCCGACATAGGACTCAAACTATCCTCTAACACTGCCCATTCACCCGGCTCTAGAAAGAACCGCTCTGATACCACCTGTGACGTCCTAGGTCAATTTACATTTATTTTTATTCATTCTAGTAAATTTTACAATAAATTTTTCACATTTAACAATAATTAATTAAGCCCTAAATCAAAATAGCATTCATTTCTCCCTAACATGTTCAAAGGACATTATCTCTTTTACTCAAATAGCGTAATCGTATATCCCTTTGATTAATCAAGGCTTGGACGGACTGAAAATAGTTAATTACAATGTCCTAATCGATTACCAAGCAACGAGTAATCGATTACCAGCTTCCTGGAATGGTTCATAGGATCAGGGGCAGTATTTAATCGATTACCTCAGCTACCTAATCGATTACCATGGTTCTGTTGAGTTCACAATCGATTACAGAACCTTGGCTAATCGATTACAAGGTTTTTGTTTGACACGTAATCGATTACCCACTAAGGTATAATCGATTATGTTGCAGACAGAGGCCTTGTAATCGATTACACCTTAGAGGCTAATCGATTACACCCTGTCATTATGCAGAAATTATGTAGATTTTGCATCCCAAGTGAACTTCTTAACTACCAAAGATTATGTAAACGATGTCGGAATGCCACCAAATTTTAACACAAGTCAAAACACATTAATTGTGACGTGTGACAGCTGACCGCACTCAAAAATTCCTAAAAATGAGAGATTTATGCGCCTAAATACGTTTATCCCATTTTAAGGCATTTTAGGGCAGTCAATGAGTCCATTTTTGGCAAAATGGGTCCATTCCATTCTTCACAAACCACAATTAACATATCTAAGCCATTGCATCCCTTCCACTACATCAAAACCACATATATCATCATTTGACCATGCTAGTTCCTAGCTCATGCATAAAACAACTATCCAAAAGCTTAAAACACACCACCTAAGGAGCTATAATTCACACTCCCAACATTCATTCTCCATCAAACAAGCAAGACCTGCCCATAAACATTTATGTCTAATTTATGAAGCTTATAATGAATTCTCTTTTCCATCACCAACATACAATATCTATCTAATACTTATTACAAACCTTCATAACTACATTAATCACACTTAAATTAGTCTAACACACATGGAAGGCATATATCAACATAACACATATAAAGCACAACACACACACATCCTTCAATTCATAATTCTCGGCACTCCTTGGCATCAACTCTCCGCTTGGCGCGTCTCCGGGGCTTCAACCTCTTCCCTGTCATTGATTATTAAAATTAAAGAAACAACAGCAAGGGTGAGTGTTTGGTATCATAATTAATATAGAATGGCAATTCAATAACAAGATACATATTCACTAGTTGTAGTTTCTGCCATTTATCTTACCTCTTGTCCTCAATTTCCACTTACCAATCAAATTTGATTCCAATCTCTTGATCCACAATTTGCCAATCACAATCAACAATTATCATGAAACACATTCATATCATTCTACAATGCTAACAATGCATCAAATAACACAACTGACTCTCATATTAAATCGACGCCTAGTATCCGGATAGTAAAAGGATCGGCCTTCAGCTGGGGGTCCTACTTGACACCCCGTGAACCCTGCTTGGTCCACCGAGTCCTACTTGACTCTCCACCTCAACCACTGGGTCCTACTTGACCACTGGGTAGCTCAACTGGGCATAAACACCACGGAAGCCAGAAACGAGGGGTTGTACATACCGTCGGCCGTCCTACACCATATAATTACACATGTAAATTCATACTTCTCATATCATACTGCAAGTGGCCAACAACAAAACACATACTCATCAATTGGGCGACCTACTTGTCAAGCCCATCACCATAATGCCACCATACTCATCAACTCATCACTATTCAATCCACATTGTACTTATAATCATTACAAATCATACACAATTTACATTCATACACATACAATTATCATTTTCTTGTAAGTTCTCGTTAGTTTCGCATTTAATTCACTGACTCAATTCAATTACATTTACCTATTCTAATTAATTATAACCCGAACACCCCCTTACCTTGGTTCCGAGTTCCGACGACTCGTTCTTGATGAGATTGGCATTCCCTCGACGCTATGTCCGACGTTCCACGTCCGAAATCAACACCCACTTCTCCGTTCGATCCTCCGACGACTGTTTCGTCACCTACGGAGGTCAAAACGCAAAACCCATCAATGTTAAACCGTCCTCATTACTCTAAAAGCCATTTTCAAGCTCCCATGCACTAGAGGAGTAGGAAATCGAAGCTCCCACCTCCATGCATGGCCATTGTCTAGAGAGAGAAAATGAAAAGGGGAAGATAACTCCATTCTAATGGGTCCATTGAACTCACCTCGAAGCCACGATCTCAAAAACGTAATTATTTCGAAGTTTCGGCGTGAAACGAGCCTCCCCTTGAGGCATGCAAGCTTCGGCAATGGTGAGGAGAAAGAGGAGAGTGAACTCGCGTGAAGGTGAGGAAGAAGAAGGAAATGAAATTAAAGTTTAAGGTACAAGGGCGAAATGGTCATTTCTCTATTTTCTTTATAATTTCTTTTAAAGGTTTTAATTAAAACTTTTACCTTTACCTTTCACCCTTCACCTTTTTCCCCAAGGTAACTTCAAATTTATCTTCTTCTATTCATCTTCATTTAATCTTCTATAATTAATTAATCAAATAAATTTATTTATTCCCACAGCATTTAATTATTTCTAATTGCATTTTTAATACTAATAATTCCCAAAATCTCAATAAATCCAGTTGGGCAATTATTAATATTTTTCTGCTAATTAAAGTTTTTCCAAAATATTAGGGATGTTACAGTTGGTGATTATGATGAGTGGCATTTAGGATGCACAGTGTGAGAAATGCATTTGATTTGCATTGCATTGCATCCATGGCATATCATACACTGTCGGTAAGGAATATTAAGGGGTTCCCCCGGTTGGCCCAGTGGAAGGGCGACTTAGTGCACGAGCATTCCTGTTGTTTCCCCTGTGACTCGGTGTGTGAGCCACGAAGCTGCCCATAGTTTGGTGACGAGGCACCCTATGTGGTTGGCCTAGTGGGCGGGCTGCTCTGTGATGAGCAAGTACCTCGGTGTCCGACGGGGCACGGCTTTCTCAATGTGTGTTCGGGAGGGGCCCGTAGCACTTTTGGCAGTTGAGGCCATGTTGTTGATCCGTAAGTCACGAGGTGACTAGTGCTACAGATGGGCGATAACGGTTTGGTACCAGTAAAAGATGTTGTTGATATGCATGCATGCTTTGAGATATGTGTACACATTTTTCTACTGCAGTAGGGGCATAGTAGCACACCTATGCTTGACCCATAATTTGGTGTTATTCCCACAGTCAGATCCGTATTTGTTGTCTATTCCATTGTGCATATGCATTAGCTATAAGAGCATTTGCATATAGCATGGAGATATGCCAGATGATGATGATGATTGAGATTGTGGTATGGTGTTGATGAAATGGGTAATTGATATACCTAAAAGACCACATAAAAATTTATAAATGATATGAGTACAACAAAAAGATATTGAATATAACGATATGTGTGTTATGGCCCATTATAATGTAGGGCATAATTAATTATGATTGATGATAATGATGATAGCCCATGGTGGCTTTGAGAAAAGACTTGAATGGTCGATATTGATGATGTTGGCTCGTTGTGGCGTTGGAATTGATGTATATATGCTTGCTTTGCTATGAAATGATGGGTGATTATATGATATGTATATTGTGAAATGAATAGATTATGATGATTGTTGATGTATTTAGCAAAGCATACATGATGTTGATATGTATATGCACATAATTTCAATTGTATTCATATCGTCATTTAAAATGTATAACTCACTTTCCCATGTGGTCTACTTTTTAGTATTTATATAGGAATATCATGGGGTGAGGATGATTTTTAAAGTAAGCTTTGGTGAAGGTAAAATAATGGTAATGGAATACCTTAGCCGGCAACATTTGTGAATTATTTTATTATGAATGAGACATGTAAAATTATGTTGATGATTTCTGAGATTGAGAGATGTATTGTAAATGAAAATATAGGTAGTTGATCATATTAGTATATAAGGTTGTTGATAACTACTGATATTGAGGGATGTAATGTGAATAATGTATAAATGTTAATAATGTATGGCTTTAAGGATGAATTGAAATGAATGGTCAATTATAGATTATGAATATTAGAAGATGTATGATGCATAACCATACAGATATGTATATGCATATACCTTAGGCACTGCATGTTCATGAAATTATGTGGAAAGATGATGGTTGTTTGTTAGGCTTAAGTTATGTCTTTGCATGCCTTGCCGAGCCTTTTCTCATATCTTCATATATGGGACTAGGTGTATGCCCGGTATACACATTTTTCTTCCATTGTAAACTCTGTTATTTTGTATACAGTTATGGGTAAACTATTTACCAATCCAGTTATAGATAATCAAATCTAACACTTTGGTTTTCTGTGGTTCGAGTCTTGATGTGGTCGTGGAGGTGTTTTTGAAATTATTTAGAACGTGAAAATTTACTAGCATTTTTATTGTTTAATTATTTAGATTACATCGGGATTCGGGTCCAGAAAATCAGGGTGTTACAGAAGCTACATCCAATACCTTTAGACTTGAAGGGTTTTTCACTATATAAAGTTGTCCTTTTTACATATGCTAACACATATCGTGTCTTTGAGTATTATTAACTCCAAGCACTCCTGGCTTAAGCACACCACATGCATCTAAGTATTCTTGACACCGATCACTCCTAACTTAATTTGAGTATTCTTTTGTAGTACCCACTCCTGGGGCAGATCCAAGTATTCTTTCACAAGCCACCACTAGTGTAGAAAAGGCTTTTAAGCACAGTTAAAATAAGGTTTTAAACACAGTTCAACAACCGTGTTTGTTACTGCCGTGGTTATAAATAAGGACTTTTAACCACGGATTTCAACCGTGTTTAAAAAATCTCTTTAAACATGGTTGTTAGAACCGTGTTTCAAAGTTCTACACACACCTCTACAGTTGCCATCGACATCCTCCTCAATGACCCCAATGTCGACTTTCAAAACAGAAAACCTTCATTGTAGGAACAAACAAAAGCAAAATGTAGAGAATAGAAACAAACAGAATAGTAAATCGTAACCTGCAAAACCTCCATTATAATCAAAAGAAATAGAAAAGAAGAGAGGTACAAAAAAGAAGTCTTACATACTTGAACAAGAAAAAAAGAGAAGGGTCACGTGGTGGCAAAACATAGAGAAAGAACACCAATGGCGCGCAATGGGAACAACAAAAGAAAACTTGCAAAGTATACACATAGAACGACGTTAGATCTAGAACAAATGCAAACATCAATAGCAATGAGAAAGTAGAGAAGAGAAATCTTAAAGAGAAAGAAGGGAGAAAGCTAACAGTGAAAGAGAGTTTGAATTAGGAGCGCGTATGATGTTCAAAATTTAAAAATCAAAAGGAAGTTATAAGCACAATTGCTTAAGACATATAAACACGATTATAATCATAACTGTACTTATAGGTCTAACACAAACATTTTTAGTTTCACCTATAAACATGGCTTATTTGTTAATCGTGCTTATAGAGCTTCACACATATTTCAAAAATGCCATCGCACTATAGATGATCACGGTTCACGCTAGAACCATGTTCGTATAACTTGGTCATAATTTTAAAAATGCCACCGCGTATTTTATGAACACATTTATCATTTAACCATGCTTATCTCCTGTGCTAGTATCTACATTTACACTAATGCACTTCTGGCTTAAACCCAAGTATTCTTTCTAAAGTCTCTTCAGGCCAACACTATTTCCTAACAGATCTCATAGACCTAACAAGATTAACAAGCCTTTGACTTAGTTACGCTAAGAGAAGAGTCTGTACTACAGACTTGTATAGATGAGAAAGGCTTGTCTTCTTTATAGATGACTTAATACATGAAAATATATAAATAGAGCATAATACATACTAAGTCTGAAAGCTAATCAAAGATAATGTGCTCATAGAGGTGATGGATTGATGAGTTGATTACATGTCTTTGACTTAGGTTGCTATGGCTTCTGGAATAAGAATGAGATGCACATAACGAGCTTTCTATTTCTTTAAGGGCAATTCTCAGATCTCTCTTTTTTTCTATGAGCTTTTTCCATTTATGATTTTCTTAGGCTTTTGGTATGTGAACGTTTTGTATTTGTCCATGTTTTTCTTCTCATTCACACCTTTGAGTGTATGCGTACTTCATTCTTTTCTTTTTCTTTCTCTCGTAGTATCTCCTTACTTTTCTGACTATGTGCCCATCTCTCTTCTCTTTTTCTCTCGCACTATATTTCTAAAGGAGAGAAGAGTTTTTATATATGGGTTTTTCTTGAGCTATTCTACTAAGGAAGGAGATAACCGTTAGATGACCGTTGAGAGAGAATACAACCGTTGAGAGGTGTTTTGCACAATGGACAAGGGCTCTTGGTTAGAAGAGTCGTTATGCACATGAAGCATAGGGCAGAGAGTTTCGAGACTTGTGTGTACAGAGGTAGAATAAGATTAGTATAAGTTTCACCAAAAAGGAAAGTTCTCATTGAGAGATTTTCTAAAATGATAAGGTATAGGTGAAACTAGATGCATTGAGATGAATCTAGATCTACCTTGCTTGGATACTCTCCTTGTCGTAAATATCTTCTTCATGCTTTGGTGGAAACTGCTTCAGAGAGACAACATTCTGAGGACCTAACTTTTGCAAGGAAAACTTCTGAAATGATTCTTGGTCTGGTGATCCATAAGGTGTTGATGATAAGACTCATGAAATAAGAGAAAATCTGTTCAGGCTCTTACTTAAGATATTTCATGAGATCTGGAGTAGTCATAACTTGATGATGTATGAAGATAAAGTCTAGTTACTAAAGACCTTTGCTTTGATGAGAGGAACTCTTGCACAAATTATTACATGAAACATGGCTCAACAAGTTTGGATCTGGTGTGAGTCTAGATGTGATGTACTTCATTTTATAGCATTGCTCCCAAACTCCGTTTCTTCAATTGATGCTTATTTTTCCTTGATTTGAAGAGTCTTGGAGTGGAGTGACCTTTGACTTTGATTTTTAGATTCTTCTTTACGTTGCAGCTTGTTTAAGATCGAGTGTCCTTTTAACCAGACTTTTGATTGCATGGGCTCCCCCTTTGTTTTATAGTCCAAGCCTTTTATGTTCTGAAACACTTAAACAAACTTTTAGATATTAATAAAATATGACTTGATTTAAATTAGAATACGTAATGTTAGTTATCAACAAATCTAAGATTTCTTCAAAGTCTTCTTGACTCTAACACAACATATGAATGATATATGCATAAAAATTGCATAAAATCCATTTTCTAGCAAATAGCATGCATTAAAGCATTCAAATGGGTTCTAAATCACCTAGGGCCTATATGCACAAGTCCTAAATGATGTAGGGAACCTATTGGTTCCCTCTGGGGGTCCTAAATCCCATCGGAACACCAAATCACCCTTTCAGTTGCTTACTTCTCCATTAAATCACCTATTATGCAATATGCCATGTTTTCAATGTCAATTCACCTATCCTCAACAACCAATCAATTCATTATCACATTCAACATAATCACATCACAACAATTATATTTATACAAGTCACCTGCCCATATCAATAATCAAAATCCAACAACAATGGCTTCGTGCCAATTCATAAAACAATATAATACCTAATGCATAACACATCAATTCCAACATACAAAATTCTAAATCATCAAATTCATCATCATCAATCACCATACCAAGTTTTATACTTGGAACTTAAAATACGCCATTAAATTAAGTCATTATAACATAATACATACATAACTAAATCCATTCCTAACTGTCATTATAATTATATCATTTTCAATCCTTCCTTTACATTAACCTCTTCACTTGGCACTTCCCTACGGGGCCTCAACATCCTCCTTGTCATTGGTTACTAAAGAAAATAAAACCACAATAAAGGTGAGTGCTTAGAATATCATAATTAATCTAGAAGGGTAATTAAAATCAACATTATCAATTCACCATTTTATCACTAACATAACCAGCTTACCGAGCTTCCTAAGTCTCATTCGCATCAATAACAAAATGCGTTTCTCATAATTGTCGCCTAATCCTTTAATCAAAGGAATCATCAACACATACTACAATAATTCACCATTTTATGTCAATACTTATATTAAATGATTCAATAACACTGATCGATATGAATAACATCCAAGTCAAGTCATGTAAAACATCACTGACTCTCAAACAATTTATATTATGACGCCTAATATCCAGATACTAAAAGGATCGACCTTCAGTTGAGGGTCCTACTTGATACTCCGTGAACTCGACTTGGTCCACTGAGCCCAACTTGACTCTCCATCTTAACCACTGGGTCCTACTTGACCACTAAGTAGCTTAACTGGGTCTGACTTGACCATGGGAGCCAAAAGCAAGGGACAACATATACTGTCAATCATCCTCCACCGAACCAACCATATATATTCATTTTAAATCCCATTTCTCTTTACTAAATGGCACAAGGGCCTCATATTAAATATATAAGGTGACCACTGAGACCCAACCCATAAATAATCTCCAGGGCGGCCACACAAACCAGGCCTTAATTATATGCCTCATGTTATACACATATCACTAAATATCAAGTCAATCAATAATCAAGGCGGCCACACAAACCATGCCCAAAACATATACGCTAAATATATCTAAATATATCATACCAAACCACACTGTAAATCAACATATTTCTCATGCTTTCAATTGCATAATACAACACACCAAGTTACTAACTACCACATTTTATTTATTAATGATAATTCAAATTTTAAATCACCATGCCTTTCAATTTACTCATAATATAATAAATCATATATATAACTTCATACAAATTAAATTATCACTTAATCACCATTAAACATAATTTATAACAATGAAAGGGCGGCCCACAACATATATTCTCAATCAATTTTTACCTATCCGCTAGGGCATGGTAGCCATAATTATCACAAATCACTACACTGATCCATTGCATATAAATCACCTAATAATTTTCATGGATCATAGGCTTCTCACAATCATCAACTACCATTTTCTACATTACATCCTTTAACAGTTCAACATTATTTCGTTTCCTCATTTACCAACAACATATTACTCAATAGAATAATGACATTCCATAAATTCCACCCATAGTCATAACCGTCATCACTTAATCATCATAATATAATTATTCTTCACTTTATCAATTCTCAACATTCCCGCACATTTAGTATTTCCTATTATTATTCACATGGCTCCAACCAAATGTATCCCAATATCAACCTATCCACACTATCAATCAAGCTCTCATTCAACAATATTAATCAATTATAAACTATCAACATAGTTTATTTACTTCTAAAACCTACCAGTTCTCTATTTATAATTTACATCCAACCCTTTAATTAGTAAATATGCTAAACGATTCACAAATGACTCTCATAACTCAATTCATCATACGCTATATATATTAATTAACATAACTTGTATATCTTCTAAAATCACACTTTCTCCATGTCATCAATTAATATTTCATTGTCATTTAATAAATGGTAATTCACCATATAAATCGTCACACCATTTAATTCACTTTGCCAAAATAAATCACACATAATGTATACCGATTTAAAATATCATACACCATTAACTAGTTAGATTCTTCATAAGGTTCTAAAATCACAAATCCTTCTTGTTTATCAATTAACACTATATTTATATATAACTTGCCTAATCATACTTTGATTCTTTCAACAACCAAGCTATTTTTCACTCAAACCCATTTTGACCTTAATTGATTCTAATTAATTATGACCTGAACACCCCTTTATCTCGATTCCACGCTTGAGTTAATTGCTCTTTGTGTCGGTCATGCTCCACGACCACAATGTTCGTCGATCCATTTCTGGTTCTGATACCCACTTCGCCTAACAACCTTTCGATGCCCGTTTCGACACCTACGAGTATCAAAACACAAAATCCATCAATATTTCATCACATCCATTATCCTAGAAGTGATTTTCGAGCTCCCCATTGTCATAAAACACAAAAACAAAAACCCCCAAGAGTGTATATCGTTCGGCCAAAGCAAGGGAAGGAGAAAGGAAAGTATATCCGAAATACCCATGGTCTTAGAAGGTACCACCAAGCTTCATGCAGCTATTAAAAAGCAAAATCAAGACCCCATACATACAAGTTCAATTTCGGCCATGAGAGGGAAAAAGAGAGAAGAAAGTTGAAACCTAAAATTAAGGGCATATATGCACTCTTCTTGACGTCTCGAGTTCAATTATGTGATCAATTTGAAGTTACAACGTGAAATTGCCCTCCAATTTGGAGCTTTAAACTCGTGGCAATAGTGGAAAGAAAAAAAGGAACCCATGTGCAGAGAGAGAAGCTCGTAAGGAAGAAGGAGAAAGTGTTTTAAATTTGTATAACATAAGGGCAAAATCATCATTTACTCCTTTTCTTTTTCTTTTCTGTTTTCTTTTATAACTTTTAATGAATTACCTTTTACTTTTAACCTTTTGGTAAATTAAAATTTACCACCACCAATTTATTTAAATTTTGAAATACTATAATCACCAATCAAGTTAATTTATTTAATTTCATAACTTTAATTATTTAAATGTGATTCATAACAATTAATAGTAATTTCAGAAAATCTGAATTAGTTTACAATTAATTTAGTTATACCTTTTCCGCCAATCACCTAATTTTAAATTAACTAACTGGGATGTTACATAAATGATCATTAAAAAACTAAAAAATAATTATCTTTTAATAACTATTTAAAACAAATAAAACTTTTTAAACTCTCGAAACATGATTTTGAAATATCACAAAATATCCAACAATTCCGTGCATATTTCAAAAGAATTTAAAACGTTTAAAACACAACAATATATGAAATTTTCATCATTAGTGTAAATGCACCAAACGTAGTGTCTTATGGCTATGAACCAGATCCTAGAAAGATAAATTTAACCTATAATGAGTTGATGAAGCAAAACTTTTGTAAACAAAGGTGTAAGTTAGTGATTTAAACGACAATACAGTTAAACAAAGCGGATTTACAACGAATGAAGAAGTAAAAGTATAGCGTATATGTCTAAGTTATTTGACAATCATACACTTGTCACAAATGATAGAAGAGAAATGAAGGCAAATTTAATTGATGAGAAGAAAAGTTTTATAAGTATGGTTCATAAAAACTGGAGTTGATCCCAGTACACAGCTATGAAACAAAGATGCAAAAACTAAGGAGCAGGTGTTTGATCCTCTGCTGTGGGCACATCCGTTTCTCCCTCCTTGGTTCCTTCAGCTCCTGTCTCCTGGCCAGTCTGGACGTTCTCTGGAATAACATTTTCGGAGCCAGGAGTAACCATCGGAGGTTCCATGCTTTAACGCTCCGGAAGTGGAGGCAGTTCATAAAGAGTATCAGGAGGATCCTGGTGCGAGCCGTCACTCTTCACTTCAACAAGCTTCCCTCCGTGGAACTCATAGAACGGATCCAGTCCGTACAAATCGAGCTTCATATCGGGGTTACGATAGAAGACTTGATGAAGGGCCAGGCCGAAGGATTCAAAAGCTACCTTCTTGCATATCTCCAAGGCCTTGGCAGCTTTGGCCTTAGAAGCAGCCAATTTCTTTTGAAGCTTGGTAAAATCTTCCTCCAATGGCCCAGTGTTCACACTCCCCTTCTTCATCTCTTCAATCTGAGTCTGCATCTCTTTCCGAAGGACCTCCCACTCTCCTAAGTTTTTATTATGGCCGGCCTCCATTGCTGCCAGATCGTCAGCCAGCTTGGCGGATTTCTTCTTCTCCAATTGGAGCTCTTCTTCAAGGAGCGGAATGGACTTATTCTGCTGCTGAAGTTTAGTAACCTGCCGCTCCAAGGATTTATTGGTGAAGTGGAGTTGGCTTATTTCTTTAGTTTTCTTCTGCAGCGTCTCCTTGGCCTTAATCAGTTCCGATTCCACCCCTTTGTGAGTCTCCGCTTGCTTGGCCGCCCAAGCCTCCTTTATAGCGATGTCGGCTTCAAGTTTTTCAACTTGTTCCATGTAGTCTGCCTTGTCGCTTAAGGAGTCCAGAAGGCCGAAGAGTTCATCCAGCTGCCAGCGACCAGCCTTGCATGCTCCTCGAACTTCAGAAGCATCGAGAGAGGGGCAAAGACAATACCTTGCCTTCGAAAGAGTGGGGGGCATGGACCCCTGGAACCAGAGGTAGGGAGAGAGAAAAGATTCACTTGGGGGATCAATTACTGGCGGAGGTCCACTCTCAGATTCCGGTTTGAAGTCGGTGTGTGAAGGAGGGGCAGAGGAAGCGAGAATGGGTTTCTTCCCCTTATCTCTTTTCAGTCTGGACTCCTCGAGAGTCTTCTGGCATTTCCTTGCAGGGTCAACAGTAGAAGGCTTTTCCGTATCCGTTGCTTTGACTAGGTGTCTCTTCTTCTTTTTCTTCTCTGGTGCAGCTCCTTCCAGACCTTCCCTTGCGGTCTCAGTTTGTCCCTCAGGTTCTTTCTCATCGAGGAGGGGAACATCATCTCCCATAGCGGATGTGAGGGGGATTATGGGAGCCGCCGCCTTGAAGGAGTTCCTTTTAGCTTGGATTTCATTCTCCTCGGAAGAGGAATCACCATCCGCCAGCATGGATTTTAGTGATAGCATGTCGGGAGAAACTTTCTCAATTTGCTTTACAAAATAAAAAAAATGGAGTTAGTATTTTGAAGGAAAGACAGTAAGAACAGAATGAATATGCAACATAACACAGTTTAAGAATGGCTATTACGGAGGTAAGTGTCCTGGACATCGACACTTCCCAAGAGAAGCCTGCAGGAGAATCCCTTGAGGGCTTTTGAGACCGATTGCATGGCACTCAACACCTCTACAGAGTGAGAGAAAAGTTCGCTCTCCTCCGTGTAGTAAGCACGGCTCAGCAGCAGGAAGTGCTCGTGTGACCAACTGGTAGGGAATTTTATGAACCCCTCCTTATTGAGCCAGAAGACCGGCTTATTTGGTTGAACTCAAACCCGCGTGTAGTAATGTTTGAAAGAACATCCATCCACCTTAGCAGATTCAGTGTAGGACTTGAAATTCACTATCCTTGAGTCACAACGGAGCGTTATGAACCCAAGGCCGCCCTTCTTGTTGGCACAGAGGACCACTTGGCAGTAGTAGAACAACTTGGCCATAGTGGCGATGAAGTTGAAATGTTCTCCCAGAATTTCGAGAGCACGCACTAAGCCTCAGCCATTAGGATGCAGCTGTGTAGGGGCGTAGTCAAGGAAGCAGAGGATGGCCATTTGAAACTCCGTCATGGGGAAACGGACTCCCAAGTTTTGAAAGACGAAGTCGTACATATAGACCGACCTCTCGTCTGGGACGCGGTGGCAGACCCTCTCCATTGGACGAGGGCAAGGATAAGAAAGCGTCCCTTATACTTCTTGTCGGAGTAGATTTTACAGCGAAGCGTAACTGGGTTCCCCTCTTCATTTGCGTGATGCGAGGGGATGTTCAAGAATTCCTCCTCGACCCAGCAGTATGGTTTTTCCCTGTTTAGCTTTTCCCAGTTCAGCCGGTGTGCCACGACATTGACACCCCCTTTAGCAGTTCGAAGAATCAGAGTTTTCCCAGAACCAGGGATTTCCATGATACCCGACGCGCGATGGAATGCCTGCGTATTATGGTAGAAGGCAACATCGTCAGAGAGGTAACCCTCATCACTTGACCCATCGTCAGAGCAGCTGGTAGCACTCGAGTCAAGGGGATCCTTAGGGCGACGCCGAATAACTGGTACTCGCAAGGAGGAAGTTTCAACCCTCTCTGAGCGACGAGGCCCAGCCACAGGAAGATTCACTGGAATCCTTCCACCACGGTGGCTAGAGGGGGCACGAGAGCTCAGACTCCTCCTGTTTGAGGTACCAGCGCTGCTTTTCCTAGGGCGCATGGTTGAAGTGAAATAGCTAAAAATGATATGGAGGTAAGGGATAGGAAGGTTACCTAAAGAAGGAAGAGCTTTGTGAAGAGAGAAGGCAGCAATGGAATCTTCAGAAATTTGAGCAGAGGTTCACTAAGCTTGATGGCGGAATTGAATTCCAAAATTTGTTAAGTGACCCTTTTATAGGTAACGAAGAAACACTGTGTTCAACCAAGAGTCACGACGTTTATTTCAAAACGCAACCTTTCGGATTCAAACGACTCCGTCGTTTCATAACTTAAAGCGTGAAAATAGTAATGCTTCAGGAAAAGTTTTGAACGAAACGGGCCTGTGGAAGTTAAAATCTAGGCCCAATAAGCCTAATCGAAGGTTACACTCTTGGGAAATGATGGCTAACGTGTTAAAAGGGGCATTTAATGTCTAATCATTTCAGACGCATTTAATGCACCTCAACAACTATTCGAATACCAAGAGTTTCGATTTCCAAAGACTCTTGGGATTTCCCTCGTTGTGAATCCTTGTCTGAATCCATTGTAATGGCATCAGAAGAACGGTTACTTGATCTACAGAGCGGATGCGTCGATAACAAACCAAACACGCATTCAACAAAGAGTTCTTAGAAGGAACTTCTGGAGTGATTTACCGACATCCAGACTTCTCGAAGACTGTATAGCTCATATGAACGAGTTAACAGTCCCTCACATAAGCTAGGGGACAAATGATTTGGTCTGGATACCGGTCCCCAAAGATATGACGTCAGAGTGACCTCTTAGAGGGTGAACCGGTGTGATTGGAATATAGTGCCATAGCGGTTATCCGATGTCACTTTATCCGTTCTCATTTCATTGAATGCTTCATCCGTCCTCACCATGATGGATGCTTCATTCGTTCTCATTTCTACGACGTGTATAACCATTTACCTCAGGATCACTATGAGATAAAAGTTCATTATAACTTATCAGCGAAGATACCCTGCATAGCGGAATGTGTCTATGTCAATTATCTCAGAGAGTAAGTACAATTGTCAGCGAAATATGCGGAAAAGTGATTATCCTCCATCCCTATCACAGGATCGTACTCTGATAATTGACCTACCTCCCTGACACACTCTGAGTACTGAGTCATATTGATTGACACACTCTACACGCTATCAGAACCAAGGGGCCCACTTGCGTCCAACGATTCATTTCCTACGTTCAACTATAAATAGCATGTTCCAATACACATGCAAGGTTACGTTGTTCTATCTCACATCTTTACTATTTCATCGTTTAAGTATTCACTGAGTTTTATACACTCTTCTAACTTGAGCGTCGGAGAATCTTCGCAGGTGGCACCACCTTTCGCCCCCTTTCAATACGAAACGTTGGTGTGAAAGATCTCCAGGACAACAAGACCGGTTTCTCCCACTGAGAGGCCGGATTACAACACCGGATACCCACTGTACCGATGTACAAACCCTAAAACACCTATACATTTGTGGCTAGTCCCACATCCGATCCTAGAACCCGGTTCAGACCAGTTCAAATATTAATCCATATTTTAGCAATTGCATCACCACATGTGTCTTAAAGAATGTGTTTGTTCTTGCCATTGTAAGAATTATTTTTAGTTATAGCTATAGTCGATTAACTATCACAACATATAACTCAAACTCAAAGGAAGACTCATTTCTTCCATAAAATAAATATGTTAAGAATTTTTTTTAACAAATTAGCTTTACATTTTACCAAGTAAAACAATCAACTTGGTCTTCATTTTTAATTTAGACTCCCAGGTTTACTTAGATGGATTCTAAACGATAACTACCCTTTGAAGGGTGAAACACAATTAAATACTTAATATTTAAATTTATTCATGAAAACTCTATCAAAAATAAAATAAATTCATTTATGAATCTATTCTGTTTAGCTATTGGATTTAATCGACATCATATTTACATCACTACATCATTATATGGTAGAAACCATTGTATAAAATATCATAATCATCATAATTTTAATAGATCATGGTATCTCTAAAATAATTTTTAAATCCAACTAATAAACTCACGGTTAATCTAGGAAAAAAAAGTAGTATAATTTCTCATTATTAACACTACAATTTTCATTTGGTTCACGTTTAATCCTTGAATGTCAAGGAAATGGCTCCAACAAGCTCATATAAGCTTATACTCCCTTTAAATCATGGTATCAAAATATCAAAGAGTACTTGTATGTTGAAAACACTTTTTTATTTTTTAAAATAGACTAATTAAACCATGTTAATTAGTTTCCTGATTTTAGGTTTAGGGTCTACACTAGAATTCAATTAATCATAATGTTACATAATCATCAATACTCACATCTTGAATTGGTCTTATTTTTACATCCAATTACATTATGCATCCAACATAATCTCCAATTTTCACAAATTGTATATACACATGAAACAATTGACAAAAACGTACCTCATCAATGAAGGAAATCGAGAGAGTTAGTCAAGATTAAATAAGGAAATGTTTATAACAAAATTTACTAAAAGAAAACAAAACTTATAGGCAATAAGACAATATAATTAGAATTTAATTTGTAATCAAACGAAATCAATTTGTTATAAATAATTAAATGATCATTTAAGAGTAATTAAAAAATAATTATCTTTTAATGACCATTTAAAACAAATCAAATTTTTAAACTCTTGAAACATTCTTTTGAAATATCACAACATATCCAATATACAGAACACAAACACAAATTGTTTCTTATCCCATAACTTGAACTTGAGGGACCATGCCTACCTATTGAGTTCCAATTATACCTATTTATTACTTCTTCCGCTCTTTTTTATAATAATTTTAAGTTTTTTGAGATCCTTTTTATAAGACATAGTTAGAATTTCTATGAAACATTTGTTTTTGTTTCCATATTTACCCTTATTAGTTTATAAGAAGTAATAAATTGTTTGATGATGTGACCACCTAAACCAACCAATCAAATTAGGAAAAATATTACTATCTTCACTATTATCAAACTTATTAATTAGGTTCATCGGGGTAAACTTGGAATGTCATTATTTTTTTAAGAAATGAATAAACTTAACTACCAATTAACTACTTTTATTTATTTTGATGATTTAGTTAATTTTACATCATAAAAAGGACCGGATGAACTACCTTTTAGGTATATCAAAGAGTGTTTTTCACAATGAGACATAATGATTAATCGGATGAGTTTTATCTCTCTCAACAATGTTTATTTTAAAACACACGACATGAGTCATATGCCTAATTGTATCCTTATAAAAGACTATTTACCAACTAGAGTTTGGTATCCGGGTCCATAGCCAGGTTCATTTAGCTCACGAGTTAAACAAGCCCAACCTGCGGGTTCATAAGTTAGATCATGAGCCAATTTATATATAAAATTATTATTTTATTTTAAATAAATCCTACTTTTTTCATATTATTTGACTTTCACATTTCATTTTAAAAAAAAAAATAAAGAAACCAAAATCTAAGACAACGTTATGCATTTGGTCCTTACATTGAAATAAGAAAAAATTAATATTTAGATTTCATTAATTGCTAATTTGTTAAAATTTTAGTGTCAACGTGAGAAATTTTAAATGATTAAATATTTTAAATTATATGTGTTTTGAGTTTCATAAAAAATATATTTTGAGTCAAAATTCAACAATTTTAAAATAAAAAAAGTCATACACAAGCTAGTCTGAGTTAAAAAAATTGGTCTATTTAAAATGTAGGCTTATGCAGACTGACCCATTATGAAATGGACCAACCTGTATACCTAACTCTACTGCTAATTATGTTGGACTTAATTTATTCTTGAAGGGACATAGTAGATACTATCTCCAATTTTATGTTTTCTTTCTTGTTTTAATAAACACACTTAAAAGAATGGATTTATCTCCTAGGCTAGACTATAACATTTAGAATAAAATATAGTCATGGTTATTAATTAGAAATCAACCATTGAAATTGTTATAAAATACATATATGTAAAGGGTATGAAACTATATGGTGGTAAAGGTACACTACATCCTCAATGGAAGGATTACAGTTATGGTTGAGAAAGAATATTATTAAGAAGAATAAATTTATCTATTAAAATCCCAATGGTACGGTTTAACTACACCTCCCTCACTTTAGAATTGTTGAAAGCGAAACATCCCCTTCTCCTAAAAATTAAGAAAAAAAAGGAAAAACAAAAAAGGTTGGAAGTGTAGGTTTAAAGAGAATGGCTTCAAGTCAGTGTGATGGCACAAATTAATATATGAAGTTTTGAACAAGTACTCTAAGGACTTGGAACGAACCTACCCCTCTAACTACTTCCACGTTCTTCACCTAAGCATAGGAGCAAATAGCTTCAAATGTACCAATCCACATCAACTCACACTTTCGGTTGTAGAAAGGGTAGAAGAGGTGGTGATTTTTAGTCCATAGGAGTAGAAAGGAAGAAAAGGATGAAAGGAATTTAGGAGGAGTTTTTTTGTTAATGATTTCATGTTCACATTAGGATTCAAATGTAGATAGATTTACTCTTTCAACTAATATCCTCTCCAAAGCTTGAATTGTAGTCTTTTCACTCTTATCGTAATTTATCTATACCACTGTCAACACATTTATTAGTGTTCTTTGAGTGTACAAAATAAAATAAATATATGGAGATATCATAGGGATCTTATTGGTATGCTGTAGTAATCAACACCTTTCCTTGTGAAAAATTTCACCATCCCGGAACCTCACACTACATCATGGGATACATTTTCCCACCTCCTTTGTCCTTGATTTTCATTGCTTCACAAGCAAATAATAGCCAAATGTGATTCAACTAGAAGAAGGAACTCTCAAAAGATGAAATGCAAGGAAACAATCAGAGTGGAACTAGTCCATTCTACATGTTACACTTGGACATGAGACATTTGCAAATGCTAAAGATAGTTCCACAGTTCGGTGTACTAACTAGTTTTTTGGCCACGTAGTAAATAGAAATTACGAATTGAAGAAAGACAAGATAAAAAAATGGAAATCAGACAGGAATACTCACTAAGGCCAAATAATTAGCAAACTTTACAAGTATAGATGTACCTCTAAAACCTCACAGATATACAACCGTAACAAATTAGAAAGCAAGAAATCCCTCACCCCACAAAAGATTAATCTAAAAAAAATTAAAACAAAAACATTAAGTAGAGTAAATTTGACCAAAGAATTTAAGGTTGTACCTAACATGGCACTCTAAATGCAGCTATCATAGTGCTGCCAGCAAGCCCAAGTAATCTCCTATCCCCTATAAAATTTGTCACAAAGGCATCATAATGAGTCTTTATAGCAAAGTGCATTTAAGTCATTTGAAATGTCGAAATTATCCTTGTCAAGACTAATGCTTGTTCCCAACACGTCCATAAAGCCATTGCAAGCATCTTCAGGGGCATTCTCGCATATTTAACTCTTAGACATACCAACCTTACTTCAAAAGCAAGACCAAAATTACAAGAGAAACAAGATATCAAATTGATAACCATCGTATAGCTATCTTTCATATGAGGTAAAGGAGAGACAATGCTACAAGAGGAGAGTGAGTCCGAGATCACAACTCTCAAGAAAACACTTGAAGCCCACATGACAAATAATGAGTTACTACAGAAAGAAAACCAGGAGCTCAGAGACGAGGTAGCTCGTTTGAAGTCACAAATAGTTTCACTCAAAGCACACAACATTGAGAGGAAATCTGTACTATGGAAGAAGATACAGAAAACCATAGATGACAACAATTCAGAGGCACATCAACAAAAAGCAGCAGTTCAGGTTAACATATCTGAAAAGAGTTCAGAAAATGATAATTTGCATACAAATCATGATTTCAAAGACTCGGCACTTAGGAAAGACAAACCAGCAATAGTACCAACTCCTCCACCAAGGCCTTCTTCTACCCTTCTTCCTTTACACAAAAACGAGAAAGGAAACAAATTGCAGCCAACAACAGCACCACCACCTCCTCCAACACCACCAAAATCATTAGTTCTAAAAGCTGTGCGCCGTGTGCCAGAAGTAATCGAACTGTATCGTTCCCTTACAAGAAAGGATGCTAACACGGAAAACAGAACACATTCCAATGGAATTCCAACACTAGCATTCACAAGAAACATGATTCAGGAAATTGAGAACCGCTCAACTTATTTCTCAGCTGTAAGTTTAGTTCCAAAGTATGATCCAAACTGCTCAATTCTTATATTAATCTCTCAAATTTTTCTAAATTTGGTTAGTGTCTGATTGGTAACTTAGATATAAAAACAGGGTTGGCCAATAATTTCATGCAATAATTAGTATTGATCTGAAATATTCAAGACATTCAAACTTTGTTCAAACCAACAAATCAAAAATTCTTTTCCTATTAAACAAGTATTGTACAATACATGACATCTTATCACTGATATTCATACTATGCACATTCAGATAAAAACAGAAGTACAAAGACAAGGGGAGTTCATTAGTTTCTTAATCAAAGAAGTAGAGTCTGCAACATTTTCAGATGTTTCTGAGGTGGAAGCATTCGTGAAATGGCTAGATGGAGAACTATCTTCATTGGTGGATGAACGTTCAGTGCTAAAGCATTTTCCTCAATGGCCAGAACAAAAAGTAGATGCACTTAGGGAAGCAGCTTGTAACTACAGAGATCTGAAGAACCTTGAATCTGAGGTTTCATCATATGAGGACAATCCCAAAGAGCCATTGACTCAGACTTTAAAAAGGATACAAGCACTGCAAGACAGGCGAGAATGTACAAATATATAGTTCACTAGCTAAAGCTTTTTGAGCAACACTTATAATCAATTAACAGTGCCACTTTCAAATGTGCAGGTTGGAGAGAAGTGTGAGTGCTAAAGAGAGGATAAGGGAAAGTACTAGCAAGAGATACAGAAATTTCCATATACCTTGGGAGTGGATGCTGGATACAGGCCTCATTGGTCAGGTAGGCAGAACAGAGCTTATTTATGCCTTAAAAGTACATGAAAACACCACTTATTATCTCCAACATAGATACCTTTCTTCTTTGAAGTGTCACGGTGTGGAACATATTAGTATGTATCCAATCAAAAAATTATGTTTTATTGGCCTAAACACCTAAGGCAACACCTATATGATTCAAACACTTAACCTACATTTCTATATAACTCATACACTTGAAGTCACACCTTTATATCCATATAGATGGGTACTTACTACATACTAAATTATTATAAATATATTTGTAAACTTTTGAAAAAGTTAATTTAATTTAAATTATAATATAAAAGATTAAAAAAATCATGTTTTTCATTCATATTTTAGAACCTATTATTATATATCATGGTAGAAATGTAAAACTCTAAAAGTTTATTTGATAAGGGGAATATATACACCTTATGTAAATGCTCATCATCAATTTAGAATTTGTTATATTATTCATATTTTATTTTACTTAAATTTCTCTTTCTTTATTTATATACATATTTAATGTCTCAATATTTTATATTTTAAAGGTTAGCTGTGTCGAAATCTTTATGTCTGATGTAAAAATTAGAAATGATGTTTTACAATTTTTTTATACTCAAAGAAACTTACGGCTTGTTGGAGGGTGGTTTTAAATTTTAAGTTTTCAGATTTTTAGAAATTAAAAAGATAACTTTAAAACTCAACACTGAAAACTTAAATCCATTTTTTATGATTTTGAGATTTAGTTTTCAAACAGCTGTCAAAATGTATAAAAAATAATTGAAACAACTTTATTTGAATATGCTTTATTTTCAAATTTTTTTGTGAAAAACTGAAAACTGAAAACCCGCATTAGGCATTTATGCAAGCCCACTGTACTCAGATAGTAAAACAAGATGAAGGTGATGATGATTATGTTAGTTTTGTGGCAAGGAAGTAGGGTTTATTGGTTACTTCACTTAAATTTTAGCTGATGTGAGACAAAAAAAAATGTTTTTTATTTTATTCTCTATGGTTTACAACAGAATTAACAATAACTAAATGAAATTATGCGTGATGCAATTGAATGATTCTGTGTTGGTCAATTCCACATGCATCAAACAACCATGAAACAGTCAGGGAGAAAATGCTCCATTCTATGCATCTGCAGGCAAAATAGCATCACTTCAATGATGACCTGAGGGGCATCCAGAAACTATGATATACATACACTTTTTAGAAGGCATTTCTAGCTGTCACTAATTCGAAGATTTTATCTCATTATTGACTGCAGATGAAATTGAGTTCACTGAGACTGGCAAAGGAATTCATGAAACGGATAACCAAGGAAATAGCGTCTAATGAACCATGCCAAGAAGATAGTCTCTTGGTACAAGGAGTTAAGTTTGCATTCAGGGTACATCAGGTAGAGTGCACTCCTTAAACTACCCATGAAGTTCACATTTCCTTTTATCCAACTCATCAGCCATAAAACCTTTCAGTTTGCAGGTGGCTTTGATCCAGAGACCACAAATGCATTTCAAGATTTGAAGAAGATTGGTTGTGCCATACCAAGCTATACTAACATCATTAAATGCTCCAAAGTTGTTAAAACTTGCCAGAAACATGTATGTTAACTTCAATTTTCTTTTCCCATAATTATTTGATGTTCACACATCAGCAGCGGAATTGACAAAATGTATATGCTCCACTCTATGTAATTTCTCAATGCATTGCCTACTTTTGATCAGTGGGTACATGCTTTCTTAATTATGAGCGAGATAAATCCTCATTAGAGTCTTTGTGCTTCAAAAAAGCAAACTTAATTCCCAGAATTAAGACCATATAATAGGGATGACAAAACTCCCTAAAAATGAGGATTGAGAAAATTTTACAGGCAGGGACAGCAATGAGGATAAAAATCCTCCTGATACATACATGGAATAGGGCTTCGGGTCCCGTTTTATATATAATTAGTTTTAGAACTCATGCGTTGTACAGTAACTTTTTTAGATACACATAAAAATAATTGGTGTAAAAATATTTAAGTTAACCATTTCATTTATATGATATGTCATTGGAAGAACATTTGATTCATTAAAGGAATATGAAACATTAATAAGTCATTGTCATAACGAAACAATTTAAGTAAAAAATAAATTTTGGAAAATAAATACTCATGAAGCTACACATTATCCAATACGAGAGAATAAACATGTAAATGTTTTGTATTATGGGTTCAATGATACGAAAACAAAAATAGATATTGGAAGATTTTTTGAAATTTGTTCAAATAGGTGATGTAAATGTGCAACCATTTTGATGATTCCTTACTTTAATAAAAGGATGTTTGGTGGGCAAACATCGTTTGATCTCATGTATTTTGGTCTTCCAAATGTATTTTTCCTTGTCACGTATTGGTACAAATATTTTATTTTGTGATGCTTGAATTGTGATTATTTGGTTTAGAATGATTATTTGTCATATACTAAAAAAAACTTGAATCTTATTTTTCATATAAAAAAGATGATAATATGAACATACCTTGGATGATACCCGATCGATGGATTTCCATGTAGATAGAAAACTGAAATGAAGCAAATTTATCATAAGATTTTATACATGCTTTTAGAAAACACTATTGATAAGTTGAGTTCAAAGTTACAATGTAAAAAATACATACCTAAGAGAACTTAAAGAATATTTCCATATACGTTGATGGTGTGGTTTGGAGAAATATCATCATGGTTTTCAAGTAGGATCTTTAGACCCTTTCTTGATCTAACTCTTGACAATTCAAAATATAATTGGTCATGTGTAAAGACTGGATAGGGTAGATACAACCCAATATTTGAAAGAGTTTGTCCTTGAGACTTATTTATATTGTCATTGCAAATGACACCATGATGGGAAACTGTCTCCTTTGAAATTTAATGGAAGGGTTTCTGAGGAAGGTATCATGCTCATTCATGGAATGTGAACGATGTCCCCAATTTTATTCCCTGTTAGCACCTGACATTGAAGGACATTATTCCCAAGTCGTTTAACTTGCAGCCTTGTATCATTACATAGTCTGTTAGACTGGTCTATATTTCTTAACAACATCACAGAAACACCCATCTTTAGGATCAATTCATAGGGAGGAAGACCAAAACAATTTATTGCATTAAGGACGTCTGGAGTAAAGGTCTCCAATTCAAAATTTGAGCAATTTTCTTCTCTATAAATTGACTCTGAACTGAGGTATGACTTTTGTTGTCCTTGTATCTTCCATGTTCCCCCCACGAGATTAGGAGGTGGTTCCCACCACCTCCTAGAACGCCTCCACGTCACCAGAGAGTTAGTCAATATAGGTCACACCCTAATGGGCCAAGCCCATGTTGTAACCTAGATATAAAAGCACCTGTTGTACATTTTAAAAGGACTAAGTGACACATTATTGAGGATTAATAGAACTAATCCCTAGGGGAATTCTCTAGGGTTTTGTGCCTATGGATCCTACACCACCGTCCCTAAAACCCTAATCCTTATTTTGGCAATGGTGAATACGTGGAATACCCGACATGAAGAAGGCAGCAGACGCTAGTGTTCATCTGGTCACGATGATCGGGTGCAACATCTCACTAGCTTGGTGGAAAACTTACAAAAGACAGTCGCCAACCTGTAACAGGAGAATGTAGAACTCCGAGGCCAGAGGGGGGTGAGCGTGAAGCCTCCAGTCGCAACACTAGGCAACCTACTCGTCAGAAAATCGCTGGCCAAACTTTGTACCAAACAGGGAACGCCAAACATGAGCCTGACCTACCATTCGTTGCACACCCTTGGACCAACTCGATTATGGAGGCTCCCACCCCCCTTAGTTACAAACCCCTGTCGATTGAGAAGTATGACAGTAGAGGTGACCCTGAAGACCACCTCACCTTATACACCAATACCATGTTGGTAACAGGGGCATCTGATTCCTTCTTCTGTCAGACCTTCCCCATAACGTTGACCAAGTCGGCCCGCTGGTTCTCTCACCTTCCTCCGAAGAGAATTACTAATTTTTTCGATCTGAGCAAAAAATTTCTCAGTCAGGTTTCCACAAGCAGGGCCATACAACAAACGTCCCATAGCCTAGTAAATCTGTGCCAGCTCCCAGAGGAAACCCTAAAGTAATACATGGCCTATTTCTTCGAGCAAGCCATCCAAATCCGGGACCTCAACCCAGAGGTAGCATTGCACGCCATTCAAACTGGTTTACGTCCAGGGAAATTTGCAGACTCCCTGACCAAGAAGCATCCGCTAGATATGGATAACTTCTGATCAAGAGTCTCTCGACATATTACAATCGATGAGCGTGAAGCCGATCAAACTAATCCCACCGATCGAGCCAATCGTCGCCCCGAGCCAAGAAGAAGTCCCAGAAGAAACAGAGACAGACCTGCTGAGGCCTACACTGCGCCTATTTATACAAGTTTTACACCGTTGAAAGATCGTCGAGATCGGATTCTACACGAAGTTTATAACACAGGGTTACTCGCATTCCCACCCCCGATAGAGGGTCCCAAGGGGTTAGACACGTCTAAGTTCTGTGAATTTCACAGGGCCTATGGCCATGGGATTGAAAACTGTCGATCCCTCTGCAACCAGATAGAGCACCTAATCCGACAGGGACACCTGGCAAGATTCATTACCCAGAACGATGAAGGACCTTGAGAAAGATTTCGGAGGAGAGATAGAGAGTGTAACATCCCAATTTAATGACTAGTTGCCAAATGAAAATAAATCGTTAAAATAATAAATCGATAAGTGTGGGGAGAATTATTTATTAATTATAATTGGTTTAATTAATTTAAGTTAAGGAAAGAAAGGTTGATTAATGGTGATTAGCTGTCAAAGACTGATTGGATGTGATGGTGTGTATGACGCGTGTGGGGGGCTGTTGCTGTGCACGCTTTCCCACCCCACTCTTCCTTCTCTTCGTACATGCATATATGGGTACACTATCATCCATTCTTCCCTGCAGACTCCTCTTCCCCCTATTCTTTCTTTCTTCTTCTTCTTCTTTCCTCTTCGATCTTCTTCTTCCTCCTCTGCGCTCTATTTTCGTGAGCTCGCAGCAATGGTGGCTGAGGATTGGGGTCCTCCTCCCTTACTCGACGAACCCGTGAGGATGAGGGTGTGTATTCCCTCTGCATGCAACACGACTCCTTCCTTGTTCCTTCATTCCTTCGTCGACTTCCCTCCTTCTTCCTCTCCTTGCTCGAAGCTGCCATGTCCCAGTAGAGATCTGCACTGCGAGGAGCTTCAAGGGGGTCAGAGTGTTCATAACATTGTGATGGAGCCATTCCAGGGAGTGAGCCGAGAGCTGGACGTCTTGGGCCTCCCCTGCTCTTGCATGCAGATATGCTAAGAGTGATTCAGTGTTCCTCTGGAACTGAACGTCGTGTTGACCGACTGAAAGCTTCAGTCCAGGTAGGGGGGTATCTTCTATCTTAAATGCATGGGTTATGAACAGGTTCCGAGTGTAGATGCTTGCTATTTCTGTGTTCTGATTGTGTGTTGTGTTGCATGCGAGTGTGTACTGCCCAGTTGCATGACGAGTGAAAGATGAGTGTTACACGATGATGGCCTGTTAGTGTTGAACGATTGTATGAAAGGAGTGTGTTGTAGTGATGTTGATGATTACCGTGTGTTTTACATGACCTGCAAGTTGCTATGAGATTAGAATGCTGACTGCATGTGATAGAATATGACTCAGTGAATTTGATAATGTACCATACCGATTGCATGTGTTGTCTGAGTCCTGACATTGCTTAATGCCGATTGCATGTATGTTGTTTGAGTCCTGTTGATGTGTTATACCAGTCACGTGAGATGCGTGTATTGTTGAATGCTGATGATGTATAATGCTGACTGCACGAGATGTATGTGTTGTGGAATACTGTTAATGCCTATCACTGATTACATGAGATGCATATGCTATTGAGTTCCGAGAATGTGTAACACCGACTGCATGAGATGCATGTGTTGTTGAGTACTGTTAAAGTCCAGCATTGATTGCATGAGATGCATGTGCCGTTTGAATGCTGATGATGTATGATGCCGATTGCATGAGATGCATGTATGGCTGTGTATATGAACTCTGTGTGTGTGATGAATCCACGTGTGGCGCATGGGATGCGTTTGTGCTGAGAGCACGTAGTGTGGGACACTACCATCGGTTTTTAAAGCATGGGACGCTATGAAATCCTTGAGTGGGACTCAAGGTAGCCCTTGAGTGGGACTCGGGCTGCCTGTGAACACCTCCGTTGGCGCTGAGAGCGCTGGTGTCACCTGTGGGTAAACGGTTGGGTACCTGTAAAATGGCCAAGCAGCTGGGAGTTGATTTGATAGCTGAGAGCTATGTATAAAAAGGCTGAGAGCCTACGTTACAACGTCTAAACCGATACACACGAATGCGGAACCGAGTGAAATAATATGTGCTTATTAACTGTTGACAATGTTTGGAATTGGTTGTGCATGCGAAGGTGTTAGTGAGATGATGTATGTTTATAACCGAGTGAAATACTCTGTGTGTATTGACTGATTGGTATTGTTTGGAATTGATGATGCGTGTGATAGTGTTAATGAAAGGATGAATGTGTATATCCGAGTGAAATACTCTGTATATATATGTATTGCTGATGCTGACTGAAATTTGACTATGCGTGTGATGATGTTTAAGGAGATGATGAATGGATATAACCGAGAGAGTATTCTGTGTGTATACGTAACTAATGCTAATTGAAGTTTTCTCCATGAATATGTGTTAATGTCATTGAAATGTCATGCGTGTATAGCCGAGTGAGAACTGTTAGATTCCGACCGGAAAGTGTTGAATACGTGCGTTCCGATTTGTTGGTAATATCATGTTGTTGATTGCTGTTATACTAATGTTATTGGCTGTGTATGTGCACCTGGCCGAGTGGCGACTGACGAATTCCGATCGGTAAGTGTTCCATGTGTGTCTTGGTTGATTGATAATGCTTGACCTTACTCGTTGCTATGTCTAATTGCGTGGATATGTATTTTGCTATATGATTGTGGGACAGCCTGAGTCGGTATCTATTATTTAATATCTAAGATGCTCACCCCTACACCATTTTTCAGTGTGCAGGTCGTACTCGGAAATGATGATAGGGTTTCAAGTCCGAGTGTGGTGCACTCCGACTGTTGAGCACTTGTATTGCATTATTATGTTTTGTCCGTGTAGCCTTGGCCGGCTCTTATGTAAAATAACGATTAAATATATTCACTTTTAAAGATTGAATAGTCATGGTGTCACTTGTATGGTATTCGTAAGTATTGGTAAATGCATAATATCAAAGATAATGGATATTCCGAGTGTGTGGTTACATGTCTATGGGTCGGTAGACTGGATTTGTTAGAAGATTTGTATTTCTGTGATCATGTATGTGCTTCGTACTGATTCGATGCGTTTTCCGACTGGGAAGTGTTGCTAAATGACTCGAGGGCCGTTGAGGAGTGAAATTATGTTAAGTTAGTGGTTCTGAGTGAAGATTTCTGGGTGGCTTTTCCGAGTAAACATGTTATGTGACTCCGAGCGAAAATCATAAATAAATCCCAAGTGAGGAAGAGTTTGTATTTCTCGAGTGAAAACCTCGAGTGATTCCCTTCTGAGAGAGGAGTTCGAATAGTGGTTTAGAGTGGATTGGATCCTAAGTGTAAGGTATTGGTAATCTAAGTGAAAGATGTAATGTCCGAGTAAGGATTGGTATCCCGAGCGGTTAGGTTTCGAATAAGTCCGAGTGGGACTTAACTACCTGATCTCCCGAGTGAAGTGCGAGCGTGAGGATTTGCCGAGTGAACCTTTGCCCATATCCGATTGAGAAATTACCTTGTACCTGTGTTCGCCCTAGCGAATTAGACTTAGCTCCAGCGAGTGTGTGTTTGGAGAGGCCTTTGTGTTGGCATCGCTTAAGCAGATCGTGCCTCGCCCGAGCGAATGGAGCTGTTTCACCCAAGCATGTGGGATTACGCTGAAGCAAGTAGGGACTGGTGTTGAGCTTCGCCTGAGGATCTCCTTTTCCACTGTTGCATTGTCACCTCTCGCTCAGGCGGCGTTGAACCTCACTTGACCGAGTCAGAGTTGTCATGGATTTCGCCCAGGCGCTGATGTGTTTCGCTGAACCGAATGGGTCGGTCCCAGCCTTGTTCCTTCCTCGGACTGCTATAAGTGTGAATGCTCTTTTATTTCCCTTGCCTTCTCCCTTTTTTTTCTATGCCGATTGACCAGTGGTTGATTTGTGAAAATTTTTTTCCTATTTTTGGATTTATTATTTATTAAAAATAAGGGTGTTACATTTTGGTATCAGAGCAGACCAAAAGGTCCATGGCCAAGGTTTGCCTACTGTTTGTGGGCGGTTGAGTATATTATGCCAGCTTGTCCTAGTTGCTTATGATATTCTATTGTATGTTGATACCTGTTCAATTATGACTCGGGTGATGATATGTGCTTATGAACTTCTATCGGATTTGGTATATGTTGACTAAGAATGGTGTGGTTGTATGCCTGTGCCTTGTTGAGGAATTTGAATGTGTGATGAATGAATGTGAAATAGAACATCTGTTTGACCTGGATACTGTCTTGGTTTGGTGTGTGGAAAAACCGAGTGAATGGTACTAGACCTTATAACAATATTTGAATATTGTGAGGTACCCATCGTGGGATACTGGATAAATACTGACCCCTTAGGGATTCTAAATCTGATAGTTTATTAACCTGCCGAGTTGTTGAGCCGAGTAGAACAATTGCGTAGGAGCTCATTGAGGCTTGAATGATTATCATGTGATGTGTTATGTGTGAGATGTGTTGGTAGCTGTACTATGATTGCGTAATGGTGCATGCGACTCCTGGATTGTGGTATTGTAAACTGTTTAGTGATTGTGTGACTCCGTCCACGAATGCATGTTAATAATTCTGTGAATACTGATTGAATACTTGTAAATAGGAGTGTTACCATTACTGCCGAGTGCTATTTGTGACGGATGTTTTGTAACCTAGCACATGAACCCTGCGTAATATATATATATATATAATATAGGTGATTGAGGGTGAACTGCTTTTATGTATTGCTCTATAATTGAAATATGACCGTTGTTTGATGATTGAAATATGTGATCTGTGTGTGATTAATTATAGATGCATGTAACACCCAGACATTGTGATAGATATTAATTGTGAATTGTTATGATGATACCCCGTCTGAAAGATGTGTATATATATATATATATATATATATATATATATATATGCTAATGAGAATGTCAAGTGGCTTATGCTGTGAGTCAGCAAATAAGAGCTGTGTGTGATCTATAATGAAATACAGCAGCATTGAACGTTTTTCAGAGTGGGCAATCAGATGAATGCGTGGGGTATTGAGGATTCTGAGATTAATCCTAAAAGACCTCTGAGTGGGACTTGAGGCCATGCTTGGAGCATGAGCATTGGATGCTTAATGAAAGTCCTTGGGTTGGACTCAAGGCAAATGCAGAGTGCATTGGAGTGGGACTCCTGGTGAATAATCGTATGCATCTGATTCGCCGACTGCATGAATACATGTGTATAAGAGTATTATTATTGAGGCTGACATGATTTGCATGGATTTGAATGATTTGAGTAGTTTCTAACTTGATGATGTTGTATGAATGAGGTCTGACTGAATGAATGTACATGTATTGATGCCGTTGCCAAGTGTGATGCAATGTTATAATTGAGAATGTATGTTATAGTACAATTTCTGATTGAATGACTGTGTGTACACTTATGAGGATAAATGAGCTCAGTGTGAACTATGTGAATGTGTGAATATGATATTGTGAATGAAACCCTTAATGTAGTTGGAATTGATTTGGGTAAATCTGATTGGATGGGTGTATGTATATGTTGATGCTATTACCAAGTGCAATGTGACGTTGCGGTTATGGTGCATGATGTAGTGGACAATATTATAGCCATGAATAATTGGTATGAAATCCGACTGAGTGTCTGTATGTACATTAGTGCTGTTGCTGAAGTTCGTGGTGTGATATAATAGCATATGTGATTGTGAATTGCTTAATCCTGAGTGAATTGCATGAACCCGAGTGAGTGATGTTATTATGTAGCTGAAGTTAAGGATTTAATTCGAGCCATGGTTTGTGAGGAATATGATTTAGAGGAAATATTTACTCGGTGTTGGCTACAAGCCGATTGTTGTATTGCCTTAATTCTGTTTTACAGAGGTGATAAATGATTTTCATGATTATTGATGCGTGATGTACCCTATGTGCTGCATGATGTTGATGTAGGTGTATTATTTATGTGTGTGGACTGCCATGAACCACCGTGTGAATTAGTATTAGTTGGGTGAAGTCTGGTCCATGTGAGGCATGCTGCTCTGAGATGACTCTTCCTGCCATGGGTAACGTGGCAGCGTACACGTTGCAGTGACCATGTAATTGTTGTAACCCTATAGGAATGAGACGTCATCCTATAAGTTGGATACAGCAATTCATGAGTCGGGCAGGTGAAGCTGTAACTACTTATGGTGATGGTGAGTCTTTCAGACGTTTCCGAGTGATAATGAGAGTTATATTAAATGAGTGTTATGCGATTGTTTATCAAAATAAAGAAAGAGGGTTTATTTGACCTTGGCGTGTCTGCTTCCGAGAGGATTAGAGGTTACTGGGTACGGATTGGCTACTAAAAGGACGATTGGTATTGGAATAAGAAGGGTGATCAAACTGTCACTGAAATTGGAGTTTTGAAAAGTTAACCGAGTGATACTGTAAGCCTAATGAGGAAACCAGGATTGGAGCCAAACTAAATTGCAAGGTGAGGACTTGCTTGGGAAGGGATTAGTATATTCCGAGTGTGTAACGGTGGAGATGATTCCGGGTGAAGTCCTTGTGAGAAAGATCTGCTGAGTGAAATTTTATGGTGTTCCGAGTAGAACCTCATAGGGAGGATAAGTATCAAGTTAAGGGAACAGTGTCCGAGCGTAACATTCTGAGTAGAGCAGGAATTCGAGTAACGTGACTCGGAGTGTATCACTTCCTAGTGGAACGGCACCGTGTGGAATGATTCTGACTAGTAAGATAGCGAGTGTAGAATTCCTAATAACCGTGGGATGCCCAACCAAGTGATCTTCCAGGAGAAAAGTCCTTCTGGTCGGAAAATGGAACTTAGAGTGTGCAAGTTTCTGAGTGAAGAGGGCTCCGAGAGGAAGTAGATATCCAAGTGAAGAATTTAATTGAAGGCGTACTCAGGTCAGTAATTGGGACTATTGAGCTTGAACTCAGGTTGGTTTCAAGGTAGACTCGGGTTGCGAGTGAATTTCTGGTAAGTGGAAGAATTTCCGGGTCAGAATTACCCTCAACCCCGAGTGATGTTGGTGTAAGAGGACCGAGTGAGCTCTCAGGACGAAAGCATGAAATTAGCCGGAAGCATGGGTAGGAAATCTAAGATTTCAGATTTAGTGTAGTGCATATGCGAAGTTAATCCGAGTAAATTGCGTTAATTGAAACGCATGGAAATTCCTTGAGTGTTCCCTTTGGTGCAAGAGAGAGATTTTGTGGTCAGGTTTTGAAAACCGAGGGTTTGGTCTGAGAGAAATCGGTCGGAAGTGAGTACTTTGGGAGTCAGTGGTGTTGCTTATCGACTAAATTTTTCCCAACTGGTTGAATAACCTCTAAGGATGTGTCCCCATGACACAATGTCGAGCCTATGCTTTATGCAATTTCATTATTGTGCCGAGTAACTAGTCCGAGTCAAGAAAACCGATGGTGTGAATATGCCGAACGGTGTTGAGAGTATATGGTCGAGTGTCCAAGAGATTGGAAGTGCCACTGTTTTGATGAATGGGCTAAGTTAAAATGAGGTAAATTGTACATTTTAGAGATTGAATTTCCCAATATATTAGATTATGTGATGAGGTGGTAATCAGGTGGGATCTGACCTTTGTGTCTTACTGACTGGAATTATGGTGCGATCAGTAAACCTCTTGAGTGGTGAATCTCTGCCGAGTGATATTGCGATCCGATCGGTGAATGCTTGTGGAAGCACAGTCGTGTGCATGATTGAGTCAGCAATCTTCTGAGTTATGTATGTAAGGTAAATTACCGATTGAATTTCGAGGACGAAATTCTTTTGAGAGGGGGAGAACTGTAACATCCCAATTTAATGACTAGTTGCCAAATGAAAATAAATTGTTAAAATAATAAATCGATAAGTGTGGGGAGAATTATTTATTAATTATAATTGGTTTAATTAATTTAAGTTAAGGAAAGAAAGGTTGATTAATGGTGATTAGCTGTCAAAGACTGATTGGATGTGATGGTGTGTGACGCGTGTGGGGGGCTGCTGCTGTGCACGCTTTCCCACCCCACTCTTCCTTCTCTTCGTACATGCATATATGGGTACACTATCATCCATTCTTCCCTGCAGACTCCTCTTCCCCCGTTCTTTCTTTCTTCTTCTTCTTCTTTCCTCTTCGATCTTCTTCTTCCTCCTCTGCGCTCTGTTTCCATGAGCTCGCAGCAATGGTGGCTGAGGATTGGGGTCCTCCTCCCTTACTCGACGAACCCGTGAGGATGAGGGTGTGCATTCCCTCTGCATGCAACACGACTCCTTCCTTGTTCCTTCATTCCTTCGTCGACTTCCCTCCTTCTTCCTCTCCTTGCTCGAAGCTGCCATGTCCCAGTAGAGATCTGCACTGCGAGGAGCTTCAAGGGGGTCGGAGTGTTCACAGCATTGTGATGGAGCCATTTCAGGGAGTGAGCCAAGAGCTGGATGTCTTGGGCCTCCCCTGCTCTTGCATACAGATATGCTAAGAGTGATTCAGTGTTCCTCTAGAACTGAACATCGTGTTGACCGACTGAAAGCTTCAGTCCAGGTAGGGGGTATCTTCTATCTTAAATGCATGGGTTATGAACAGGTTCCGAGTGTAGATGCTTGCTATTTCTGTGTTCTGATTGTGTATTGTGTTGCATGCGAGTGTGTACTGCCCAGTTGCATGACGAGTGAAAGATGAGTGTTACATGATGATGGCCTGTGAGTGTTGAACGATTGTATGAAAGGAGTGTGTTGTAGTGATGTTGACGATTACCGTGTGTTTTACATGACCTGCAAGTTGCTATGAGATTAGAATGCTGACTGCATATGATAGAATATGACTCAGTGAATTTGATAATGTACCATACCGATTGCATGTGTTGTCTGAGTCCTGACATTGCTTAATGCCGATTGCATGTATGTTGTTTGAGTCCTGTTGATGTGTTATACCAGTCACGTGAGATGGGTGTATTGTTGAATGCTGATGATGTATAATGCCGACTGCACGAGATGTATGTGTTGTGGAATACTGTTAATGCCTATCACTGATTACATGAGATGCATATGTTATTGAGTTCTGAGAATGTGTAACACCGACTGCATGAGATGCATGTGTTGTTGAGTACTGTTAAAGTCCAGCATTGATTGCATGAGATGCATGTGTCGGTTGAATGTTGATGATGTATGATGCCGATTGCATGAGATGCATGTATGGCTGTGTATATGAACTCTGTGTGTGTGATGAATCCGCGTGTGGCGCATGGGATGCGTTTGTGCTGAGAGCACGTAGTGTGGGACACTACCATCGGTTTTTAAAGCGTGGGACGCTATGAAATCCTTGAGTGGGACTCAAGGTAGCCCTTGAGTGGGACTCGGGCTGCCTGTGAACACCTCCGTTGGCGCTGAGAGCGCTGGTGTCACCTGTGGGCAAACGGTTGGGTACCTGTAAAATGGCCAAGCAGCTGGGAGTTGATTTGATAGCTGAGAGCTATGTATAAAAAGGCTGAGAGCCTACGTTGCAACGTCTAAACCGATACACACGAATACGGAACCGAGTGAAATAATATGTGCTTATTAACTGTTGACAATGTTTGGAATTGGTTGTGCATGCGAAGGTGTTAGTGAGATGATGTATGTTTATAACCGAGTGAAATACTCTGTGTGTATTGACTGATTGATATTGTTTGGAATTGATGATGCGTGTGATAGTGTTAATGAAAGGATGAATGTGTATATCTGAGTGAAATACTCTGTATATATATGTATTGTTGATGCTGACTGAAATTTGACTATGCGTGTGATGATGTTAAGGAGATGATGAATGGATACAACCGAGAGAGTATTCTGTGTGTATACGTAACTGATGCTAATTGAAGTTTGCTCCATGAATATGTGTTAATGTCATTGAAATGTCATGCGTGTATAGCCGAGTGAGAACTGTTAGATTCCGACCGGAAAGTGTTGAATACGTGTGTTCTGATTCGTTGGTAATATCATGTTGTTGATTGCTGTTATACTAATGTTATTGGCTGTGTATGTGCACCTGGCCGAGTGGCGACTGATGAATTCCGATCGGTAAGTGTTCCATGTGTGTCTTGGTTGATTGATAATGCTTGACCTTACTCGTTGCTATGTCTAATTGCGTGGATATGTATTTTGCTATATGATTGTGGGACAGCCTGAGTCGGTATCTATCATTTAATATCTAAGATGCTCACCCCTACACCATTTTTTAGTGTGCAGGTCGTACTCGGAAATGATGATAGGGTTTCAAGTCCGAGTGTGGTGCACTCTGACTGTTGAGCACTTGTATTGCATTATTATGTTTTGTCCGTGTAGCCTTGGCCGGCTCTTATGTAAAATGACGATTAAATATATTCACTTTTAAAGATTGAATAGTCATGGTGTCACTTGTATGGTATTTGTAAGTATTGGTAAATGCATAATATCAAGATAATGGATATTCCGAGTGTGTGGTTACATGTCTATAGGTCGGTAGACTGGATTTGTTAGAAGATTTGTATTTCTGTGATCATGTATGTGCTTCGTACTGATTCGATGCGTTTTCCGACTGGGAAGTGTTGCTAAATGACTCGAGGGCAGTTGAGGAGTGAAATTATGTTAAGTTAGTGGTTCTGAGTGAAGATTTCTGGGTGGCTTTTCCGAGTGAACATGTTATGTGACTCCGAGCGAAAATCATAAATAAATCCCAAGTGAGGAAGAGTTTGTATTTCTCGAGTGAAAACCTCGAGTGATTCCCTTCTGAGAGAGGAGTTCGAATAGTGGTTTAGAGTGGATTGGATCCTAAGTGTAAGGTATTGGTAATCTGAGTGAAAGATGTAATGTCCGAGTAAGGATTGGTATCCCGAGCGGTTGGGTTTCGAATAAGTCTGAGTGGGACTTAACTACCTGATCTCCCGAGCGAAGTGCGAGCGTGAGGATTTGCCGAGTGAACCTTTGCCCATATCCGATTGAGAAATTACCTTGTACCTGTGTTCACCCCAGTGAATTAGACTTAGCGCCAGCAAGTGTGTGTTTGGAGAGGCCTTTGTGTTGGCATCGCTTAAGCAGATCATGCCTCGCCCGAGCGAATGGGGCTGTTTTGCCCAAGCATGTGGGATTACGCTGAAGCGAGTAGGGACTGGTGTTGAGCTTCGCCTGAGGATCTCCTTTTCCACTGTTGCATTGTCACCTCTCACTCAGGTGGCATTGAACCTCACTTGACCGAGTCAGAGTTGTCATGGATTTCACCCAGGCGCTGATGTGTTTCGCTGAACTGAATAGGTCAGTCCCAGCCTTGTTCCTTCCGCGGACTGCTATAAGTGTGAATGCTCTTTTATTTCCCTTGCCTTCTCCCTTTTTTTTTCTATGTCGATTGACCAGTGGTTGATTTGTGAAATTTTTTTCCTGTTTTTGGATTTATTATTTATTAAAAATAAGGGTGTTACAGAGAGCGCCCCGATCAAGTGGAGCTCCAGACTCCAAACTGGTCGCGAGCCCCCCGCTCCCAATCCCCGAGACTTGCAGAAGAAAAAGGTGAAGCGTGGTGAGTCATACATACCATCTCAGGAGGTTTCCCAAGAGTCCGTACACGCCAATCACGTCACTCAAGACAGGTAAATTTATTTCAGGAACACTCAGACTCAGTAATCATCACATTCAACAGGACAGACTTCCCCGAAGGTGAACCAAATCAGGATGAGCTAATAATGGTCACCATGGGGGTTGAAGATTTCATGATAGAACGAGTGCTTATAGACCAGGGGAATTCAGCGGACATCCTGCATTGGAAAGCATTCCAAAAAATGGCCCTCCCTACCCGACGGTTAAACAGGTATGATAGAGCTCTTCTTAGTTTCTCGGGTGATTCTGTATAGCTCCTGGGATGTATCAACTTGAGGACAAATTTTGGAGTCAGGAAAGACAGTCGTGCAATTATGGTCAAGTTCCTAGTGGTGGATTTCCCCAGCTCTTACAACGCACTATTGGGGCGACCCTCACTCAATGCCTTGGGTACGGTGGTTTCCACCATGCACCTAACTATGAAGTTTCCGCTCGAAGATGGCAGAGTAGGAGTCGTCAGATCAAATCCAGAGGTGGCCCAAGATTGTTACTATGAAATCCTTTGCCCTAAGTCGATGTTCATAATCGAAGAAGATGTAGAGACCAGCTTTGATCCTCACGACGACCAAAAGTATGAGAGACCTAAACTGGTGGAGTCGCTCAAGCTTATCCAAGTGGGATCCTTGCTTGGTCAATTTACACGAATCAGTGCTATCCTCGATTCAGACTTGGAAGAAGCCCTGGTCAGCTTGCTCAAGGCAAATGCGGACTTGTTCGCTTGGAGTCCTGTTGATATGCCTGGAATTAACCCCACTGTAATCTGTCATTTCCTCAATATTGAGCCGGATGCTAGACCTATGTCCCAAAGACCTTGAAAGATGAGCCCCGACCGAAGGAAAGCAGTCAAGGAGGAGACGGACAAGCTGGTGTCTATGAATTTTATCAGAGAGGTCAAATACCCGACCTGGCTGTCGAATGTGGTCATGGTCAAGAAATCGAGCGGAAAGTGGCGTATGTGCATGGATTTCATCGACCTAAATAAGGTATGTCCCAAAGACCTCTATCCTTTGCCTAGCATTGACCATTTGGTGGATGGAACGTCATGGTACAAGATTCTGAGCTTCATGGATGACTACTCGGGGTACAACCAGATCCGAATGGACCCCAAGGACGAAGAAAAGACAACATTTATCACAGGTGGGGCAAATTACTACTATCGAGTGATGCCTTTCAGCCTAAAAAATGCAGGGGCAACCTACCAGAGATTGGTGGACAAAATCTTCGCTAAGCAGATCGGGTGAAATATGGAGGTATATGTCGATGACATGGTGGTAAAGACTAAGCAGGCGGATTTACACATACAAGATCTGGAAGAAACTTTTATTGAGCTATGTAACATCCCTGTTTTTAGAAACAGTTTTACCCTTGTAATTTTTAAATTATGGAAGGTTTGTAAGTAAGAATAAGTCAATATATACCCTATTGATGGTCTGTAGTATCTCAAAAATGTCATTTTTATGCATAATAATGGAAATTATATGGACCATTAGTGAAATTATGCAAATTCCGAGTGAAAAGGGCTCTGTTCCGAGTAACAGAGAGGAATTCCGAGTGAATAATTATAAATTCCGAGTGCAGGATGGAATTCCGAGTCAGTGTCATGTTTTCCGAGTAAAACATGACTGAGAGGACCACCACCGAGTGGAGTCCTGACCTGAGAAGCAATTCTGAGTGAAGTGTGTTCAAGAGAACCACTTCTGGGTGAAATTCCGAGTCAAAACACCCTAAAAAGACTCGTTTCCGAGTCAAACCTTGCCAAATGCTTCCTTTTCCGAAGGAAACTCCTCTGATTGAAGTATTCCGAGTGAAAGAGCACATATATACTTATGTTTATGTTGATTTGATGTTTCCTACCGACTGGAATGTATTGTGGAATTATTTGGGAAAGATTCCAAATAGTTTTGTAAGTGTATGATTAGGAAACCGAGTGGAAAATGGTAGTGGGAGCCCATTCCGAGAGAAAAATAGAGAGGGTGAACCATTTCCGAGTGAGTCTATGGGTATAACTCCTCTTTCGAGTGAGATACCTTCTGAGTAAGTTTGAGTGAAGAGAATCCGACTGAGTCAAGAAGAATTCCGAACGAAGATTGGCTGATTCGCTCAAGTGAATCGGGTTTCGCTCAAGCGATCCGATGTCAAGAACCACCTGATGTCTTCTATATCACATCGGATGGCTGGAGTAAGAAAAGATTCTTAATGCAGACCGGACTAACACTCCACAACTGAGTGAGCATATGTGCATACCGGACAACTCTGAGGCGGTGTTTACCTAAAAACTGACCTATTCTCCCACACAACAGCGCCCTTTTCCACAGACAGTGTCCCTTAACTCCTTCACACACCGTCCTTCCTTTCTTAACTCAACACCGCCCTCACACTCAATACCGCCCTCACACTCAATACCTCCCTCACACTTAATACCGCCCTCACACTCAATACTGCCCTCACATACAATACCGACTTCTTCAAATCAACACTGAACACCTTTTAATTCCACTTCAGCTAGTGGTCAGCCCACTTAATCACATAAATCCAAAAGTGAGTGGCACAACGAACCAATCACAGGGGAAAGCTGCATCCATTATAATACCTTTATATATTTTATTCCAATCAAATGCAAAGCTGACTGTGAAAGGAGTCAAAAGGTTCCATTATCCCACTTAATCCTCCAACCAATGTTCCCCACTCACTTTCTTATTATTAACCCAGTGCTATGACTCTAAGAACACACACACACGAAACATAGCCACAGACACACTTCTGTTATCATTTCCTCTTCCTGCAAGCTCTTTCTCTCTCTCAATTCCCTTCCTCTCTCACTCGGATTTGAAGCAGGACAGCGAAGGGAACCTTTTTCTTCCCATCCAGGAACTCCATTAAGGTAAGGGGGTATATTCTTGGGTGCTCTGTGGGAAAACCGAGTGAAGGAAAGGGTTAAGGAATCATGTTCCTCACCTTTCCAGGACAGATTCAGTGATGGGTGAATTAAATGCTTAATTGTTACTATTTTGTATATATATATATATATATTTGTTGGTAAATGATATACTTTGTGTGAATTGTGAGAAAAATATGAACTGTATTGACTGTGAAAATCCTAAATCATGGGTACCTATGTGCGGTTGAGACGCCCCGAACCCCCAATTAAAATAGGGGAAAATTTTTCGCGTCTTTGAAAATATTAATAAATCAAATAATTAAAGTGGTGAAGTATTTTTCACCAAACCCCTGGACCTATTTTAATAACCTATCTCATATATGAAGATATGAGAAGGTGAACAATTAAGTCAAAGAGTGAACCTTGGATGATCAATCTCATGATCATCAATCAAGAAGTAGCGGAAGTGTGCAATTACATTAAGAAAATGAAGGGGAGTGGTAGGAGGTCAAAGGATGGTCCATTGAATTGATAGAATGTATTAATTATGCGTATAGGTCATTGTACCATCATATTATAGTCAAACAATACCAATGATACCCTAAAACAGAGGAAAAGGTGTGAAAACAAGGCCATGAATCGATTCAAACACCCCATGAATCGATTCAAATGATTCTGGAGTGCAAAACAGTGAAAACAGGACCCCTTGAATCGATTCAAGCTCGTATGAATCGATTCAGGCGCTTCTGGAACTCAAATTTATACAAACAGAGGTCCTGGAATCGATTCAAGATCGTATGAATCGATTCAGGCCTTCCTGGAACCAAAAATAGTGAAAACAGCAGCGCTCGAATCGATTCAAAGATCCTCGAATCGATTCGAGACAGCACAGTTGCTGTTTCATGCAGAAAAAGCCTTATTTTTGGACTTCTAACCCCCCTAACTTTTTCATATCAACTCCAAACGCTACCAAATTTTGACACCAACTAAAATACACCAATTGTGACGTGTGGCCACCGGCCTCACCCAAAAATTCTCAAAATGAGACAGTTATGCAAATAAATGCGTTTTGTCCATTCTTGAGCCTTTTTGAGTAACATAGGGGTCTATTCTCAATGGAATTGACCCGCTCCAGTTCCTATAAGTCATAAATCATGTATTTAAGCTATTGGAACCACCACACACTATCCAAAACTCATAAAATTCATTTTGACCCTATTGGTTCCTTGCTCATGCATTAAAACAACTATACAACGTCTCCAATACACATCCTAAAGGCTATAATTCATGATTTTCAACATTCATTCATCAAGTTAAATATCGTAGTCTATTCTTTACATCACTTGGGTCATGTAGGAAAATTGGCCTTACACAAACATGTCCAATTTTCTCCCATGACCTCCAAAATTATCAACCATTACAAAATCGAGTATATAAACACCATATACTCTACAAAACAGAATTTATGCCGGCCAAGGCTTACATATTCCTATCCATATTTACCTCCTTCCATACTCAAGCCTCCAAAAGCTTTAGGATTTAAGTCACACCTACATCAACCTTAAAAATGGCAACGGGGAGGTGAGTAACATAATCCAAATGAATTAAAGTCATACATTATGATGAAATACATGTATACTTGCACAATTAGCAATCATTACACCATATCATACATTATACACAATACATCTTATAATTTCAAGTATACATTCATGATATCAATCATTTGGATTGCCAAACACACACATCGGGTTAGTATTCAATTCTTTCCCCTTTTTAATTAACATTCATCCGTTGCCACCATGGGCTTTCAACTAGGCATATCTCCAGCTATATGCAGATGCTCTTAAAGCTAATGCATATGCACAAGAATTTCTCATCAAAACAATACGGATCCGACTGTGGGAAAAAATACCATATCAATTCAATTGTGGGACAAGCATAGGTGTGCTACTATGCCCCTACTGCAGTAGAAAAATTATGTACACATATATCTCAATTCAAGCATGCTTACATCTTCATAAGTTTATTGGTACCAAACCGCTATCGCCCATTTGTAGCACTAGTCACCCTGTGACTTGCGGATCAACATCGTGGCCTCAACTACCACAAGTGCTACGGGCCCCTCCCGAACACACATCGAGAGAGCCGTGTCCCGTCGGACACCGAGGTAAACTCACTCACCATAGAGCCGCCCGCCCACTGGGCCCGCCACATAGGGTGCCTCGTCACCAAACTATGGACAGCTTCGTGACTCATACACCGAGTCACAGGGGAAAATCACAATACGCTCGTGCACTGAGCCGCCCTTCCACTGGGCCCGCCTAGTGGAATCCCCCTAAAATTCCACATAGACAGCTATGATATGCCATGGATGCAATGCAAATGCAAATCAAATGCATCCTCACACTATGCATCCTAGATGCCACTCCACATTTAATCATTTACCACCACCACTTGGTGGATTTCAATATTCTCATCATTCTTAACCAATCCCAATTTTCTTTGAACTCATTCACATCCATAGTTAGTGGCATACACATTCCATAACTCATACACACATATCTGGGATATTCACATCACAATCTCAATCCACATATGGTTACAAACCATCATCATACTTCATTAACATAATATTACCACATCATTAAGTTTATCCCAAACACAATGCCACACAACAATCATCATTCTAAATGCATTCAAATCATAACATTTTCACATCATCCATTCAACAATCATCAAAATAATCATATATATACATATTTTCATATCACCAATGGATGAAATCATGCATTTAGAAAAGTTACCCCCTCCTACCTCAAGTGAAGTAGTGATCAACGCGGTTTGATGGTCCCGCTTCGTCAATAGGGTCACTTCCTACATCACAATACATTATACAGTCAATTTCCTACTTACTCATTAAGACTTGAATACTTATATATCAATAAATACTTGCTGTTTTTATTATTATAACTCTCAAAACTCTTTTATTTCATTTTATTCACCATAACCACCATGGGTTAGGTGCCACCATTTATTATTATGTACTCAACAACCAACCCTTTCATGGGTTTCTCTATTAATGACTTCCACCAACAAAATACCATCACCAATGACTCTTATGCATCACAACTCACATTTATTATTCACAATAAATGTTCATCAACCTCCATATACATTTTCCCCCAAATTTATGAAGTTAGGGTTTCATAAAATTTCCAACCACCTTCATAAATATTCTTCTCTTTTCAACCATAAATGCATCCACTTTATTACTTCTCAAAGAAACCTTACTCTCATAGAAACCCACATTAAACTCTTGCATTAAATGCCTTAAATGAACATCCATTCACATGCTTGGTTCCCAAAACTCATATTATCATATAACTATGGCAAAAACCCAAGTAACTAGTGAGTATTTCTTACCTCACTTGAAAACAAAATGGGTTCAAGGAAAAGGGAATGTGCCACACGAAATAGAGAGGAAGAGAAGGAGAAGGCTTCAAGCTTCAATGGTCTCCTTCCAAGCCTTCACCCAACAAAATGAAAAAGGGGGAGAGTTATCACCTTGCTTGAATCCTTTAGAGGAAGATGGAGATATAAAGAGAAGAAGGAAAATAAGGGGAAGAAGAATGAAGTGTCTTCACAAAAGAAGAAGACATCGTGAAGTAGAAGGGAAAAATTAGGGTTTTGGGTTTATTTTAATTCTATTCATTAAAGCTTCATCGTTTTCTTGTAAACAGGCTCTCTGTTTGGGCTCAATACATCATCTGAAAATTATTCCGAATACATATTCGGATTCTCAATAATATTCTCTATAGCCCTGACCAATATCATCTCATTCCGAGATACTTGGTCTGATACCCATATCTCAACCGGGCTTAATTTCAGCTCAACCGGTCTCCAAAAATTACCAAAAATTCCCAAAATCTTAATTTAATTATTCTCAATAGTTTAGGATGTTAAATACTCCATATACCAATTTCTAATATTTATTCTGGTAATTAATTCTCTCATTTTAAAATTTTGGGATGTTACAATCCACCCCACCAAATAGAAAATTTCGTCCCCGAAATTTCACATACCGGATTCAAATGCGTCAGGATACTGTTCTCTGATATCGTCTTCACGTTCCCATGTGATCGTTTCTACATTTCCATGTTTCCAAGCGACCTCCACCAAAGGTACCAACTTGTTCCGTAATTTCTTCACGGAATGTCCGACAATGCGAACAGAAACAGGAGAAATAGATAGATCATCTCGCACCTCAATCTCGTCCATAGGGATCACGTGTAGAGGATCATAAACATATTTCCTCAACTGCGATACGTGAAACACGTTATGTAGATTAGCAAGATGCGGAGGGAGTGCTATCCGATAAGCAACCTCACCAATCCGCTCCAACACCTCATAAGGTCCGATAAATCTAGGGCTCAACTTCCCACTCTTCAACGCCCTTCCAATGCCTTTTTCACGCGAGACCTTTAAAAATACATGGTCACCCACTTGAAACTCCAGGGGTTTATGTCTCTTGTCATAATAACTTTTCTGCCTATCTTGAGCAATCTTCATATTCTCTTGTATCTTCTTAATTTGCTCTGTAGTTTCCTGAATGATCTCCGGCCCTAAAGCCAAGTTTTCTCCAACTTCCAGCCAACACAAGGGAGTTCTACACTTCCTTCCATACAACGCCTCATAAGGTGCCATACCAATACTGGAATGGAAGCTGTTATTGTACGTAAATTCAATCAATGGGAGGAATCTCTCCCAACATCCACCGTGCTCAAGAACACAAGCTCTCAATAGATCCTCCAAGCTTTGTATAGTTCTCTCCGATTGCCCATCAGTTTGAGGGTGATAAGCGGAACTAAGCTTTAACTTAGAACCCAACTCATCATGCAAACGTCCCCAAAACCGAGAAGTAAAACGAGGATCACGGTCGGATATAATGCTGGACGGAACACCATGTAGTTTAACAATCTCCTTGATGTATATTTGTGCCAATTTCTCCAAAGGACTCTTCATATTAATGGGTAAGAAGTGAGCACATTTTGTCAACCGATCTACAATCACCCATATAGCATCGTTCCCAGCACGAGTTCTGGGTAGTCCAGAAACAAAGTCCATAGCTATACTATCCCATTTCCAGACAGGGATCTCCAACGGTCTCAAATAACCAGATGGTCTCTGATGCTCGACCTTAGCCTTTTGACACACAAGGCAAGATGCTACAAAATTCGCCACATCACGTTTCATACCAGGCCACCAGAAATTCTTCTTCAAATCTTGATACATCTTAGTGGAACCTGGATGAATACTCAATATGCTTTTGTGAGCTTCCTCAAGTACACGTTTCCTCACATCATCGCTTGAGGGAACATAAATTCGGCCTCTAACACGCCAAATGCCATCTCGACCTTCTTCTATGAACAAATTCTTCCCTTTTTCTTGGGTCTTTTTCATCTCAATCAAATACTCATCATTGGGTTGTTGCGTCTTCACATATTCAAGAAATTCATTTGCAACCTTCAACATTTCCAACACCATTTTCTTGGAAGTGTAAGTCTCCACGCCCACATTCAAATCTCTAAATTGTTCAATCAACTCCATTTCCTTTGCCATCATCATGGAAACATGCAATGACTTCCTGCTCAATGCATCAGCAACTACATTTGCCTTACCGGGGTGATACTTCAATTCAAATTCGTAGTCTTTTAGGAACTCCATCCACCGTCTTTGGCGCATATTCAATTCCTTCTGGTCAAATAAGTACTTAAGGCTCTTATGATCACTAAAGACTACAAACTTGGAGCCATACAAGTAGTGTCGCCACAGCTTCAGTGCAAACACCACCGCCGCCAGTTCAAGATCATGTGTGGGGTAGTTAACCTCATGCGGTCGCAACTGCCTCGACGCATAGGCTATCATACGTTCCTTTTGCATCAATACACACCCAAGACCAAGCTTAGATGCATCGCAATATACCACAAATTCATCCATTAAGTCGGGCAATGCCAACACCGGTGCGGTAGTAAGCCTTAACTTCAACTCTTGGAAACTCTCTTCACATTCACGGGTCCACACAAAAGAGTGATTCTTCCGAGTCAACTTTGTTAATGGTAAAGCCAAACGGGAAAACCCTTCAATAAATCTCCGGTAGTAACCGGCAAGACCAAGAAAACTCCTTATCTCCGTCACGGACGTTGGTCTTTCCCAAGCCATCACAGCTTCAACTTTAGATCTATCCACCGCGACTCCATCATTTGAAATAACATGTCCAAGAAATTGGACCTCAGACAGCCAAAATTCACACTTAGAGAGCTTCGCATACAATTCCTTCTTGCGAAGGATCGTCAACACCAAACGAAGATGTCTTTCATGCTCTTCATGACTCCTTGAATACACCAAAATATCATCAATAAACACCACGACGAATTGATCGAGATATTCATGGAAGATGCGATTCATGTAGCTCATGAAAATCGCAGGGGCATTCGTCACACCAAATGGCATCACTACGTACTCATAGTGTCCATATCGCGTTCGAAAAGCAGTTTTGGGAATATCTTCGGCCTTCACCCGAATTTGATGATATCCAGAACGCAAATCAATCTTCGAAAACACAACAGCACCCTTCAATTGATCCAAAAGATCGTCAATACGCGGAAGAGGGTATTTATTTTTAATGGTCAGTTTGTTGAGTTGGCGATAATCAACGCACAATCTCATGCTCCCATCTTTCTTCTTTACTAACAACACAGGAGCACCCCAAGGAGACACACTTGGGCGGATAAACTCCCGGTCAAGTAATTCTTCCACTTGCTTCTTTAATTCTGTTAACTCTACAGGAGACATTCGATAAGGTGCTCGGGAAACAGGTTCTGCACCCGGAATAAGATCGATAGCAAATTCCACTTCTCGTGGAGGAGGTAATCCGGGAATTTCTTCCGGAAACACATCGGGAAATTCCAAAACAATAGGAATCCCACAAGATTGGGAAACACCATTCCCATCAACCAAACAGAACATCACGAGAAGTTAAGAGATACCTCGCACATCAAAGCCTTCATTATTAGAGGTTGGGAAAATCACCGTCCTGCTATGACAATCCACCAAAACCTTGTTGGCGGACAACCAATCCATGCCTAGAATAACATCCAGGTCTTTCATAGGTAAACACATGAAGGATACAACAAATTTTCTACCCTCCAAGTCTACCTCGACATTTTCACATCGAGTCATCGATCTTAAACAAGCACCAGTCGGTGTAGTTACCAATATTGAACCTTTCATCATACTCACAGGCACTCACAGGCGCCTCACACAATCTTCAGAAATAAAAGAGTGCGTAGCACCCGAATCAAATATCACATTAACAACATTACCATTTATTTGGCACTTACTTTGGACAAGATCCTCAGCTTGTGCTGCTTCTTCACCGGTCACGGCAAAGACTCTTCCAGCCATTTGTTGATTAGCACCACGATTTGGGCCATTCCGACCACCATGAGCATTACCTCGGCCGTTTCCATTACCACGACCGTCACCACCATTCCGATTGCCATTCCTTCCGCCATTACCGTGTCCACGACCACGGCCTCTAAAAGCACCATAGCCTCCACGGTTTGCATTATCACGTGGTACAACATCTGCAGCATTCAAAGGGCAATCAGGGCGGATATGCCCCGGTTGGTTGCATCTATAGCACACCACTGTTTCTTCATGATTGCAATCTCTAGCCAAATGATTTCCACCACATCTGAAACAACGAAGTCCTTGGCCATCACCTCGGCCACCAACGGTACCATGTCTTCCACCACCTCGTCCACCTCTAAAAGAAGAGGACCCACGCACAAATCGTCTATTGTTCTTAAAGTTGCCTTTCTTCTTGAAGCTAGAAGATTGGCCTTTCAGCTTATAATCATGCCCCGAGTAACTCTTTGGAGCAATATCATTCTCTTCGAAAATTCTACACTTATCCACAAGAGTAGGGAAGCTCCTAATCTCTTGGTGACAAATTGCCTTCTTGATTTCTTGGCGTAGTCCATTTTCAAACTTAACACATTTCGAAGTTTCAGTGCCCTCTTGCTGAAAGGGAGGATAAAACACACATAGCTCTTCAAATTTCAGAGCATACTCCTCAACCGACATGCCACCTTGCTTGAGTTCCATGAATTCAAGCTCTTTCTTGTTTTTGTAACTTGCAGGAAAATATTTCTTAAGAAATTCAGCTTTGAAATTCTCCCAAGTCAAAGGAGTGTGGGCAGCAGTCATACGCCCACGGGTAAGGATCCACCAAGACTCGGCCTCATTCCGAACCATAAACACCGCATACTCTACTTTCTGAGTTTCGGTGCACTCCATACTAGCGAATATCCGCTCCAAGTCACGGATCCAGACATGAGCATCTTCTGGTTTATAGCCTCCATGAAATTCAGAAGGCTTCCGCTTAAGAAATTGGTCAAGGCCTTGATTCGGTTGACCAACAGGTTGTTGTTGCTGTGCAAGTATGTCAGCAAAGCGATTGAAGGCCTCAATCATAGCAATTGTATCAGGATTGCGCCTATACGCCATCACTCAATCTATATACAACAACATAGACATAATTAGAAACTTAAGGTTCCTTCACTCAGTGTGCATACATATCATTCATCATTAACCTCATTGACATAAGTATCATCATAATGTATTTCACAATTCGAAGGTAAATATGAGAAAGGAATTGCCTGGCCGGGCTTAACAACAATCATTTAATAATCTCATTTCAATAACTACCTTCATAACTCATCCATATAATTCACAAATCAATCAGCCATAAGCAATATATACATGGACAACATCATTCATAATCAGATCAAGAGCAATGAATGCTCTGATACCAGGTTGAGACGCCCCGAACCCCCAATTAAAATAGGGAAAAATTTTTCGCGTCTTTGAAAATATTAATAAATCAAATAATTAAAGTGGTGAAGTATTTTTCACCAAACCCCTGGACCTATTTTAATAACCTATCTCATATATGAAGATATGAGAAGGTGAACAATTAAGTCAAAGAGTGAACCTTGGATGATCAATCTCATGATCATCAATCAAGAAGTAGCGGAAGTGTGCAATTACATTAAGAAAATGAAGGGGAGTGGTAGGAGGTCAAAGGATGGTCCATTGAATTGATAGAATGTATTAATTATGCGTATAGGTCATTGTACCATCATATTATAGTCAAACAATACCAATGATACCCTAAAACAGAGGAAAAGGTGTGAAAACAAGGCCATGAATCGATTCAAACACCCCATGAATCGATTCAAATGATTCTGGAGTGAAAAACAGTGAAAACAGGACCCCTTGAATCGATTCAAGCTCGTATGAATCGATTCAGGCGCTTCTGGAACTCAAATTTATACAAACAGAGGTCCTGGAATCGATTCAAGATCGTATGAATCGATTCAGGCCTTCCTGGAACCAAAAATAGTGAAAACAGCAGCGCTCGAATCGATTCAAAGATCCTCGAATCGATTCGAGACAGCACAGTTGCTGTTTCATGCAGAAAAAGCCTTATTTTTGGACTTCTAACCCCCCTAACTTTTTCATATCAACTCCAAACGCTACCAAATTTTGACACCAACTAAAATACACCAATTGTGACGTGTGGCCACCGGCCTCACCCAAAAATTCTCAAAATGAGAAAGTTATGCAAATAAATGCGTTTTGTCCATTCTTGAGCCTTTTTGAGTAACATAGGGGTCTATTCTCAATGGAATTGACCCGCTCCAGTTCCTATAAGTCATAAATCATGTATTTAAGCTATTGGAACCACCACACACTATCCAAATCTCATAAAATTCATTTTGACCCTATTGGTTCCTTGCTCATGCATTAAAACAACTATACAACGTCTCCAATACACATCCTAAAGGCTATAATTCATGATTTTCAACATTCATTCATCAAGTTAAATATCGTAGTCTATTCTTTACATCACTTGGGTCATGTAGGAAAATTGGCCTTACACAAACATGTCCAATTTTCTCCCATGACCTCCAAAATTATCAACCATTACAAAATCGAGTATATAAACACCATATACTCTACAAAACAGAATTTATGCCGGCCAAGGCTTACATATTCCTATCCATATTTACCTCCTTCCATACTCAAGCCTCCAAAAGCTTTAGGATTTAAGTCACACCTACATCAACCTTAAAAATGGCAACGGGGAGGTGAGTAACATAATCCAAATGAATTAAAGTCATACATTATGATGAAATACATGTATACTTGCACAATTAGCAATCATTACACCATATCATACATTATACACAATACATCTTATAATTTCAAGTATACATTCATGATATCAATCATTTGGATTGCCAAACACACACATCGGGTTAGTATTCAATTTTTTCCCCTTTTTAATTAACATTCATCCGTTGCCACCATGGGCTTTCAACTAGGCATATCTCCAGCTATATGCAGATGCTCTTAAAGCTAATGCATATGCACAAGAATTTCTCATCAAAACAATGCGGATCCGACTGTGGGAAAAAATACCATATCAATTCAATTGTGGGACAAGCATAGGTGTGCTACTATGCCCCTACTGCAGTAGAAAAATTGTGTACACATATATCTCAATTCAAGCATGCTTACATCTTCATAATTTTATTGGTACCAAACCGCTATCGCCCATTTGTAGCACTAGTCACCCTGTGACTTGCGGATCAACATCGTGGCCTCAACTACCACAAGTGCTACGGGCCCCTCCCGAACACACATCGAGAGAGCCGTGTCCCGTCGGACACCGAGGTAAACTCACTCACCATAGAGCCGCCCGCCCACTGGGCCCGCCACATAGGGTGCCTCGTCACCAAACTATGGACAGCTTCGTGACTCATACACCGAGTCACAGGGGAAAATCACAATACGCTCGTGCACTGAGCCGCCCTTCCACTGGGCCCGCCTAGTGGAATCCCCCTAAAATTCCACATAGACAGCTATGATATGCCATGGATGCAATGCAAATGCAAATCAAATGCATCCTCACACTATGCATCCTAGATGCCACTCCACATTTAATCATTTACCACCACCACTTGGTGGATTTCAATATTCTCATCATTCTTAACCAATCCCAATTTTCTTTGAACTCATTCACATCCATAGTTAGTGGCATACACATTCCATAACTCATACACACATATCTGGGATATTCACATCACAATCTCAATCCACATATGGTTACAAACCATCATCATACTTCATTAACATAATATTACCACATCATTAAGTTTATCCCAAACACAATGCCACACAACAATCATCATTCTAAATGCATTCAAATCATAACATTTTCACATCATCCATTCAACAATCATCAAAATAATCATATATATACATATTTTCATATCACCAATGGATGAAATCATGCATTTAGAAAAGTTACCCCCTCCTACCTCAAGTGAAGTAGTGATCAACGCGGTTTGATGGTCCCGCTTCGTCAATAGGGTCACTTCCTACATCACAATACATTATACAGTCAATTTCCTACTTACTCATTAAGACTTGAATACTTATATATCAATAAATACTTGCTGTTTTTATTATTATAACTCTCAAAACTCTTTTATTTCATTTTATTCACCATAACCACCATGGGTTAGGTGCCACCATTTATTATTATGTACTCAACAACCAACCCTTTCATGGGTTTCTCTATTAATGACTTCCACCAACAAAATACCATCACCAATGACTCTTATGCATCACAACTCACATTTATTATTCACAATAAATGTTCATCAACCTCCATATACATTTTCCCCCAAATTTATGAAGTTAGGGTTTCATAAAATTTCCAACCACCTTCATAAATATTCTTCTCTTTTCAACCATAAATGCATCCACTTTATTACTTCTCAAAGAAACCTTACTCTCATAGAAACCCACATTAAACTCTTGCATTAAATGCCTTAAATGAACATCCATTCACATGCTTGGTTCCCAAAACTCATATTATCATATAACTATGGCAAAAACCCAAGTAACTAGTGAGTATTTCTTACCTCACTTGAAAACAAAATGGGTTCAAGGAAAAGGGAATGTGCCACACGAAATAGAGAGGAAGAGAAAGAGAAGGCTTCAAGCTTCAATGGTCTCCTTCCAAGCCTTCACCCAACAAAATGAAAAAGGGGGAGAGTTATCACCTTGCTTGAATCCTTTAGAGGAAGATGGAGATATGAAGAGAAGAAGGAAAATAAGGGGAAGAAGAATGAAGTGTCTTCACAAAAGAAGAAGACATCGTGAAGTAGAAGGGAAAAATTAGGGTTTTGGGTTTATTTTAATTCTATTCATTAAAGCTTCATCGTTTTCTTGTAAACAGGCTCTCTGTTTGGGCTCAATACATCATCTGAAAATTATTCCGAATACATATTCGGATTCTCAATAATATTCTCTATAGCCCTGACCAATATCATCTCATTCCGAGATACTTGGTCTGATACCCATATCTCAACCGGGCTTAATTTCAGCTCAACCGGTCTCCAAAAATTACCAAAAATTCCCAAAATCTTAATTTAATTATTCTCAATAGTTTAGGATGTTAAATACTCCATATACCAATTTCTAATATTTATTCTGGTAATTAATTCTCTCATTTTAAAATTTTGGGATGTTACAATCCACCCCACCAAATAGAAAATTTCGTCCCCGAAATTTCACATACCGGATTCAAATGCGTCAGGATACTGTTCTCTGATATCGTCTTCACGTTCCCATGTGATCGTTTCTACATTTCCATGTTTCCAAGCGACCTCCACCAAAGGTACCAACTTGTTCCGTAATTTCTTCACGGAATGTCCGACAATGCGAACAGAAACAGGAGAAATAGATAGATCATCTCGCACCTCAATCTCGTCCATAGGGATCACGTGTAGAGGATCATAAACATATTTCCTCAACTACGATACGTGAAACACGTTATGTAGATTAGCAAGATGCGGAGGGAGTGCTATCCGATAAGCAACCTCACCAATCCGCTCCAACACCTCATAAGGTCCGATAAATCTAGGGCTCAACTTCCCACTCTTCAACGCCCTTCCAATGCCTTTTTCACGCGAGACCTTTAAAAATACATGGTCACCCACTTGAAACTCCAGGGGTTTATGTCTCTTGTCATAATAACTTTTCTGCCTATCTTGAGCAATCTTCATATTCTCTTGTATCTTCTTAATTTGCTCTGTAGTTTCCTGAATGATCTCCGGCCCTAAAGCCAAGTTTTCTCCAACTTCCAGCCAACACAAGGGAGTTCTACACTTCCTTCCATACAACGCCTCATAAGGTGCCATACCAATACTGGAATGGAAGCTGTTATTGTACGTAAATTCAATCAATGGGAGGAATCTCTCCCAACATCCACCGTGCTCAAGAACACAAGCTCTCAATAGATCCTCCAAGCTTTGTATAGTTCTCTCCGATTGCCCATCAGTTTGAGGGTGATAAGCGGAACTAAGCTTCAACTTAGAACCCAACTCATCATGCAAACGTCCCCAAAACCGAGAAGTAAAACGAGGATCACGGTCGGATATAATGCTGGACGGAACACCATGTAGTTTAACAATCTCCTTGATGTATATTTGTGCCAATTTCTCCAAAGGACTCTTCATATTAATGGGTAAGAAGTGAGCACATTTTGTCAACCGATCTACAATCACCCATATAGCATCGTTCCCAGCACGAGTTCTGGGTAGTCCAGAAACAAAGTCCATAGCTATACTATCCCATTTCCAGACAGGGATCTCCAACGGTCTCAAATAACCAGATGGTCTCTGATGCTCGACCTTAGCCTTTTGACACACAAGGCAAGATGCTACAAAATTCGCCACATCACGTTTCATACCAGGCCACCAGAAATTCTTCTTCAAATCTTGATACATCTTAGTGGAACCTGGATGAATACTCAATATGCTTTTGTGAGCTTCCTCAAGTACACGTTTCCTCACATCATCGCTTGAGGGAACATAAATTCGGCCTCTAACACGCCAAATGCCATCTCGACCTTCTTCTATGAACAAATTCTTCCCTTTTTCTTGGGTCTTTTTCATCTCAATCAAATACTCATCATTGGGTTGTTGCGTCTTCACATATTCAAGAAATTCATTTGCAATCTTCAACATTTCCAACACCATTTTCTTGGAAGTGTAAGTCTCCACGCCCACATTCAAATCTCTAAATTGTTCAATCAACTCCATTTCCTTTGCCATCATCATGGAAACATGCAATGACTTCCTGCTCAATGCATCAGCAACTACATTTGCCTTACCGGGGTGATACTTCAATTCAAATTCATAGTCTTTTAGGAACTCCATCCACCGTCTTTGGCGCATATTCAATTCCTTCTGGTCAAATAAGTACTTAAGGCTCTTATGATCACTAAAGACTACAAACTTGGAGCCATACAAGTAGTGTCGCCACAGCTTCAGTGCAAACACCACCGCCGCCAGTTCAAGATCATGTGTGGGGTAGTTAACCTCATGCGGTCGCAACTGCCTCGACGCATAGGCTATCACACGTTCCTTTTGCATCAATACACACCCAAGACCAAGCTTAGATGCATCGCAATATACCACAAATTCATCCATTAAGTCGGGCAATGCCAACACCGGTGCGGTAGTAAGCCTTAACTTCAACTCTTGGAAACTCTCTTCACATTCACGGGTCCACACAAAAGAGTGATTCTTCCGAGTCAACTTTGTTAATGGTAAAGCCAAACGGGAAAACCCTTCAATAAATCTCCAGTAGTAACCGGCAAGACCAAGAAAACTCCTTATCTCCGTCACGGACGTTGGTCTTTCCCAAGCCATCACAGCTTCAACTTTAGATCTATCCACCGCGACTCCATCATTTGAAATAACATGTCCAAGAAATTGGACCTCAGACAGCCAAAATTCACACTTAGAGAGCTTCGCATACAATTCCTTCTTGCGAAGGATCGTCAACACCAAACGAAGATGTCTTTCATGCTCTTCATGACTCCTTGAATACACCAAAATATCATCAATAAACACCACGACGAATTGATCGAGATATTCATGGAAGATGCGATTCATGTAGCTCATGAAAATCGCAGGGGCATTCGTCACACCAAATGGCATCACTACGTACTCATAGTGTCCATATCGCGTTCGAAAAGCAGTTTTGGGAATATCTTCGGCCTTCACCCGAATTTGATGATATCCAGAACGCAAATCAATCTTCGAAAACACAACAGCACCCTTCAATTGATCCAAAAGATCGTCAATACGCGGAAGAGGGTATTTATTTTTAATGGTCAGTTTGTTGAGTTGGCGATAATCAACGCACAATCTCATGCTCCCATCTTTCTTCTTTACTAACAACACAGGAGCACCCCAAGGAGACACACTTGGGCGGATAAACTCCCGGTCAAGTAATTCTTCCACTTGCTTCTTTAATTCTGTTAACTCTACAGGAGACATTCGATAAGGTGCTCGGGAAACAGGTTCTGCAGCCGGAATAAGATCGATAGCAAATTCCACTTCTCGTGGAGGAGGTAATCCGGGAATTTCTTCCGGAAACACATCGGGAAATTCCAAAACAATAGGAATCCCACAAGATTGGGAAACACCATTCCCATCAACCAAACAGAACATCACGAGAAGTTGAGAGATACCTCGCACATCAAAGCCTTCATTATTAGAGGTTGGGAAAATCACCGTCCTGCTATGACAATCCACCAAAACCTTATTGGCGGACAACCAATCCATGCCTAGAATAACATCCAGGTCTTTCATAGGTAAACACATGAAGGATACAACAAATTTTCTACCCTCCAAGTCTACCTCGACATTTTCACATCGAGTCATCGATCTTAAACAAGCACCAGTCGGTGTAGTTACCAATATTGAACCTTTCATCATACTCACAGGCACTCACAGGCGCCTCACACAATCTTCAGAAATAAAAGAGTGCGTAGCACCCGAATCAAATATCACATTAACAACATTACCATTTATTTGGCACTTACTTTGGACAAGATCCTCAGCTTGTGCTGCTTCTTCACCGGTCACGGCAAAGACTCTTCCAGCCATTTGTTGATTAGCACCACGATTTGGGCCATTCCGACCACCATGAGCATTACCTCGGCCGTTTCCATTACCACGACCGTCACCACCATTCCGATTGCCATTCCTTCCGCCATTACCGTGTCCACGACCACGGCCTCTAAAAGCACCATAGCCTCCACGGTTTGCATTATCACGTGGTACAACATCTGCAGCATTCAAAGGGCAATCAGGGCGGATATGCCCCGGTTGGTTGCATCTATAGCACACCACTGTTTCTTCATGATTGCAATCTCTAGCCAAATGATTTCCACCACATCTGAAACAACGAAGTCCTTGGCCATCACCTCGGCCACCAACGGTACCATGTCTTCCACCACCTCGTCCACCTCTAAAAGAAGAGGACCCACGCACAAATCGTCTATTGTTCTTAAAGTTGCCTTTCTTCTTGAAGCTAGAAGATTGGCCTTTCAGCTTATAATCATGCCCCGAGTAACTCCTTGGAGCAATATCATTCTCTTCGAAAATTCTACACTTATCCACAAGAGTAGGGAAGCTCCTAATCTCTTGGTGACAAATTGCCTTCTTGATTTCTTGGCGTAGTCCATTTTCAAACTTAACACATTTCGAAGTTTCAGTGCCCTCTTGCTGAAAGGGAGGATAAAACACACATAGCTCTTCAAATTTCAGAGCATACTCCTCAACCGACATGCCACCTTGCTTGAGTTCCATGAATTCAAGCTCTTTCTTGTTTTTGTAACTTGCAGGAAAATATTTCTTAAGAAATTCAGCTTTGAAATTCTCCCAAGTCAAAGGAGTGTGGGCAGCAGTCATACGCCCACGGGTAAGGATCCACCAAGACTCGGCCTCATTCCGAACCATAAACACCGCATACTCTACTTTCTGAGTTTCGGTGCACTCCATACTAGCGAATATCCGCTCCAAGTCACGGATCCAGACATGAGCATCTTCTGGTTTATAGCCTCCATGAAATTCAGAAGGCTTCCGCTTAAGAAATTGGTCAAGGCCTTGATTCGGTTGACCAACAGGTTGTTGTTGCTGTGCAAGTATGTCAGCAAAGCGATTGAAGGCCTCAATCATAGCAATTGTATCAGGATTGCGCCTATACGCCATCACTCAATCTATATACAACAACATAGACATAATTAGAAACTTAAGGTTCCTTCACTCAGTGTGCATACATATCATTCATCATTAACCTCATTGACATAAGTATCATCATAATGTATTTCACAATTCGAAGGTAAATATGAGAAAGGAATTGCCTGGCCGGGCTTAACAACAATCATTTAATAATCTCATTTCAATAACTACCTTCATAACTCATCCATATAATTCACAAATCAATCAGCCATAAGCAATATATACATGGACAACATCATTCATAATCAGATCAAGAGTAATGAATGCTCTGATACCAGGTTGAGACGCCCCGAACCCCCAATTAAAATAGGGGAAAATTTTTCGCGTCTTTGAAAATATTAATAAATCAAATAATTAAAGTGGTGAAGTATTTTTCACCAAACCCCTGGACCTATTTTAATAACCTATCTCATATATGAAGATATGAGAAGGTGAACAATTAAGTCAAAGAGTGAACCTTGGATGATCAATCTCATGATCATCAATCAAGAAGTAGCGGAAGTGTGCAATTACATTAAGAAAATGAAGGGGAGTGGTAGGAGGTCAAAGGATGGTCCATTAAATTGATAGAATGTATTAATTATACGTATAGGTCATTGTACCATCATATTATAGTCAAACAATACCAATGATACCCTAAAACAGAGGAAAAGGTGTGAAAACAAGGCCATGAATCGATTCAAACACCCCATGAATCGATTCAAATGATTCTGGAGTGCAAAACAGTGAAAACAGGACCCCTTGAATCGATTCAAGCTCGTATGAATCGATTCAGGCGCTTCTGGAACTCAAATTTATACAAACAGAGGTCCTGGAATCGATTCAAGATCGTATGAATCGATTCAGGCCTTCCTGGAACCAAAAATAGTGAAAACAGCAGCGCTCGAATCGATTCAAAGATCCTCGAATCGATTCGAGACAGCACAGTTGCTGTTTCATGCAGAAAAAGCCTTATTTTTGGACTTCTAACCCCCCTAACTTTTTCATATCAACTCCAAACGCTACCAAATTTTGACACCAACTAAAATACACCAATTGTGACGTGTGGCCACCGGCCTCACCCAAAAATTCTCAAAATGAGAAAGTTATGCAAATAAATGTGTTTTGTCCATTCTTGAGCCTTTTTGAGTAACATCGGGGTCTATTCTCAATGGAATTGACCCGCTCCAGTTCCTATAAGTCATAAATCATGTATTTAAGCTATTGGAACCACCACACACTATCCAAAACTCATAAAATTCATTTTGACCCTATTGGTTCCTTGCTCATGCATTAAAACAACTATACAACGTCTCCAATACACATCCTAAAGGCTATAATTCATGATTTTCAACATTCATTCATCAAGTTAAATATCGTAGTCTATTCTTTACATCACTTGGGTCATGTAGGAAAATTGGCCTTACACAAACATGTCCAATTTTCTCCCATGACCTCCAAAATTATCAACCATTACAAAATCGAGTATATAAACACCATATACTCTACAAAACAGAATTTATGCCGGCCAAGGCTTACATATTCCTATCCATATTTACCTCCTTCCATACTCAAGCCTCCAAAAGCTTTAGGATTTAAGTCACACCTACATCAACCTTAAAAATGGCAACGGGGAGGTGAGTAACATAATCCAAATGAATTAAAGTCATACATTATGATGAAATACATGTATACTTGCACAATTAGCAATCATTACACCATATCATACATTATACACAATACATCTTATAATTTCAAGTATACATTCATGATATCAATCATTTGGATTGCCAAACACACACATCGGGTTAGTATTCAATTCTTTCCCCTTTTTAATTAACATTCATCCGTTGCCACCATGGGCTTTCAACTAGGCATATCTCCAGCTATATGCAGATGCTCTTAAAGCTAATGCATATGCACAAGAATTTCTCATCAAAACAATACGGATCCGACTGTGGGAAAAAATACCATATCAATTCAATTGTGGGACAAGCATAGGTGTGCTACTATGCCCCTACTGCAGTAGAAAAATTATGTACACATATATCTCAATTCAAGCATGCTTACATCTTCATAAGTTTATTGGTACCAAACCGCTATCGCCCATTTGTAGCACTAGTCACCCTGTGACTTGCGGATCAACATCGTGGCCTCAACTACCACAAGTGCTACGGGCCCCTCCCGAACACACATCGAGAGAGCCGTGTCCCGTCGGACACCGAGGTAAACTCACTCACCATAGAGCCGCCCGCCCACTGGGCCCGCCACATAGGGTGCCTCGTCACCAAACTATGGACAGCTTCGTGACTCATACACCGAGTCACAGGGGAAAATCACAATACGCTCGTGCACTGAGCCGCCCTCCCACTGGGCCCGCCTAGTGGAATCCCCCTAAAATTCCACATAGACAGCTATGATATGCCATGGATGCAATGCAAATGCAAATCAAATGCATCCTCACACTATGCATCCTAGATGCCACTCCATATTTAATCATTTACCACCACCACTTGGTGGATTTCAATATTCTCATCATTCTTAACCAATCCCAATTTTCTTTGAACTCATTCACATCCATAGTTAGTGGCATACACATTCCATAACTCATACACACATACCTGGGATATTCACATCACAATCTCAATCCATATATGGTTACAAACCATCATCATACTTCATTAACATAATATTACCACATCATTAAGTTTATCCCAAACACAATGCCACACAACAATCATCATTCTAAATGCATTCAAATCATAACATTTTCACATCATCCATTCAACAATCATCAAAATAATCATATATATACATATTTTCATATCACCAATGGATGAAATCATGCATTTAGAAAAGTTACCCCCTCCTACCTCAAGTGAAGTAGTGATCAACGCGGTTTGATGGTCCCGCTTCGTCAATGGGGTCACTTCCTACATCACAATACATTATACAGTCAATTTCCTACTTACTCATTAAGACTTGAATATTTATATATCAATAAATACTTGCTGTTTTTATTATTATAACTCTCAAAACTCTTTTATTTCATTTTATTCACCATAACCACCATGGGTTAGGTGCCACCATTTATTATTATGTACTCAACAACCAACCCTTTCATGGGTTTCTCTATTAATGACTTCCACCAACAAAATACCATCACCAATGACTCTTATGCATCACAACTCACATTTATTATTCACAATAAATGTTCATCAACCTCCATATACATTTTCCCCCAAATTTATGAAGTTAGGGTTTCATAAAATTTCCAACCACCTTCATAAATATTCTTCTCTTTTCAACCATAAATGCATCCACTTTATTACTTCTCAAAGAAACCTTACTCTCATAGAAACCCACATTAAACTCTTGCATTAAATGCCTTAAATGAACATCCATTCACATGCTTGGTTCCCAAAACTCATATTATCATATAACTATGGCAAAAACCCAAGTAACTAGTGAGTATTTCTTACCTCACTTGAAAACAAAATGGGTTCAAGGAAAAGGGAATGTGCCACACGAAATAGAGAGGAAGAGAAGGAGAAGGCTTCAAGCTTCAATGGTCTCCTTCCAAGCCTTCACCCAACAAAATGAAAAAGGGGGAGAGTTATCACCTTGCTTGAATCCTTTAGAGGAAGATGGAGATATGAAGAGAAGAAGGAAAATAAGGGGAAGAAGAATGAAGTGTCTTCACAAAAGAAGAAGACATCGTGAAGTAGAAGGGAAAATTAGGGTTTTGGGTTTATTTTAATTCTATTCATTAAAGCTTCATCGTTTTCTTGTAAACAGGCTCTCTGTTTGGGCTCAATACATCATCTGAAAATTATTCTGAATACATATTCGGATTCTCAATAATATTCTCTATAGCCCTGACCAATATCATCTCATTCCGAGATACTTGGTCTGATACCCATATCTCAACCGGGCTTAATTTCAGCTCAACCGGTCTCCAAAAATTACCAAAAATTCCCAAAATCTTAATTTAATTATTCTCAATAGTTTAGGATGTTAAATACTCCATATACCAATTTCTAATATTTATTCTGGTAATTAATTCTCTCATTTTAAAATTTTGGGATGTTACACGTTCCAGTGAAGAATTGCAATTAAATGTTGGAATAAATGACAAACAACTCGGTTTTATATGAATTCAATCGGTTTTTACACAATATCACTCGGTAAATCATGATATATATATATCAGACAGAACCCTTTTCTTACTTGAAGAACCTCCTTTCAATCATTTTTACTCGGAATTATAGTTATTCCACTCGGAAATCTCTTTCTTAATTATATTTCACTCGAATTTGTAAACAATTCTACTCAGGGAACCATTTTCATACTGATTTCACACGGAATCATGTTTTAATTCACTTAGAAACTTATTTCACTCAGAATTTAAGTTATTTCACTTAGAAAATCCTTTTCAGTATCTGTTTCACTCGGAAAACATATTAATTTCATTTAGAAAACTCTGCTCAGTTTTATTTCACTCAGATTCATAGTTAATTCATGCGGAAAACCCATTTTCACTCGGAATCAAACTTGTTTCAGTCGGAAAATAGCCTTCCAGTTCATTTTCACTCGGATTTATAGTACTCGATTGTATTCTATTCAAACAGAACGATTTTTCACTCGGAAATACATCTTTCCAGTCGAATTTCACCCGGAATTATAAGTAAATTATTCAGAGAACTCTTCCTTAATTATATTTCACTCGAAAAACAACTTAATTCCTCTCAGAAAATTTCATTCAGTTTGATATCACTCGGAATCATGGTTATTCCACCCGGATTCACATTTAATCTACTCAGAAACTTCTCTGAACCATATTTTCACTCGGATTCTTACTTATTTCACTCGAAAATTCTATTTATTACACTTAGAATCAATCTCTTTTACTCGGAAACTCTGTTTTTAACATATATCACCCGAATTTTTCATTCAAAGACTTTTCTTTAATTCTTTTAAATTATTTTGGAAATGTTACAACTAAAATTACTATTATTCTTATTATTATAATTCTTATTGTGAATCTTATCATTATTAATAACTAGTATTATTGACATTATCTTGTTATGAAAAATTAAATAAGGAATATATTATTTTACTCTTGATACAAGTATAATTCTAATCAAGATATAATCGATATATTTTCTTACAACGTTTGAATAATGGAATCCTAGAACTTGAGAATAATATAATGAGACTGGAAACACATAGATATCCAAGGAATCAATTGATAAAATAAATGCATTTCGCATCATGAAAATATTTTTGAAGAAGAAAAACCTCTAGAGCATACACTTGGTACAGTGGAGGACACTCACGTTCGATCTCCATGAAGAATCTTGGGAGTACAACTGGAACGGCAACCCAATGGCATCAGAGTCGCGCCTGATAGCCGGGTGAGACGATGCAATTCTAGTGTACTTTGACTAAATGACGGAGTGTAACTATGATCGTAGGGATCCAAGTTCCAAAAATATTTAAATCAATGATAAGAACCAATGAGTTCATTTGTACCATATGGAACTTGGGCAGACCCTGATCGCTCTAGATGATTGGAATGGAGTTATTCCAAAGAATGAGAAGAAGATGAAACGATTTATTGGGCAAATATACATCATAAGACAGAACCAAAGATAAATCATAATAAATCCAACTCATGCATTCCATGACAACATGCTTGATTGTTATAATTGTGAATATGCTAATTGTATGATGTATGTGATATTGTATGTTAACTGGATTATGTCCACACCGGATTAACCAATCAGGGTCTTGGGTTATACTCACCCTTACTGTTGACTATTTTTTAGAGGAATTAGGAAATCAAGAACCCGAGTATGAAGAACAGCAATATGCTGAACCGACTGAGAATAATCATTAGAGATAGAATTTATATAGATTGAATACTCATTAATGACAAAGACACCGGATGACTATATAATGTTTAAGGGTGCCTGCGTGCCCCATTCTGTTATGAGTACAATTATTTTTAAGTTGTGAATGACTATGTGATATATCTACTATTTGCTTCCACTGATCTGCCATCTTTTTATTTTAAAAAAAAAATATTCACTTTTTACAAAAATTGTTAACACTCTTAGTTAAATAGGATGATCCTATAGAATGGGTTGTCTTATCTAACCGAGGGTGTTACATTGGTGGTATCAGAGCATAGTCGATTCATTAAACTTGGGAAGTGGACCATTAGGTTTCCACGTACTCTGATAGAAATATTGAACAGTCTATAACACTCCTAAGACTAAATATCCTATGTGGAATACTCCACATAACATATACCCTAAACCTATTTGTTGATATTCTTTCAGCAAATTCCTAAATGGCACGCCGAAATAACGATCATGTGACGGAGGATCTTCTTACCAAAATTGTGGAGGTAATAGAACGCCAAGAGTTACCTCATTCTTCTACTAGGCAAAGTCAAGGATTAGCTGACTTCCAGAGGAATAATCCTACTCAATTCAAAGAAGGCTTTGATCCAGAAGGAGCACAATTATGGATTGAACATCTTGAAAAGATTTTTGCTGCTATACGATGCCCTGATGAGGACAGAATAACTTTTGCTGTCTTCATGATGGTTGGAGAAGCAGAGCACTGGTGGACTCATGCCAGAATTAGATTAGCAACTGAAGGACATGTCATTACCTGGGGACGATTCAAGACAGAGTTTCTCGCTAAATATTTCCCTGAAGACATAAGGAGGCAGAAAGAGCAGGAGTTCTTTAATCTGAAACAAGGCAACATGACTGTAGGGGAGTACGCTGCTAAGTTTTATAAGTTGGCAAAATGTTGTCCCTACTACACCCACATGGGAGAAGCGTCAAGATACGCAAAATTTGAAGCAGGGCTACGGCAAGAAATTCGCCAAGCTATTTGTTGCCAACAAATTACCCGATTCTCTACTTTGGTTGACAGATGTCGTATCTTTGAGAACACCTCTAATCTACAATGACCTGGAACGTCTAATCATGGGCCAGAATGACGTATGCCAGACAGACAACAGAGGAGAGATTTTTGAGTAGATTGACCCTACTCTCGTCCACCTTACTCAGCCAACCGAATTCCTCCTAGAGGTCAAGAGAACCAAAGCAGTAAAAACTGCATAATTTGTGGATGGATTGGACATCGTGATGCTGATTATTGGTACAGAAATAAAAATAACCAACAACAAGTAACTCAAGGACAGGCAGTACGACCAACAGGTCAAGGAAGTGGAGGATCTACTGCAAATACCTCTACCAACAATGTCCCAAGGATGCAAAATATTCACCGCGGTAACAATTTCAATCAGAACAATAATCCTAGAAGGCCCGAAAATGACTCTACTGGAAGACCAGGAGGAAATGCTAGAGTTTTTACCATGAATGGTGCGGAAGTATCACAAGAGAACGATCTTGTGCAAGGTACATGCTTTATAGGAAGTACTCTATTAAATGTATTATATGATTCTGGAGCCACTCATTCTTTCATATCTGAGAATTGTGTAAAACATTTAAAGCTTCCTACAACCTCTCTGCCTAATAAGATGATTATCACGACTGCTGCAAATAAGCCCATTTGCCCTTCCTGCATGTGTTTGAAATGTCCTCTCAACATCGAAGGGAAAGCTTATCAAGTAGATCTGGTATGTTTGCCTTTGATTGATCTAGATATTGTTCTAGGAATGAATTGGCTTACTGCCAACCATATTCTGATTGACTGTCATAATAGATCCATCTCTCTCGGGTCTACTACATCTCATTGTGATCAAAACACTGATCTTTGTCCTATTAGCTCAGAAAAGGTAATTCCAGCAAAGGAAGTCCAACTATACATGATCCTTACTGAATCTGAAAGTAAGGCCACTCCTCAAATTGACCAGATTCCTGTTGTTCAGGAATTTCCAGAAGTTTTTCCTGATGATATACTAGAGCTACCACCAGAGCGAGAAATTGAGTTCAGTATTGACATTATACCAGGTGCGGGACCAATCTCTATTGCTCCTTACCGAATGTCACCCAAGGAACTCAGTGAACTTAAAGAGCAAATAGAAGAACTTTTAGAGAAAGGAATGATTAGACCCAGTGTCTCACCTTGGGGAGTACCAGTTCTTCTAGTCAAAAAGAAGGATGGTAGTATGCGGTTATGTGTTGACTATCGTCAGTTGAATAAAGCTACGATCAAGAACTGATACCCTCTTCCAAGAATTGATGATTTGATGGACCAATTACGAGGAGCCACTATCTTCTCGAAAATTGATCTGCGATCAGGCTATCATCAAATCAGAGTGAAGAAAGATGATGTACCCAAAACAGCATTCAGAACACGATATGGGCACTATGAGTATCTTGTTATGCCCTTTGGAGTTACAAATGCACCTGCAGTCTTTATGGGATACATGAATTGAATCTTCCATGAGTACTTGGACAAATTCGTGGTTGTATTCATTAACGATATTCTCGTCTACTCCAAGAGCCATGAGGAACACGAAGAGCATCTCCGAATTGTTCTAAATACTTTGCGTGCAAGGCAATTGTACGCCAAGTTTTCAAAATGTGAATTCTGGTTGACAGAAGTGAAATTTTTAGGACATGTCATCTCTAAGGAAGGAATTGTTGTGGATCCTACAAAGGTAGAAGCTGTACTAAATTGGGAACAACCCGAGAATGTGACGGAAATCCGCAGTTTCCTTGGACTGGCTGGATATTATCGTCGATTCATCGAGAATTTCTCTCGAATTGTAGCACCTTTAACTAGGTTGACTAGTAAAGATCAACCATTTGAATGGATTGACAAATACGAAAGCAGTTTTACGGAGTTACGCCAACGACTCACTAGTGCACCTATCTTGATTTTGCCAGATCCTGCCAAGCCATATGAAGTGTATTGTGATGCGTCAAGTCAAGGACTGGGATGTGTTCTAATGCAAGAAAGAAAGGTTGTTGCTTATGCTTCACGACAGCTAAGAACGCATAAAGTTAATTATCCCACACATGATTTGGAATTAGCTGCAGTTGTGTTTGCCTTGAAAATCTGGAGACACTACTTGTATGGTTCATACTTTGAAGTCTTCAGTGATCATAAAAGCTTGAAGTATCTATTCGACCAGAAAGAGTTGAATATGCGACAACGTAGATGGATGGAATTCATCAAGGATTATGATTTTGAACTCCGATATCACCCTGGAAAGGCAAATGTTGTGGCTGACGCACTTAGCAGAAAGGCCCTACGCCTATCATATATGATGACAAAGGAGTTAGAATTGATTGAACAGTTTCGCGATTTGAATCTTGCAGTAACACTAAAAAGGGGAAGCCTTATGGTTGGAATGCTAAGAATTTCCAATGATTTCCTGGAACAAGTCAAAGAAGCTCAAGCCAATGACCAGGAATTACAAGATTTAGCAGAAAGGATAAAAGAAGGAGTCTCAGAATTTAACAAGGATGAACATGGGGTGATCAGGTATCAACAGAGAATCTGTATTCCAATTAATACAAATCTTAAAAGATCCATCCTTGATGAAGCACATAAGAGCAAATACAGTATCCACCCAGGGTCGACCAAAATGTATCAGGACTTGAAGAAATTATTCTGGTGGCAAGGAATGAAAAAGGATATAGCTGAATATGTGACAGCTTGTCTGATGTGTCAGAAGGTAAAGGCGGAACAACAACGACCAAGTGGGACCCTTCGTTCTTTAGATATTCCAGAATGGAAATGGGATGAGATTTCTATGGATTTTATGACTGGATTTCCCAGGACATCAGGTGGATGTGATGCTATTTGGGTAATCATGGATCGATTAACAAAGACCGCTCACTTCATTCCTGTCAATATGAAGTATTCCCTAGAGAAACTCACCCAGATCTATATCAAGGAAATTGTACGATTACATGGAACTCCCACTGCAATTGTGTCCGATCGAGATCCTCGTTTCACATCACAATTTTGGAAGAGCCTGCAACAAGCTCTGGGAACTTGTCTGAAGTTAAGTTCCACATATCACCCACAGACAGACAGACAATCAGAAAGAACAATCAAGACTCTTGAAGATTTGTTGCGTCTTTGTGTCCTAGAACATGGGGGAAGTTGGCAAGAATACCTTCCACTTGTGGAGTTCACTTACAACAACAGCTACCATGCCAGTATCGGAATGGCCCCCTATGAAGCTTTGTATGGAATAAAATGCCGTACACCTTTATGTTGGTATGAGACTGGTGAAAAGACAATAATTGGACCAGAGATTGTTCAGAAGACTACAGAACAAGTCCAAAAGATCCAAATGGCAATGAAGACTTCGCAAGATAGACAAAAGAGTTACTACGACAAACGTCGGAAGCCATTGGAGTTTGAGGAGGGAGATCATGTTTTTCTCAAAGTTACCCCTACCACTGGAGTAGGAAGAGCTTTAAAGGCTAAGAAGTTAAGCCCCAGATACGTAGGACCCTATCAGATTTTGCAAAAGATAGGAACTCATGCGTACCGTATTGCTCTGCCACCGAGCTAACAAACCTTCATAATGTCTTTCATGTTTCCCGACTCCGTAAATATGTACCAAGCCCTGATCATGTTCTGAGTCCTGATCAATTTGTTCTGAAGGAAAACCTTACCTTTGAAGCATCACCGGTTAAGATTGTTGATCGACGTCTCAAACAGCTAAGAGGCAAGGAAATCTCTTTGGTTAAGGTAGTTTGGAGTCAGACAGATGATGGGGATGCTACTTGGGAAATTGAGGAGAAAATGAGAGAATTGTACCCTCAATTGTTTTAACTTTGAATTTCGGGACGAAATTCCTAAAAGGGGAGGAGAATGTAACATCCCTGTTTTTAGAAACAGTTTTACCCTTGTAATTTTTGAATTATGGAAGGTTTGTAAGTAAGAATAAGTCAATATATACCCTATTGATGGTCTGTAGTATCTCAGAAATGTCATTTTTGTGCATAATAATGGAAATTATATGGACCATTAGTGAAATTATGCAAATTCCGAGTGAAAAGGGCTCTGTTCCGAGTAACAGAGAGGAATTCCGAGTGAATAATTATAAATTCCGAGTGAAGGATGGAATTTTGAGTCAGTGTCATGTTTTCCGAGTAAAACATGACTGAGAGGACCACCACCGAGTGGAGTCCTGACCTGAGAAGCAATTCTGAGTGAAGTGTGTTCAAGAGAACCACTTCTGGGTGAAATTCCGAGTCAAAACACCCTAGAAAGACTCGTTTCCGAGTCAAACCTTGCCAAATGCTTCCTTTTCCGAAGGAAACTCCTCTGATTGAAGTATTCTGAGTGAAAGAGCATATATATACTTATGTTTATGTTGATTTGATGCTTCTTACCGACTGGAATGTATTGTGGAATTCTTTGGGAAAGATTCCGAATGGTTTCGTAAGTGTATGATTAGGAAACCGAGTGGAAAATGGTAGTGGGAGCCCATTCCGAGAGAAAAATAGAGAGGCTGAACCATTTCCGAGTGAGTCTATGGGTATAACTCCTCTTCCGAGTGAGATACCTTCTGAGTAAGTTTGAGTGAAGAGAATCCGACTGAGTCAAGAAGAATTCCGAGCGAAGATTGGCTGATTCGCTCAAGTGAATCGGGTTTCGCTCAAGCGATCCGATGTCAAGAACCACCTGATGTCTTCTATATCACATTAGATGGCTGGAGTAAGAAAAGATTCTTAATGCAGACCGGACTAACACTCCATAACTGAGTGAGCATATGTGCACACCGGACAACTCTGAGGCGGTGTTTACCTAAAAACCGACCTATTCTCCCACACAACACCGCCCTTTTCCACAGACAGTGTCCCTTAACTCCTTCACACACCGTCCTTCCTTTCTTAAATCAACACCGCCCTCACACTCAATACCGCCCTCACACTCAATACCGCCCTCACACTCAATACCGCCCTCACACTCAATACCGCCCTCACACTCAATACCGCCCTCACACACAATACCGACTTCTTCAAATCAACACTGAACACCTTTTAATTCCACTTCAGCTAGTGGTCAGCCCACTTAATCACATAAATCCAAAAGTGAGTGGCACAATGAACCAATCACAAGGGAAAGCTGCATCCATTATAATACCTTTATATATTTTATTCCAATGAAATGCAAAGCTGACTGTGAAAGGAGTCAAAAGGTTCCATTATCCCACCTAATCCTCCAACCAATGTTCCCCACTCACTTTCTTATTATTAACTCAGTGCTATGACTCTAAGAACACACACACATGAAACATAGCCACAGACACACTTCTGTTATCATTTCCTCTTCCTGCAAGCTCTTTCTCTCTCTCAATTCCCTTCCTCTCTCACTCGGATTTGAAGCAGGACAGCGAAGGGAACCTTTTTCTTCCCATCCAGGAACTCCATTAAGGTAAGGGGGTATATTCTTGGGTGCTCTGTGGGAAAACCGAGTGAAGGAAAGGGTTAAGGAATCATGTTCCTCACCTTTCCAGGACAGATTCAGTGATGGGTGAATTAAATGCTTAATTGTTACTATTTTGTATATATATATATATTTGTTGGTAAATGATATACTTTGTGTAAATTATGAGAAAAATATGAACTGTATTGACTGTGAAAATACTAAATCATGGGTACCTATGTGCGTTCCAGCGAAGAATTGCAATTAAATGTTGGAATAAATGACAAACAACTCGGTTTTATATGAATTCAATCAGTTTTTACACAATATCACTCGGTAAATCATTATATATATCAGACAGAACCCTTTTCTTACTTGAAGAACCTCCTTTCAATCATTTTTACTCGGAATTATAGTTATTCCACTCGGAAATCTCTTTCTTAATTATATTTCACTCGGATTTGCAAACAATTCTACTCAGGGAACCATTTTCATACTGATTTCACACGGAATCATGTTTTAATTCACTTAGAAACTTATTTCACTCAGAATTTAAGTTATTTCACTTATAAAATCCTTTTCAGTATCTGTTTCACTCAGAAAACATATTAATTTCATTTAGAAAACTCTGCTCAGTTTTATTTCACTCGGATTCATAGTTAATTCATGCGGAAAACCCATTTTCACTCGGAATCAAACCTGTTTCAGTCGGAAAACAGCCTTCCAGTTCATTTTCACTCGGATTTATAGTACTCGATTGTATTCTATTCAAACAGAACGATTTTTCACTCAGAAATACATCTTTGCAGTCGGATTTCACCCGGAATTATAAGTAAATTATTCAGAGAACTCTTCCTTAATTATATTTCACTCGGAAAACAACTTAATTCCTCTCAGAAAATGTCATTCAGTTTGATATCACTCGGAATCATGGTTATTCCACCCGGATTCACATTTAATCTACTTAGAAACTTCTCTGAACCATATTTTCACTCGGATTCTTACTTATTTCACTCGAAAATTCTATTTATTACACTTAGAATCAATCTCTTTTACTTGAAAACTCTGTTTTTAACATATATCACCCGGATTTTTCATTCAAAGACTTTTCTTTAATTCTTTTAAATTATTTTGGAAATGTTACAACTAAAATTACTATTATTCTTATTATTATAATTCTTATTGTGAATCTTATCATTATTAATAACTAGTATTATTGATATTATCTTGTTATGAAAAATTAAATAAGGAATATATTATTTTACTCTTGATACAAGTATAATTCTAATTAAGATATAATCGATATATTTTCTTACAATGTTTGAATAATGGAATCCTAGAACTTGAGAATAATATAATGAGACTGGAAACACATAGATATCCAAGGAATCAATTGATAAAATAAATGCATTTCGCATCATGAAAATATTTTTGAAGAAGAAAAACCTCTAGAGCATACACTTGGTACAGTGGAGGACACTCACGTTCGATCTCCATGAAGAATCTTGGGAGTACAACTGGAACGGCAACCCAATGGCATCAGAGTCGCGCCTGATAGCCGGGTGAGACGATGCAATTCTAGTGTACTTTGACTAAATGGCGGAGTGTAACTATGATCGTAGGGATCCAAGTTCCAAAAATATTTAAATCAATGATAAGAACCAATGAGTTCATTTGTACCATATGGAACTTGGGCGGACCCTGATCGCTCTAGATGATTGGAATGGAGTTATTCCAAAGAATGAGAAGAAGATGAAACGATTTATTGGGCCCACATGCATTATGAGACAGAACCAAAGATAAATCATAATAAATCCAACTCATGCATTCCATGACAACATGCTTGATTGTTATAATTGTGAATATGCTAATTGTATGATGTATGTGATATTGTATGTTAACTGGATTATGTCCGCACCGGATTAACCAATCAGGGTCTTGGGTTATACTCACCCTTACTGTTGACCACTTTTCAAAGGAATTAGGAAATCAAGAACCCGAGTATGAAGAACAGCAATATGCTGAACCTACTGAGAATAATCATTAGAGATAGAATTTATATAGATTGAATACTCATTAATGATAAAGACACCGGATAACTGTATAATGTTTAAGGGTGCCTGCGTGCCCCATTCTGTTATGAGTACAATTATTTTTAAGTTGTGAATGACTATGTGATATATCTACTATTTGCTTCCACTGATCTGCCATCTCTTTATTTAAAAAAAAATATTCACTTTTTACAAAAATTGTTAACACTCTTAGTTAAATAGGATGATCCTATAGAATGGGTTGTCTTATCTAACCGAGGGTGTTACAAGCTACGCAAGCATAATGCGTCTGAATCCTGAAAAATGATCCTTCAGAGCTTAATGGGGTAATTTCCTAGGGTATATGCTCACCTACAGGGGTATTGAAGCCAACCCAGATCAGTGTCGGGCCATACTAGAGATGCGTAGTCCCCAGAACATCAAAGAAGTCCAATGCCTCACCGGTCGGATCACAGCTCTCTCCTGATTTTTGTCAAAATTCACAGAGAAATCGATGCCGTTCTACAAGGTACTAAAGAAGACAGACTCATTTGAATGGACTTCTAAGTGCGAAGAAACATTTCAAGATTTGGAATCCTACCTTGCATCTCCACCAATCCTGACACGACCCAAGGCAGGGTCAGAACTGATCCTCTACCTCTTTGCGGGCACTGAGGCGGTTAGCTCAGTACTAGTCCAAGAAGACGGCCCGGTTTAGAGGCCAGTTTATTTTACCACCAAAACATTACAAGAAGCAGAAACTTGATATCAAAAGGTTGAGAAGTTTGCATACAGCCTTGTCGCGGCCGCCAGACAGCTCCACCCTTACTTCCATAGCCACCAAGTGATAGTAAGAACCGATCAACCGCTCGGGAAAATCCTCTAGAAGCCAGAACTTGCAGGAAGAATGGTAGCCTAGGCCGTAGAATTATCTAAGTATGGTGTTCGGTACTAGCCATGAGGGCCTATCAAAGCCCAAGTACTCGCGGACTTCTTGGTAGAGCTAGGGGAGGACAAAGAAGATTATGCTGCAGAACACAGACTATGCACACTCTCGGTGGATGGGTCCTCTAACACGAAAGGCAACGGGGCAGGAGTAGTAATGGAGTCTCCGACGGGCTTGGTGGTAAAACAATCACTGAGGTTTCAGTTTAAAGCTAGCAACAACCAGGCTGAATATGAAGCCCTCCTCGTAGGGTTGTGAACGGCCCTTGATGTAACACCCCTAATTTCGTTATTTCTTTTTTAAAATAAAATTTCAAAGGAATTTGATTATAGTTCTTTAGAACTTTTTGATTGTTATATGATTTATAATTTTTTAGAATTTTTTATTTTTTTATTATTTTTTTTAGAATAACAAAAATACCCTTAACCTTTCATCTAATAACCAAAATGCCACTGCCGACATCATCACTTACATCATAGCTTACATCATCGCTTACATCATCGCTTACATCATGAATAGTAAAATAAATAATTAAATAATCTTAAATAGTAAAATTTTCTTCCTATAAATAGATGGCTCATTTACAACATTTCCACACCAAAAATTAGAGAGAGAATCTAGAGAGATAGTGCGTAAGAAATTAGTGGAGAGTAAATTCTTTTGGTAAAAAGAAGTTCTGCCAGAGGTGTAAGGTAATAACTTTCTTCTATATTCTTTTTATAATTTTAGTTTATTTTTTGGCACTCTTAAACCATTAATATACTAGTACTATTATGAATAAGTTACTATAGTAAAAATAAATTACCACTGTGTTATTTTTACTATTTACAGTTACTATTCAAAATTTACTATTTATTATCACTATTCACAATTTACCATTTACTGTTATTATTCAAATTTATCATTTACCGTTATTATTCAAAATTTATTAGTTGTTGTTATTATTCAAAATTTACTATTTACCGTTACTATTCAAAATTTACTATTTACTGTTATTGTTCATGATTTACCATTTACCACTACTATTCAAAAAATTACTATTTACGATTTACTATTTACTATTACTATTCAAAAAATTACTATTTACCGTTACTATTGATGACTTACTATTTACCGTTACTATTTATTATTACTATGTACATTTACTATTTATCATTCTGATAGCAATCTTAATTTTTATCTTAAGCTTATACTGAAATAGATTGGTATTAATATTTCTAGAAATTGGAGGCGCAAAGCAAATCTCTTTTGGGTAACAATTCAAGGTAAGGGGGAGTGAGATAAGAGTATAATATGAAAAGACATAAGAATAATGGGAGGAGTCCCCTACTCCTTTTAAATTTAATAATATTAATATTTTAAAATATTAACTTTTTAACTTAAAATTTTTAATAAATTTTAAATTAAATATCTGATTTAACTAACTCTAACCTACCTATGCAAGGACTTGGACTTTTATAACCTATATAAACTGGACTATACCTATGCAAGGACTTGGACTACTATGACCCATATGGACTGAACTATACCTATGCAAGGACTGGATTATATGAACTTACATATACCTATGCGAGGAATTGACCAAAAGGACTCAAATTGACTATATTAATAATCATTAAATTTTGCATTATGATATGTATTAATGATATTTAATTGATTTGATTATGATTGATTGATTGATAGATGATATTTAGTTATAATTGATAATGTTTGATTTTGATTGATGATTTTGTAATGTGGAGTTTGAGCATATAGCGAGCATGACGGAAAGCTAAAATTCAGTAAGAATTTCTTACCTTACTCTTTAAATTTTTATTATCTTTTATTTCTTCTTAGAAATTATTTTTATATTTAGAATAAAAAAATTAGTATTTATTTTAGAAAGTAGACATTTTATGAAAATTAATTGAGATAATTAAATTTTGAATTAAAGAAAAATTTTTGTAACTTTAAGTATTTACGGTTAATGATTTAAAGATTATTCTTTTTTAATAAAATAAAATTTTTAAAAAGAAAATTATTTTATTCCAACTTAATAACTAAAGATATTTGGAAATAATTGAGATTTCTAAATTTGATTTTGTTAAGATTTAATTTGAGAAAGATTATGTAAAGTTTTATATGAGAAAGTTTTAGATATTTAAGGCTTAGAAACTCAAATTTCAGTGAGATTCAAAAACTATACCAAATTTATTTGTGTGGGACAAAAATTCAGAGAATTGAGAAAATGTACAGTTTATTGAAATGATATTGTAAACCTTTAAGGGATTTAATAATTGAGTTTCTAAAAGCCTTAACCAACTCAATACGCGAGTAGTTCATGCATCATGAATCATTAAAGTGAAATAAAATGATATTGTCTGGGGACGGATTATAGAAACCGAGGATACATTAGAGGATGCTTAATTACGAGCCTTGTGATGAGAGGGTGTGAAAGGGTGCTTCAGGGGACCTGGGGTAGCTCCCTAGTGTCGGGTACTTTCACAATAAAAACTTTCTCAATCTGACTAGTCTCTAAGTGTTTCCATGCCAGTTGAGCTGTTCATATTATTATTATCCGGACTTATGGAACAGTGTAAACTCCTGGTTGGCCCAGTGCAAATTAAAATTTAAGGGCCCACATATATAGGTAAGTTATGATGAAGATATTTGATAAGTGCTTTATAATACAATAAATTAGGTCTAAATTGCTTAGGATTTTAGTCATTATCCACTGTATTTCCTTTATTTATTGCGATTTTTGCTTTCTTTCCACTCTAGTCTACTTGGGTATGTTATTTTGCAGGAATTAAGGTAATAAAGGGTCAAAAACAAGAGAAAAACGACCATAAAATGATAAAGAAACAAGAAGAACAAGCCCAAAGTAGAAAGAACTCTCTTTTTATGCTGAATTCCGACTCAGAATGCTGAAATCCGACTCAAAATGTTAAAATCTGACTCAGAAATGCTGAAATCCGACTCAAAATGTTAAAATCTGACTCAGAAATGCTGAAATCCGACTCAAAATGTTAAAATCCGACTCAGAAATGCTAAAATCCGACTCAAAATGTTAAAATCCGACTCAGAAATGCTGAATTCTGACTCAAAATAACCAAATCCGAGTGGGATGACTGAGAAAGGACCAAATCCGAGTGGAATACTGCACTGTTGAAGGTAAATCCGATTGGAATGGCTCAGAATGAAGCCTTTCCGAGTGGAACGATTCAGAATGGAGCATTGCCGAGTGGAATACTTCACTGTTGGAGCCAAATCCGAGTGGAAAGTTCCCTGTCAAAGCCATTCCGAGTGATAAATGGCTGACTCGAGTGAAGAATGCTGACTGAAACAGGTCTGACCAAAGAACAAGTGCTTTTCTGGGCAAAAAGCTGATTCCGAGTGAATTGATTCCGAGCAGAAGGAATGCCATTAAATGAATAAATGCTGACTAAGGAGAATCCAAGTGGCTTCATTCGGAGAACAAGGCATTTCCGAGTGGTGTCTTAATCGGACAAGGTGAAATTCGACCAGGAGTGAATCACACTCGGACTGACTTTTAAGTTTCGCATTAAATCCGAGTGAAAAGTCTCCAAGGAAGACATCCGAGTGAGCTAAGGCAGAAAGCTGCACTTCCGAGCAAAACAAGGCTCGGACATAAACTTCTACCAGCCAGCTTCGAGAGTCCTTCAAGTGCAAGTTCTGAGTGAAAAATAAGAAGGCATTTCCGAGTGAATTCCAAAGCAAAGCTTTAACCAAGTGGTTCAAATTCAGAGACTGCCGAGTGAAAATGATTAGGAACCGATTGAATCTGAGCCGAGTGAGTCTTCAATCTGTTCCGAATGAACTCCATGAACCTGAGTCGAGTGAATGGTTTCAGTCGGTTCCGAGTCCTTCTGCAGTCAATTCCGACTGAATGGAAGTTGCTCTTCAGTCAATCTTCACTCGTCCTTTCATCCAGCAAACACCGGCCACAATCAACAACACTCCTCTCCACACCGTCCCCTCTCCTTTTAAAACTGACCTACACTCCACAACTCCAAACATCGGATCACTCTCTACACCGTCCTCAATCCAGAAATATGACCCATATTCCCTATCCGTTGTCCCTTTCTTCTTCTAATACATACCACACACCGTCCTCTCCTTTCCATCCACAACTCCGTCCTCAAGCCACAACACCGTCCCACTTCATCTTCTATCCGCTGTTCCTTTTCTCTCCATCATCCACACCGCCCAGCAACCCATTCAACATAACACCGCCCAGACTCTCCTCTCCAACTAACACCGCCCGGACTCCTCTCCAACAAACACCGCCCAACAACCCACTCAACACAACACCGCCCAGCAACCCACTCAACACAACACTGCCCAGACTCCTCTCCAACCAACACCGTCCAACAATACTCTCCACACCGTACAGATCTCCATCCAACAGCAACTCCTCTCCGCGCTGTCCAGTTTGCACCCACACCCTCCAGCAAGCTTTCACTCGGATTTGTGGGAAAATGACATTTTTCCACTCTGAATTTCATCATTCTGCACCAATCTTCACTAAAATCCAAGCACCGAATTATTGGAAATATTAAAATATGCAAATTGGAAACAAATTGGCACAGCTGGAACTCACATGCACCGAAAGTTTCTTCCACTTGCAAATTGAACGCGTTTTCATAGCTGGAATCCTCCATCCATTTGCCTATAAAAGCAGCAGCAACCCATCAGCAAAAAAAAAACAACTTCTTCCCATCAATTACCATCAGATTCATTTTCCTTTCTTCGTTACTTTCTCTCTTTTTCTCTTTAGTTTTTTTCTCTTCATTTTTCTTTCTCTGTTCGTTTTTCTTCTCCTTCTTTTTATTTCCTTTTCCTTCTTTTATTTTGTAAGAGTGTGAGGGCTGTAAAAGTGAGAATTTAAATTTGTAATTGGTGGAGAAATTATTGCAACAAGGAATTACAGTGGTAAATTATTCTGAGCTTTTGGAGAAACCCGTAAGTCTTTATTTTTATCATGTCTTGTATGTTTTATTTTTCCATTATTTATATAAATTTGAATTATTTCATGAGTAGCTAAATTAATTATCTTGGGATAAAAGGGGGTATGATAATATTTTATTTTAATGTTATTTTGACTTGGAATTAAATAAATTTCTGTTTTCCATTTAGTTTAAAAAATGCTCAATGCTTTTAGTAATTCCTAACAAGAACCTAAATGATAAAACTGTATACTTGCGGGTATATTAGTAAGTTTAGGTAATAAATAGAATCGAGAGATTTATTTTTACCGGAAAGCTTTAAACTAAACCTAAGATTTTTGAGATGCTTTTTGTGACCTCGATAAAACCGTGAAAGTAATCAAAATTCTTTTGAGGAAATAAAAGGGATTTTCATAAAACGATAATGGGCCTTTCTAAGGATTAAGCAGCGCTTTCCATAGGTTAGGTACATTAATAGGATTCCGAGAGGAACATATTAATTAGCTTTTGGAAAATTCGCCTTGGAAAACTTAATTCGATTCTTATTTATGAAAAGTTAAAATTCATTAACATAAAATAGAGTCTTAATCCCCCGAAATCCCAAGATATTCTCAACTCTGATTTTTAAAGTGTCAAGTAAATTTTATTTTTATATTTATTAGTATTCTGTGCAACTTTAATTTGTGCTTTATTTTATAAAAATCTTAAAAATCAATAGTGTGGATAATTAAATTTCAATATGCTGGTACTTTGAACACAGTCCCTGTGGAGAACGATAATCTTTTATATTACGCGACATAACCCGTGCGCTTGCGGGACCTATCAATACTGCATAACATTCATGCATTCATAATTGATTGTGTATGTGATTGTGATTGATATTATTATGTATTGGTTTGTGAAAACCCTTTGTTGCTTATGTCTTAATCGAGAATATTATATTCTGTTTCTCACTCCTTTCTCTGTGTTTTTGTTTCACATGTTTTAAATTGATGGTTCAGAGGGAATGATCGAAGAATATCGGCAGTAAATATAGCACGTTCTAGAAAGGGAGCTCGGTATGAATACCGTGGTCCAATGAATAAATAATGTTAATAAGTAACTGCTTCTGAGCCATGGAGTTTCCTCTCTTTCTTATAATGTTTAATGTTTATTTTCTTCGGATGAATGTACAAATACTTTATAAAGTTTTAATAATATTGAGGTATTTCAGAAATAATGTATATAATTTATTCCGATAATTTTTTTTTAACAATCATATCTTTAGTAAAAAAAATTATGAATTTTTATATATTTTATTAAGGTGTAACAGAGGGTGTTACACTTGATCTAGGCGCTTGGTGTATCCAGGCAAAGACCAACTCCTAGCTAGTGGCCCGGCAGATCGAGGGGACATACCAAGATAAAGATTCGACCTTAGCACAATACTTAACCCGGGTAAATAAGCTAGTCAGAGACCTGAAGCACTTCTGAATTATCCATGTCCCAAGGGCAACGAATGAGCGTGCTGACATACTCGCCAAACTTGCCACCAAGGTAAAAGAAGGGAATCTGAAGACGATTATTCAAGTTGTTCTGGAAGAGTCCACGATCCAGGAAACCCAACACATCCACCAGGTAAGTGAAGCTCCAATTGAAAATTCCTGGCTTACCCCTATCGTTGATTTTCTTAAGCAGGGAATCCTCCTAGAAGATCGCCAATAGGCTAAAAAGTTGTAAGTGCAAGCAGCCAATTACACCCTACTAGACGGACAAATCTATAAAAGGGGATTCACAATGCCTCTCCTAAAATGCCTAGACGAAGAACAAGCCAGTTATGTCATACGGGGATTGCATTCGGGAATTTGTGGCCTCCACAGGGAGTCCATCCTCTAGCCGCTTGAATTCTCTGAGCAGTTTACTTTTGGCCAACTCTGCGAGACGACTGCTCCAAATTTTATGAAGAAGTGTGACTTGTGCCAACGCAATGCTAATCGGATTCACAGCCACCCCGAGCCACTACACGGGATCCTATCTCCTTGGCCCTTCAACATCTGGGGAATGGACATCCTTGGTCCTTTTACCCCTGGGAAAGGGCAAGTCAAATTTCTTCTGGTAGCAATAGATTTCTTCACTAAATGGATCGAGGCCGAAGCCCTGACAACCATCACTGCAGTCAAGGTACAAACGTTCACTTGGAAACATATTATCTTCTGACACGAACTCCCCCATACCATCATCTCGGACAATGGAAGGCAATTTGCAGACAAAGACTTTGTGGAATTTTGCGAGAATCTGGGTATAAAATGAAAATTCTCTTCCGTCGAATACCTGCAGACCAATGGTCAATCGGAGGCAGTGAACAAAGTAATCCTCCCAGAACTAAAAAGACATCTCAAGAAAGCCAAAGGCCGATGAGAGGAGGAGTTACACAGAGCGCTGTGGGCCTATCACACCACCCTACATTCATCGACTCATGAGACCCATTTCCGGCTTATATATGGAGCTGATGCCATGATACCTGTGGAACTGGAAGAACCCACCCTCTGACGCCTTGCTTATAATGAGGATACAAATAGTGAAGGAAGACGAGAAGACTTAGATCTCAGTATAGAGGAATGAGACATTACATATGTGAAGATACAAGCAGCCAAACAAAAGTCAGCCTAGCAATGCAACTCCATTCTCCGACCCTGACCCTTTTATAAGGGCGACCTTGTTCTGAGGACTGTAGATAACAATAGAAGACCACGAGAAGAGGGTGAACTCGCTCCCTCTTGGGAAGGCCCGTACTGAGTCAGAGAGGCATTGGGGAATGATGCATACCGCCTAGAAGAGTTATCAGGAACTAGACTACCCAGAACATGGAATACGACTCATTTAAAGCTCTATTTTAGTTAATTATTATGTACAAGGGCACTCTTTTTCCTACCCGAGAGGTTTTTCCCATAGGGTTTTTCTTTCAGGAGGTTTTAACGAGGCCCCTCATCTCTCTCAATATTCTCCATGTTATTCAGTACGTATGAAAATCATTCAAGTACTAAAGTTCGAGCGTGGAGTCGATCCCTCAGCCAATACATTTGAGACTTGAAAATTGTTCAAGTACTAAAGTCCGAGCGCGGAGTCGATCCCTCGCCCAATACGTTTGAAACTTGAAAATCGTTCAAGTACTAAAGTCCGAGCGTGGAGTCGATCCCTCGGCCAATACGTTTGAAACTTGAAAATCGTTCAAGTACTAAAGTTCGAGTGCGGAGTCGATCCCTCAGCCAATATGTTTGAGACTTGAAAATCGTTCAAGTACAAAAGTCCGAGCGTGGAGTCGATCCCTCAGCCAGTATGTTTGAAACTTGAAAATCGTTCAAGTACTAAAGTCTGAGCGCGGAGTCGATCCCTCGGCCAATGCGTTTGAAACTTGAAAATCGTTTAAGTACTAAGATCTGATCACAGAATCGATCCTCTCGACAAAAGTATTATGAAACTTAAAAATTGCTACCCGATCACGATATCAGTCCCCTCAGTAAAAGTGCTACAGATTGCAAAATGTTCGAGTAAGAGTCTACAGCTATTTACATACAAGAGGTGACAACAAAATTAAAATTTTCATTTATAAAATTAAGTCAGTCACAGAGGGTACAAAGAAGAAATAAAACAAGAAATACACTCAAACTTCAGTAACTGGGCGTCTACAATGGGAGTCTTAGTGGCCGAAGCATCAGGTGTAGGATTATCTATAATTAGAGCGTCGTCTTGAGGAGCTTCGGTACCCGTTCGAGCCTCAGATCCGACCCCGACAGCAGCTCGGAGAGGTCTACAATCTTGCTATCTATGATAATGCGGAATGGATTGACACCCTCTAGATTGAGCTCCAAAGAGGGATTCAGTACTTGTATCTATCACTGACAAAGGTCGACACGTACTTCTCCGATAGCTCTTCTTCCATAAAGAGCCTGTAAGCTCCATTTTCCTCTCTCTCATTCTCCAGTGCAGACTCCGTCTCCTTTATCTTCCCCTCGACCTCTCTCTTGCTCGTACAAACCAGGCCGTAAGCTTTCTCGGCAGAACCTGACTGTCTTCCTAGATTGGCACACTGTTCTAAGGCAGTAGTCAGCTTCGCCTCAGCAAGCTCTAGCTCCTGCCGGGCCTCCGACAACTCAGCCTTAGCTTGTTTTAGCTTATTGGGCATTCCCCCAATCTCTTTCAAAGCGTTACCAAGCTACACCGTAGTAAACTCATGAGACTGCTACAGTTGGTCTTTCTCATGTTGAAGGGTAGTCCTCTCCACCTTCAGGGCAGCCAACTCCTTCTCCTACTCAGCAAATTTCTTTTCCAAGAACCAAGTCATCGAGGTAGCTCGGAGGTTGAACATCTTTATCGCTCGATACATAGATGTTGCGTTCGAACCTTCAAACTTTCTCTCATCCTCCTTGAAGATCACCGTTCGTTACACAAAACTCGAAATTAGGAAACAGACGTCCCAGAGTGAATGAGCAGGGTTATGGGTGCCACACAGTGACCCATTAGCAAAACTCTCCCACTGCCTGCCCTTGATGTCCACCTCACTCAGGAAAGCCGCGGTGATCTTCTTAGCCGACACCTCCCCAACAGAATTAACTTCCACCAACCTCCCGTCACCTGACTTCAAAGTGTAGAAGACCCTTCCTCCCTCTCAGGACTGGCAGATATCACAATTCAAGAAACCCCAGCTTGACCCTTAGAGTGTCGTAGAGAGGTAGAAAAACTTGCTCTAGGGGCCTCGAACCTCGCCTCGCCCCCTTGAGCAAATTCCTTAGAGCGCTGCCTCTTGAAGGATCGCCTGGCCTTTCTCTCCAGCTGCGAAGTAGTGGGAACCACTGAGATAGGAACGGCAGTGGTAATGACTTGAGGGGAACCCATTGGAGCAGTCGGGGGAACGGTTGAACTCTCCCCTTTCTGGGCCGCCCCTTTACTTCCTTCTGCTCGGGGGCCCTTCCTAGGGTAGCGTTTCTTCAAGTCCTTCAGGGATAGCTTCTTAGGGGCCATGTCAGCTGCACAAACAACACATGCTCAGTCAGAAAATACAAACCAAACAGTTAAAAAAGAAGAAAAACACACACATCAAGCAATAGGAACTACTCTCACCTATCCAAGCATCAAGGGAACTCAGATGCAGGGATAGGGCAATCAATGCTTGAGAGTTAAAGAAGATCCCTAAGTCGTCAGACAGAAATTTTGCATCCGCCCTCTTGGATAGAGATAAATCATCAGTAAAGTGGAAAATGGGGTTGAGCGTTGGGGTAGAGCAAAAAGTCTTCCCCGGGTAGATCCAGCCCAACTCGAATTTTGAAGAAACCCATTTTAAAGTTCTTGTAGGATTGGTCGAAGGCTATATATAGGTTATGGCGAGCAACGCCATTCAAGGAAACCCACCTTACGGGTGTCCCCGCTTTGGGAATTTTAGCGTTGAAAAAGTAAAAGAATAAAGGTACTGAGGGGGTGTGGTCGAAGTGCTCGCACAATATCTCGAACGCCCGTATAAACACCCAGCCGTTCGGATGCAGTTGGGTAGGAGCAATGTTCAGAGCACACAAAACCCCGATTTAAAATTCAGAAAAGGGAAAAGAAATATGAAGTCGAGAGAAAAGGGTCTCATACACAAAAGTGAAGTCTAACTCGCTAGGATCCCAACGCTCATGGAAAACCCTATCGGACTCAGAGCAACAAACACACTCTATGTTAGTTGCAAGGGTAGAATGGTTTAAGGTCCCCACTTCCCATAGTTGAACCACGGCTTCCTCACTCTGGAGAGATAAAGAGATGAGTAACACCTTGTCTCTCACCCAGTCATAGGTCCCCTCCACAAGCACGCTCAATATTCCCCAAAAGCAAAGAAAGCCTGCATCAAGAAGAGAACACAGGGGATGAAGTAGACGCAGAAGCAGAAGTCACAGAGAAATGTGAAGTTACTAGACAAGAGGGGTAGAAAAACAAAGAAAGCCTGAAAAATTTAAAATGAAGAAGGCAAAAAAATTTATAGTAGAGAGACACCCTTTGGCTAGCCCCTTTGATCTAACGGTGAGAATGCAAAGGGGCATGAAGAATAATGAACATGATGTATCCAAGAACTGGAACCTCTAAAGGAAGCCACGTAATCCACGATCCAACGGTTGGGGGTATAAGAATCCTAAATGTGACGCTTCAAGACAACTTTTAAGTAAAACGACGCGCTCTTAAATGACCTTGGGATACAGAAACAGCGTAATCATGACAGGCACGTGCTCCCACCTCCTCGTAGTTGTAAATGACGGTTATCAACCCCTCGCCATGTGGCAAGCAAACGCTTGCTCGGAACCAAGACTTGCCACGCTCGGAAACGCCTACTCAAAAATAAGTCTTGCCTCGCTCGGAAACGCCTACTCAAAAATAAGTTTTGCCTCGCTCGGAAACGCTTGTTAGACCTGCTTCGCTCGGAAATGCGTACTAGACTTACTTCGCTCAGAAACGCTTGCTCAAAAATAAGTCTTGCCTCACTCTGAATCACACGCTCAGAATCAAGACTTTCCTTACTCGAAAATTTTCACTCAAAGGCAAGACTCCCTACACTTTATACATCACAGTAAACAATTCTCCCCTCAACAATCAGGGAAATCATGTGGGAAGAGAAAACTTTAGCTCATGTCTAAGCCACTTCGCTCGGCTTCACACCCAAGGCTTGTGGCTAGGGGGCTCCTGTCCCCCCACGAGATTAGGAGGTGGTCCCCACCACCTCCTGGAACGCCTCCACGTCACCAGAGAGTTAGTCAGTATAGGTCATACCCTAATGGGCCAAGTCCACATTGTAACCTAGATATAAAAGCACCTACTGTACATTTTGAAGGCACTAAGTGACATATTATTAAGGATTAATAGAACTGATCCCTAGGGGAATTCTCTAGGGTTTTGTGCCTCCTACTCATTGTGTGAACATTCCCCATGATATAATTATTCACTTTAGGAACAACATCCAATGTATGAGCTAAGATTAATCTGTCTTTGAAATATCTATCTGTGTTTAGGTGTTGTAACATATCTGGATACTGAAAGCTAATCATTTCATCAAGAGTTGAATCAAACTGTTGTATAAGAATATCATCTGGAATTTCAACTTCAGATTCCCCTTTGGTTGAATCTCCAATGAGGCCATCACCTATATTAAGAAGCCAATCACTAAATTGCTTGGTATCAAGCTGACATTGGTTTCTTAGATCAAGATGCATATTTCTTGTTAACCTTAAAACTTGACAAGAAGACCAAAGATAAGATGAATTAATTGTTGCAATACAAATGTCTTGTCTGGACACTTTGGAATGACAAACAATATTTGTCTAAAGTCACCTCCAAAAATAACAACCTTACCTCCAAAAGGTAGTGTGAGATCAAATGAAGATGAACAATAGAGAAGGTATTTTAGAGTTTTGTCCAAAGCCTCAAAGCAGAATTTATTTACCATTGGAGCTTCATCCCAAATGATCAGCCTTGCTTGTTGTATTACGTTCATACGAATAGATCTCTGCTTAATATTACAGGTTAAATCTTCATTAACAATCAATGGAATTTAGAATCTAGAATATGCAGTCCTACCATTGAGCAATAAAAGGGATGCAATTCCACTTGAGGCAACATTTAAGCAAATATTTTTCCTGTACCCCTATATCCATATAGAAAGAAAAAACCCTTTTATTTTCATTGACAACATTCATTATAACTTCAAAAGCATAATTCTGTTCTAGATTTAAACATGATTGATATCTTTCAAGGGAGGTTAATAAATAAGCATGGTTAAAATTAAGTTCTTCAGCAACTACCCTTTATTTTAAGTTGTTAACCAAGCTGCTTGAAGGATATGGCATTCCATGGAACTTCTTTAGGCTACTACCATTGCTTTGCATGATATGTTCTATATCTGCCAAACAAAGATGTTTGATTTCTTCATCCCCCAAATGAATTCTGTAAACATTAAGAGAGAAATTATAATTATAAACATAAAACAAAATAATGTAATCATATTGATGCATTGTATACAACTACCAAACTGACCATGACATTCCATCAATCTCCTTTGTTATGACATCATCAGATAACTGTCTCTAACAACTATTCTAAACTTTTTCAGGTATACAAATGTTGTTAGAGATTAATAAGATTGAAAATAATTTTTAGAGATAATAGCTAGATGCCCATGTTGAGGCCTCGTTGATAGCATCCACAAAATCTCTATCATCATGTAACAATCCAAGTACATAACATGTTTCTTTGAAGGTATCATATGTTATGCCATTAACTATATAAATTTCTGCAAAGTCCCTGCATCCTTTCTATACATTTAATAATAAATGGAGATAATATTGTTCTCCAACGATGGGTGGAACATGGGATATCCTCCCAATAACATACCCCTATTTCCTCAACAACCAAGTTCCACAATTTTGTTTCCAAACAAATTTTGTAGGAAAATCAGTATATATCAGTGTTCTTGCCTGAGGGTGCAATTATTTGCCTTCATCCACCCAATAAACATTGTATACTTTAAGTCAGCCATACTCAAAACATTCTCAATGTTTTCCCCACCTTTATACACTATAGATTGCTCACCAGGAAGATAAAAGTTGAGTCAAATAACCAGTGGTTCTTTGAATTGTATATCAAAACTAAATAATCGCTAACTTGCTTCATAGTCTGATATGTACCTATAATCATAGTATGTTTTGATTTCATCGATTACACTATCTTGTAGTAATGTTGTAGTGGCTCTATCACTCCCTTTGTCAACATATTTAAGCAGGTACTTAATTAAACTTGTTTGGCATGTATACTCTATGTTGATATGACAACTATATTTTAATAATAGAGCGGCATTATAAGGAATACTAAAACGATTGTCTAAATTAACATTTTTTTCTTAATAGTTCTTCCATCATCCCTTCACCTATATCTTGGAAAGCCCTCTTCATCAATGACTGTCTTGTCACGCATTGCCTTTGGAAAATTTTTGGAGCATTTTTCATTCTCAATGCACGGGTAGTTTTTATTGTATGGTCCACATAGACCATGTATTTATGTACCATAGCAAACAATGTAGGATTAAGTTGTTAATCTGGAATCTTTGCGGTTATAAACTTATCAATATCCTCCATAGACTTTGGTTTATTGGTTGGATGCATGAAAAGAAGAGAATATGAGCATTGGGCAATCACGTTTATGAAATTCTATAACACCCTGATTTTTCAGAATTGAATCTCGATGTAATCTAAATAATTAAACAATAAAAATACGAATAAACTTTTCGCGTTTGAAATATTTCCAAAACACCAACACGACTACATCAAGACTCGAACCACAGAAAACCAAAGGGTGAGATTTACTAATCTATAACTGGATCGTTAAATAGTTTACCCATAACGGTATACAAAATAATAGAGTTTTATAACGAAGAAGAATGTATATACCAGGCATACACCTAGTCCCATATATGAAGATATGAGAAAAGGCTCGGCAAAGCATGCAACCATACAACACTAGCCCATTAGGCCACAATAGAAATTATAATCATGCAATGCCTAATATATGTATATATACATCTCTATATGGTCATGCATCATACATCTCCAATATTCATAATCTATAATTGACCATAATCAATTCAATCTCAAAATCAGATATCATTAATATGTATTCATGTCTAAACAAATCTCTTAACCAATATCTTATTATTCATCAAATGGGTAAGGAGTCAAATACCCCAATATCAATAAATCATCCACTTACATCATTGTTCACAATATGTCCACCAATATCAATAGATATCAACAACCTTATATACATTTATTCATAATGAAATAATTCACAAATGCTGCCAACCAAGGCATTCCATTAACACTATTTTACCTTCACGAAAGCTTTACTTTAAAATGTTCTCTTCCCATGACATCCCTACATTAATACTAAAAAGTAGACCACATGGGAGAGTGAGTTATACATTTCAAATGACGATATGAATACAATTGAAATTATGTGCATATGCATATCAACATCATGTATGCTTTGCTAAACACATCAACAATCATCATTATCTATTCATTTCACAATATACATATCATGTATTCACCCATCAATTTGTAGCAAAGCAAACATATACACATCTATTCCAACACCACAATGGGCCAACATCATCAATATCGACCATTCAGGTCTTCTTTCAAAGCCACCATGGGCTATCATCATTATCATCAATCATAAATAATTATGCCCTTCATCATATTGGGCCATCATACATGTATCATCATATTCAATATCGTTCTGTGTATTTGTATCATTTATTAATTTTATGTGGTCTTTTAGGTACTTAATTACCCATCTCGTCATCACCATACCACAACCTCAATCATCATCATAATCTGGCATATCTCCATGCTATATGCAAATGCTCTTATGGCTAACGCAAATACACAATGGAATAGACAATAAATGCGGATCCGACTGTGGGAATAAACACCAAATTATGGGTCAAGCATGATCACAAACCATGCCCCTACTGCAGTAGTATAATGTGTACACATATATCATAATGCATGCATAATCATCAATTTTTACTGGTACCAAACCGCATCGCCCATCTTGCAACACCTGGTCATTTTCACCATGACCGCGGTAACACATATTCAATATATGGTGTTACGGGCCGGCCATGACTCATTTCACGGCGTCTATGATCCAATGGACCACCGGGGTCACCTGCTCATCAAAAGCCACCCCCCACAAGGATCGGCCACATGTAGCTCCCCGTAGCAATACCTGGGCGGCTTCGTGACTTACACACCGAGTCACAAGGGAAAAATAAGAATGCTCGTGCACTGAGCCACCCTCCCACTGGGTCGGCCGAGGGAACTCCCTTAACATTCCAACATCTGTGGCTATGACATTCCATGGATGCAATGCAATGCAAATCAAATACCTTTCTCACACTGTGCATCCTAAATGCCACTCATCAAACATTATCATCATAATCACCAACACCACCATACACACCTTAGTGGATTTTATCATTGTTGGTTTTAGCCATTGTTTTTCACGTTTTATATATAGCATTTTCATCTCAATATATCATATATTATACATGCAAGTCGACACTTGCAATCAACCACAATGGCATCACATACATTATTAACATTTACCCATTATTCATCAATATCACCACATAACCATTTAGTGGATTTTCATTTTATTTATCATTACCATTGTTTCATATATATATATATATATATTGGTGTGGTATTTACAATAATTCATTGATATAATTCAAACCACACATACAAGGTCACACACACTTGTATCACTCACAATGGTACACAATAATTCATCAATAATAACAATCATCCTTTACTCAAGGAAATGACCCACAACATCATTTGTTATTACACATTACCATTGTCATAACCGATTCACCGGTTTATAGCAAACACCTCATCATTTAATCATTTTCTCATTGGGTTCATAATCACTCTAGGGTATATCTCATAGCCCCATTACCAAAGTCTCATTATCATTCTTTCATTATTCCATTCTAGGTGGTAAATATATCATAAACAATTCATCCCAAATGTATCAATTGATTCCAATCACCACCATGTTATATCATCATCATATACCCCTCATACATTCCCTCAATTATCTCACAACACAAAGGAAAGGGGGTCCAATATAAGCCCAAACAAAGAAAATGAAATACAATTATATTCTGGGCAACTCGCTCAAGTGAGATTCACCTTCGCTTGAGCAAGATTGACATAGCTCGCTTGGGCGAGCCTTCTCGCGTGAGCGAAAACCTCCCAGTAACGTTTCCACGCTCGCTCGCTTGAGCGAGACCCACGTTCGCTTGAGCGAGATTGAGGTGGGTCGCTTGAGCACCCACAATTTCCCTTGAGCGAAGAAGGTTTTAAGTATCAGGCCCGATCTCGCTTGAGCGGGCCACTCTCGCTTGAGCGAGATTCCTCCAGTGACGTTTTCCTCACACGCTCGCTTGAGCAAGACTCGGCACACCTCATCACTTGCTTAAGCGAGATCCATCCACAAGCATTTTCTATCTCGCTCACTCAAGTGTGGCCACACCCGCTTGATCGAGATTCATCGAGTATCTCACCAGTCTCTTTTTATACGCATCTCGCTTGAGTGAGATTCATGTTCTCCTGAGCGAAATTGGGCCAGAGGCCATCCATCTGATGCATGGGACTCTCGCTTGAGCGAGATCCCATCTCGCTTGAGCGAGATAACCATCACACGCTCAACACATAAGTTTTTCACTCATTAGCACATGGCACACTCTATCCTTTGTAAAATTGGTCTAATACATGGATGAAATCATATCTTTTAGTCCTAATTCAACAAGTTATACCTCTTAATTTAGGTTTAATTCATCAATTACATAAGGGGAATTTAACACAAATTTTCATCATAGTTATACATATCATTATGCATAATTATCATAAACATTATTTCACACCTCAAGTGAGTTATCTATTCATAGATGTTCATTTCCAATAATTCATGTCCAACAAAAGGACATTCCAACACTTATCATCAACATCATATATATATATTCATAACATTCAACATAAGCCAAGCAATCATTCATCACTTCATCAATTCAACATTTAATACATTTATGGCAAGGCAAAGCATGAGTTCATACATATTCATAATTAACAATCATTCACTCATGCAATTTGAAAAGCAAACTCCTCTCCTACCTCGAGAGAAGGATCACAACGTAGTTGCCTCGATCATTCTGCATCATCGTCCAGAATATAATCCTATCACAAAACACATATACATGTTATTAATATACCATCATAAGGCATCATCTCTTAAAACCCATTATCAAGTCCTAGACTTGTCTAAACTCTAAATTCATACGCTTATGTTAGGCTTCAGGAATTCCTTTCCCAAAACAAAGACTCTCTAGGTCTCAAAAGGGCTAACTATACCCAATAACAACAAGATCATATCCCTTATTCGTATGACATCTAATCTTCATATAAATCATCCATTTGCCATCATTGTCACTCAAATTTGTTATAAAAGCCATCTTAGCTTCACTTAAACCACCATCAATCAACAATCTCTAAATGGCATATATCAAGGCCTAAGGCCTCATCAAAATCCCACACCCTCTAATATCAACTCCTCTAATTCTTATATATCTTCATATACACATATCTTTTAACTTTAAGATTAGAACCTCATCAAAACTCAATAACTCTAAAAATTATGACCAATCATTCCAATCATTTTCATATATCATCATAAGCATGTTATCATCATCAAAGTGCCAACCAATGTAAACAACACACAATGTTCCCAATGGTCATCTACCCTATGGTTTGGGTTTCACATGCATATATCATCATACATACATTTTGGACTTAGTTCAAAATTTCATTAACCTTAATATTCAATTCCAATTCATCAACCTCAATATTCAATTCCAATACTTCTAGAAATTCATTTTCCTCATATAACTCATTTTAAGAGCATCCAACCCATTAATATCACCAATTTAGCCAAAACCCCTAAATTTTTAATACTTGGGGTTTTTCATCTAAAATCACTTAACAACAATCCCAATCAATCTTCTTAAATCATCATGGACATTATAACTCTCCACACCACACAACATCAAACCATATTCAAAATCACACCTCCATTATTCATGCTTAGGGTTTCAACATTTCCTTCATCACCCATACAATCCAATGCCAATATCCCAAGCTTTTGCATCATAAAAACTAACAATAGAGTAGAATGGTTCAAAATCTTACCTCACCATCCAAGCTAAAGCCAAAACCAAAAATGGAGAGGAAGATGGAGAACCCATAAAATATTTACCCCAAAATGCCATGCAAGCTTTATGAATCCATTCTTGGATTTTAATTTTGGCAATGAATGGAAGGAGAAAGAGGTGGACGGTTTGGTGGAGGAGAATGGAAGAAAAAGAAGAAAAAGATGAAGATAGAGTAGAGGGGAAGGGTGCATCGAAAATAAGAAAGAGAAGGTGGGGAAAAAGTGACAAAATTGGTTATGGACCATTGGTTAATAGGGTGTATCATCATGCCTTTTTCCATTGGTCAATAATTCTTTTACCCATTGTGCAAAAGAGAGTAGAAAAAGGGGGAAATGGTCACATGGTCATGAGAGGAGAAGAAAAGGGAATTTTCATTTTCTTTTAATTCCATTTTGGCTCGTATATTCCCCGATTAATATCATACGCCGTGTCCAAATAATTATCTTCTCAACACCAAAAATTATTTCAATTATATCACCCTAACCATAATAATTTTCCAAACATTCTAGACCTATCAATTATCTAATTTGACTAAGTGGGTCCCATATCATCTGTTAAATCATCCAACTCTAGTAAATCTTAATTAACCGATAATTCACCTCTAATGTCAAATTAATTCTCCCATAATTATTGGACCATAAATAATTAATCACCATTATTCTATAAATTATTTTCTTTAAAATTTAGGGTGTTATAGTAGACACACCTACAAATTGCAAAATCAAATGACTATTAGTTTGTTAGTATTAATAATTAAATGTTAAAGGTAAATAGAAATAAAAGAAAATATTTTTGTTTACTTACAACCGACAATTTTTCCAAATATAGATCCATCCTTCAAATCTTGAATAACTTCATCTAATTCAATTTTTAACACCCTATAAAGGATGTCTGGTCGATCCTCAGCTTTAACATTCTTCATTCGAATAAATCTTTTGATCTTAATCCATTTAGGGTTGCATGTCATTGTTATAAAAAAACTTGGATACCTAAAGTGTTTACATATTACAAATGCATCCTTGCAATTGTTTGACATATATTTAGGCATACCATTAAAAGAACTCGGCAAAATGATACACTTCCTTGTTGTAGTTATAGCAATTTGACCTTGGTAAAATGATTAGTGAAGTTCGTTGTACTGTTCCACCTTTAATTTAGTGGATTGAACCTAATGTACTTGAGTCTCTCAGACTCAACCATGGTGTATATGTCCATCAATAACTGTTGGAACAAACGTATAGATTTCAACAATATTGGAGAATCACCTTCTCTATCTCTAATTCTGTATGCAAAGAATTCCCTCATTGTGATTTTTGACTATTTTGATTTTGACCTCCGAGGAAAAGAATTATCACATGGGATATCAGGATAGAACTCATCCTCCCCAAAAGGGAAGAGTAAAGGCTATTGCAATCCAAGGTACAATGGGTGAAGAGGATTATGTCTTAATCAACAATTGCATCATCAATATCACCTACCACCAAAGCTGCAATCTTAAAAACTGATGGAAGGTTATAAGTCCTTTTGCCGGTGTTCCTTTTCCTGGTCAACTTTAATCTGACATCACTATAATTTTCATTGCTGAAACGATCTCTTGCATAATGGAAAGTTTTTGCGAGAACATTATACTCATCAAACATATTCTTAATGTTTGTGACTATATCGAAATCCAGTTGATGTAAAGTTCTTCCAGACCTATAGAAGAGTGAAGTTAACAAATATATATGTATGAAAGAAAATAATACATCAGAAAAATATTGTAAAGTAAAATTTTTTACAACATATACATGTACTTGACGACATTAACTCTATTTTCAACTTCATGGTCTGTGTTGTAGATATATAACTGTGCTAACATTGGCCTCTCTAAATGTACAGGCAATAAACTTCCGATTGAGTAAAAATTTTGTCCACCTAATACAAAAATTAGGGGGCTAGTCCCATTGTTAATGTCATGACTAATCATTAAAAGCTATAATATTCTTTAGGAAATGAACACTTTGATCATCAGTATTTGAATATAAATCAATAAGAGTCTGTGGAGTTATTTTCAGTAATGGGAGGTGAACTTTTCCTTCCATAAAATAAAGAGAGAATAATGGTGTCTTTAGCTTTCTTGATTTCACCAATCTTTCACCCAACCACATAAAAGCCTTGTAGTACTAATACTGTCAGATAAGATCACCTATGTCCCAAGTTTCTGAGAAAACAAAGTCATTGAAGATTTGATATGTAACATATGTCAAACAATTTTGAATTTCATAAGATAAATGAAAAGTGTAATAAATACCTTGAGGTTAGGTTGATGATTAATTTATTGTACCCATCTGATCCATTCATTAAGTAAACATTTAGTTGTTATAAAATAGGATAACAGTCTATTGAATGACATGCTGATCATTATGTTGAAGTATGTTCTTGATCTCCTTCAAATATGGGAAAATCATCAATATCTTGACCTATGTTTGATTCATCATTTGCATATAAAACTGGGGTTAATTTTAACATGAAAAGAAAATATGATTAAATTAACTTTTAAGCATGTTAAAATCAATGATACAAATAAATAAAATATATTGTGTTTCTGTAGAAAAATGAAAACTATAAAAAATAACTTGAGAAGGTGGTTCATAAATAATTTCATTGAACCCATGATCAAAGAATGAAGTAATCAATTAGTTAGCAGCAAATAACACAACAACATATTGAAGGACATAGTGATCATTATCTTCATTTACCTTCTTCATCTCTTCCAAACATAGGAACCTCATCAACGTTTTGATCTAAGTTGCATTCATCATTTGTATTATAAATTGTGGTTAATTTAAACATCAAAACAAAAAGTGATTCAAATTTTTTTAAAAGAAAGTTGTATTAAAGAATACAAATCATAATAATTGTTGAGTGATAATCAAGTCACCTTTATTGTCGATAATGGCTTATAATGCTTTAATTTTTGATTGACTATTTCTAGGAAGGTGGTCAACTCCATTTAATAATGGCATAAACTTTAATGTATTTGACAAATTGATGTCATCTAATCAATTCAAACAATTTCATCAAATCCTTATGAATATGTGCATGATCTATTTACCATACTTATTAAAAGGCAAAATAAATTTGTAAAGTAGTTGAAGAGACAAACTTTATTATGAATTATTTGATCAGATCCTCCAAATCCTCCATGTTGAAAGTTTTTGTTGTCATTAGAAACTTCTGCTTCAAATAATGATGAGAGGTTCCTTAAGGTATCATCATCAAGTATTTTAGAGTGAACAACTTTATGTTTCCCCGCTTGTAATGAACTGTATGCATAATGTAGGTTCATTATGAAACAATCTTACTTTAACAACATGATATTCTTGAAATGACACAGTTACATAGGACAATTTAAGGAAGGTTCATTTGATGACATGATAACCATAATGAAAATAAGGTTACCTTTTCTTTGAGAAAACATTACATACTTTGGACATACTATTTGAATAGTGTGCCAAATCTGTTAAAAAATTGTTATCAAAGGAATATAAACATCACCGTACTTTACATTAAGTTGGAAAATAATCGTTGATAATGCACCTTCAATATTATTTATGTTGGTAAGTAGATTTGGGCTAACAATGTTAAGTCTTTTTTTAAACTCGTTTCCTCTTATCAGATTTTAAAATCACTTATGTTTTATATATATATTAGAACGGAGGGTTGAATAAGTCTTAAACTCTTTTTGGGAGATTGTACAGACTCCTGAACAACTTAAATAATTTAACAAACTGAAGAAGAGATAGAGAAACACACAGCGGAATTATCTTGGTTCACTTCCAATACATAAGCTACATCCAGTCCCTTCAGACCAAAGGATTTTTACTATTGTAAAAAGCACCTTTACAATATCTACACCATCCCAGTGCCTTAAGTATTTTTGACTCAACCACTTCTAGCTTATACCCAAGTATTATTTCAAAGAGCCACTCCTGGCTATGGACACCCAAGTATTCTTTCAAAAGTCTCTTCAGGCCACAAGTGTTTCCCACACTAACAGACTCTGGCAACACACCAGATCTTACAGAAAGTAGTAATAAAGAGTTTTGATGTTACAACAAAAACTCAATGTATAGGAATATGAAATATTAAGATAGGTACACTGAGCTACAAATTACTATAAGTCAAGGTCTGCTATAAGTAGAACTACAGAAAAGACTTAAGTAGTAAAATACAAGAACTTAGAAACTTTTAGGAAAAGTCTTTCATACTTTTAGTTTCTAAGAGAGATGAGAGAGTGTTGAAATGATAAAGGTAAAAGGTCTCTATTGAATTTTAAAGCTTCTTATATTTATAGTCCTTCTTAAGATAGTCGTTGGTTCATCTTGAAGGATGTTGATCTTCTCAAGGATTGTACAGTTAGCGAGTATAGAGACATGCTTCAAAACTACTTCCTCAAATGGATTACCTCAATAGTCTTCTTAAAAAGATCCCTTTTGCTTATTCATTTTAAGTAAGCAGGTACATCTTCATAGCAGTTGACTTTAGGCTGTTTATTCTGCACAGGTTTAGCTTTTTCTGACATTTTGGAATATAAGAGGTAGTTTTCTGATTCTTGTGAACAAGCCTTCAACTTTTTTGTTAATTGGCTTTTTGATGATAAGTAAAAATTTTACATATGAAAGTCCATGTAGCTCTGTATTCAAAAAAGAAAGATCCTTTTTCACATGTTGTATCATGAGAGAGAAGATATCATCTTAAAGTGTAGCTTTAGAGAGACTTGATTTTTCTTGAAGTCTTTTGAGAGTATAGACTCTTCTTGTCACGAGTGTGTTTGAGTTTTACAGACTCCCCTTATTCTTTGTAATTGGAGTTCTATAGAATCCCTGTCACACTTGAATAGAATAGTTAGATAAACCAAATGTACAAACTTTATTTTAGCTAAGAGTCTTGATGTATATTATTAACAAATAACTCAGGGTTCAGACTTCTTAGTCTAGAGTTCAGACTTGACTCTAACAAATTATTTAAATGATGACAAGACTTGATGATTCATAAATATGGTATTTACATGTTGTGTAGTATGGATGGTCGATCGGTATATATTACCCCTTATTTTTTGCTCTGGTGGTCATTTATGACCCCGTTGAACTACCCAGTGGTTAGGTAAGACCCAATGGTGAGGAAGCAGGTGGGCTTGGTAGACCAAGTAGGGTCCATTGGGTGTCAGGTAGTACCCCCAACTGACGACTGGTCCTTTTAGTATCTAGATACTAAAGTTGTATTATTATGATTATTCGAGAGTCAGTAATGACAATAGTTAGGTTGATGCTAATTAAATGGATGATAAGTTAATGTTAAATTAAATTGATGATGAAATGATGTTGATTAAATTGATGATGAAATGATATGTATTGTAGTGATGATAATATGACGATGTAAATTGATTATTGTTGATTAGATGAATTATTTGAAAGTAAATAAAATGATATTGGTGTGTATGAGTGTATGGGTGGCCCGATGGGCCGGTAATAGGTTTGATATGATTGCATACGATTGATGTTGATACATGCATAAGTTAAATAAGGTGATATAGTTGAATGTGAAATTTGAAATAATGAGATGCATAAATAATAAATGGGAGGTGAATGTGGTATACAAGTATAAGACATGAAAAGGTAAATAAAAAATATAATGACAGGCGATAATTATGATTAATAAGTAAATATCTAACTAGGAAGATAACTAGATTATGCTTTTCCTAGTGTGTATGTGTTTCTGTATTAATCTTTAATTCTAGTCACTCACCCCTTGTTGTGGTTTTTAAGTGACTAGTGACAGGTTATTGATGGACACCGCAGAGACAAGCACTAAATGAGGTCAATATAGAGTCAATGAAAAGTATAGAGATTTGGAAGGTTAATGTGTGTATGAAATCATGTGTATATACATATATAGTAAGTTTAAGTTGTTGGTGCTATAATGATGATTGACTATCATGTTTTGATTGTAGTCAGCACCGAGCCAATAAATTACATTGTTAAATTAACTATGTGAAGTCAATGCATTGATCTGATATATATGTGTTGGTTGATTGAATTTATGTATTGATTGACATGGAGCCATCTTTGATTGGCGATGAGATGTTATGGGTAGGTAAATTATAATTGTATGCATGTTTTATGCTTGGATCTATATGTTGCGTGGCAATGAGCCATCGTGTAGTTAATTATATTGTGGTGTGATAATTGTATAATTGATGATGGTTGAATAAGTAAATTATGAATAGATTATTATCGAGAAGAGTCCCTAGTGGAGGTTCAGGCTATATATTATAGTGAGGAATTATCAATTTACACAATTGAATAGTTAAAATTAAGTTACGGTGGGAGTTAAGACCCCAAAGGGTGTTAGCCTATTAGTGTTAAATGGAAGTTGTTAGAAGTTTTGAATGGTTAATTATATTGCATTTGGTATATTTTATGCACCAAAGTTGTTAGAAGTTGAGTTAAAATACATTTTTCACATATCTTTGTCATACGTAGGAATTTTCGTGAACGGACTACACCATCAGGTCTGGAATGGTGAAAACATAATGCCTTAAAAGTTTGGTGACAATTGGAGTTGAAACGAGCAAGTTAGGTAGGTGGAAGTTGGTCCAAGTACCAAATTTTACAAAATTTTTGCATTCTGATATGGTGTAATCAATTATAGCTTGTCTGTAATCGATTAGATGCATTCTGGAATCTCTGTAATTGATTACCAGGGTTTTGTAATCGATTACTAAGTTTGGCCTAATTGATTACCACCCATTTGATCGATTAGAATCTTTCTATTAGGCTGGTAACTGATTACCAGCTTGGGGTAATATTACCAGAGCCAATAATGGAGTTTTTGAGTGGTTTTTGGAGGCGTAGCCCTGAGTTCATATTGTTTATTATCGGGGAAGTTTAGAAAGTGAAAAAGTTACTCTGTTTTTTTATCAAACCCCAGGATAAATCTTAGAAATCGCTAAGGGGACTTTACAAGGTGCTATCAGAGCGGTTCTGTTTAGGACCATATTTGTGTTGGAATTGTGTGAAGTAAATGGAGAAGTAATAATGGATTGGTAGTGTTTAAAGAAACTCTTTGCATGCTGTAAGGTGTTGTAATGAATTAAATGAAGTATTAATTGAATGCTAAAGTAGTGCATGGTATATAAATATGGCGAATTCATGTCGTATTATCTAACTTATGCCAGAATAATGATTTAAATATATCAATATTTGAAAAGTTCATTAACTTTATGTGGGTGATATGATAAAGTACATTTAAAGTTCTTGGGAGTGAATGAGTCATTTGAATTGAAGTAAATAAGAATGAAACTTTGTGGCTAGTTAGGTATGGTATGGTTAATAAATGTTATGCATGAATAGTGTATGTTGTTGGTCGTATTGTACTATTCTGTGAATGTTTCACAGGTAGCTTAGCATTGAACTTATTTAGTGATTCCGTCAGGTGTGCCATCCTTGGATTGTGGTAAACTTTAATAATTATGTTTTTGAAATTATTTAAAAATTTATTTGATGATGTATATGAATGAGTGTAAACCTCTTGGCGTGAAAGAGGTTGGAATAAAATGATTATGTAGATATGTTGTAAAATAATATGCAATACATTGTACGGATGTATGTTATTGAATGAGTTTGTGAATGTGTCATTGAGTGGTAACGAATTAAATTGATGGTGAATGTTAAATAATGAATGGTGATACCAGTGGTGGTTGTATGAGTACAAATGGGATGGGCGTATAATTTATTAACTTAAATTATGTTGTTTAAAAGACTGGTGTGTAGTGTGTGCTATAGTGGCTGTCAATTAATCGATAATTGCATAAGTAGTAAAGTTTGATGCTAGATGTTTTCATAGCGGTCAAAGTCGTGATAATGATGGTGTAATTGAATGGAAAGAATCATTGAATTAATCTAGAGGAAGGGAGTTAAAATAAAACTTATGAGGTTAACGAGGTGTAGGGATGGAAATGGGCCAGGCCAGGCCGGGCTTTGAAAGGCCTGAGTCTGGCCTACATCAAATTTTCAAGGCCTGAGCCTGGCCTATTAGCCTGTCATAGGCCTTTTGTTAAGGCCTGTTCTGGCCTGTTTGAAGGCCTGACCTGTTTAAAAGTCTGTTTAAAAGGCCTATTTATAGTAAAACTTTTAAAATGGCAAAACTAACCTAAAAAAAATTGTGTTTCATTCCCTTCTAATTTTTTTAATTGTAAATTTGTAATATTAATTTATATTATATAAATGTAAATATATATAATATATATATATATATTATTCAATGTTATAAATATATTATATACATAACTAATTAATAATTAATCTAATTAAATAGGCCAGCCTGTTGGGCTTCAAAGGCTTTTTAGAAAGCCTGTGGCATGGCTTGTTTAGTTAAAAAGGCCTTTTTAAAAGCCTAAGTCTGGCCTTCTAGCCCGATAAGTCTGGCCTATGTAGGCTTTAAACGAGCCGGGCCATAGGCCCCTGACGGACGGCCTGACCCATTTCCATCCCTAACGAGGTGTTAGAAAATTTCTGATACGCTATTGTACCTATACCTATTTATGTTGAATTAAATAATGTTTGAGAATTAGAAATCTGTTAGGTAAATGACGAATAATACAAGTCGGTGATGTTTTTAATAAGGTAATCTCTTTCAAGGAGGGGTAATCCTCCTATATCATTTTTATTGAGTTAGAAAAGGTAAATATTATCCGAGTATTCTATTCTAGGAATTAAGTGAGCGATTGATGGGTGTTAAGAGAAATTCTTGATGAGTAAATGAACGACGGTGATTGAATACGTTGGGTAAGTCTAAAGTCAGCTGTCAAATTGTAGCATATTAATAGTGATTGGTGAGACGATTGGCGATGTGTTTAAATTAGTAGCATGAATGGTTAGAGAAATGTAGTATATGGAATAATGGTCAGGTGAGATAATATGTCTATAGGGCTATGGTATGGTCAACAAGGAGAAGAGTGGATGCCAATTAATGATCAGAATAATTAAAGTGTGTATCAAGTTAGACGAATGATAAGAGTAGTGAGAATTAGTGCATAGTTGTTCTGAACTCTACTCTGATATTGACCTTAGAACAAAATAGCAGTGGTTGGCCATCCTGGATTCTTCCTAATGTCAATTCGGTGTAGAATCAGTAGGTGGGCTGAGGTGGATGATTTGCATTATGATTAGTCATGTGTGTGAGGTCCTGAGGTGTGTGACTAGATTATTTACCTAATCTTCACATAGCTTTAACTACATAGCGTTGAACTACTGAGATTGATCACCTCAGATGGTTACGCTAATAATCGAGGCCATGTGAGATCAGGGAGATGAGTGTATCTTAATGTACCATATGTGTTTATGAGATAAATTAGCAGAGACCAATGATCAGTAAGTGGTAACTGAGGAGATGTGAGTGTTTTAAAAGGAATCGCGAGTAGTGGATGATTTTGAAATCGTGACGATGAATCAAGAAGACGATATACGTTAGACTTCACCGGGGAGATAGCTGAACAATTTTAGTAATACATGTTATAATGTGCTTAGAGTGAACAAATGGTGGCGAATATAGTACTATGTTTATTATACACAATGAGAGCTATTGTATAGTAAGCTTTAAGTAGGTAACCTGTGCATTTGGTAGGATTAAAAATATAAGGCAAGAGATATTGGGTGTGATCATGATTAATGTAAACGGGAGATTATTAGTAAAACATTGAAGTTGATGTTGTGAGTTGACTGGGGAATGCAAGCGTGATGATTATCAAAGATGTAGAATGATTTTATACTATGGATTAGTAATGGTTGACGATGTGCCCACGATACGTTGATTTCGGGAATGAAATCATTTAAGAAGGGGTGTGTGTAACATCTCAGGTAATTAATTATTTATGGGCGATACATATATAATTAATAAATAAATTTATTGGATTTAAAATTGGTTTTCTAAATAATTATAAAGTAATTAACAATTATTTAAGGCGATAAGGATTAAATAAATTAATTTGAGTGGTTGATTATTAAATTTAAATTAGAATGAAAGGTGATGGTAAATTTTAATTTACTAAAAGGTAGAAGTAAAAGTTTATTAAAAAGGAAATGAAAGAAAATAGGAAAGAAAAGAGAAAATACGAAAGGAAGAAATTGCCCTTAAAGCATAAAAGATAAAAATCTCATCAGTAAGAGATAGAGAGCTTCGCTATTTCTTTTCTTTCATGGTCGTGGCTATAAAGGCTCTAACTGGCACTCAATACAGCAACAAAATTTAAAATTAACTACGTTGTTGAGATTATGGGAACGAAGCGAGTCTTAAGCTACCTTTAATTTCATGTTCTCTCTATCCCTCCCGTTTTCTCTCTAGGCCGTGAGTGGCTCCTGTATAGGGGTCCTTCGTTTTGGTTTTTTTGGCTAAATAGTGTAATATCCTAAAAATAGGATTTATTATTAAAACAAGGTTTAAAGAGGGATTCAAAGGCAAATGGGAAATTAATTTTAACAATTGTCAAAATGACGGATACATCCCTAACATTTACCATAATGACGGACGCGTCCCTAGATGTTTTAAAAGCTGAATTTCTCTTCCTTTTCTTCTAAAAGCTTCGGGAGAATAGAGAGAAACCATTCTTTTTCATCATCTTCTTCTTTCCATCCTAAATTATCACCTCTAATCCTTCCTTTTTCAATTTCTTTCAAGAATCATCAAATTAAAGTGGGATTCATCTTCTTCCTCTCTTCTCATCTCATGTGGAAGCTGGGCTTGTAGGGAGAGAACTCTAAATTCCTTAATTCAAGGTAAGAAAATGAATTCTTGTGTAGAAATATGATTTAATCCTTAAACCTTTCAATTTCTTGAATTTCATAGAGATTGGAAGCCATTGATGTGTTGTGAGAGCTTAGGTTTTTCAAGAACCCAGAGTTTCTTATGAAAAAGTGAAATTAAATGGCTTCTTGATTGCTAATCTTAGAGAATTGAAGCTTAATAGTGATTGTTTCAATAAATTAGGTAGCTTCGGAAGGTTTCGGAGCTAGAAGTTCGGTTTGAAATTTACGAACGGTGAACGGATTATATTCGATAGCTCGAGGAGCTGCTGGAATCATTTATTCCAGGTAGCGGAGCGTTTACATTTTAAATGCATAGTTTATGAACGGATTCGGGATAGTATTGTTATATTAGTGAGAAATCCCAAATATATATACTATGTGTGACATTTATGTGATGATGTTTTCTATTCATAAACTATTGATATTGAGATATTGAATTGGTATGGAATATGAATTGTATATGATGTAATGAATTGGTTATGATTCCTATGCATGAGATGCAATAGGATATGTGATGATGATATGTGTATATGCATGAGATGCTATACTTATATATGAATGATATTCATGAAATTTACATGATATATGAATGCATGAGATGCAAATCATAAAGCATAGGATGCTTATGTGATGAACAAACATGAAATATTATGTGGTTTCAAGGATTCCACAAAAGACCTTGGGTGGGACTCAAGGCAAACCTCTTGAGCAGGGCTCGGGGTTTAGCCTGTGACACTACCGTTGTCGCTGGGAGTGATTGTGTCACGTGAAAGGGCAAACGGTTTGGTACCAGTAAAATGGCCGGATCAGTTGAGAGCTGAGTTATGGTTGAGAGCCAGTGTTGCAACACAAAATTAAAAACTTAATAATGGATGCATTTGATTAGGCATGTGAATGCATTGATATGATATGATCATTTGATGATATGAGAATGAATGATATATGATGAGATTATGTGATATGATTAAAATTTATATGTGTTAGTGAATTGGACACTTGATCCGATTCAATAACTATCATTTATCATGTAGTGTGCTTACCCCTATTTGTGGATATATTTTCAGTGGACTTAGGACGCAGTGGAGAATGATGAGAAATTACTCAGCTGAGTGTGGAGCATTATGTATATGTGTGTAATGTATATAATGCACATAGTTATGTAGTTGCCTTGGCCGGCTCCTGTATATACCTTTTTGATTATGTATGTACATGTATGCATATATGAAATTGCTAGACAAACTAGATAGTTGATAGCTTCAATTAGAAGCTTAGAACCTATTTTGAGGTATATGGTTTGGTTTGTGATGAATTATAATGGATAATAAAGCATACTTGAGGTTATGGAGAGTGGAGACCATGGATGGTCCCACCATTTGCATATGTGGTTGATGACCAGGAATTGTGGACATGTATATGATGCTATGTTGATGCATGAAATGTCCAGGAATTGTTGTTGTATGAGAAATGATAAAGGCTATGTGTTTTAGCCATGAAAGTGTGATATTTATATGGTTTTTCATGTATAATTCAACAATTGAGATAGTCAAATAGAAAGTTATGAGGATTGAATGACATAGAATAGTTTGAATAGCATTTATGCATGATTTGTGACTTGTAGAAACTAGAATGGGTCAATTCCATTGAGAAATGACCCATTGGTTGCCAAAAATGCCACAAAATGAGCCAAACGCGTTTTTACACATAACTCTCTTGTTTTTTTGAATTTTTGAGTGCGGCCAGTGGCCACACGTCATAAATGATGTATATAAGTTGGTGTTAAAATTTGGTAGAGTTTGGAGTTGATATGAAAGAGTTAGGGTGCTTAGAAGTTGAAAATTGAGCAAAATCTGCATAATTGTTGTCTTGAATCGATTCAGAATAGTCTTGAATTGATTCAAGGGCCTCTGGAAGTGTTTGAATTGATTTACATGAGTTTTGAATCGATTCAAGGCTTTCTATAAGTGCTTGAATCAATTCATACGTGCTTGAATCGATTCAAAGCCCTGTTATGGCCACTGTTATGTTGTTTTTCCAACTACTACATTTTCTTTGATGTTTTTGGCCCGTTTGGCCATCTTAATGACATTTTTAGCCTCCGGCTTCTTCATAAAAGTTGTAGATAATTATGTTACGGAGGTGTGAAAATTGGTCTTACCTTAATTAGAGTTTTCTAACTCTCATGACGCATAAAATACCAGACCCACTGCGTGGTAAAATTCAAGTTTAAGAGGGTTTTAAACCCAACTTTTTATGATTTTCAAATTGGGACTAATAGGTGATATTTGTGACATGTCTCATTATTTTTAAGACTAAAAATGAATTTTTCTTATGTTTTTAATGTTGAATTATATCATGAGCTTATTTTTACCACAATTTGATAATTAAATTAAGTGCTTTTGAATTCATATTCCAAATTTGGATTTAACCGCGAAAAATTTTCTTGAAATTTTTGGGTTTGTCTTTATTAAGTTAGGTTGTTTTAAATAGATCTTGATTAAGGTCTGTGGCATTATGGGTATTTCAAAATGCTAATGGGTGATGGTTTCAATATTTCTAGGTTTTGAACCGAAGGTCAGAAGCTTGATCGACAAGGTGAACCTTCAAACCAACGGTCAAAATAGAAATGGTGAGTCTCGAAACCCTTCAATATGCATCTTGTATCATTTGAATCCAATGGGCTTTAGTTTTGGAGGAAGACATTTAATTTCAGCATGTAAATCCCGTAAATTTTTAATATTCGGTGAAGTCAATGAGTTTGGCAGTTGATTCAAAGCTTAGAAAGCATGAAATCAAGGTAAGGGGGTGTGCTAGGTTAAGGTTAATATAGAAATTTGCTTACGCCATTGGTGTATGGGAAAAGGTATATCATAGCAATTTTTAATTGCTTTAAATTGATTTTCATGACTTGTGGTGATTAGATAAAGAATGAGGATCAATTTAATGGATAATCAGAGGATTAGGTCTTCAGTATGATTAATGGTGAGTTGTGAAAGTATGTGAAATGTAAGAAGCTAGAGACATTAAAAGTTAACATATGATTAATGATAATAGTTGATTGAGAAGTTAAGAAAAACTAAGTTGTTGTCATGGTGAATAATTTAAATTAGAAAGGTAATATAACATGATATAAAAACGTAAATATAAGCATGGCAAATCGTATTATAAATGGTGAATCCAACTTGATTACGAGTATACATAAATATACATCTATATGTATATAAAGCGGGTGATTGATGGAAAAATAAAATGAAGTGTAATAAATTATAGGGTAAAATATAAACTGTATCGATGTAAGAATTGGATTATGTAAATTAATATGAAATTATAAATTATGACAGATGAGAGGGAGTAATGAAGATAAAAGTTAATATGTGATTATATGTAGTAATGATATGAGTGGATAATATGATGATCAATCGAGAAATATAATGAAAAAGAGTATCTTAATATATATATATATATATATATATATACATACACGTTGATGAGTAGTGTGAATGTTGAATTGATAAGGTGATGATTCTAAGAATTAATTGTGTTTTCCTTAATGATAAGAGATACTATGAGCAATGTATTGAGTGATGATGACTTTTTGTCAAAATATATGATGTTGAGTTAAAACGATGATGATTTCATGTGGATGGTTGATGATGAAGTAAAATGAAATAATAATGAGGAAGTTAATATATGCATATATGATGATATAATATGATATGATGATTACGATAGTGATGATGAAATGATTTGATATGATAATGGTGGTTATGATTATTGATGTTTGAAAATGAACCAAATTATTAATAATAAAAGGTGGCCGAGCTATGATGATAAATGACAAATTATAAATGAGGTTATTGATGAGTTGGTTTCTTGAGTGACATATTTGATAGTCCTAGGATGATGACTTTAATCTCACTGAGTTATAATGAATTATTTAAATGACGACAAGACTTAATGATTCATAAATGTGGTATTTGCATGTTGTGTGGTGTGGACGACCGATCAATATAAATTTCCCATCGTTTTTGGCTCTAGTGGTCGTTTATGACCCTATTGAGCTACCTAGTGGTTTTTGGAGGCGTAGCCCTGGGTTCCTATTGTTTATTGTCGTGGAAGTTTAGAAAGTGAAAAAATTACTTTGTTTTTTTTATCAAACCTTGGGATAAATCCTAGAAATCGTTAATGGGACATTACAAAAGTATTATTTTCAAAATCAATATTAAAAAACTACTCTTATCACCAAATAAATCTACTCTTATTATCACCTAACCCTATATTAACTTTTTTTTACCTATTCATTTAGTTAAAATAATTAAGTTTATTTAAAATTTGTAGTGATTTTTTAAATTTATCTAGGATTTATCATTTATTCTTTCTACTTAGTCTCTCAAGTAATAATGAGATAAATAATCTAATTAATGTGTATCATTTATTCTTATCTTGATTTCAATAAAAGTGTTAGAGTAAAGTCTGAACTCATGATTGAGCAGTCTGAATCCCAAGTGGTTTGTTAATAATACACATTATGACTCTTAGTTAAAATGAAGTTTGTATTGTTTTGTTGTCTAACAATTCTGTTCAAGTGTGTTAGGAGTCCGTAGAGCTCCACTCGCAAATAATAGGGGGAGACCGTGAAACTCAATACATTTCAAAAGTGAAGAAGTCTATACTCACTCAAAACATCATTGAATCAAGTCAAGCGAACCTATAGACCATGAAACAACTTCACTTTTCGAAGTTCTCGAGAAAAGGATCTCTCATTTCCAAAAATAAAGCTGCATGAACTTTCTCCTGTCATCTCTGAAGTTTGCACTAAAAAGGAAATCAACGGAAAAGTTGATAAACTTTCTCACATGTCTCAAGAAAACTGCCTCACACATCTCAAGATGTTAGAAAAGCTGAACCTGATCAGTACAGAAAGCCTAAGGTCAATTGCTATGATATGTACATGCTTCCTCAAAGTGGATAAGCAAAAGGGATCTTTTGTTGAAAGACATTCGAAGTTATCCAGTTTAGGAAACTCCTCAGAAGCATGTCTCTGTAATTACTGATGGCATAGTACTCGAAGAGACCAACATCCTTCAAGATAAACTAACGGATCTTTTCAGAAGGACTATAAATACAAGAAGTATTTGAATCCAAGAGGGTAATGTTGTTTATTCTTTTCCTAAACTCTCTCTTGTTTTCTCTCTAGAAACCTAAGTCTGTAAAGACTTTCCTTGAAAAGTTTCTAAGTTCTTGTATTCACTACATAAGTCCTCTATGTTGTTGTGCTTTGTGTAGACCAGTGTGCCTGTACTCATTTCATATATTTGTACGCTGAGTTGTTTGTAACTTCAAATACTTTACTACCTTCACTTTGTGTGTTCTGGTGTGTTGCCAGAATTTGTTCAGTGTTGGGAAACACATGTGACCTAAAGAGGATTTTGGAAGAATACTTGGGTTTTTAGCCAGGAGTGGCTAGTGTCAAGAATACTTGTGTATAAGTCAGAAATGGCTAGAGTCAAGAATACTTGATGCACTGTGTTGGTGCAGATTGTAAAGGTGTTTTACAATAGTGAAAATTCTTCAGGCTATTGGACTAGCTTCTGTGTTGGAAGTGAACCAGGATAAATTTCCGCTGTGCATTTCTCCTTTCCCTTATCTCTGGTCCATAAAATTAGTTTTCATCTTAAGCAGTCTGTTCGTGAAATATTTTGAAAAAGAGTTTAAGACTTATTTAACCCTCCCTTCTAAGTCTAACTTTGTACCATCAAAAAGTTATACATTATTAAGAATATTTTGATTAAAACATAATCAATGACATAAAAATTTTAAAAAGATCTTATATTAAGGGACATTTTTTCTTTAAAAAAGATCTTATATTTAAGGATGAAAGTGGTATGTAATTTTAGTTACCACACTATACTTAGTTACATATGTCAAATTTTTTTGGTAACATATGTGAGTTGTTTGAGACGGTTGAAATTCATATTGTAGGGTTTTGGTTTTTTTATCAATAATATCATTTTAAAACTTGTTTATCAAAATGAGGTTTTTTTTAAGAAATTACATGTATAGTATAACACCTCGATTCTCCGGACTCGAATCCCGATGTAATCAAGATAATTAATTAATAAAAATGCGAATAAATTTTTCGCGTTTGAAATATTTCCAAAGCACAACTACGATTACATCGAGACCCAAATCACAGAAAACTAAAGAGTGAGATTTAATAAAATATAACTGGATCGTGAAATAGTTTGCCCATAATGGTATACAAAATAATAGAGTTTACAGCGGAAGAAGAATGTGTATACCGGGCATACGCCTAGTCCCATATATGAAGATATGAGAAAAGGCTCGGCTAAGCATGCAAACATACAACACAAGCCCATTTAGGCCACATCCAAACTTACACGTAAATCGTAAACATGCATTGCCTAAGGTACATACATATACTTAGCTATATGTCATACATCATACATCTCCAACATTCATATTCTATATTTCACCATAATCAATTCAACCTCAATATCATGTATCGTTAACATTTATATATTCCCAAAATGGGCTACATACCCGATGTCATTCCAAATATTAATATATCATTCACATACCTAGCTATTTACAATACATCCGCCAATATCAATAAATTATCAACACTAGGTTACACCTTTCATTTCACAATACAATGAATCACAATCGCTGCCGGCCAAGGCATTCTATTACCGCTATTTACCTTCCCAAAAGCCTTACTTCTTAAACGTTCTCATCCCATGGTTTTCCTACATCAATACTAAAAAGTAGACCACATGGGAGAGTGAGTTATACATTTCAAATGACGATATGAATACAATTGAAATTATGTGCATATACATATCAACATCATGTATGCTTTGCTAAACCATCAATAAATATCATAATCTATTCATTTAACAATGTACATATCATGTATTTACTCATCAATTCATAGCAAAGCAAGCATACACATAAATATTCCAACGCCACAACTGGCCAACATCATCAACATAGACCATTCTGGTCTTTTCTCAAAGCCACCTCGGGCTAACATCATTATTATCAATCATGAGCAAATACGCCCTTCATTATATTGGGCCATAACATACATATCGTCATATTCTATATCATTTCGTATATTCATATCATTTATTACTTTTATGTGGTCTTTTAGGTATATTAATTACCCATCTCATCAACACTATACTACCATCTCAATCATCATCAATCATCATCATATTCTGGCATATCTTCATGCTATATGCAAATGCTCTTATGGCTAATGCATATGCACAATGGAATAATCAATAACAAATGCGGATCCGACTGTGGGAATAAACACCAAATTGTGAGTTAAGCATAGGTGTGCTATTATGCCCCTATTGCAGTAGTAAAAGTGTACACTTATATCTCATTTCATGCACGCTCAACATCATATTTTACTGGTACCAAACCGAATCGCCCATAAGTAGCACTAGTCACCCCGTGACTTGTGGATCAATAATATGGCCTCACTTGCCAAAAGTGCTACGGGCCCCTCCCGAACACACATCGAGAGAGCCGTGTCCCGTTGGACACCAAGGTAACTTTCTCATCACAGAGCCGCCCGCCCACTGGGCCCGCCACATAGGGTGCCTCATCACCAAACTATGGACAGCTTCGTGACTCACACATCGAGTCACAGGGGAAACAACAAGAATGCTCGTGCACTGAGCCGCCCTCCCACTAGGCCTGCCTAGTGGAACCCCCTAATATTCCACATAGACAGCGATCGATATGCCATGGATGCAATGCAATACAAATCAAATGCATTTCTCACACTGTGCATCCTAGATGCCACTCATCAATCATCATCATCATAATCACCAACACCACCATATACACCTTAGTGGATTTTATCATTGTTGGTTTTAGCCATTGCTTTCAAGTTTTATATGTGGCATTTCATTTAACATCTTTCATATATATATATATATATATATATTTCATATCACACATGCAAGATAATACTTGCCATCAACCACAATGGCATCACATCATTACATAGTATTCATCAATATTACCACACTTTCATTCAGTGGGTTTTCATCTCATTATTCATTACCATTGTCTCATGTATACATATATATGTATATATATTGGTGTGGCATTCACAACATTTTCATTATTATATTTCATACCACACATACAAGATCATGCTTGTATCACACACAATGGTACACAACAATTCATCAATAACAATATACACCTCTTTGTGCAAGAGAGTGCTCAACATCATCATCTATCATTATTTAATGTCATTTTTCTCTAATTCATCAATTTATATCGTATACCATGTCATTCAATTATCCCTTCATTAATTTCAAATTCGCCCAAGGATATATCTCATAATCCTATCATCAGGTTCTCAATATCATCCTTTCATTACTCCATCCTTAGTGGTAATTATATCACAATTAACTCATTCCCAATTGTATTAATTAATTCCAGCCACCACCATGCCATATCATCATTAAATTGCCCTTTATACACCCCTCTAAATCATCTCATAATAACAAGGAAGGAGTCCATCAATAGCCCAGGGCTAAGAAAATAAAATAATTTCAAACTGGGGAAAACTCGCTCAAGCGAGATTCACCTTCGCTTGAGCGAGACAGGCCAGGCTCGCTTGGGCGAGCCCCAGCGCGCGTAAGCGAGTAGCTCCCAGGGGTGTGTCTACGCTTGCTCGCTCGAGTGAGACTGCCTTCCACATGGCCACTCGCTTGAGCAAGTAGAGCCACAGCATCAGACCCCTCACGCCCTCTCAAGCGACTCATGCTCGCTTGAGCGAAAATCATCCAGTACCTATTCTAGGTTTGCTTGCTTAAGCGAGATACAATACACCTCATCACTCGCTTAAGCGAGACTCACCCGATGCCACATTTCCATCACGCTCGCTCAAGTGTGGCCACGCCCGCTTGAGCAAGATTCGTCCAGTATCTCACCGGCCTTATTGTACGCACCTCGCTTGAGCGGAACACCATCTCGCCTGAGCGAGATTGAGCCAAAAACCATAATACTGGTCTAGGGGATTCTTGCTTGAGCGAGATTATCAGAACTTATGCAGGGAAACGTAAATTTTCCCAACCCAACACACAAAATCTCATTCTAAACCAATTTAATCACAACCAACACATCATACACATCACATAAGGCATATAAAACTTGCTCTAACCATTCATACTCCGAAATTCTCATTCCAACTCATCAACCACTCTTACTTATTTAATCTATGAGGGGAAGATTTTAACTACACCCCACATCACTCCCTCATTCATTTTTCCACACAATCGCTTCAAAACAATCCTCTATAATTTATGTAGTTCATCCATTCATAGATTTTCACCATCATCTAATTTATGTCCAACCAAGGGACCATCAAACACTTATCATTAACATCATATAAATGCATATATTTTCATAACAATCAACATAAGCCAAGCCACCATTCATCACTTCAGCAACTCAATCATATAAGACATTCATGGCAAGGCATTGCATGAGTTCAACATATACATAATTAGCAATTAATTCACTCATGCGATTTCAAATGTAAACTCCTCTCCTACCTCGAGAGAAGAACCGTAATCCCAACGCTTCGATTGCCTCGATCGTTCCGCATCATCGTCCGGAACACAATCCTATCACAATAAATATATATGCTATTAATACTATCACAAGGCTCTATCTCTCAAAACCCATTATCAAGTCCTAGACTTGCTTAAACTCTAACTTTTCATGCATATGTTAGGCTTTAGGAATTCCTTTCCCAAAACCAAGATTCTCTAGGTTTCAAGGGCTAAACGAACCTAACAACGACAACACTATATCCCTTATCCACAATGTATCTAATTTTAGCTTAAGTCATCATGGACTCTTTTAAGTCATCATCAATCAATAAATCCAAGGACATATATCATGGTCCTAAACCTCATTGTATCAATTTCCACTCTATTGGCCTATCACTCATAGTCATCCCCCAATATGTCCCTCATCATAAGGAACACCAATGGCCTACAAACATTATTACAAGATTAATATTGTCATTCATCAACCAACTCCAACATACCACAAAACTCATTCTAGAGTGCAATATCATCACAACTCATTAGTCAATCCCAATGATGCAAGAAGTTCATCATCTTATATAAATTCATTCCAAAAAAAAATCCACAATCATCAAAGTTACTAATTTAGCCAAAACCCCCAAATCATTAACACCTAGGGTTTTTCATCTAAAATCATTTAACAATATTCCCAATCAATCTCCTTAAATCATCATAGTCATTATAACTCTTTTCATCCCTCAACATAAAACCACATTCCAACTCACACCTCCACTATTCATGCCTAGGGTTTCAACATTCCCATCAACATGCAAGGTTTCTAACATTTACAACTTCTACTCAACAACCCAAAACTATAAATAAAATAATGAGGAGGTAAGAAACTTTACCTCACCACCATGCTCAAATCAAGGGTGAAGATAGGAAGGAGGAAGAAGGAGGTGCTCCCACATTAGCCCCAAAGTGCCATTCTAGCCTCACAAATCCATGGAGACCAATTGATTTTGGGTTAAGTATGGCCATGGAAAAAAGGGCACACAGTTTTACCCAAGAAGAGAGAAGGGGAGAAGGAAAAAATGAAAGAAAGTGGAGGGAGAAGGGTGCACCGAGAATGAGGAAGGGAAAGCGAAAAATTAGACCAAAATTGGACATTGTCCAATGGTTAAAAGGATGTCACATCTTACTTTTGTCCATTGTGCCATAAAATCCCATATCCATTGGGTAAAAGAGTAAAAGGTGGGAGGGAGAGAGAGGCCACGACTGAAGTAAGGAGAAGAAAAGGAAATTTCATTTTCTTTTATTCCAATTTGGCTCGTAATTTCCCCGTCTAATAAATGTGTCGAGTCCAATTAATTATTTCCCTAACACTAAAAATTATTCCAACTATACCATCGTAATCACAATAATTTTCTAAACATTCTAGACCCATTAAATGTCTAATTTGACCAAGTGGGTCCCACATTATCTGTTAAATCACCCGATTCCGGTAATTCTTAATTTATCGATAATTTACCTCTAATGTCTAATTAATTTTCCCATAATTACTGGACCATAAATAATCAATTATCATTATCCAATAAATTTATTTTCTTTAAAATCCAGGATGTTACATATAGGATTGTTTTTCTTGTGTGTCGCATAACTGTAGAATGACACAGTCTGGAAGTGACACGTGGTTGTATCGTAGTGTTCCTAATAGGGTGCAACATTATCAACGATTAAATATTCTAATTGCTAACAATGCTTTTGAAACACAAAATCCATATTTTTATTCACGATCAACATATGACTTGTCACTCACCACATTAAAAAAATAAAAGATTTACATAAAAATATTTTAATTTAATTAAAAATTTTAATTTTATTTAAAGGAATTATTAAATAAAATATTGACACTAAAATATTAATTTAATATTTAAAAATATTTTATTAAATATACATAAAAAATATTATATATTTTATAAATATATAATTTGCTATTCATAATAATTTGTTATTTCAATTCAATTAATAGTTTGTTTATATATTATTAAATTTTCAACAATAATTTGTTATTCATAATAACAATTATTTTTAATAAATTTATGTACTATATAAATTATTTAAATATATTAGATTATTTATTAAATATCTAAAGTATAAGTTTATTAATGTTAATTATTATTATTATTAATATTAAATAAGTGTTTGAGAAGATATTGAAATAATCTTTTATTTTTTCAATGTAATGGGTGATAAGTTATATGTTAATAGTAAAGGAAGTAATTATTTTGTATTTCAAAAACATTATTAACAGGTGTAATATTTAACGATTGATCAAAAGCCAAAGAAATAAAAGAAGTATTGTTTGAAGTTAGCGTATTTAACCGTAGATAATGTTACGCCCTTTATATACAACCAAGCATGTGATTTCTTCTAAAATAATCTCATTTTCGTAAATAAATTTTGATAAAAAGAAACCCATATCATACCTAGAAACCCTAAATAATAATAATTTAGTAAGAAGAATTTTCTATGTTTTATGCTCACCTAGATTGAATCCGTACAGGGAAAAATTATTTTTGAAAACAAAGTAATTTTCAAAAGGCTGTTCTTGTCAATTATCTCTCTATCCATGTCAAACTGACTAACCATAACAAACAGCCGCGCACCTAGATAAGGAATTTTCATACACACACACACACTCACACTCTTTCATATACATATATAACAACACACTGTTCCTTATTCTGTTTTGGTTGCTGCTACTGCAAATTCACTCTCAACAACAAATGGGAACCAATAGCGAAGAAGACCAAGATGGCGTTCCCCAGACGCCGTTACTAATCCCAGGATTGCTCTATGTTTCTCTGAAGATGGAGAACCCCAATCTCACTCTCGCTCGGGACCTTCTTCCTCACATGTCTGCTTCTTCCCCGCCTGGCCCTTCTTGGGATCCTTCCAAAGCTGTAATTTTGATCCATATCCACTTCACTATTTCAGTCATACTCTTCTGGGTCTGTCTTAGTTCTTATTTGTTCTTGTTTTTGCTCCAAAAATTTCAGCTTTCCATGGAACGGGAATCAGCTTCTACGTGGGAGTTGAGCTTTGTTGTTCCACCTAATCATGGTAATGATTTCTTATTTGTTTTTGCTTTTATAAGTTGTAAAATTTATGTAGAACCGACGGGGGAAACTCGAAAAAAATATGCAAAGTCTTTACTGATTGGCTTCATCGCCAGCTGAGACTATGCTCTTAAGGCCTTTATTTTATTCTTTGGAATAGGGTAAAAGGAAGGGGATTAGTGTTAGCAAATAGAGGAACCAAGGATTCGAACCCACCCAAGTCCCAACACTTTTATGTTCATGTCACTCACCAACTTCTAAGGTATCTTGAAGTTTGGTGATTGTGAAAGGGGTTTACTTTCTGGACTAAGTTTCTGACTAGAAGTGTTGTTGGTTTTGTTTGGGATTTTCAGAGGCTTTAGAGTTTAAATTCCTTTTGAAGCCTATGTACGTCAATTCACCTTGTTTTGTTGAGGAGGGTCCAAGTCGAATACTTATTGGGGGAGCATTGCAAGATGGTGCTAGGCTTGCTTTGTTTAGGCTTGATAATGATCAAGTTCTTGAGTATCGAGTGTTTGTTGAAGCAAGAAGAGTTTCTCCTTTTGATCTTGCTGCTAGTTGGAGGGCTTATAGGGAGAATTTCCGTCTTTCGGCTGTACGCGGGATACCTGATGTCAGCATAAATTCAGAATCAGAACTTCCTTCAGGTTGTGAGGTAAGACTCTAATTACCTGTTCAGTGTTCTCTTTGTGTTTGTTTTTCCCCTCGGACAATGTGGTTGTGGTGTGCTGGTGCATGACATTAAGAATCTGGTACTCATTGAAATTCATATCCTAACTTGCTTAAAGGAAAAGTTTTACTATATAGCTATAGCCTATAAGGCTTGTGATGATGTTAGAAGCCAACAAGATGGCAGTCATTGTAATAGTGATGTGATTGTTGCATTATAGGACTAAGAATAAATACACTAATGAGAAAATTGAGGTAAAAGTAAACCCTATAGTAGAAAAACTGATAGAATCTCACCCTAGGTGATTTAGCCATGTGCATAGGATATCTGTAGAAGCCCCATTAAATAAAGTGGATTAGATGGAGAATATCCCTATTATTAGAGGTAGATGGAGACCAAGAAAACTATAGGCAAATGCATTAAAAAGAATTTAGAGGTTAATGATTTGTCATTAAATATGATTTATGATAGATAGAACATTACAGTGTTGTTTAATCCATATAGTTACCTCCACATGGAGGGAAAAAGGCTGGTTTGTTGTTGTATTTGTTAAAAGTCCCACATTGACTAGAGATATAACCAATCAAAAGTATATAAAGTGGAGGGTAATCCTCATCCTATGAGCTAGTTTTTAGGATTGAGTTAGGCCCAATACCCAAATTTAAGATGGTATCAGAGCCTATTCTAGACCCGTTGTTGGGTCACCCATGTTAATAAGTCCCGTGGGCCACCTGTATTCATCCACACTCTATTCCTGAGCATGAGGGGGTGTGTTAAAAGTCCCACATTGACCATAGAGATATGGTCAATCAAAAATATATAAGGTGAAGGGTAATCCTCATCCTATGAGCTAACTTTTAGGATTGAGTTAGGCCCAATACTCAAATTTAAGAGTATTAATACTCCATTACATTGTTTATAGAAATATTTAACTTTGTTTCCTTGCTACCTGCAAGTAGCTATACAAATAAATGTTATTTTTGCTGCAAGTATTAAGAAAGTTCAGTTAAACAATGCCTGGTGAACATGCAGGATATCTTGCACTTCAAATATTGTGCCGTTCAAATTGGATTAGTTAAATACTAAATATGCTAATTTGTGTGGATAATCTGAGGAAATTTTGATAATTCATGTTGCCATGTTGTCCTTTGACTTGGAAATAGGCATAGTTTTCTTCTTTTTGTTATAGTAGTTACAACTTACAAGGAAAACGTTAAATAGTATGTAATTGGTGTGCAGCTGCATAAACTTGGAAAAGATGTTCATTCTTTAGAATAATAAAATTAGGCGACTTGCACCAGCCATATACTTGCTGTATCGTGTTTTATATTTTCAAAAACTATTGAAACTAATTTTTTGAGAGTAGGAGTGGTGGAAAGAGATGGGTAACACAAGGAAGAACATGAATAATAGACAAATGAAAATAGAAAATCAAAACAACTTAGAGATGTTTTGTTTTTTATTTAAGCTGGATAGTAAATTTTATTCTTTTAAATAATTTTTAGAACTACTTTTATCAAACAAGGTTTTTCTTTTTAAAAACAAAAATTGGTTTTCAAAAGGAGGAAATAAAATATTACATAAAAAAAATTCAAAAAGTCAAAAGCAGATCAATTTTGGAAGAAAACATAAACAGAGACAACCGAAAAACTTCTCCATTTTCTTGGTTAGCAATTTTCATTCTCTTTGTCTCTCTATACATGCTTTTCATGATGCCTAGTTATAAGTCACACTTTACTGTAATCTATGTTTTTCTACTCTTAGTGCAGACTGCAAAATGAAAATAATTTCTAACCATGGTCACTGTGATAGTGTAATTAATTTATCCATTTTTTGCAGCGCAATTAATTATTTTTTCCTTTAATTGTGTTGGGCACTGGCAACACACTGAATTTTTCTTTAACGCTATCAAATTTCAGCTGTCATTCTTCTCTTCATGGACCAGTAGTTTGTTTTATGGAATTTTTCTAATGAAATAATGCAAAATGGTTATTGTCAAGGAACAAGTGACTAAAAACCCTATAATTTCTTGTTGAAATGCATGCCTATATCTTACATTACCATGTCACATATCACAACTTGTCTGATCATGTATCTTAATTGATGGCCTTAATATGCTCCCCTCTTTTCTCTTATTCCAATTTTCTGTAGATATGTATATAAAGCTGCTTTTTGCAATCAATTACTGTCTACCTCATGCTTAGTTTTTATTTTTTATTCAGAATGTCTGTTCTGCGGGTTTGGAACTTGATCTTGAACATTATGTTGTTCCATCTCCCTCACTTTCGGCAAATTCAGCACTTTTATATGCTGCTAACTTGACAGAGAATCCCAGATCACTAAGTGACGAGTCTGCTAGCATTTCATCTTCCATTGGAGATGGCAGTGTTCCTACCAATCAACCTGCAACAGTAAAGGTTCAACTTTCAAAGTCACATTTAACACTCATGATTATACTTTCATAAAAATGATTGGTATAAATTTTTCAAACATCATTCTAGAGATATTTTCATCATTTGGCTAAATTTTTGTGGTTATTTGTAACATATTCAGAAGTCTTTTTACCAGAACCAGAAGCTGTGATGGATCTGTAGTTGTATTTACTTTAAAATTTAAATGGTTGAGGAAGTAAATTCTAGTGTTCAGCACAACACATCAGCTTAGACACATCTGTGCTTCTAAAGTGTGACAGACTAGTATGTTATGTTGATGATACTGTAATGTGTTAATTTTACTCTCTCTCTGTTTTCTTTTGGTTGGAAGGAATATCCAAATTAGTGAAAAAATATCCTATTTTGAGGCTGTATATTTTTGTTGCTAATCATTAGGCTTTGGTTTGTAATTTTCTGAATTATTCCCTGTTCTCCTCCTTGTTCTTTGAAATGAGGAATTGTAATTTGTAAATCATGTTATAATTAACAAGTAGCCGTACAGATGATTTTAAATTTCAAAAAAGCCTCTTACTGAGGCTATGAGGAATTGAAAAATACAAGTAAGCTAATGAGTTATATGGAATATGTATTCTTGATTATGAAATATATCACATCTAATAGCCTATGTTGATTCCAACCAGGTGATGGAGGATAATACCCCAGATCCATCTAAGGTATCCCAAAGTTCTGGAATGAATAAATCTCAGTCGGTGGGAACAATTTCACCTCTGCTAAAGGAAGATGATCAAAGGGGACTTCTTGTTGATAGGGGTGTTGGATCTCCTACTAGACTTGTAAAATCTTCTAGTTCAAGTGCTTTTACTACTAATCTTAATTTGGATACTGATTCTAAGGTTTGTATAAATGATTTCCATTTTTTGTTTACGATTCATAATTATTTCCACTGGATTTAGTTATATTGCATCAAACTTTTCAATTGAGGGCATTAACAAATGGTTGCTTCTGCTCCCCCTTTTCTCGTTTTTATGATAGAATTCAATTCCGGCAGCTGCTGGAGCTGTTGCAGCTGGTGCGGTTGCTGATCAGATGCTAGGTCCTAAGGAGGATAGACATTTGGCGATTGTCATGGTATTATTCTTTTGTGAGAAATGATTACTCACTTTTTTTTAGCAACACTTTGTTTTGGGCTTGGAGTTGGAGTCTTAAGCGGGACTCAAAATGAGACTGTATCTTGAGAAGTTGGAATTTGGTACCTTGAAAAATGATCCATTCCCATCTGTTGTTCATCTAATTTAGTAAACTAAAACATTTGACAATGAATCATATCTTAATGGTTTCTTTCACTTAGGTGAGTCTGCCAGCTCGAGGCAAAACTTACACTGCAGCTAAACTTACAAGATATCTTCGTTGGTTAGGTCATAATACAAAACACTTCAATGTTGGTAAGGTTGTTCACATTCTTGACTCATTCTTTGTCATCAATAGTTTTGCACCCATTGGAAGATGGAAACATGTTAAGTATGAAGTTAACTCACTCACATTTCAATTTTGCAGTATCGCCGCCTTAAGCACGGTTCTAGTCAGGTAATCTTAACGTAAAAGAACCCCTTGAATAGTTTATGATTTCTCATTTACTGATTATCTACATTCTATAGACTATGAAATGGCAGAATAGTTCTTGGTGTATAAATTTATTCGTATATTTTCTTATATTTGGCTATTGGGCCTAACTCAATCTTAAAAGCTAACTCATAGGATGAGGATTACCCTCCACCTTATATACTTTTGATTGACCATATCTTTAGTCAATGTGGAACTTTCAACACACTCCCTCACACTCAGGAATTGAGTGTGGATGAATACGTGTGGCCCACCAGACTTATTAACACACCCCTTCGTGCTCAGGAATGGAGTGTGGATGAATACAGGTGGCTCGTGGGACTTATAAAACACCCCCACACTCAGGAATGGAGCATGGACAACATGGGTGACGCAATAATAGATCTAGGATAGGCTCTGAAACCATCTTAAATTTTGGTATCTAAGCCTAACAAGAGGCAACCTTGATCCGTGTTTACTCAGTAGGCCCACTGCTCATCTGTGAATTTTTTTTTTGAAATCTGTGTTTCTTCTCCAGGTTTTTCGATTTCCTCTCTCTTTTTTGGTCGTGTTTCTCTCTCTGACCACTTTTTTCCCTCCTTTTTTCCCGGCCAACTGCCGTTGCCGTTTTCCGATGACTTTCCGGCCGACCACCCCCCGGATCAAGAGCGCCTCCGCCGTTTTCAACATATTTAATACATGTTTTGTGTTAGGTCCATTCCCTATTGTCATTAGAATTAATGACTCACTGTATTTATACAATGGTCCTAATACAAAGGGAAAGAATCAAATGTATCTGAAAGTAGTTACACCAAGATACTCCTATAAGAATTGATATGCTTCATGTTACAGTTTGTGTAGACTATAGAATGTAGAAGATTTGGAAGGTGAAAATAATTCAAGTGCCTAAGAATGCTTTATATAGATATTAAGTTCAATGAGTGATGTCAAGGGATGGATTCTTAGGTGATTATGGTTAACAATGGAAGCGCTGGCCCCATCCCATCGGAGCCTCCACGCTCTTTCACGTGCCACCTCTCTTAGGCGCGTTTTTTCCCACGCACCGCCCCTTTCATCCGCATATGGCAGCGCTTCCGGCAACCTTTCTGACCACCGCTTCTTGGGTTTTGCTCGCCTCTTCCTCTTCTACATGGATTTGGTCTCTGTTTTCTAATTGACCATTTATTTCTTCGACATTTTGCCCTTTTCGTGTTGCTGCCTACTATTTTCTCTCTCCTCTGATTAACCCATAGCTGCCCACTACTCTCCGCAGTCTGATAGTATGACTTTTGCCAACCATGTTGCTGTACTGCTCCTTTCTGAGCAGTTGGATGTAAATATTATGCTTCTTCGGCTTTCACTTCATTGTTGCTTCTGGATCCAACTCCATCGCCTTCCTACAATGACTTCTTGAAGTGGTATGAAGACTATCAGGTTTTAGGTTCCATTGTTATTGTTCCACGCACTGGTAATTCGTTTACGAACATCTCTCACTCTTTGAGTCTTTGGATTCTTGATTCTAGGATCACCAATCATATCACTAGTAATAAATCTCTTTTCTCGTCTCTTTCCATTTTTGGTTACTTACCTTCTGTCACTATGACAAATGACTCTTAAACATAGTCTTGAGGTGTTGGTATTGTCCATCCTCTTCCTTCTCTTTTAGTTCATAATGTCCTTTATGTTCCTTCTGGTGTTCCTTTTAATTTATTATCCACTAGTCATCTTACATGTGTAATTTCTTTCATAAAAGATTCTATTCTTTGCAGGATTAGAGCCGGGGGGGGGGGGGGGGGGGGATTGGTTTTGGATGTGAGTCCCAGGGGGCCTCTATCAACTCAATAGGCCCTCTCTTGTTGGAACGGTGGCAACATCTCCTCTTCTAGTTCATGCTCAATTAAGACATCCAGGTTTTGATACATTAAAGTTGTTGTTGGTTCCTAGTCTTTCTAAGTTAGAGTCTTTATCTTGTGAGTCGTGTTGATTAGGTAAACATACCTGTACCTCTTTTTCTCGTTGCATTGTTAGTCGGGCTTCGTCCCCTTTTGCTTTACTTCATTTAGATGTATGGGGTCCGAGTCGTATTTCCTCTACATTAGGGTCAAGGTATTTTGTTACTTTTATAAATGATTTTTTTCGTTGTACGAGGTTATATCTCATGAAAGATTGATTAGAATTATTTTCTATTGTTCAGTCTTTCTTTCATGAAATTAAGATCAATTTGGTCGTCATATTTGTACTTTACAAAGTGATAATGCACGTGAATATTTATCTAACCAGTTTCAAACCTTTATGGCATCTCATGGTGTGTTGCATCAAACTTCATGCCCTCATACCCCCCAATAGAATGGGGTTGCCAACGCAAAAACAAACACCTTCTAGCCATAACTCAGACTCTTCTTCTCCACTCTCACATCCCTCTTCAATTCTGGGGTGATTCAGTTCTTACTACATGTTATCTCATCAACCACATGCCTTCCTTTGTCCTAAAAGGTAAAATCCCTCATCAAGTCCTATATACACATCGTACTCTTTATCCCTTACCCCTTCGGGTTTTTGGTTCTACATGTTTTTCTTATGTCCTTGGTCCTGGGATAGGATCAATAAACTCTCTACTCAATCTCACCAATGTGTTTTTGTCGGCTACTCCGCCTCTCAGAAAGGGTACAAGTTTTACTTTCTTACTCTTCTCATGTATTTTATGTCTGCTGATGTCACTTTATTTGAAGATGTTCCCTTTTATGGGTTGGGAACACCTCCATTAGAGACTTCTTCTCTTGTTGTTGCACCACCTTCAGTCACCTTTTATTCTATCCAAGAGTCTCTCTCCCCTCCAGACCCTACTCCTCCTCCTTTGCAGGTTTATTAGCGTTGTCCTCTTCTTGTCATACCATCACCTGCCACCGACATAATTGTAGATTCATTTCCAGAGCCAACTCATCCGACTCCTTCTCCGATCTTGCTCTCTGTGTCTGATGTTCCTATTGCTCTTCGCAAAGGTATTCGTTCTACTCATAATCTTTCCCCTCACTATACTGCTTTGAGTTATCATCGCATATCTTCTTCATATTACTCTTGTCTTTTTTCCTTGTCCTTTATTTCTATTTCTAAGAAAGCAAAAGATGACTTTACCCATCCAGGATGGAAACAGGCTATGACGGATGAGATTTGTGCATTACAAAGCAGTGGGACTTAGGACCTTGTTCCTCCACCACCAGGGAAATTTGTTGTCGGTTATCGATGGGTGTATATAGTGAAGGTTGGCCCCGATGAAACAGTAGACCACCTCAAGGCCTGTCTTGTCGTCAAAGGTTTTACTTAGATCTTCGAGTTGAATTATGGAGACACTTTTTCTCCTGTTGCAAAAATACCATTTGTGCGACTCTTCCTCCCCATTGTTGCTATTCATCATTGACCTCTTTATCAGTTGGACATAAAAAATGTCTTCCTTCATGGTGATATGCTTGAGGAGGTTTACATAGAGCAACCTCTCTGTTTTGCTGCTTAGGAGAGTCTTCTGAATTTGTTTGTCGACTGTGAAAATCTTATGTGGCCTCAAGCAGTCCCTTAGGGCATTGTTCGACAGATTCAGAACTGTAAGAGTTTGAAATGAGCTAAAGTGAGGCTGATCACTCCATCTTTTATCGTTATTTAGTTGCTGTCTGGTTGTTTATGTGGATGGTATTGTCATCACGGGTAGTGATTATCTTGACATTATACAGGTGAAACAACATCTCTTCAAACATTTTCGGATGAAGGATCTTGGCAAACTCAAATACTTCCTGGGGATAGAAGTTTCAAAATCCAAAAATAGGATCATCATACCCAAAGGAAGTATGCAATGGATATTCTGAAAGAAATAGGAATACTAAATTCTAAGTCAATCGACACTCTTATGAACCCCAATGTCAAGCTCCTATAAAATTAGGGAGAGCCTCTTCCGGAACTTGAAAGGTACAAATGCTTAGCTGGAAAACTAAACTATCTCACTATCACTTGCCCAGATATTTCATTTGTTGCAAGGAACATTGAGATGCAGTGACCCGTATTGCTCGATATGTCAAAAGAGCTCTAGGGAATGGTCTATTATATGAAGATAGAGGACATACTCGAGTTGTGAGATACTCTGGTGCTGATTGGGTAGGTTCCCCCGTTGATAGAATGTCTACTTCTGGGTATTGTATCTTTGTCGGAGGTAATCTTGTCTCTTGGAAAAGCAAGAAGTAGAGTGTCATAGCCAGGTCCAAGCGGAGGCAGAGTACCGTGCTATGGCTATAGCCAGTTAGCTTATATGGCTTAAATAGTTGTTTCAAGAACTCAAGTTTGGAGACGTTGCACAGATATCACTTATCCGTGATAATCAGGCCACCATGCATATTGCCTTGAATCCAATTTTCCATGAGAGGACAAAGCATATTGAAATTGATTGTTATTTTGTCTGAGAAAAAGTCATGTCTGGTGAAATATCCTTTGGTTTTGTTTAGCTCTAATGATTAGTTAGGGATATTTTTACTAAATTTCTAAGGGGCCCTCAAACTAACTACATATGTAACAAGTTTGGTGCATAATATGACCTGTATGCTCCAGCTTAAGGGGGAGTGTTAAAGTTACGTAAATATAATAACCGTATATTATTAGGATGAATTAAATTGATTTCTTCTTTATGTAATTAGTCTTAATTAGGAAACTGTATTTCCTGTGATTGTGTACAATCCTCTATAAATGCAAAAGCTCCCCTATGATTACAACACACAAAATTCACATGTGTTCTCTCGTTTTTCACTCTCTCAATAAGGTGTTGGCTTGACATTGTTAGTATCCAAGAGGAAGAACCTTGTGCAGGACCTTGGTTTGAAAATCTAACCATCAAATGGGATACTATCCAAATGCAAGGGTACACATTTGGTGCCTATAATTGATTCATAGTTGACTCGTTTAACAAATATGATCTGAAGGGTGGAAGGATACTGATTTGAAATGCCAGGAGTTGACTTAACAGTGCAGAGAAGGCCAACAGTTGTTTATGTTCAGTGAACTTTATATTGATTTCAAATGTATTACTGGTTTGATGACTTTATCATATCGGCATGATTCCAAAGCATTGGGCTTTTGGTCTTCTCTAATGTTCACTAACAGCTCTCTGACTTTTCCATGACAGAAAATGGAACATAGTTTAGTCAATAATTTAATTTGCTCATCCTTATTAAAGGGTAGTCATGAGGATTCACTGATTATCCACTTGGCCTTCAAAGCTCAAGCAACTAAGTTTTGAACAAAATGTTTTTATAATTCCAATGCACGTCTTCAAACTAAAGCCCATCAGACAGGAAATGTGGAGAAAGCATAAGGTTACTGGTTCCTTCTGCTGAACTTTACCACTCACTTAATAGTAATAAGAAGGAGGAGGTGGTTAGTATCAAACTACATTCCTGTCAGTGTCAGAGTACAGTGGCATTACTCCACAAATAAATTTAAGTTTGTTGGAAGTCCTACATCGCCTGTCACATAATATGTGGTGTGGTTTAAATACCTGTTAGGCTACGTCTTTCATTGCCAATTGGTTTTAAGATGGAACCTTAACAAAGTCTAACATCACCAATGCTTTAATGTAATCTCTTGTGCCATGATATGCCATCAACTTTTAAATTGTGCCAGATTATGTGATTACTACGGGCACTTAATTCCCTGTCTTGTGAGTTGTATTGTTGGAATCATGATGTTTCTTTACTGCCATGCTTTCTAGGAAAATTCAGTCAATTACATGCTTTTTTGCAGTCTGCTGATTTCTTTCGAGCTGACAATCCTGAAGGTGTGGAAGCACGTAACGAGGTAACTTCTGGCGATTAATAGTTATTTTTATATGTGGGAGAAATATATTTTTCATGCATATTAGGTCATGGATGTTTATCAGTTAGATTTGTGAAGATGTTGCTTCTAGAATTTATGGAATTGTATTACACTCAACCAATTAATCCTTCATGGCTTGGCTTTTAACATTTCTTTTTAATTTAGTCATCAATAATTCACTTTTTTTGAAAACTATTTTATGACTAATGATCTGGGGGACATGTAGGAGAATAAATATTTAAAGAAACTGATGATATTTTAAATTCTGTAGTCTTTCAAGAAAACTCTAGAAGTGTTTTGGTTTTTATCATACACGGGTGTTTCTTGAATAAAACTTATAATGTCCTTGGAGGTTGGGCAGGGGGAGAGAAGAAATTAGTATGCTCAAAGTTGTGTCTCAACTACACCACGGACTCAATATTTATTTAATGGAATATAATAAGTACAATGATACAATTTTTATTATTACTATATTTACATAATTCACCTAACCTAGGAACTTTAATTGAATGTTAAGATATGTACATTGAATCTTAGCAATTTGTCATGAATGATTCTGATATTGTTAATTCAATGTTTACATTTCTCTGTGTACATAGTTTTAATATATCATGTACCACTAGGTAGCAAAGATGGCATTCGAAGATATGGTATCTTGGATGCAAGAAGGTGGCCAGGTAAATTCATTCTTGTTAGATAACTGTTATTGTGTCATCTTTCTAGTACTTTTGCTTAAGTTTTAGTATGGACTTAGGTTGGGATATTTGATGCCACAAACAGTAGCAAGCAGCGAAGAAACATGCTGATGAAACTGGCTGAAGGTAGATGCAAGGTACTGTGGTCACTAGTCAGTCTTGCAGATGGATACTGCTATGTATGATATGACAATGATATCTTTAAATTCAAACTCTTACGAATCTTTGCATTTTTGTTACAGATTATCTTTCTGGAAACAATATGCAATGATGTAGATATAATTGAGAGGAATATACGTTTCAAAATTCAGCAAAGTCCTGATTATGCAGAAGTGTAATGTTTCCTTTTAGACCAGAGGTGTCTTACCTTGATGACAATGTAGATACATATGAAATTAACTTTTCCTTTGCAGACCAGACTTTGAGGCTGGGTTGCGAGACTTTAAAGAACGTGTAGCCAATTACGAGAAGGCAAGTATTTCATATGTTCTTTTAATGGCTATTATAGGTGAGCTTTTGCTTTAAATCATAGTAGTTAAAACACGGAATCACGGCTGCAATTGCACCGCCTTGTCGCGTCGCGGCCCTCCGCTGGGAAACCTCTGTTGTGCTGCCTGATGCGGAAAGGATTAGGATTGCAGCCGTCATGGCGTGATCCTGGAATCGTGGATCGCAGCCAATCTTGGGCGCAATCATTGTTAAACACTGAAACTGTGTCGTTTTGCCCCTTTTTAAGGGTACCCAGGTAATTTTTCCTTTCTTTCTCTCCTTCTATTAGGGTTTTGACCAAAACCCTGTATACTCTCCTTCTCTTTCTCCCTTTCTATCATCTTCTCCCTCTCTTCCATAATACCTCCTCTTCCTACCTTTTTTTTTTTCTCCGGTGACCAATTGCTCTCTCTCTGTCTCTGGCAAGCTGCTTCCACTGTCCAGCGGCTTTGGCGACCTCCTATGAGCTGCCAGTGTCCTGCAACTCTGGCAATCACTGCACAGTCTCCAGTGACCTCCAAAGCCCCCTGCAGCCCCTGTCTCCTTTTTTTTCCTTCCCTTTTTTGCTTTCGACTGTCTCCAGTAGCACTTCTCCATCAATGGCAGTGTAAAATATTAATGTTTCGATGTTTTGATTATGAATTTATGGATTTTAGACCATGTTTTGATTTGGAAATATATTAATTTTTAATTATATACCATGCGTTTGGAGTGTTTTTAGTTAAATTTCTTTGTTTTTTTAAGTTTTTCTTCACACACACACACATATATTTATGTGTTTTACCATGCGATAGTGTAAAATAGCATCCGTGATTTGCTCTGCGACACCAGGACCCCAGTTTTGGGTCGCACTGCTATTTGAGATTGACTACTATGCTTTAAATAATGTTGACTTAAAATTATCAGGTTTATGAGACAGTAGAAGAAGGGTCATACATAAAAATGATTGACATGGCCAGTGGACATGGTGGGCAAATACAAGTAAGTTTGGCCTTTAATTGTGTCATTTTTATGCGTTGGGCACACATAACACTTTTACACGACTCATTGTTTGTTAGCTAGTATTGCAAATTTGATATGCTCTATTGTCCATATAGTAGCTTTTGTTTGAGTTTGTGGAAGTTTTTATACATTATAATAGTTTAATTAGATGTATGTAAAACCTTGGTGTGGGGATTTTAAATGGCATGTTTCACTTTATCAACTAACTTGAAATAACTTAAGAATAACACATCCTTCATTCCACTTTGTGTTAGTGTTTATTATTATTTCATAGTTCTATAAGCATAGAATTGAATTGTGTTTGTTCTGTGAAGAATCAGTGTTAGAAGTATACATGAATGAATGCATTATGTGTTGGAAGTCCCATATTGCCTGCCTCATAATATTTCGCATGGTTTAAATACCCGTTGGGCCACTCCAACCATTGCCAATTGGTTTTGGGATGGAACCTTTAACATGGTATCAGAATCAGGGCATTCTTTCCGGTTGTTATGGGTCAAGAGTTTCCCTTTCGTTATGGGTCAAAAAGTTATCCTTTGCGTAATCCGGCAGACTTCATTTGGGGGGGGGGGGGGGTGTTGGAAGTCTCACATTGCCTGCCTCATAATATTTCGCATGGTTTAAATACCCGTTGGGCCACTCTAATCATTGCCAATTGGTTTTGGGATGCAACCTTTAACATTATGTTTCTACAGATCATTTACCATTATCCAAACTATAGAACTTAGTATGAAAAAAATGAGTTGGGAAGGTTCATTAATCGCTCTAAATTCTGTTGGAGGACAAATATATGATCAGAATCAGAGTTAGAGTTAGGCTCTAAGCTACAAATTGAACCCTGGGCATCTTGAATGACCAAAGCTACAAGACCATGTCAAAAACCTATTCAATCTGATATTTATGCCATGCAGTAAGGTATATATTTAATATATAAACTGTATTGTGAATACAGTTATACCATATGTTCGTATTGCTTGTTTCAAAATTTTGCATAGCCATTACCTTTCTGACATTGTTTAAGCATATATAGGTGTTAAATTAATTTTGCTTGAAATTCTTTTAAGTAGTATGCTCTGATATTCTGGAATTTCTCGTTGCAAATATTTGTCTTGAATTTTTCTCTATACTACAGCATGACTTTTATCTGTAAATGATTTAAACCCTCTAACTTCTGGTTTAGGTGAACAATATCAGCGGCTACTTACCTGGGAGGATTGTCTTTTTCTTGGTAAGTTTATCTGGTCGACGATGAAATGTTTTTTTTTGGTATCACACTTCATACAATGAAATATATGATCCAAATTCTGTAATTGGTCGTTTATGAATGTTTGCTAAATCTGATGATTCAGTTTATTTCGGGTCATTACTCATTAGTTTGGGAGCAACGATGAGCCTTTCATGGTGGTCCAAAAGTTTTTATCTCTTTGATGATGAAGTTAGTTAAGCATTCCATATTGAATGCGACATTAACGTGTTCATATAGAAAATATGTAGTAGTTATAATTCAGTGAAATCAATATTCAAGCACATAAAACTTCAAGGACAAAAATGAAATTTTAAAGTTAAGGGGTAAGAAGTACAATTCACCTTTGGTGAGGTTTTCTCCCTTAAACCACATATATATGTTCAGTTAGTGGATTTTTTGGTGTCTGGTAGAGGGAACTCTGATGACTTTTCTAAGTGTAAAGGACAAAGTTAAAACAAGTAAAGCTCAGGTGACAAAATGAAATATGAAAATAAGCTAAGGGACCAGTGTATTTTTACATAACTTCCTGAGATAATGGTATTTATTAGAAGAAAGAAGATTAATGATCTGATTTCAGCTGATGCTATTTCATATCACTCAAGTTTTTTTTGAATAATTTGTTATTTTCCTGCAGGTTAATACACATCTTACACCACGTCCAATATTACTTACCCGGCATGGAGAAAGTGAGTATAATGTAAGGGGAAGAATTGGAGGAGATTCTGCATTAAGGTATATTCTCCTATTTGGCTTCTGTCTCTATTCAATGGAATGTTAATATTGATGAGAATATAGACTAGGAAAGGTCCAAAAATTAGGTGTATGAATCATGAAAGGAAATGATAATTCCTGTAGCTGTTTAGCTTACAAGAGGAACTGTTATAATATTAAGGATCCAAGTTGTTTATGTTACGAGTCTTAGAATTAAGATTATTATTGAATTGGGCTAAATCATTATTCCTGTTAGAATATTGTAAATATAACAATATCTAATTAGAATTGATTAGGATTGATTGTATATGATTGTATTATGATCTTGTATTTTCCACATCCTTATTATAAATATGCTACTCTGTTGTGTATTCAAACACACAGAATTCATCCAATGCCTTTTGGTTTCCTTCTTCTCAACATGGTATAAGAGCTAGAGTATTCTTTCCCGTTGTTATGGGTCAAGAGTTGCCCTTTCGTTATGGGTCAAAAGTTACCCTTTGCTTGGTCCGTCAGGCTTCGTTGGAGGGGGCATGTTGGAAGTCCCACATCGCCTGGGCCTCATAATATTTCACATGGTTTAAATATCTGCTGGGCCACTCCAACCATTGCCAATTGGTTTTGGGATGGAACCTTTAACATGGTATGTAGAGCCTAATGAGAGGCAACCTTAATCTGTGTTTACCCAGTGGGCCCATTGTTCACCGGTGAATTTTTTTTCTGAAACCTGCGTTTCTTCATTAGGTTTTCGATCTCTTCTTTGTTTTTTGGTTGTTTCTCTCTCCGACCACCTTTTTTTTCCCTCTATTTTTCCGGTGTCCACTCCACTTCTGCCAGCTGTTGCCGTCGTTTTCTGACGACTTTCTGGCCGACCACCCTCTAGATCAGGAACGCCTTCACCAAACCAGCCTATCCCTGAAACGCCGCCCTCAACGGCCTTGGCACGCGCTCCCACATGCCCATTCTCCGATCTGCGTTTTCTCTCTCCTAGCCACACTACCACCGGCATGTGGAGGCTCCGATCAGCCTCCGATTTTGCCCATTGTACTCACTCGCCTTCTCATGTGGCTTTAGATTTTTCTATTGGTTTTTTTGTTTCGGACACCGTTTGATGCTGTTTGGGTTCATTTTCTCCGTTGTTTATGCATTTTCTCTCTCCTCTGTTTCCCTTATGGCTGTTGTTGCCACATCAAAGACTAATGCATGTAACACATGTGATGGTGTTTCATATTTAGCAAATGAGAACAATGCCACGTGTGATGATTGTCTGCCACACACGACGTCACGGCCACATGTAATGGTGTTGTATAGTCAGCTTATATGTCATTGATGGGCCAGGTTGCCTTAAAGATGAGTACAACTGTTTTGGGTAACCTCTTTGTATTGTGGAAGTCACATCATGATATTTATCTTGGTTAGGAGGTTTGAAGTTATTGCTTTTGTTGGAAATAATTCATTCGTGAAGGATAATGAAGACTTGTTTGTAACCTGAAGAGGTTTAGTCTATTGAAAAAAAAAAGGCTTTTCTGGTGTACTTTTTCAACAGCTCATTTAGAAAATTCCAACCTTGTTTTTTATCAGAAAATGTTAATTTGTTAGTTTTTGTTAGAATTAGTGGGGAATTCGAACCCATGACCTCTCACCCTCCCTTCTCCCTTGATAAGACCCTTTAGAAATCTAAAACATAAAATTAGATCTAGTGACAACTGCAAGCCGATTATTTGGATATTGGTATTAAGAAGTAACTGACAATTTTAGCATATAGATTGATTGTTGTTGAGGATATAGGTATATAGAGAAGAGAAACCTAGAATAATAGTCGTTTGATATTGTGGTGTGTTACAATGTGATGAGATGTTCATAAACCAAAGATTAGAGCATTACAATGTTTAGGTGTACACCCATCTACTTTGCTGATAAGAAAAATACTGGCAGCTCTTTGATGCAAGACTTAATTGAAAACTGTTAAAAGTCCTACATCAATTAGAGATATGACCAATCAAAGGTATATAAGGTGGAGGGTAATCTTCATCATTTGAGCTAACTTTTAGGATTGAGTTAGGCCCAATACCAAAATTTAAGATAGTATCAGAGCCTATCCTAGATCCGTTGTTGGGTCACTCATGTTGTCCATGCTCCATTCCTGATTGTGGGGGTGTTCTATAAGTCTCAGGGGCCACCCGTATTCATCCACGCTCCATTCCTGAGCGTGAAGGGTTGTGTTAATAAGTCCCACTGGCCACCTGTATTTATCTGCGTTCCATTCTTGAATGTGAAAGGGTGTGTTAATAAGTCCTGTGGGTCACCTGTATTCATACACGCTCCATTCCTGAGCGTGAGTGGGTGCCTTAAAAGTCCCAAATTGATTAAAGATATGGCTAATCAAAAGTATATAAGGTGTAGGGTAATCCTTATCCTATGAGCTAACTTTTAGGATTGAGTTAGGCCCAATACCCAAATTCCAGAAAACATTGATTCTAATGGCTCCTATGCGAAGAGAAATGGTGAAATAGTTTTAGTTCCTTTATTTTTGAATTATTTCTTCTTTTTCCCTCTTTATTAATTGTTACATATTGTTTCTTAAACAAGAATTGCTATGAATTTAAGCTGACTAACTGGAATGCAATGCAATTTGTTTCAACAGTGAGGCTGGGCAACTGTATAAAAAGAAGCTCGCTAAATTTGTTGAAAAGCGTCTCAAATCAGAACGAGCTGCTTCTGTAAGTCTTTTCAATTTTATACATTCAATTTTCTCTGTCCCTAGGAACCAACTCGATGCTTGTAAGAAGTTGATGCTGGAAACCTTCTAGCAATATACTTTTGTTTCCTATAGTTACATGTAGCATATATGTTGTTTTGTGATGTCGAATCAATGATAAGATTATGTATCACTTTATCATGATGAAAAATGTTACTTATATGTTAGTGATTGATATTGTACTCACCAATAGTTATATTGTTGCCATGGGAATGTTCTTGTTAGGGCCTCTTGTAAGAAAGATGATCTGAAAGAGATGTTCAGGAAGATTCCAAAAGAAAAAGAAATCCTAGGTTCTTTTGTAGGAGAAATACACAAGTTCTTTTTTTTGAACAAATGATAAATAAAGATGTATGCATTGATGTTTAAATTTATTGAAAGTCTCACATTGATAAGTGATATAGCTAATTAAAAGATGGTATTTGATCTTATCTTAGATTCATTATTTAGTCACCCATATTTGTCTATGCTCTATTACTGAGTGTGAGGGGGTGTTCTATAAGTCTCACAGGCCACCCGTATTCATCCACGCTTTATTCCTAAGCGTGAGGGATGTGTTGAAAGTCCCACATTGACTAAAGATATGTCCAATTAAAAGTATATAAAGTGAGGATAATCTTCATCCTATGAGTAGTTTTTAGGAGAAATCCTAGGTTCTTTTGTAGGAGAAATACACAAGTTCTTTTTTTTGAACAAATGATAAATAAAGATGTATGCATTGATGTTTAAATTTATTGAAAGTCTCACATTGATAAGTGATATAGCTAATTAAAAGATGGTATTTGATCTTATCTTAGATTCATTATTTAGTCACCCATATTTGTCTATGCTCTATTACTGAGTGTGAGGGGGTGTTTTATAAGTCTCACAGGCCACCCGTATTCATCCACGCTTTATTCCTAAGCGTGAGGGATGTGTTGAAAGTCCCACATTGACTAAAGATATGTCCAATTAAAAGTATATAAAGTGAGGATAATCTTCATCCTATGAGTAGTTTTTAGGATTGAGTTAGACAGACTTAATACCCAAATTTAAGATAGTATAAGAGCTTATTCTAGATCCGTTGTTAGGCCACCCATGAAGGGGTGGTGTCGTAAGTCTCACACGCTACCTGTATTTGTCCATGCTTCAGATGTTCATTTTTGGGCATGAGGTGGTGTGTTAAAAGTCACACATTGACTAGTGATATGACTAATTAAAAGATGACATCAAAGCTTATCCTAGATCCATATTGAGTTAAGTCCAATACCCAAATTTAAGATGGTATCGAAGCCTATTCTAGATTTGTTGTTTGGCCTCCATGAAGAGGTGTGTTGTAAGTCTCATGTTATCGGGCCAACTGTATTTGTCCATGCTCCATATGTTCATTCCTAAGCCGCGTGAAAGGGTGTGTTGAAAGTCCAAATATGACTAATTAAAAGATAACATCAAAGCTTATCTTAGATCCATTCTTGGGCCCTCATGACGGGGTGTATTGTAAGTCTCATGTTATTGGGTCAATCATATTTGTCCACGCTCCATATGTTCATTAAAAGTATATAAGGTGGGGGTAATCCCCATCCTATGAGCTAGCTTTTAGGATTGAGTTAGGTCCAATACACAAATTTTAAAAAATTCATTAAGAGAAGGTGAAAAGGTGGTCTTGACTCTTGAGAGGCATTTGATTCATGACTCTTGTAAGCCTTTGGGCAAGAAATGAAGCCTTTTATATTAGGGCCTGATTAATTATGAAAAACAATTCCTATTTTCAATTTCCAAAATTATTACAAAAATATCACCATTTTTCATTTTGTTTTTTGTTTTTTGTTTTCAATTTTTTACATTGGGAATAGTAAAAACATGATTTTGTTGCTTTCATCATTTCTTATACAACCTTAAAAACAGGAAACAAATTGTAAACCAATTGGAATTTCATAATCATTTATGAAAATTGAGAATGAAAACAGAACAGTCCCTTCGCTTTTCATGAGTTTGCATATATGACACTACAAAAAAAACAGCATTCTTTTGATGTAGTATGGTTTTAGTGAAGTTATATTTAGTGCTGAATGAGTTCTAATTCTAATATCAACTAAATGCAATGTATAAACATATGTGCAAATATTGAAATACATATGTGCAAATATTGAAATGAATGGTCTGTTATGTTGTGATGTTGTCTAGATATGGACTAGTACGCTGCAGCGAACAATTTTGACAGCAGGTCGAATTGTTGGATTTCCCAAGGTTAGTTCTTCCAAATCAGAAGTTATGGATTGCCAAAATTTACATTGTTAGTGTCCCTGCACTTTCTCTCTCTCTCTCTCTCTCTCTCTCTCTATATATATATATATATATATATATACATATGATAGATACAATGGCGTGCACTTGATGAAATAAATGCCGGTGTTTGTGATGGGATGACATATGAGGAAATCAAAAGGAACATGCCAGAGGAGTATGAGTATGTCACAAGCTTATAATCTCTCTTATTTCCAGATGCTATAAGTACCTATAATTATTTGATTTTTCTCTTCCTATTGCAGATCCCGCAATAAGGACAAGCTTAGGTATCGCTATCCTCGTGGAGAGTCTTACTTGGATGTTATTCAGAGGTTGGTGTATTACTTCCTATAACATTATCTAGCTCATTTCTACTACTTTTTGATGTAAATAACCTAAAATTTTATAATCATTCAGGTTAGAGCCTGTAATTATTGAGCTTGAGCGACAACGAGGGCCTGTTGTTGTGATATCTCACCAGGTTTTCCATACACCGATGTAAACTTTTGCTTTGTATAGGCCCTATGGTTGACTTGTTTTTCATTTTTGTGCTTCTTCATTGCTTTTCTATTGCAGGCAGTTTTGAGGGCATTGTATGCTTATTTTACTGACAGGCCTTTGAAAGAAGTTCCAGATATTGAGGTTACATATTCACATTTTAGCTGATGTTCTTAATTGTATGGAAGATGGATTTGATGCAAAAGCTTCATTAAGTTTGTGGCAATTATTTAGGAAATGAATGTTCAGTTTTATTGGTGTTAGTAAAAGGAAACTTTGTGAGGTTTCACCATCTTATTTTGAGAAAATGTTTTAAGTGTGAATCATGAATTTGCACAAGATATCTAACGAGGTTTTACTCATTTACAGATGCCCCTCCATACTATAATAGAGATAAACTTGGGAGTTACTGGTGTTGAAGAGAAAAGATACAAACTAATGGACTGAACTGAAATGGAGTAGGTGAAGAGAAGACACTTGCTTGACAAGGACTTCAGCTTTATTTGTTTAACTTTATGAGGGAAAAAAATGAATTATTATCATGTAAATTGTATTCTTCTAACATGATTCTGTAGCTGCCAATTTGATGAGTTTTGAGCATAAAAACAAAGCATACAACATATTATTTCCCATTATCCTCACTTCTCCCCGTTTACATTTTCCATATATCCTGATGTTTGGTTGCATTTTTGCAAATCCACTGCAAAATTCAAATGATGAGATTCTTAATATTGGTTTGTAGAATATTAATAAATTGTCATCACCATTGAGAATAATTCAAAGGGGAAACAGGTGTGGACCATCTCCAGCTGAAAATATGGACAAAATTGGTCTGCCTATAGGCTCCAGGTCTCCGCGTTTGTAGACCAAACAAATACTAAAAGAAAAAACTACACATGGATTTTCCATTTTATTATGTAAATTTAAACAGTTAAGGTTTAGGGTTTATGTCAAATCAATTCCTTTACCGCAGAGTGAACCCAATAATCTCCCAAATAGTTTTATTAAATTTTAATACAGAAGAATTTATGCTCATTGTGGTTATATTTCGCTGAATTTGAACAAAGTAAATCAAATAAAAAATAATAGAGTAATCCAACAATAAAATTAAATATTTTTTTGTCTTGACTGAGTACACGGATATCCTAACATTGAACGTACCTCAGGACCAATGTAGCTAAGGTCGTAGCAGTCAAGCATACAGTTATAGCCAATGCTTTAAATAACAGACTGGGGATCGAACCGGTGAAGGCACTGGTTTACGGTTTATTAGTTCATCCGTGGTTGAACTGTGGTCGAATCGGTGATAATAAAATATATATTTTAATATGATATGATATAATTATTGATATATTAATAATAAATTATATTCAAATAGTTTTTTATTTTATTTAAAATTATTTTTAATGGAATTTTAAAAAAACCAAACTAGCAAGAAAAAACAAAAAAATAATTTTAAAACTCTAACCGGTTCAACCAGTTTTTAGTACCGGTTTTGGTCAGTTTTTGACCGGTTTTGAATCCGTCGATTTTTTTTTGACCGGACCGGTACCATGACCGGTTCCCGGTTCCACCGGTCGAGCTGGCCGGTCCAGTCTGGTTTTTACAACCTTGGTTATAGCTAGGTAAATAGGAACAGGCCAATTAGCGTGAACCCGCATTTTAAATGAGCTAGTTTTTTAGGACTGCGTAAGGACTCTAAGCCCGCGGGCTAGCCCGCATATATTTTTTACTTTTTACTTATATTTTATTTAAAATTATTAGTGTTCTGTCCTAGAATCGGGGTCAAGAGTTGCCTGTCTTGACCGTGTCCAGAGTTACCTCACTTACTCTTAGTTTTACGCCGTCTCAGTGGAGTACGGTATTTTACACCTAGGCTCAGTGGGAATCCTAAGTTCTTCAAGTATAGGGTGAATTTGGTGTTCAAGTTTGTACTGAGGTCAAGGGAACACACTAAAGGTGCACCTGCAAAAGATTCTCTGATGCTTAAGTCAGTAATGGAATTACAGGAAATATAGGTATTATGGAGGTAACTTCGGATTAGTTTAGATGCCTTTACAGTAATAAATGTGATGAATTTATAGGGAATACTTGAGTAGGAGAAGTGATTTGACTCTTCTCCTAACTTATTGTAGCAACAGTGTTTGCAAGAATATGTTGCCTATACCGATTCTGACTCATTGTCTGACTTGTCAGGGTGGGACCAAAGTCTTGATTATAGGTCCGTAGTCATACTAGTTTTAAACTCCGGTTGGGACTACCAAACCAAGTTCTCTTGTTAATTCTTATGACGTGGCTTCGTACAATAGGACCCCGTCCATGAGTTATGGAATCCGGTTAGCACCCCGGATCATTTGCCCCCTAGCTTATTTTTGTGGTGTTGTCACAACAATAAGCTTATCTCGTGACTCCAGCGGAAGGTCTTGTAATCTTAGATTCGACTTCTGATCGTTGCGGCTTTGTGACCGTTGTGCAGATGCGTCCGATATGCCATGTATGGTTGGTTAGGTGAAGCATTTAATGCACGATGCCTGAAAAAGCTGTCATTTCACACGGATCGCTGATGTGGCAAGTTGTGAAGGGTTGCCTTACTTTACGCGTCGTCGGATGACGTCACTTTGATGCGAAGCAACGCTTGCTTTTGGGCCGCGTCACTTCGACTTCCACTCCGTCCATGGGCCGCGACTGTTGAACTTCGGCCCATGACTCTTCGACGCTTATAAAAAAGAGGGTATCCTCTTTAGTTCCTCACTTTGCATTTTCGTCGAGACACTTTGTCCGTCCACTGTCTGTCTTTTTCTTCACATCATCCTGGCCTGTACTAGAAGAATCGTCTGGACTGTAAACACAGGTAGCCCCTTGACCTCACTCTTTTATTTACGATGTCTGCTTTTTCTACTAACAACGACTAAGGCCAAGACAGTTCTTGTGAAATAATTTCAAACCCCTCTGTTTCTTGGCCACCCGGGATTCCTCGTCATGGACATCGGTTCATTCAAATGGACATCTATAGATGGATGACTTCAGATAACCAGGGTGATCAAAATCCCTTGGAGCTAGAGTCTTATTCTTCTGAAGTTCGGGTACCTAATTCTCCATTACCACCCTTGTCTCCAAACCGGGGTGAAGATTCTAGCGTAGTGCATTACTACGCTGATGATACTGACTTCTATTCTACCGTCCCCTTTTTAAAGCATATAGTTACCGCGGATGCCGCTGGTTCATCCGTTTTGAGGAACGACCCCGACCACACCTTCATGAACGCGGACAAGGTCAACTGGCTAGCCTGGAAAGCCGAAGACCCCTACTTCTAAGTAGCTAAAGATGTCTTGGCAACCTATAATACCCACACCACTGTTGAGGATGACGTGGAGTTAAAGGCCGAATCTTTCTAGCGAGCCAAGAAATATAAAAAGACTTTCGTCTCATCCGCCCTACCTTCACAAACCGGATCTGCCACATCCCGTGAGATCGCTTTTTTTTCTTCCATGACTTCACCTTACTAAAAGTGGGAATCTGGTTCCCACTGAATCAATATGAGATAAGGGTGTTGCATTTTTTAGACATCACCCCCAGTCAGCTTCACCCAAATGGTTGGGCCTTGGTGATGGCCCTACAAGTTCTTGGAAAGCACCTCCGCTTCACTCCAACTGCTACCTTGTTTTTTAGGTATGCGCGAGTGATGTCTCAAGCTGGCTCTGGAATGGATTTCATCAACCTGAGATATCAAAGTGACATCATAAATTTTGAGGCCTACGCCGACTCCTGCAAGATGTATAGTGCCTCTTTCAAGAATTCATTTTTTAAACTTTATGTTAAGGAGACGGTGCCCCCCTTCTGGAAGGATGAAGAATGTAACATCCCGGATAGTTATAGAAAAATTTTGTGTAGTGGAAAATATTAAAAATTGTTTTAAGGATTTAATTGATATTTTTATGAAGTATTGGGCAATTATAAGTAATTAAATATTGTGAGTGTAAATAAATTTATTGATTGGTTAATTATTATGAAAGGTGTGATTGGAAGAAGAGAAGAGTTTAATTAAAAGTGACCGGTTGGGGAGGTGACTGGTTGCCCATGAGTTTTAAATAAAGGTTTCTTTCTCTTTCCTTAATCATTCACTCTCTTACGAGAATCTTCTTCTTCCTCCTCTGTTTCTTTTCTTCTTCTCCTTCCTCTATCGCTGCGAGCTGCATGCTCTGAAGGGAGGTTCATTTTGCATCAAAACCTTGAAATAATTACATTTCCGTGATAGTGGTTTCAAGGTGAGTCCATTGAACCGTTTAAATTTGTTATTTCATCTCCTTCGTTTCCTTCTCTGGACCGAATGGTCATGTATGGTGGGGTACTGTTCCGATCTCCACTCCTCTTAGGTGTATGAGCCTAAATGGTCTTTTGATTATGTGGGTGGTGTGACGTTAATAGGTTGTGCATTCCAAACTCGTTGGTAGTAGAACGAACGCCGGTGGGACGATTAAGGAAGCTGGTGCTGGATTCGGAGGTGGAACTGTGAACCCAACGATTGTTGAAGTTTGGAACCGAGGTAAGGGGGTGTTCGGGTTATAATTAATTAGAATAGGACAAGTCTGAGTCGTTGAACTAATTGTGAACATGGTAAGAATTGATGCTGATGAAAGTTGTATGTGAATGAGTTGTATGTGAACGTATGTGTATGAATGTATGTGTGAATATGGACACCTATCGGTTTAGGATCATGTGTGTGTGGCTTAAGCTGATTGAGTTTGAAATATTTAATATTGTGATAGTCGGTGTATAGTGGCAATGTGATGCCGGGCTTGACAAGCAGGTCGCCCGAGTGATGAGTATGTGATGTTGTTAATGGCCACTTATGATATGATGAGAAATGTGAATATATATGATTGTGTGTTATGGGACGGCCGACGGTATGTATAGCCCCTCATTTCCGGCTCCCGTGGTTTTTATGCCCAGTTGAGCTACCCAGTGGTCAAGCAGGACCCGGTGGTCGAGGTGGAGAGTCAAGCAGGACTCGGTGAACCAAGCAGGGTTCACGGGGTGTCAAGCAGGACCCCCAGCTGAAGGCCGATCCTATAGTATCCGGATACTAGGCGTCAATTTTGTCTGAATGTCAGTGATGATAATTGGATTGTTAGTTGTGATGTGTATGTGATTAATTATAATTGCCGAGTACAGTTTACTATATTTGCCGAGTGCAATTTGTTATAATTGCTGAATGAGAATTGATATATTTGCTGAGTATGATTTGATGTATTTGCCGAGTGTAATTTCATATATTTGCCGAGTTTTGTTATATTTACTGAGTGGTAAATTGTTATACTTGCCGAATGAGCTACTTGCTGAATGATTTGCTAAAATTGCCGGATGAGAATTGTTATATTGCCGAGTGTGAGTTAATTGCCGAGTGTGACTTGCAATTTGAGGATAAAGCAATCGGACGGAGTTTATACTCGTAATCTGTTATTTAAATTCTGTTCTAGATTAATTATGATGCTAAACACTCACCCTTGCTGTGGTTTTCAATTTAGTAACCAGTGATAGGGAAGAGGTCGGAGCCATGGAGGTGCGCCAAGCGGAGGATTGATGCCAAGGCACCGAGTGATTTTGAAATGCATTGTGTAATGTGTATAATGAGTTTTCTGAGTGTGTGATGCTATAACATGTTGTCTGTATGTTGAACTAAATTAAATCTGTATGCTAATTAATCGGATGTGAATTTATCTTGTTATAGGATCGGTATTAATTTTCACGAATGTTTGCTGTAGCAAAGTCGATTATCGGGCGAATCTTACCCGAGCGGATTCATTTTTTTCTGAGTGAAGGGCCGGTCGATTTGGTGTTTGTTTTGCCCCAGTGTGTATCCCTCGTCCTTTCCGAGTGAAGAATAACCGAGAGATCTTCTTCTGAGTGAAGATTAAAATTTTTCTGAGGGAAGATTAGAGTGCTTTCCGAGTAAAGATTGGAGTGCTTTCCGAGTGGTTAGAATGTCGTCCGTATGATGAATGGCTGGGAACCCTTCCGAGTGAAGGAAGGTCAGATTGTTTCCGAGCGATGTATGCCCGAGCGAACTTCTTCTGAGTGGAAGGTTGGGATGTTCCCGAGTGAGCTATGGCCGACCGAACTATTCCTGAGTGAAGGTTAGGAATGTTCCGAGTGTAGTATACCCGAATGAATGAAGGTTGAGTTTTCCGAGTGGATGAAGGTTAAGCTGCTCCCGAGTGAGAGATGACTGAGTGGGACCCATTTCCGAGTGAAACCCGACTTGTTGACTTTCCTTGTAGGTCTTGTTCGCTCAGGCGAATGACCCTCCTGTCTTCGTTTCTCTTTCGCTGATTCTAATTAAATCCTATTTTATTATTGAATTATTTCCAATCGGTTATTATTTTTAGTATGTTTAAGAAAAGTAAATATTATTTTATATTAAGGCCAAATTAATTTTTATGAAGCACAAAAATGATTGCAAAAATGATTAATCAGGTGTAATTGAATGGTAAAATGACGCAGGTCGTCACAGTTGGTATCAGAGCCTAGCCTCTCCTAGTACGGTATAGTTCGAGGACGAACCAGGCGGAAGCTGGTGGGCATGTAACATCCTGGCGCTGTTGAGGGCGGGTAGTGATCGCCGGTGCATGGGCACAGACAAGGAGCGACTCCTGGCAGGCTTCCAGCGGGGAATGTGACATCCTGGGCACTGTTGAGGGCGGGAAGTGATCGCCGGTGCATGGGCACGGACAAGGAGCGGCTCCTGGAAGGCTTCCAGTGGGAGGGACACATGAACAAACCGAATACATACTAGAATGAGAGGGATCCAAAGACTGTATAGGTATGAGACTATATAGTCAAGGATAGCTTAAAGAAATAAATTCGTACTACCTATACCAACAAATGCATTAGCCTTTTCGGTAGCCTATCACTTAAGAACTCCAAAGTTAAGCGTGCTTAACTTGGAGTAATTCTGGGATGGGTGACCTCCTGGGAAGTTCTTAGAAAATGTGTGAGTGAGGACAAAAGCACATTGGAAAGGTCTCGTGTTGGTCTGTGGGGCGAGTCGTTCATTCCTGAAAAGCGGTCGGGGCGTTACAAAGAAGGTCGGTTTTTGATCCACACCGAATGGACCCATAAATATTTTCTCCTAGAGAGTACAACCTACTCAATCGATGAAGGCTCTCTCTCCGAGACCTCCCGGGCCGTGGTGGACACCCTTCATACTCTTTCTCGAGGTGCTCCCCTCAAATGTCGTTCTCTCCTAGGAACTTTGGAGACATGAAATGAGTACCTCACTCATTTGGGTATTTACATTTCTTCCCTTTGCATTCTGGTTTATGCTAATAATTTTTCCTTTTTAGTGAACATGATTGCTAGATGCTCTAGAAGTACTCCAAAAACATCTGGAGGGCTCTGAAGCTGATGTCTTCGGGGAAAACCATCTGACCCCAAAGTTGAAGAAGGCTATAAATCTTTAAATCCTGGGAAGAACAGTGGCCATTGAGAATGCCCTTTCCAAGAAGAGGGAGAAAAGACAGGAAGCTAGTGCTTCCAAAAAGTAGAAGGTTGACTCCGGCCAAAAAGTGCTGGACAAAGGCAAAGGGGTCACCGCTGGAGAGCTAACTAAGAAGGACACTCCAGTTCCTATCTCCGGCATGGACACTCTGGAAGAGCTCTTTGTCAAGACTACTTCTCCCAACACCGGTTTTACTCTCCCATGGCATCTCAAGGAGGGGTTGAATCCCAATGACCTTGAATTTGCCCTCGAGACCGCCATGTGGTACAACATCAAAACTCTCTCCACCAATAACTCCACCACCATCGATGAGCCTAAAAGGGAGATAGAGCAGTTAAAGAAGAACAATTCTCATCTCTTTGAAGACTGCGATAAGGCTCATCAGAGGGTTAAGAGCCTTAATGAAGAGAATCAAGATCTTTGAAAAGCTGAAGAAGACTTGAAGAAGAAAAATGATGGACTCCGCCTCAAGGTGGATGACTTGGAAAGGCTTATGGCCGACCTAAGGAAGAAGAATGATGATCTGTACACTACGGTCCAAGGTGAATGAACCAAGTATAAAGATGACATGATCATGTTCGCCCAGGCCGCTATGGATTCTTTTAGCCACACAGTTCGCCAAGTTTTTTTTTCGCAACCGTGGTACCACGCTGAACCTGAATGAGATCGGTTTCTTTAATAGATTCAGAGATGGGGAACTGGTAACTGAAGTTGGCAGAAAGTCCTACACCTCTGCTGACGAGCCATTCAAGTTTGCACCCCCGGTGGAAGGAGAAGATGACACCCCTCCTGAAAATCATAATGATGGTGAAGATAAAGATGTCGGTTCAGAGAGGGAGGAGGGAGATGCTGGCCCGGTGAACCCTTGAGTTTCCTTTTGCTCTGTAGGCGGGATGAGCTTCACCCCTCCTTTTGGGTATCTCAAATTGCTTGGCCGATGTGCCTCCTTTTTTTGTAACTACTTTTTGATTCTTGCAATGAAGTTAATATTTTTTACCTATATCGTCTTTATTTTTAAAGTTTTCACTTTTTAACTGCCTGTGCCAACCGAGATCCTAAAATAGATTCTTTTGATAATATTTAAGCGTTATCACTTCGTTGTATATTATTTTAACAATTTACACTTAATCATTTAGTTTGAACATAATTGAACCTCCCTGGAGTTTTCTAACTACTCTAGGGCTTAATATAAATGAACCGTTCTAGGGTTTTTCAACCACTCCGAGATTTAATATAAATGAACCGCTCTGGGGTTTTTCAACCACTCTGAGGTTTAATATAAATGAACCACTCCGGGGTTTAATTGTAACTTAACCACTCTGGGGTTTTTCAACCGCTCTGGGGTTTAATATAAATGAACCGCTCTGGGTTTTTCAACCGCTCCGGGGTTTAATATAAATGAACCGCTATTGGGATTTTCAACCACTTTGGGGTTTAATTGTAACTTAACCACTTTGGGGTTTTTCAACCACTCCGGGGTTTAATATAAATGAACCACTATGTTGAAACCAAGTAGCAAGAAATAAATACTTCAAACTTGTATTTTATTTTTGAATAGCACCCTGGGTGCATGTCTCATTAAAAATCTCCTAAGTAAACCCTGTGGGAAAAACCTTAGGTAGGAAAAAAGAGTGCACAACTCATGGTGCCGGTTAGCTGTAATACACACGCAGGTTCTTTACATTCCACTTATTCTTGAAAACTTCGTGTTGTAAGGTTTCCAGTAGATAGGCTACTCCCGGAGTTACTTCATTCACCCAGTACGGTTCTTCCCATGTTGGTGCTAGTTTTCCTTGATGTGCCAGTCAGTTTCCAACTGATGCCCTCCTTAGGACGAGATCGCCTATATTAAATCTTCTTTTCTGAACCTTGACATTGTAATGAATCGCAACCTTAGCTTTGACTGCTTGATCTCGTACAAACGTTGCTTCTCTAACTTCCGAAAGCAGGTCTAACTCGTTTCCTTACCTCAAGCTGTTGTCCTCATTATCAAACTCTTGTACCCTTGGTAAAATTTGGTTAATCTCAACCGATATGACCGCATCCACACCATATACTAACCAAAATGGTATTTCTCCTATAGATGAGTGCGGTGTTATCTGGTTTACCCATAAAACATGGCATAACTGATTGGCCCATTCTCCTTTTGCCTCACCGAGCCGTTTCTTCAAACCTTTGAGAATTTCTCTGTTCGCTACTTCAGCTTGCCCATTGGTCTAAGGATGTTCTATTGAGGAAAATACTTGCTTGATAAGTCCTTCAAGGAGACTTTTAGACTTGGAATCTGTGAATTGCGTTCCATTATCCGTGATGACCTTCCTGGTATCCCGAACCTTGTGATCTCATTTTCATAGAAAAATCTTCGGGTACATACCGCAGTAATGTGAACAACTGCCTCCGCCTCATTCCGCAGTGATGTGAACAAATGGGGATTTCATATCTATTACCAATACCTTCATGCGTACCGTCTTTGACCACAATTCTCCTTTGAATGTTAGCCTAGTGTCCAAATAACCCTTAGTAGGCTGCTTAGCACAATTAAACGCTGTCAGCTCCTGCGTATAAGGTTGCAAGTCGGAGTTTGAGAGGCCTATCTTCTTAAAGCATTCATAGAAGATGACATCACACGAACTCTCTTGGTCCACCAACATCCTTCTAATCATCTTGTTTGCCACCACGGCTTCAATTACTACTGCGTCATCTCCACCGGGCACTGTCGGGTCGTAGTTATCATCAGTAAAAGTGATGGCAAGGTTCTAAATTCCCTCCTAAAATGGTCTGTTATCTGCCTTGGTTTGAACTGACATAATCATTCTTAAGTGGTTCTTCCATGCCGAATTTGAACTCCCCCAACAAAACCTCCAGCGATCATGTCAATAACGTCTCTTTTGCTTGAACGGGGTGGAGGCTTCATCCACAATTCGTTATCATCATCAATATTATCTACCACTACTTTACCTTTGTCCAACATTAGCTTTTTTGAACTCCGGGCCTCTTCTTCCTCAATTGGACCGACCTTTTTCCTTCTTGGCGCTGCTCTTTTTGACTCCGTATTTGCCCTCTACCTAAACAGGTACTGCTTCAACTTCCCTTCCCTTATCAATATCTCAATGCTTCCTTCAACTGCCGACATTCATCTGTGCTATGTCTGGCCTATTCATGAAACTCATAATATTTACTGGTATTCCCAGCTCTTTTCATGGATAGAGGCTTCTTCACTCCATACACCATCATTCCTCTTAGTCCAACCTCTCTTAGAATCTGGCTGGGGCGTACTGCCAGTGTAGTGTACTGTATAGAATTCACACTTTGCCTTTCTTTTGGTCTTGGGAATGTATCCCTACCAAGGCCTTTGCTCTCTGACTTTGGTACTCTTTTATCTGACATCTACACTCCTTCTGACGTTATGTTTCTCTGGCTAGCTGCTTCTTAGTCCTCAAATTTACAATAAATCTTTTAATAAAAATAATAAAATTTTGGATAATTTGTTAGAAAATTAGGTTTTAATTCAATAAATGGATGTTGTTGGAAATAATCTGCCCTTGATCAATTTTCTCTAGTTTTGCAGTGAAAAAGTAAAGAATTCAAGAGAAAATTATACTGGAGGATCTGACGCGTAGCATCAATCCCATGCGTAGCGTCCATAGCTACTTTTGATGCTGACGCTACGCGTCACAGCCACACGTAGCATCAGTGCTGCGTGGACTCCACAGCCAAGCTGGCCAAGCACTCACTTAGTGACCCATTATTGGCCCCTCCACTCAGCATAAATAGCCAAAACGCAGTGGAGACAGGGACACATGGCCAAGCATGATTGAATATAATATTCCAAGGTGGCCACTACCAGCTACGTTAATGGAGGCTGAGTCAGGGGACTGACGCGTAGCGTCACACTGACGCGTAGAGTCAGCACCCTTGCTCAGCCCTATAAATAGGGCCATCCAACACCATTCATGACATCCCATTCTCTACATTCAGAGTTCTTTCCTCTCTTCTATACTCGAGTTTTGAGTATTTCTTTTAGAGTTTGTAGTTCTAGAATAGTTTTCTAGATACTTGAGAGTGTTGTGGTGTATTGTGATCGTTGTATCGTGAAGTTTCCATCGTCTTTGTAATGTCAAACTCTGTAAGTGTTGTTTCTACTTTTACCATGTGTAACTAATTTGTTTATGTTGGAATTGGTGAACTAATCTATTGAGTATAATATTGTGAATTCGACCTCTGTATGTTTATGATTCAAGTCCATGTTAGTATTTCAACCTTTTATTAATATGAACGTTAAACGGGAGAATGATTTTCATGTGTATTGAAACTTGTTTTATTAGTATGAATGTCAAACAGGAGAATGATTATTCATGCCGTATTAAAACTTGTTTTGATGAAAGTAAAAGTTGGAATACCCTTGGTATCTCAATTCTATAGGGGTTGTTAATCATTGTTGCCATAAGGCTAGGTCTTAATGCAAGTTTTTACTGAGAAAGCTCACGAGGGATCGGACTTTACGGTGAATTCTTAGAATTTATATCACGAGGGATCAGTTATAATGATTTTAAGCTGCAATGACATGAAACTTGATAATTAAATATGCATGTCTTGAGTTCCTCATTGTTATTCTAGATTAGGGATCCAATTTCCAACATAATTTGTTTATCTGTGTTTATCTCAAGTATCTTACCTATTCTAGATTACAACTCAAGTTTTTAGATAGATTTTTATTTTCTTTTTAGCTCATGAACTACTCAATCATGCTATCCTGTGAATACTGTATAAATTGTATATAAATCATTCTTTTGTCTATAACTTTCTTCACATTTACCATAGTGAATAGAAAATTATTGTTGTTATTGGACTTTCAATCCCAGTGGAACGATATCTAAATTTTGAAAACTACAAACGATTGGTGCGCTTGCCAATTAACAACCCGGTGGTAGAAACAAACGGTTCAGACCCTATCGCCGGGTTAACAAGTTTTCTGGCGCCGTTGCCAGGGATTGAATTATTTCAGTAAAAAAGTAAATTTTTAATTACCATGGTAAATATTCTTTTTACCTTAGTTAAATTTTTTTTTATTTGTTTACTTTTATTTATTGTTACACTAACTTTCTTTGTCTAGTTTGTGTATGCAAACCCGATCTACTGCAGGTAAAATTTATTTTGATCCTGAGATAGAAAGGTTTGTAAAGAAAATCAAGTCTTTCAAATCTAAAACACAAACTAAATCTTCTTCTACTTCTAAAATTTTTGAAAATTCAAATATGGCTGCTGAAAGGAGAACATTGGGACAGTTTGCTGCTATTAATGGTCCACCCCAAGTTTCGGGAATGTTTCAAGGACCTGTTGTACCAGTGGAGATTAAATCTGCTACTTTAAATATTATTCAAAATAATCAATTTGCTGGTTTAAATCATGAAGAACCGTATAAACATTTAACTATTTTTTATGAGTTATGTAGCACAATTGGTTTTGAACCCAATCAAGAAGAATCTGTTTATATGAGATTATTTCCTTTTTCATTGATTGGTAAAGCTAAAGAATGGTTTAAATCTTGCCCACCGGGTAGTTTTGCAAACTGGTCCGATGTCGAAAGAAAATTTTTGGAAAGATTTTATTCTCCTTCAAAATACTTTGAAGCCATGACAACCATACATTCTTTTTCTCAAAACAATGATGAATCATTAGGAGAAACATGGGAACGATTCAAGGCACTATTGAGAAAGTGTCCAAACCACAACTTGAATGATGCCGAAAAGGTAAGAATCGTTTACCATGGTCTATTACTTCAGTTCAAGATGATGTTAGATGCTTGTGCAGGTGGTTCTTTAATGAATAAAACTGTGGAGGAAGCAATTGAGATATTGGAATCAATGTCTATTAGTGACCGCCAAGCAAAACATGAAAGAGGTAATGTATAGAGGAAGCCAGGTATGCTCGAATTGGGAGTGAATGATGCAGTATTGGCTCAGCAAAAATTACTGACCCAATAAATTGAAGCCATGAGCAAGCAATTAGAGAAACCTCAAATTGCTCAAGTAACATCACCACCCCCCGCTCAAGTGAAACAATGTATGCATTGCATGGGTGAACAACAATGTGGTTATTGTGCCCCTGACAGAAATGAGCAAGAGCAAGCCAATTTTCTGAACCATCAAAGAATACCATTGGGTAACTTTCCTTTCAATTATGGTAATTCTTTTCCTAACAATTTTCAACAGGGATAGCAGAATCAGAATTCTGGCTGGAGACAAGATGCTGGACCTTCCAACAGACCTCCTAACAATCAATTTAAGCCACAACAATCATAAATTGACAATGCAAGATTGACACGGATTGAGGAATCTATCCAACAGTTATTTCAATTTGTGGAGACAAATGAAGCTGTCCGAAAAGCATCAGATATACAAATGGGTCAGCTTGCAAAGGAAATAGCTGAATTGAAAAGTTCTAGGTTTACTGCAAACACTCAAAACCCAAGGGAACAATGTAATGTTGTTTCTTCTGAAAATTGTAAAGTTGTGAAAATTGATTGTAAAGAAAAGAATGAGAAAAAGAAAGAAGAAGAAGAGAAAGAAAGTGAACAAATAGAAAAAATGAAAAAAATGAAAAAAATATGCAAGTGAATGAAGAGCAAGAAACAAACTGTATTACCATCGTAACCCCGAAAAAATGTAAAGATCCGGGGAGTTTCACCATTCCTGTAACCATTGGAAATATCAACATCAAGAATGCTCTGTTAGATTTAGGGGCAAACATCAATCTGATGCCCCTAGATTTAACAAAGCGCATTGGTGAATTTGAGCTAAAAGAAGCTAAGATGAACTCACAGTTTGCGGATCGCTCTGTCAAGAAGCCTTTTGGGATTGTAGAAGATATGTTGGTAAAGGTTGATAAGTACCACTTCAGGGTTGACTTTGTGGTATTGGATATGAAGAAGGATACTGAGATCCCCCTGATCCTTGTAAGACCTTTCATGAAGACTACAAAGATAAGAGTAGATGTTGATCAAGGAATGGTTGCAGTCAAAGTTTATGAAGAAGAGGTAAACTTCAGTGCTCATAAACATCTTAGGACGAATAATGAGGAAAAAGTTTACCCTTCAACCGAACCAGGTATATCTCTTCCCAATCAATTAAATTGTTTTAAATTAACCGATGCCTTGAATGATGAAAGACAGGTAATCAAGCATCGGAGAAGAAGGAGGAGGAAGAAATAGACAGGTGATTCCTCAACCGAAATTAAGAAACCACCTGATTAATCAGAGGTAATGTCTAGCTGGAGACATTAAATCTAGTGCTCAATGGGAGGCAACCCATTCTTTTCTTGTTATTTTTAACTATTTTTAACATATAAAAAAAACGAAACAAAACAAAACAAAAATTTTTAATTATGTTTTTAAATAAAAAGGGGTTTTAAAAAAAAGAAGGGCTTTTGAAAATTCAAATTTTGAAAAATGAAAAACAGAAGCTCACGCGTAGCGCCCCATAGACGCGTAGCGTGGACTCTGAATTTTGGACCTGATGTGTAGCGTCCCTTCCACGCATAGCGTCAGAGCCCACATTCAGTTTTTAAAACTGAAACAGAGAGGCCCATCTTAGGTTTTAAAAACCTAAAATTCCCTCTCTGCCTCATTTTGCTTCCACTCTCAGGATTTCAAAAACCTAAAACCCTCTTTTTCTCTCAACCATTCAACCTTCCCAAATTCCTTAATCAAGGATTCCAAGTAAGTGTTCTAAATCCCTTCCCTTTAAAATTCAATTACGATTCTTAGAATTGCATGCGGTTAGGGTTAGGATTAGAAGACCATTGGTATTTGTTTGTTGTTAGAATAAGGAATTGAATGGATTGAATGTGGTTTTGGAAGGGGGTTGCTGGTGTGCAACCTCTGTTTTGTAGTTTCTGTTCTGCAAGCCCACGCATAGCGTCCCATTGACACGTAGTGTGGGAAGAACAGAGCTGACGCGTAGCGTCCCACCCACGCGTAGCGTCAGCCTCTGTTTCTGATTTTTAATTTTTGTTGTTTGTTTGTTATTTTTTTTTATGTTTTTCATTTGTTTAACATGTTGTATGTTTGTTTATTGTTTGTTTTTTCTTTTTTTAATTAATAAATTTTCCTAGTTTGTATTTGTTATACTTTCTTGCATTGATAAAAATTTAAAATACATAAAAAAAAATTTGTATATATTTATGTATGTTATATTTTATGTGAATTTTTGTTTTATTGTTAAAAATCTAAAAAAATGCATGTTGATTTTTACAAAATCAAAAATATGTTGTTGATTTTGTGTTATATCTTGTGTGATTTCCTTTAATAAAATTGTTATGTAAATTTTTGATTGTGTATGATTGGGATGTTTTTTAAATAATAATGTGTTTGATTTTTAAATTTTCCTTTTTGCAGATGGCACCGAGGAAATCTATTCCCACTACTGGTCCCTCTAAAAGATAGAGGAAGGCCACGGATACTGACACCACCTCCGAGGATCCTGATCTTCAGGGAGAGGAGGTGTTGGGATCGAGGGATCCTACGAGATTTCGCACTGACGTGAAATGGGCCCGCTTTCATCAGATAAAGGGGCAAAGACTCATCTGGGAGAGGGTGTTAGATCTCAGTGCTGGAGACTATCCTGAGCTGCAGGATGGAGTTCAGAGGAGGAGATGGGGACCCCTGTTTTCTCTACCAACTGAGGGGGATCCCATCTTAGTGATGGAATTCTACGCGAACGCCTACAGGACTCGTCAGGACTCGCCGAACATTGGCCAACAGAGGACGAGTTGGGTGAGGGGCCGGCATATTACTTATGACTGGGATACTATTAGTACCCTATTGGGTAATCCTTGGGAGCCTACTCCCAAGGACGATACTTGTTTCTGGAAGGAAAACAGAAACAAGATCATTACTGAGGGTGATCTAGGATATTCCCTCGAACAGGTTGCTCATTTCTTGAGCAAAGATGGAATCTTTTTCAACTTGAGTAAGGTTGGAAGGAGTCCATCTAACCTTCTGAAGACCCAGTTGACCCCTATAGCCCAGGCGTGGTCCCACCTTATGCTGCATAACATCACTCCTGTCACTCACCTCTCATCTATCCCAGTTGACCAATGTTGCCTTCTCTTTTCTATTCTTCAGGGCCATACCATCGACATTGCCAAGCTTATTTCTGAGCAGATTCACTTTTATGCCCTTGGGTATAAAGTGAACCGTCCTATTCTATTTCCCCTCATCATATCTGCTTTACTGAGGAGGCAGGGAGTTGCTGTGCCATCACCAGAGTTCACGAGTTCTTCGGGGAGACTCCCCAAGGTCTCAGTGAGCAGAGATTATTTTATTCAGCAGTGCGAGCTTCAACCTCTGGAGCAGGAGGCTCAGCCCAGACCCAGGAGGAGGAGACCACCAGTTCAGCCACCACCCACTGATGCTGTCACAGAGGGATTTGCCAGGATGACACTTGAGCATCAGCATATGATGCAGATGATGGCTGCCACACATAGAGCTTATATTCATCTTCATGATGAATTTTATCAGTACATATTGCAGGGTGAGGCAGCACCATATGTCACACCGGCTGAGTTTGCAGCTCATGTAGCTTGGCCTGGTGATTTACCTACTTACCCTGAGACTGGTGGATCTTCTGGAGCACAGGCTGATACTGATGGTGATGCTGATGAGGAGGAGGAGGAGGATGACCAGATAGAGGATTGATGGTGTTATCTTTTCCACATTTTTACATACATTTTTAGTTTATTGTTAGTTTCATATTTACATTGATATTATTTTAGATTATATTATATTTTGTCTTTTATTATGTGTGGTGTGTTTATTTTTGCGTAATTTATTATGTTTTTGCATGATTCTATTTGAAAAATCCAAAAATAAATTTTATATTTCAATAAATTAATCAAATTTTTGTTAGAAAGTTAATTTATTCACTTAACATTTTTACACAATAAAACCAATTTTATAAAATCAATTATTAATTTTTTATAACTTAGGAATTTTGATAAATTTAATTACAATAAGTTTATTAACTATCAAGCAAATTTCAATAACCCGGTAAGTTGAGAGATCTTTTTAAACACTTGAGGGTTTAATCGACATAATTTCATTCGAATTGATTTTGCTTTAATCTTTGATTTGTGTTGTTGTACAGAGAATTCAGGAAAATGATCAAGGCACATTTATTGGTGAAAAGAAACCTTGGGCCAAACAACTTACCTTGGTAAAAATTATGTTATCCTTTGAAAGCCAATTTGAGCCTAAAATAAATTCTTTGGTACCCTTAAAACCTAAATTTGTTTTAACCATTCCCTATACTTGATTGATTAAAAGAGCAGTTGAAATAAATGTTCTCACAAAAATGGGGAGTGAAAATAAGCAACTTGATTCTTTTCAAAAGAAAATAAAGTATGAAAAAGAAAAGTCAAAAATAGTGAAAAGAATCAAGTTGGGGATATTTATTTTTCATTAATAAAAGAAAATAAGAAGTTTGGGCCAAGAGAAAGCCTAAAAATTATAAAATGCTCTTTTATGATTTCAGGTTTTTGAATTCCAAGAAAAACCATTGATTCTTGTAAGCCAAGCCTCATTACAACCCGTGAAAAGACCTTGTGATTTCTGAATTAACTCTGTATAACTAACCATTGATTAGATGAAAATCAAAATTAAATTCGTTTGATTTTATGATTGATTGAGTGAAACAGGTTACCAATTACATTGAGATAAAAACTTGGAGAGGTAAGCCTGAAATTATGCTTGATATGTTAATAAAATATTGTAAAGAATTTTATCATTAAACCTTTGTTACATTAGATGCCTATAATTGATTATTTCAAAATGGTAAATTGTGTAATTACTTTTTATGATAAATTCTCGGACTAACTCAAAAATTTGATTTCAAATTTTTATTTTTTATTTTTCTCTCTTGCTCGAGGACGAGCAATATCTCAAGTTGGGGGTATTTGTTAGTCCTCAAATTTACAATAAATCTTTTAATAAAAATAATAAAAATTTGGATAATTTGTTAGAAAATTAGGTTTTAATTCAATAAATGGATGTTGTTGGAAATAATCTGCCATTGATCAATTTTCTCTAGTTTTGCAGTGAAAAAGTAAAGAATTCAAGAGAAAATTATACTGGAGGATCTGACGTGTAGCATCAATCCCACGCGTAGCGTCCATAGCTACTTTTGATGCTGACGCTATGCGTCACAGCCACGCGTAGCGTCAGTGCTGCGTGGACTCTACAGCTAAGCTGGCCAAGCACTCACTTAGTGACCCATTATTGGCCACTCCACTCAGCACAAATGGCCAAAACGCAGTGGAGACAGGGACACATGGCCAAGCATGATTGAATATAATATTCCAAGGTGGCCACTACCAGCTACGTTAATGGAGGCTGAGTCAGGGGACTGACGCGTAGCGTCAGCACCCTTGCTCAACCGTATAAATAGGGCCATCCAACACCATTCATGACATCCCATTCTCTACATTCAGAGTTCTTTCCTCTCTTCTATAATCGAGTTTTGAGTATTTCTTTTAGAGTTTGTAGTTCTAGAATAGTTTTCTAGATACTTGAGAGTGTTGTGGTGTATTGTGATCGTTGTATCGTGAAGTTTCCATCGTCTTTGTAATGTCAAACTCTGTAAGTGTTGTTTCTACTTTTACCATGTGTAACTAATTTGTTTATGCTGGAATTGGTGAACTAATCTATTAAGTATAATGTTGTGAATTCGACCTCTGCATGTTTATGATTCAAGTCCATGTTAGTATTTCAACCTTTTATTAATATAAACGTCAAACGGGAGAATGATTTTCATGTGTATTGAAACTTGTTTTATTAGTATGAATGTCAAACGGGAGAATGATTATTCATGCTGTATTGAAACTTGTTTTGACGAAAGTAAAAGTTGGAATACCCTTGGTATCTCAATTCTATAGGGGTTGTTAATCATTGTTGCCATAAGGCCAGGTCTTAATGCAAGTTTTTACTAAGAAAGCTCATGAGGGATCGGACTTTACGGTGAATTCTTAGAATTTATATCACGAGGGATCGGTTATAATGATTTTAAGCTGCAATGACATGAAACTTGATGATTAAATATGCATGTCTTGAGTTCCTCATTGTTATTCTAGATTAGGGATCCAATTTCCAACATAATTTGTTTATCTGTGTTTATCTCAAGTATCTTACCTATTCTAGATTGCAACTCAAGTTTTTAGATAGATTTTTATTTTCTTTTTACCTCATGAACTACTCAATCATGCTATCCTGTGAATACTGTATAAATTGTATATAAATCATTCTTTTGTCTATAACTTTCTTCATAGTTACCATAGTGAATAGAAAATTACTGTTGTTATTGGACTTTCAATCCCAGTGGAATGATATCTAAATTTTGAAAACTACAAACGATTGGTGCGCTTGCCAATTAATTACCCGGTGGTAGAAACGAACGGTTCAGACCCTATCGCCGGGTTAACACTGTTGCCAGGTACATCTCCCTTCCAACATACTTAGCAGCTTTGCTCCTGAATTCTTCAAATGTATAGGGTGGTCCTTTTACCAAAGACAAGGCAAAAGGCGACTACGGTTGCAAAACTTCCACTATAATGTGCATCTGAATCTCCTCTGTCAACCCCGATACTGTTGTAGCCTCTTTGTAGAATCTCTTTAGGAAATCTCTCAAACTTTCCTCAGACCCTTGTCTAATTTGGGCATGGGACGTTTTAGGAATGTCTCTGGATACTATGAAATGTTGTAATAAGACATGGGCCGTATCGTCCCACGAATCAATTGACCCAGCTGGCAGACTCTTGAACCACCCCAAGGCTTTGGCGGACAACGTTCTTGGGAACATCCTGGACATGACATCCTCCTCAACTCCTAAGAATAAAGATTCATTCACGTAGGCGTCCAAATGACTGCCGGGGTCAGACTCCCCTGTGTACTTCCCAACTGACAGCGGCTGCGGGGTCTGAATATGCCTTGTGATTGGGATGCTCATCAACCTTCTAGTGAATGGTATTTTAAACTGATATTCACCCCTCTATTATGCTACATCGTCCTTCTTTGGCTACTCATATCTTCTGTCCGGTGTACGGACTCCTGCTCATCGTAGGCATAGGTTTGAGATCGCTTCTCATGTGGTGAACCTCTTGTTGCCTTTGGTTACCACCGACATTCTCTCTTCAAAGCTTTTGAATTTTCTTGGCGCAATTGCTTTATAATTTTGTCTCTAGGATCTGGACGTAATACCGCCTGCGTCCTTAAACCCGTCCTTGGGGTATTTACTATCCCTTCATTATAATCCAACGTCCTTGCCACATTTTGGACGTGCCCTTCCGGGGTTTCATCTCCTCTATGGCGATCCATAACTTTTTTTCCGTTGCGATATGGGACTCATAATTTACGCGGTCCCACCAGGCGTGCCAATGTTCTGTCCTAGAACCGGGGTCAAGAGTTGACCGTCTTGATCGATGTCCGGAGTTACTTCACTTACTCTCAGTGTTACGTCGTCTCAGTGGAATACGGTATTTTACACATAGGCTCAGTGGGAATCCTAAGTTCTTCAAGTATAGGGTGAATTTGGTGTTCAAGTACGTACCGAGGTCAAGGGAATACACCGGAGGTGCACCTGCAAAAGATTATCCGATACTTAAGTCAGTAATGGAATTACAGGAAATATAGGTATTACGGAGGTAACTCTCAGATTAGTTCAGATGCCTTTACAATAATAAATGTGATGTATTTATAGGGAATACCTGAGTAGGGAAGTGATTTGACCTTTCTCCTAACTTACTGTAGCAACAGTGTTTGCAGGAATGTGTTGCCCATACCGACTTTGATCATTGTCTGACTTGTCAGGGTGGGATCAGAGTCTTGACTATAGGGCTGTAGTCATACTAGTTTTAGACTCCGGTTGTGATTATCATACCAGGTTCTCTTGGTAATTCTAATGACGTGGCTTCGTACAATAGGACCCCGTCCATGAGTTATGGAATCCGGTTAGTACCCCGGATCAATTAGGATTTGATCCAAAGCACATATAATTTAAAACATTTAATCATCTAAAATTAGGAACTTTCACAACTAATTTTCAATAAATTAGAAACCAATGAAATTTAAATATCAACATTCTCATATTTCAATATCAGGAATAATGATATAATATCATCTCAGGTTAGAAATTCTTCATTTTTTAAAAAAAGTGTAGTGTGAAAATGAAATAGTATGAAGAAAAGGTAGAGTTTATTTAAAATAAAATAACAAATTTCAATATATACTTACCGGCGGGTTGGACCTGTCTAACCCGCGGGTTAAACGAGCTTAGCCCGCGAGCTCGCATTTTAAGTGGCCCTCTTTTTTTCAACCCACAACCCGCATAAGAGTGGGTTAAATAGGCCAGCTCGCGGGCCTGGACCCATATACCTAGCTCTACTACCAGTATCAGAATCTCTTGTGTACAATCACTAATGTCAATAGTCTTGACATGTCAACCCAATTACTCTAGTACCCTCATGATTGCCTTTGACAACTCCAAAACAATTCTTCATTAGTTTCAACTTTTTATTATGACATATACTGACTTAAACATCATAGAGATCTTACTATATGTATTCCCATTAATTCCTTAAGTTCTTTTCGTTGGTAGCTAGATAATATCAGCAATATATCTCATTCAAGTAGATTAACATCATCAACGATCACTTTTTTGAAATAATAATATTAAACAAAACATTCTTAATGATTTCCAGTTGCAAGAACCTTTTATGAATCAATAATCATGATGAAAATTTACAAGCCTCTCTATGACTATAAGCCATGCCCCTCTCTAGAAACTAAAAAGGGATCAATCCATCACCGGAAACATGCAACAAAATATGGTGGCAATCCATGCAAAGATCTACCACTGCTATCAACAGTTGTCTGGTGGCTGTGGTAGGGTATTTAATTAAAGGAAAACCAAAAAGCCCTTATAGTGTATATAGTTCCATTCACATGGGACCCCTGAACTCTCTCATTGATCTCTTTAAAACATGAATTGTGGGTCCCATGCAATACCCCACCAAGCCTAAATTACACAAGACCCCCTCTAATATTGACAAAGTCTTAAATGCATGAAAATCCCAAAAGAAGGAAAAAATGATAAATGAGTAATGAATGTGAAAGTGAAGAAATTGTGGAGGAATACCACCCTTTTCATGATTGACTTTGGCTTTGCAAGAACTAAGAAAAACTTAGGACTTTATATCTCTCGGTCATTATTCATAAGTTCTTTTACCTTGGGATCCTTTTTCCCATTGCACCATATTTAATAACAAATTAAAACTACAAATAATAATAAATAAATAAAAACCTTCCACATGAACCCAATAAAACTCACCTACCCTACACTCCGTTGCCGTTGCCTTCACGAATGCTTCATTTGTGCCCCCTTTTTTCTTCATCTCTCCCCCTCATCCCCATGCATGAGTCCCCATTACTTCCTTGGATACAGGGATTCTCCTTTGACTTCAACCATATCACTCTCCACACTGCATGACAAAATCATACCCATATTTGTTGCCACCCTTCACACGCAAATACATTACATTATATGCAAGAGGCATCACCAAGCACCCCAGATTTTCTATTCCCTTCATTTTCAGTAAACATTTTCACACACCCAACAAGAAGTTGCAAAACAACCACAACAAGCTGCAGAACAAGACAAGACAAGATTCAGCAATACTACACCAACCATGCGTTGACCTTATTTTGTTTGTTACCTGAATCCTCATCCCAAAATCTCAGTTTTAAGTCCAAAGTTCAAACCTTTCTGCAAAAATAATCAACCCCCTTTTCTCCCTTTCAAGCAAAAAACACACTTTCACTTTCATTAGCTCACTCCCCTAGTTATTTCCCTGACAATGCCGAGTCACTCCGATTCACCCACCAACCCACTGAGTCAACTCGCTCACAACATGTTCTCCGACAACAACAGCAACATCATGCTCGCAGCAATCGTTTCTTTGCTCCTAGTAATCCTCTTTGTACTTCTCCTCCACGTTTACGCGAAGTGGTTCTTATCCCAGGCACAATCACATTCCCATTCTCGCCGTCGGCACCGCCTCCGGCGAACTCCGATGACCGTCTCCGGCGTTCTGGAACCTTCGCATTTCCACAACATCAACATACAAGACTCACCCTTGTACACCAAAGGCCTCGACTCGGCTATAATTTCGGCGATTCCCATGTTTGTACATGAAACAGAGGAAACAGAGGAAACAGGGGAAACAGAGGAGTTGGAATGTGTGATTTGTTTGAGCGTTATTGAAGAGGGTGAAATTGGAAGGAGCTTGCCAAAGTGTGGCCACGCTTTCCACGTGGAATGCATTGACATGTGGTTGAGTTCGCATCGCAATTGCCCAATTTGTAGAGCTCCAATTGTGGTGGCTATGGGTGGTGGTGTTCATGATGATTCTCAATTAGGTTCTGTTGATGAAGATGGTGGTGATGATGAGCATGGTGTGCTTGAGATTGTTGTTGTTACTCCAGGTTATGAAATTAGCGAGAGTGAACGTGGGGATGATGGTGTGAGTGGTGATTCTGTTTCAGAAACAACTTCATCTTTGTTGTTGGGTTGTTCTTTGAAGAGAATGCTAAGCAAAGTGTTTCTCTCTTCTGATGTAAGTGAATTAGATGGTTCACAATGAGATGAAATATTGTTAGTGCTTATTATAATATATAATATATATACACCACTATTAGCATTGATCAGCCATTTTCTATACACTATACAGCTTTTTTGTTGGCTGAATGTTATGCATGTGCATCTTTCTGTGAAATTTTTTGGTTTCTTTTGGAGATCTCAACTTTCTTTCCTTTTTCTGTTTTTCTTAGTTGGATGAAAAAATTGAAGTTATACCCCCTCATGATTTACTATTCGTTACTCTTAAGTCTATTAAGTATTCTCAAATTTTAATGATTCTCCTACAAGCATTGCTCAATTTTGTTTTATATATACTATGATCGTCCCTTTTGATTTAGTTAGTTGAAATGTGCCATATTAATCTTCATTAATTATTTATATTTATGATACTACCATTTTAGAGGATAAAATGTAATACTAAAAAATCTTTAAATTAACAGTTGAGACTTAGCATCTTATCACCATTATCACAATTGATTTTTAAATTGATGACTAATTGCATTTCATTTCCAGTAGCCTAATCTTAATCAAGCTAATCATTTGAACTAATTATTACTGTTTTTTATAAGATAATCATTATTACTAATTTACAAAATGCAAGTAAGGAATATAGACCCATTAGGAGATCCGGCCCTTCCCTAAACCTTGCATGTGATTAGAGATCTTGTAACACCATGTTACCCTTTTTATAATTATTGTTACTAATTTACTAAAGCATTACTTTCAATTTGGATGTATTTCCATAGCTTATAATTACTTAGCGACAGGTTTATGTTTCTATCTTCTGCTTCTGCTATGAAAATAAGTGATAAGAATAATATCTAATGGCTTCCTAAAAGCTAAAACCAAAAGAAAAGACAAAAGAAACAGTACTTGTTTGACTACACAGGTGCTTCATTGTTTCCGTATGTGTCATGATTGATGACAGTTTTAACAGTCATTGATTGTTCTGAAATCTGAAGTCTTAAACTTGTGTAGTTCCAATCAATGATCATGTAGTCAATAAATTGTGTGTGTGGGTAGCAGAAACGAATGGGAATGGCTTGAGGGGAGGACAAAACTCTATGTGAACAGTATTCTATGTTTTCCTGGTCAATGATTTATTTTAATTAAGCTTCTTATGCATGAACCCAGTTGTATAATGCGGTGGTAGTGAGGCCATAAATAGTGACCTTTGCTTTCATGTATTTAATGCACAGCTTGGTCCTAGCCTAGCTTAGCCAATGCTGCAGAGACCACCACACATTAATAACCAGTGGTAGCGGTATATAGATTATAGCTTAAGTAACAGTGTCCAATGTGGCATATGGTTGATTAACATTATGTCTTAAGTTTAAATCATATTCCATATATTCAAATAATTTTACTTGTAAAAATAAAACATATTTCGATTATTTTTATATATTAAAGAGATTAATGTTTAAATTTTAAGAAATCAATCGTTAAATTTTTTAAAAAATACACAAAACCTTTGTTCCCATTGTCGATAAGAATATTTTAATGATAATATTTAAAGAAATAAAAATAAATTTTTTTAATGAAATTATAAAATTATTTAAAAATTAAGATGAGTAAATTTTTTAACTACATTTTTAAATGAACATATTCCACTTTTATTTTCTTAATCAAATGCCCTCCATGTTAGCATTTTCCTGAGAAAATTAATCTCATTGATATTTCACAAATTTAATTAGAATACATGTAGTGCTCGTTTGTAAAGGCATTGATTGGTCAAGTATTAATTTCAGACAAATCGAGAAAATTTTAATGTCCCCCGGGTGAACCTCATAAACCATGTCATGTCAATATCCACCCTTCTTTCAATGCGTTGGTTTAACTCAACCAATTGAAAATTGGGTAAATACACCCTTTGGTCTTCTATTTTACACTAAAGTTTCATCTCGGTCCTTTAATTTTTTTCTTCAAGTTAGTCCTCGATGTGGTTTAAAATGTTTCAATGTGGTCCTTCCGTCAAATAATGCTAACGTCATCTGTACTATGCTCTCAAATAAGGACATCACTATACACGTGTCAATCAGTGATTCACTATTGTATCAAATACTAAAACGACGCAGTTTTGATAATTGAGAGGGAAAATAGAAAACTGTGGATCTCATCTTCCTTCTTTGTTCATCTTCCTTTTCCGTTCATCTTCCTTCTTCGTTCATCTTCCTTTGAGGCTTGCACAAAGTAAATATGAGGCTTTTATATCAGCAGCAGGAAGTTGCCGTAAAGGCTTAACGCTGGCACCAAAGGGGGAATCACTGACCAAAAGTGGGGAAAGAAATTAACAAGGGGAAATTTCAATGATTGACATAAGAATTTTACATTACATTGAAAAATAAGAGGGAAAATGAAAAAGAGTCATAGGCCCGAATGATCAAATGCTTCCTATAGCAATTGTTGTTGAATATGAGAACACAGAATCATAGACCTGCTCATATGGGATATGGGTGGAGCAAAGGCTTGCAATGAGTTCTTCTTCATATCAGAACACAGTATAATTGTTTCAATTTGGTCCCTTATGTACATTTAGTGATTTCAATTTGGTCCTCGTCGAATAGTTAATTATTTCAATTTGGCCCTGTTATTTCTTATTGCCTGTAGTATTGTAACATCCCGGATAATTGTAGAAAATTTTTGTGAAATGGAAATATTAAAAATTGTTTTTAGGAATTTATTTGATATTTTTATGAATTATTGGGTGTGATTAAAAGAAGACAAGTTAAATTAAATCTTTAAAGAAATTGTAAAGGAAATGGAGAGATGACCGGTTGAAGAGGTTACCGGTTGGAAGTGACCGGTTGAGAAGGTAACCGGTTGCCATGAGTTTAAATAATGAATTCCTTCTCTTTCTTCAATCATTTGCGCAATCATTCACTTTCTTTCACGTGAAGAACTTCTGCTACTTTTCTTCTTCTTCCTCCATTGATTGAGAGCTATAAGCTTTGAAGGAAGGTTCATTTTACAAAGCTGTGACAGAGGTTTTAAGGTAAGTCCTTTGAACCGTTTAAACCTCTTTCCTTTCTTTTCTGGACCGAATGCTCATGTGTATGGAGGAGGGTACTGTTCCGATCCCACTCCTCCTGGTAGTAAGCCTGTAAATGGCCCTTGACCGTGTGGATGATGGTGTGATGTTAATGAACTTCACATTCTAAACCCGTAGGTGGTGGAACAAACGCTGGTGGAACGTTTAAAGAAGTTGCTGCTGGAACGGAGGAGGAATAGTGAACTCAGAAACTATTCAGGCGTAGAACAGAGGTAAGGGGGTGTTCAGGTTATAATTAATTAGAATAGGACATACTGTCCGAGTCATTGTAATGACTGTGAACCGAGTGAGAGTTGATGCTGAATGAAAACCGTGTGTGTTGTGAATGTATATGCGTGTGAATATGCACACAGATCGGTTTATGATCGTGTGTGTGTGTATGACAAGAAATGAGGTGTTGAATGAAAGTTGTGAATGTGTATGCATGTATTTATGTGCACACCGATCGGTTTAGGATCGTGTGAATATTTGTTATGAATGTATATGGATGAATGAGAACACCGATCAGTTTCTGATCGTGTGTGTGGCATATTCCGAGTGTGGAATATTCCGAGTGAGATTCAATTAAAATGATGCTGTGACAATCGGTATTTTGTGGCAATATAGAGTCGGGTTTGACAAGCAGGTCACCCGAGTGATGTTATTAATGAGTCGGGTTTGACAAGCAGGTCACCCGAGTGATGTTATTAATGAGTTGGGTTTGACAAGCAGGTCACCCGAGTGATGTTATTAATGGCCACTTGTGAAATGTGAATGTGATTGTGGTATGAGACGACCAACGGTATATGTTACCCTCGTTTTTGGCTTAAGTGGTCAAGCAGGACCCAGTTGAGCTACCCAGAGGTCTATGACCCAGTGGTTGAGGGGGAGTCAAGCAGGACTCGGTGAACCAAGCATGGTTCACAAAGTGTCAAGTAGGACCCCCAGCTGAAGGTCGATCCTTTGAGTATCCGGATACTGTGCCAATTTTGACTGAGTCAGTGGTGATAAATGATGATTTGATAATTCTGCTGAGTACAATTGGTTTTAATTGCCGAATGAAAGTTGAAATAATTGTTTTGGTTGTATTTACCAAGTGTGAATTGTGGTATTTGACGAGTGTGAATGGCTCTATTTGCTGAGTGTGGTTTGCTATGATTACCGAGTGTTGATTGCTATAATTGCCGAGTGTAAGTATATTGCCGAGTGTGAGTTAATTGACGAGTGTAATGTGCAATTTGAGGATAAAGCAAGCGGACGGAGTTTATACTCGTATGTTATTTAAATTCCGTTCTAGATTAATTAGGATGCTAAACACTCACCCTTGCTGTGGTTTACATTTTTAGTAACCAGTGACAGGAAGAGGTCGGAGCCATGGAGGTGCGCCAAGCGGAGGACTGATGCCAAGGCACCGAGTGAATTAAATGAATTATGTAATATATGTATATTTTGAGTTTTCTGAGTGTTTGATGCTACAATGTGTTTCCTGTATGATGAAATAAATTTGAATCGGTATGTTGTGTGAAGTGAGTATAAATTCTTGATGTTAAATGATTGGTGTTTATTTTATGAGTGAATTTACATTGCTGTAGCAGAGTCGATTACCGGGTGAAGCTAGCCGAGTGGATTCTTTCTCATCTGAGCAAGGGCCGATTGAATTGGTGCCTATTTTCGTTCAAGTGAGTATCCCTCATTTCTGAGTGAAGAATAACCGAGAGACCCACTTCCGAGTGGAAAGGTTAGAGTGTCTCCGAGTGAGCTATGGCTGAGACTCTGAGTGAATGAAAGCTAAGACTTTTCCGAGTGATGAAATTGTGAGCTGTTACCGAGTGACACATAACCGAGTGGTCCTTTTCCGAGCGAAACCTCGACTCGTGAGTTTGGTTCGCCGTGTGGCATTCGCTCAAGCGAGTCGACACTCGCTTAAGCGAATCAGGGGCTCGCTTAGGCGATTGACCCCTGACTCTGCTTTCCTTCTTTCGCTGTTTCTGAATAACTCTATTTTATTAATGGTTTCAGTTCCAAACGATTTCATTCGGTTATTACTATTTTAAGTATGATTTTATTATTTTGAATATATTTAATAAAAGTAATTATTATTTTATATTGGGACCGGGTGGATTTTTATTAAAAGCGAAAAATCTATTGTGAAAAATGAGTAACTTTGACGAGGGTCGTCACAGTTGGTATCAGAGCGGTTCTTTCTAGAGCCGAGTGGATGGGTGAACCGAGTGATTGTGTGAGTCCTATGATGGACTATGTTTGCATTCTATTGCAGTGTTTGTGATTGTTTGTGCAGCTTGGCATCATTCCCTTGGCACTCCAGTGGCGTTGTATTTTATATGAGGTAATTATCTGACTTCTTGGTAGAGCATTGGTTATTAATGGTGATGTGTTTATTCATTGTAGAAATACCTTATGGCCGAAGGGACTAGTTCTGGTGGAGGAGATGACTTCATCTCAAAGTTTTCTCAGTTGATGAGTAGGACCGAGTCCGGTCCCACTCTTGATAAATTCCTGAAAAGGAATCCCCCTGCCTACAAAGGAGGGCACGATTATGATGGGGCATATATTTGGATCAGATAACTTGAGCAAGCGTTTGAGTATTTTGAGTGCTCGGAGGAGCAAAAGGTTCAATTTGCAACCTACCAATTGAAGGACGAGGTGAGGGTATGGTGGTCTCGGACCAAGGTTCAGATAAAGGCAGGGAATGAACCCGTAGTATGGGCGAATTTCTGAAAGAGATTCCTTGTCAAATACTTCCCGAATAATTATAAAATCCGAAAGGAATTGGAATTCTTGAAGCTGGAACAGGGCCGAATGTCAGTGGCCGAGTACACTGCTAAATTTGACGAGCTGTGTGATTTCTATCATCCTTTCTCTTTGGAAGGAACCGAGGGCAGCAAGTGTGCCAAATATGAGTCAGGATTACGGATTAAACTCCGTAGTGTAATTATGCCGATGGAGATTCGGGATTATCCGAGTCTGGTAAACAAGGCTAGGCTAACTGAAGAAGCGCAACTACAGAGAGCCTTTCAGCCGAGAGATAAGAAACAGCTGAAGGCAAGAGGGTTTAACTTCAAGAAGACGGGTCAGTCTTTTCGTGGCAGTAAGTTTTCTGCTATGTCTTCTTCTTTGTCTGGTCGGAGTCCTACTGGCCGATCAGGCAGCCAGTCGGGTAGCCGAGTGTGCTACAATTGTGGCCAGGAAGGTCATATTGCAAAGCATTGTCCATCCAGTCAGATTGTCTGTTTCCAATGTGGATAACCAGGACACATTAGACCCGATTGCCCACAGAGGCAACAACCGATTGGACATGGCAGCCGAGCCAACACTTCTGGGACTCGGGGTGTTAATGTTCCGAGAGGAGGTAGACACGGAGCTGGGCGTGGTGGCCAACACTCGGGGAGAGCAGATGCTCAATCCAGTGGTGCACAGAATGTCATGACCGGGCGTGTATTTGCTTTTGATGCCTCGGAAGCTGTAAAGAATGACAACCTGGTGCAGGGTAAGTGCCTCATTCATGGCTATCTTGTTGATGTAATCTATGATTCGGGTATGACCCATTCGTTTATTTCTGAGAGTTGTGTACAACGGCTTGGTTTGCCGATTGTATTAATAGAGAACGCTCTTAGTGTCTCCACTCCTACTGGTTCAATTTTCTAGGCAACTACTATGTGTGGGGAGTTGCCGATGCAAGTAGAAGATCGTATTTTCCGAGTGAATCTGATATGTATGCCGTTGAAGAACCTAGATGTTATCCTAGGTCTCGATTGGTTAGCTGATAACCGAGTGATGGTGGACTGCTATCGGAAAACTATTGTTTTCTCTCAGGAACTGGACACCAAGAATATGGTGAGTGATGTCTCTGCCACCTATGTTGTTTTATTTACTTCGGAGGGTCGGTATAATATTATGCCGAGTGAAATTCCAGTAGTATGTGAATTCCCTGACGTATTTCTGGAAGAAATTCCGGAGCTGCCTCCCAGTCGGGAGATTGATTTTTCGATTGATTTGATTCCCAGGGCCGAGCCGGTGTCCTGAGCGCCTTATAGAATGTCTTCGGTGGAATTAACCGAAGTGAAAAAGCAAGTGAACGAAATGCTTGAGAAGGGATTTATCCGACCGAGTGCTTCACCGTGGGGTGCTCCTGTACTGTTAGTGAAAAAGAAAGATGGTAGTATGAGGATGTGTATAGATTACCAATAGTTGAATAAGCTGACTGTAAAGAATAAATATCCGTTGCCACGGATTGATGACTTATTGGATCAGTTGCGAGGCGTTGTCGTCTTTTCTAAGATCGACTTGAGATCGGGATATCATCAAATCTGAGTAAAGTCGGAGGATATTCCCAAGACGGCTTTTCGGACTCGGTATGGGCACTTTGAGTATGTTGTAATGCCCTTTGGAGTGACAAATGCTCCTGCTATTTTCATGGACTACATGAATCAAATTTTCCAATCATATTTGGATCGGTTTGTAGTGGTATTCATCGATGACATACTGGTGTATTCAAAGTCGATTGAGGAGCATGCTCAACACCTTCGAATTGTTTTGCAGATACTCCGAGAGAAGAAATTGTATGCTAAGTTATCCAAATGTAATTTCTGGGAAGAAAGTGTATAATTCTTGGGGCATGTGATTTCCCGAGAGGGTGTATCAGTAGATCCGACTAAGATTGAGGCGGTTATGGCTTGGGAAAGGCCTCAGTCGGTAACGAAGATTAGGAGTTTTCTCGGATTAGCTGGGTACTATCGGCGTTTCATTGAAGGTTTTTCTCAGATTACACTTCCTTTGACTCAGTTAATGAGAAAGGAGAACCCATTTGTTTGGTCGAAAGAGTGTCAAATGAGTTTCCAAACTCTTAAATGATGTTTGACGACTGCCCCAGTGCTTGCACTGCCTGATGTGACACAGGAATTTGTAGTGTATTGCGATGCATCCAAGTTTGGTTTGGGATGTGTGCTTATGCAAGCCGACCGAGTGATTGCCTATGCTTCAAGGCAATTGAGGCTACATGAACAGAACTATCCGACTCATGACCTTGAACTCACAGCAGTGGTATATGCCTTAAAGATTTAGCGTCATTACCTATATGGGTCTCGGTTTGCGGTGTTTAGTGACCACAAGAGCTTGAAGTATTTATTCGACCAGAAGGAACTTAACATGAGGCAAAAGAGATGGGTGGAGTACCTAAAAGATTATGATTTCGACTTGAGGTGCCACCCGGGCAAAGCATATGTTGCTGCCGATGCACTGAGCAGAAAAGTATTGCACACGACTTTCTTGATGGGCAAAGAGCAAGAATTGTTGGAGAGCTTTCGGGATATGAACCTTGGAGTCGTTGTGAACGCTCCAAACCGAATGACAGTCGGTATGCTGAAGATTTCCAATGAATTTTTGAAGTCCTTAGCTATGGCCCAAAAGGACGACGAGGAATTGCTGGATTTGCTTGACACTCAAGCAAGAGGCAAGGACATGGAATTAATTCAAGGAACGGATGGAATTTGGAGATTCCGAGACCGAGTGGTGGTGCCTGCACACGGTGATTTCAGGCAAACCGTGCTGACCGAAGCACACAAGAGTTCTCTGAGTATTCATCCCGGTATTACGAAGATGTACCACGATTTGAAGAAGGAATTCTGGTGGCCGGGAATGAAGAAGGCAATTACCGAGTACGTGAAGTCCTGTGTGATATGCCAGAAATGCAAGGTTGAACATCAGAGACCCCCAAGTTTACTTCAACCTTTGGAGATTCCGATTTGGAAGAAGGAGAGTATTACCATGGATTTCGTATTCGGGTTACCGCGTACCCAATCCGGGTGCAATGCGATCTGGGTGATTGTAGACCGATTGACCAAGAGTGCTCACTTCTTGGCCATGAACATGAAATGGTCATTGGACCGACTGGCAAGGTTGTATGTTACTCAGATTGTACGATTGCATGGCGTACCCTTGAGTATCATTTCCGATCGGGATCCCCGATTCACTTCTAAATTTTGGGGAAGTCTGCAACGGGAATTGGGTACTGAGCTGAGACTGAGCTCGACTTATCATCCTCAGACCGATGGTCAGTCAAAACGGACTATACAGACTCTTGAGGATATGCTGAGAGCCTGTGTATTGGAGCAGGGTGGCTCATGGGAAAAGTATTTACCCTTGGTGGAATTTGCGTACAACAATAGCTATCATAGTAGCGTCGGAATGGTTCCATATGAAGCTTTATACGGTCGGAAATGTCGTACACCATTGTGTTGGAATGAGAATGGTGAAGCCATTCATCTTGGACCCGAGTTGATTCAAGAAATGAATGAGCAGGTTGCTCTAATCCGAGAGAAGATAAAGATTGCCCAAGACCGACAGAAGAGTTATTATGATAATCGGCATAGACCACTTGAGTTTCAGACGGGTGATTGGGTGTTCCTAAAGGTTTCACCGACTAAAGGAGTTGGTCGGATATTGAAGAGTCACAAGCTTAATCCGAAATACATTGGACCGTATCAAATATTGGAGAGGATCGGTAATGTTGCTTACCAACTGGATCTTCCCCAGTCGTTAACTAACATCCATAATGTGTTTCATGTGTCACAACTCTGAGCGCATATTCCGAGTGATTCGATGATTGTGCCGAGTGACTCTATCGAATTGAAGGAAGACCTGACGGTGGAAGTTACACTGATCGGTATTGAGGAGTATCGAACCAAACGGCTAAGGAATAAAGAGGTGCCATTAGTGAAAGTGAAGTGGCAGAATCTGAATGGGGTAACCTACACTTGGGAATTGGAATCGGACTTGAGAAGGGTGTACCCCAATCTTTTTCAGTAAGTGCATGGATTTCAGGGACGAAATCCCTTTTTAGGGGGGGTGAATCTAACATCCCGGATAATTGTAGAAAATTTTTGTGAAGTGGAAATATTAAAAATTATTTTTAAGAATTTATTTGATATTTTTATGAATTATTGGGTGTGATTAGAAGAAGAGAAGTTAAATTAAATCTTTAAAGAAATTGTAAAGGAAATGGAGAGATGACCGGTTGAAGAGGTTACCGGTTGGAAGTGACCGGTTGAGAAGGTAACCGGTTGCCATGAGTTTAAATAATGGATTCCTTCTCTTTCTTCAATCATTTACGCAATCATTCACTTTCTTTCACGTGAAGAACTTCTGCTACTTTTCTTCTTCTTCCTCCATTGATTGAGAGCTATAAGCTTTGAAGGAAGGTTCATTTTACAAAGCTCTGACAGAGGTTTTAAGGTAAGTCCTTTGAACTGTTTAAACCTCTTTCCTTTCTTTTCTGGACCGAATAGTCATGTGTATGGAGGAGGGTACTGTTCTGATTGTTGTTCAAGTGACCTCAATACTCAAGAGGGGGGGTGAATTGAGTTTTAAAAACTTTGAATTGGAATGCCTTTGAACTTGATTTTTATTTCCAAGTTTGCAAGAGAATGCAAGTTAAATCAAGTTAAAGGTAGTATGCAATGCACAACAAGGATAAATATAGCTGAAGCAATTTAACAAACACTTGGTGGGCAGTATTTAAAATGTATCTAATTAGACAAGCTCAAGTATGCAATTCTCAATCAATCAACACAAATCAACCAATTATAGTATATGAAAGTAAAAGAGTAAGGGAGAGGAGCTTGCAAACCGATATAACGAGTTCCACCAACACCGGTGTACGTCTCGCCTCTAAGCAACCCACTTAGAGGATTTCCACTATTGAAGTTTAAAGATACAAGCTATGAGCAATTACAGCTTCCTAGTGTCCCACACTCAAGAACTCAATCCTCACTAGCACAAGGGCAACCCACCCAATCTCTCAAACTCTCAATACCCAAAGGTTGAACCCCAACCTTTGTGACCACTCAACCTAGAGTGAAAATCTTTGTGTTTGTTGAAGTGTTTACAAGGAAATAACTCTCTTAATAAAGTGGATAAGCAAATGATAGCTCATACAATTTCTAATCTCTCAAGAAGAGAGGATATACAAATGAAATCTCAAGATATACAAGAATAGAGCTTACAAAGCACAAGAGTGAGCAAAGGAATTGTAGCTTCTTGGTGTGTCTTTTGTGCTTGAGTTCCTCTTCAATTTATAGAGCCATTTGAAAGCTTGAGGAGTGCCTTTCTTCTTCCTAGCTGTTGCACATAGTGGAGATCTGAAGAAGTAATGGAGAAATATGCTGGTTTCCCACTAATATGTGTTTTCCCACTATCGTAATCGATTATCCCTTAAGGTGTAATCGATTACACTTTGAATTTTCCATCTCTATTCGCTATGTAATCGATTAGCTTCATTTGCCTAATCGATTATCTTCAAGTCAGAAGCTTGATAATCGATTTCCTTTTGCCTTGTAGTCGATTAGCAAAGATGCCTGATGCATTTAATTTGGCTTCGTAGCTTCGTAATCGATTATATAGTCATAGTAATCGATTAGCTTGATTCCAGTAGCTATGTAATCGATTATTTCAATTGCTGTAATCGATTAGCTTATGCCCTGTTGCAATTGTTCCAAAGACAGAATCACTCTAATCGATTAGACCGGGCTTCCTAATCGATTAGCTTCGCACTGTTTCATGTCTTCTTTGTTTTTGCAAGACTTTCTTCAAGAGTCCTTTGTCATTATCAAAATCCTTGATCCTGAAATCATATTCAAACACATTCTCCCCCTTTTTGATGATGACAACCATGTTCATCTCTTGAGGGTTGTTAATTTTAACCAAAAGACTTATCTCTAATTTTATCTCTTGCAAAAATATATCTGCTGCATTATCTCTTAATCACAGTTTCAAATAGCAGAGTTTCTTTTTCAAATGTTCAGCATCTTTATCTCTTAACAATATCCTTATCTCTTAGCATTAACAAATCTCCCCCTATCAAAAGGAATTTATTAACCTCTTTACAAACTGTTAATCATTTGGCAATTATTTTGTTTTAGCAGCTTATTCCAGATGAACAAGATATGAACAAATAATTCTTCTCCCCCTTTGGAATCATCAAAAATACTAAAACAAGTATAGCATATAAGGAAAGACATATTTTTATTCAATGTAATGAAAGGGAGTACACCAAGGAAAGATTAATAACTTATGCAGAAAGGAAAAACAGAAAGCACAATAAAACTCTAGTTATCAGGATTAAAAAATCGAAGCTCGGAGATTTGGTGGGAGAGTTCTTCATAGCGCTGTTGCATCATCTCAAAGTGTTGCCGCTCAGTCATTGAGAACTCTTGAAGAGAGTTTTCAATGTGGTCGAAGCGGCGATCAAGATGAACATAGAGTGATGCAAAGGGGTCAGCAGGAGCGGATGAAGAGGCTTGAAGTGCAGCTGGTTGTTGAGGAGGAGGAGGAACGGGTTCATCTTCAGCAGGAGCTTCGAAGGGAATGTTGGCATCAATGCCCTCCATTCGTGAGTACCATGCTCCGTGTAGAAAAACAAGACCCATCTTAGTGAGGTGATGGGTGCCAATGCAAGCTCTTGGAGGCACTTTTTCTGATAATTCTCCAGCCAAGTCTACTCCACAATATTTTAAAATTTTGGTAAGGAGAATACCATATGGAAGTTTTTGTTGGTCTTTTGCGTGGCGCATGTGAAACTTGACCAATTGAACCCAGTTAATTGCCTTGTGGTTCAGCATCGCCCACATCAAGAGGACATCATCCTCTTCCACCAAGGCATAGTTCCCACCACGAGGAACTAACATTTTGACCAAGAAAAAGTGTAGGAGACGGTTGTTCATGGTCAAGTGTCCTACCAGTTTGTGGTTGCTCCTGGGGCGGTCAGCTTTCCACAAGGATTGACGAGCAGTTAGAGCATTGAAGCCCCATTCATCTTTTGGTTCTCCTCCATCAAAATCTACATTGTTGAGCGGCAGCATAGAGATTTCTGCAAATTGGGCGTTGGTGAGCTTGATGGTCACATTTTTCACTTTGGATTCGACCATCCCATTCACCAGTTTGAGATTGCAGTAGAATACCCTGATGAGTTCAGGATAATATTCTTCTTCCTTGAGGGTGAGGAAGGGAAAAAGGTTATAGTGGTGGAGGCATTGGGTGAAAGTGAGGCTATGGTTATCAAAGGTTTCCGCAATGGTGAAGTGGGGAGTCATGATTTCTTTCTTAGAAAATTTTTTAACAAAGTGTTGGAGGTCTCTAGAGGAGGAAAAGAACCTTGAGAAGTCAAGGGGGTTGTTGGCCTGAGCCATGGAGGACCTTGCTCTTTTAACTGTGCGGGAGGAAGCCATTGACAAGGAATGTAGAAAAAGATGAGGAGAGGAGAAGAGTTCTTAGGAACTTTTTAGAATGAGAAAGAGGAAGGAGGTAGTGTGAGTTGAGAAGGTGAAAAGAGAGGTATTTATAGGGAAAAATTAGGTCTAGAAGAGAGTGAGGTGAGTTAAGGGAGTGAAGAATTCGAGCAGACCTTGGAAACATGCGTTTTGACTCTGCAGTACCGATGCTAATCGATTACGAGACATGGGTAATCGATTAGCTCACTGTTTCTGGGGAATTTGAAGAGTTTCGAGCAGTGTGTAATCGATTATTGAAATAGAATAATCGATTAGTGAAGAAACAGAATCGTCCTAATCGATTGAAACAATATGGTAATCGATTAGTGAGAAGATGAAACGTTTTATACCTGAAACAGAGGCTGTGTAATCGATTATGGATTAGAAAGTAATCGATTAGATTAAAACAGAAACATTGTAATCGATTAGATATCAAAGGGTAATCGATTATCAATAAAACAGAAACGTGTTAATCGATTATGAGGAGCTGAGTAATCAATTATGTGGGTCAAAAATTCACTTTTATGCATTTTTCTCAAAGGAAGTTTGCAGTCTTAAAGAATCATGCCACAGACAATGCCAAATTCATACAAACATGCTATACAACAGTACTTTTATCAAAATACTTCATCATTCAAACATAATTGGTCATGTCAAGAATTCCTAATTCTCTTCTAATGTGGATGAATTGCTCCCTAGCTAAAGGTTTGGTGAAAATATCTGCTAGTTGCCTAGAAGTTTCAACATGCTCAAGTACACAGTCTCTTTTTAATACATGGTCTCTAATGAAATGATGCCTAATCTCAATATGTTTAGTCCTAGAATGCATTACAGGATTTTTTGAGATATTGATAGCACTAGTATTATCACACTTAAGAGGCACATGGTTCAATACAACTCCAAAGTCTAGAAGTTGTTGTCTCATCCAAAGGATTTGAGCACAACAACTACCAGCTGCAATATATTCTGCCTCAGCTGTTTATAGCGCAACACTTACTTGTTTCTTGCTATGCCAAGAAACAAGAGAACTACCAAGCAAGTGACATGTTCCGCTAGTGCTTTTTCTGTCAAGTTTACATCCTGCAAAGTCTGAATCAGAGTAACCAACTAAAATACATTCAGCCCCTTTGGGGTACCATAAACCAACATTTTGAGTCCCAACTAAATATTTCATTATCCTTTTTACTGCAGTGAGATGTGATTCCTTAGGACAAGCCTGGTATCTAGCACACATACACACAGCAAACATGATATCCGGTCTACTAGCGGTTAAGTAAAGTAAGGATTCTATCATACCTCTGTATTTTGTGAGTTCAACATCCTTACCTTTCTCATCCTTGTCCAAATAGCATGAAGTGCCCATGGGTGTGGCTATATCATTTGCTTTATCCATATTGAATTTTCTGAGTAGTTCTTTGTAGTACTTGGATTGATTTATGAATGTGCCTTCATTGGTTTGCTTGATTTGTAGTCCGAGGAAGAAATTGAGTTCCCCCATCATGGACATTTCAAATTCTTCCTACATTAGCTTAGCAAACTCCTTGCACATTGAATCATTAGTGGCACCAAATATTATATCATCAACATAAACTTGTACCAATAGTATGTTATTCTTTTTGTGCTTTATGAATAAAGTTGTATCAACCTTCCCTCTTTCAAAATGATTTTCTAAAAGAAATTTGCTCAACCTTTCATACCAAGCTCTTGGAGCTTGTTTCAAACCATACAAAGCTTTCTTTAATTTGAAAACATGATTTGAAAATTGATGGTTTTCAAAACCTGGAGGTTGATCAACATATACTTCTTCTTGAATGTATCCATTCAAGAAAGCACTTTTAACATCCATTTGGTACAATTTGAAGTCCCTACAGCATGCGAAGGCTAATAGTAGTCTAATTGCTTTTAATCTAGCTACGGGTGCATACGTCTCTTCATAATCAATGCCTTCTTCTTGATTATAGCCTTTAGTTACTAGCCTAGCTTTGTTTCTAGTAATTATTCCATTTTCATCCAGTTTATTCCTAAAAACCCATTTGGTTCCTATTATTTGGTGATCATTGGGTCTTGGCACGAGCTCCCAAACTTCATTTCTTTCAAATTGATTTAGCTCTTCTTGCATGGCCAACATCCAATGTTCATCAATAATAGCCTTATTTATGTTCTTGGGTTCTATTTGTGATACAAATGCTAGGTGATTACAAGTATTTCTAATAGCATTTCTAGTACTTACACCTTGAGTTATTTCACCTATGACTTTGTCTAGAGGATGATCCTTCAAAGTGATCCATTGTTGTGGTTCCTCATGTTTGGCTTTATTTGTGTCTTTGATCTCTCCTTCCTTGTCATCTAAGGTCAATTCTTGAAGAGTACCTACAAGATCATCAACATCTTCCTTTCTCGGAGGGTTATGGCTATTTTCATCAAATTTGACATGAATAGACTCTTCAATGGTGTTTGTTTGTTTGTTGAAGATTCGATAAGATTTACTAGATTGAGAGTACCCAAGGAAGATTGCCTCATCAGATTTGGCATCAAACTTTCCTAGATTATCCTTTCCATTATTGAGCACAAAACATTTACATCCAAAAATATGAAAGTGTGAAATGTTGGGTTTTCTACCCTTGTAAAGTTCATAGGGGGTTTTCTTTAGAATAGGCCTTATTAAACATCTATTCATTACATAACAAGCGGTGTTTACCGCATCGGCCCAAAAGTGTTTTGCAATATGGTTTTCATTTAACATGGTTCTTGCAAGCTCCACCAAGGATCTATTTTTCCTTTCAACTACTCCGTTTTGTTGTGGAGTTCTAGGAGCTGAAAAATTGTGATTAATACCATGTTTTTCACAAAACTTTTCAAAATATTGATTTTCAAATTCTCCCCCATGATCGGTTCTAATGGATGTAATTTTAGAATTTTGCTTATTTTGGATAATCTTTGCAAGTTTCTTGAATGCATGATATGCTTCATTTTTATGAGCAAGAAACAATGTCCATGTATATCTAGAATAGTCATCTACAATAACTAGACCATAGTAATTACCTCCAAAGCTTTTGATTTTGGATGGTCCAAATAAGTCCATGTGCAAAAGTTGTAAAGGCCTTTGTTTGGAAACAATATTTTTGGATTGAAAAGATGCCTTTACTTGTTTTCCCTTTTGACATGCATCACAAAATCTATTTTCAAACTTAAGCTTTGGTAATCCAATCACTAATTCTTTGGAAATAAGTTTGTTCAAATGGTCTACATATATATGAGCTATTCTCCTATGCCATAGCCAAGTTTCATCCTCTTTTGAAATGAAGCATTGTTCATCATTTGTAGACAAACTATCCACATCAATCATGTAAATGTTATTAATCCTTTTTCCAATAAATTTGACCTCTTTGTTTAGCTTATTCTCAATTATACAGCAATTGGATTCAAATAAAACTCTATATCCTTTGTCACATAATTGACTTATGCTAAGTAGATTATGTTTGAGGCCTTCAACATACAACACGTCACTTATTGATGTGGAAGAATTCTTACCAATATTTCCGATGCCTAGGATTCTTCCTTTGGTGTTGTCTCCGTAGATGACACTTCCTTTTCTCTTGGGAGTGAATGATGTAAACTTGCTTATGTCTCCCATCATATGCTTTGAACACCCACTATCCAAGTACCAATGGGTGTTGCTTGCCTTGAAGCATACCTACAAAACAAGATTAGTTTAGAGAACTAGGTACCCATTTTATGTTGGGTCCTTTTAGGTTAGCTTGTGGTAATGTTCCTTTGGGAACCCACACCTTTTTCATAACCTTTGGCCCTAATTTTCTAACATTGCAATTCGAAGAGTTATGACCTTTAAAACCGCAATGATGACATTTTATAAAAGGTGAAGATGATTTGCTTGGTGGTACAAAGAAATTTTTATAGTGTTTTTCCCTTTTGTGATTGCTATTTTCTTGAATATATCCTAGCCCGGTTTTATTAAACATGCATCTTTGTTGTCCAAGCAAGATATTCAAATTGTCTCATCCATTAGTGAACTTTTCTAATGTCTTATTTAGATCTACAACCTTTGTTTCTAACATCAAGCATCTTTTTGCAAAGTCACATGGTTTATCCTTAGAACATGCTTGAACATTCTCTAATTCTTCTTTTAAGCTTTCATTTTCTTTACATACCTCCATAAGATGCATTTCAAGGGTGTCACTAGTTTTCCTAGATGACTTAAGCCTATTAGACACTTTTATAAATTTATCATATAACTCCTCAAAAGCATCTAGTAGTTCATTCTTATCTAAGTCAAGAAGGTTTACCTCATTATCTTCTTCTTGGTGATTGGCCATTAAGCAAAGATTTGCTTCCTCATTTTCCGAATCGTCGGAGCTACTTACATCGTTCTCATCCCAAGCGATGTAAGCTCTTCTTCTTCCTCGTTTATCCTTGCCCTTCTTTTTAAGATTTGGGCAATCGGCCTTGAAGTGCCCTTCCTTGCCACATTCGAAACAACTAGGTGAAGAAGAAATTTCATTTGAAGTTGGCTTCTTACCTTGGGGCTTGAAGTTCTTTTGGAATCTTTTGTTCTTCATGAATCTTCCGAATCGTTTTACAAACAGCCCAAATTCCTCTTCTTCATCCATGTCACTGCATGATTCTTCTTCATGTATAGAGGTGGCTTTGAGTGCTAAGCCTTTCTTTTTGGAAGATTTTTCTTTTTCCTCCGCTAGCTTTAATGCTTTTAGTTCTTGCTCTTGCTCTTGTAATTTTCCAAAGAGTGTTGCAAGAGACATCTCATTGATGCTTGGAGATTGTTTTATGGCTGTGACAAGTGGTTGCCATTCCCTGCTAAGACTTTTTAAAACTTTATGCACAAGTTCTTTGTTAGTGTAAACTTTACCAAGAGTAATGAGATGATTAATAATAAGAGTAAATCTTTTCTGCATATCTACAATGGATTCTCCTGAGTTTATTCTAAAGCTTTCATATTGACTTGTCAAGGTACTAATCTTGGAGTCCTTCACATTGTTAGTACCTTCGTGAGTTACTTGTAGAGTATCCCACATTTCCTTAGCGGTTTGACAATTCATTATTCTAAAGAATTCATCTTGACCTAATGCCATAGTGATTAGATTCTTTGCCTTATAGCCATATTGTACTTTCTTTTCTTCATCACTGGTCCATTCATCTATAGGCTTTTCCACATTCTTACTATCAACAGTATGCATTGGTATATAAGGACCATTTTCAATGGCATTCCAAATTCTCAAATCAATGGATTGAATGAAGATTTTCATTCTTTCTTTCCAAAATGCATAGCCTTCCCCATTGAAAGCGGGAGGTCTGTTTATAGCACCACCCTTGGGAAAAATGTTATGAGAACTTGAGGCCATCTAGTCTCTTGAAGCTGTTAAGCTTTATTTAACAAGAGTCAAGCTCTGATACCACTTGTTGTTCAAGTGGCCTCAATACTCAAGAGGGGGGTGAATTGAGTTTTAAAAACTTTAAATTGGAATGCCTTTGAACTTGATTTTTATATCCAAGTTTGCAAGAGAATGCAAGTTAAATCAAGTTAAAGGTAGTATGCAATGCACAACAAGGATAAATATAGCTGAAGCAATTTAACAAACACTTGGTGGGCAGTATTTAAAATGTATCTAATTAGACAAGCTCAAGTATGCAATTCTCAATCAATCAACATAAATCAACCAATTGCAGTATATAAAAGTAAAAGAGTAAGGGAGAGGAGCTTGCAAACCGATATAACGAGTTCCACCAACACCGGTGTACGTCTCGCCTCTAAGCAACCCACTTAGAGGATTTCCACTATTGAAGTTTAGAGATACAAACTATGAGCAATTGCAGCTTCCTAGTGTCCCACACTCAAGAACTCAATCCTCACTAGCACAAGGGCAACCCACCCAATCTCTCAAACTCTCAATACCCAAAGGTTAAACCCCAACCTTTGTGACCACTCAACCTAGAGTGAAAATCTTTGTGTTTGTTGAAGTGTTTACAAGGAAATAAATCTCTTAATAGAGTGGATAAGCAAATGATAGCTCACACAATTTCTAATCTCTCAAGAAGAGAGGATATACAAATGAAATCTCAAGATATACAAGAATAAAGCTTACAAATCACAAGAGTGAGCAAAGGAATTGTAGCTTCTTGGTGTGTCTTTTGTGCTTGAGTTCCTCTTCAATTTATAGAGCCATTTGAAAGCTTGAGGAGTGCCTTTCTTCTTCCTAGCCGTTGCACATAGTGGAGATCTAAAGAAGTAATGGAGAAATGTGTTGGTTTCCTACTAATATGTGTTTTCCCACTATCGTAATCGATTATCCCTTAAGGTGTAATCGATTACACTTCGAATTTTCCATCTCTGTTCGCTATGTAATCGATTAGCTTCATTTTCCTAATCGATTATCTTCAAGTCAGAAGCTTGATAATCGATTTCCTTTTGCCTTGTAGTCGATTAGCAAAGATGCCTGACGCATTTAATTTGGCTTCGTAGCTTTGTAATCGATTATATAGTCATAGTAATTGATTAGCTTGATTCCAGTAGCTATGTAATCGATTATTTCAATTGCTGTAATCGATTAGCTTATGCCCTGTTGCAATTGTTCCAAAGACAGAATCACTCTAATCGATTAGACTGGGCTTCCTAATCGATTAGCTTCGTACTGTTTCATGTCTTCTTTGTTTTTGCAAGACTTTCTTCAAGAGTCCTTTGTCATTATCAAAATCCTTGATCCTGAAATCATATTCAGACACACTAATCCCACTCCTCCTGGCAGTAAGCCTGTAAATGGCCCTTGACCGTGTGGATGATGGTGTGATGTTAATGAACTTCACGTTCCAAACCCGTAGGTGGTGGAACAAACGCTGGTGGAACATTAAAAGAAGTTGCTGCTGGAACGGAGGAGGAACAGTGAACTCAGAAACTATTGAGGCGTAGAACAGAGGTAAGGGGGGTGTTCAGGTTATAATTAATTAGAATAGAACATACTGTCCGAGTCATTGTAATGACTGTGAACCAAGTGAGAGTTGATGCTGAATGAAAACCGTGTGTGTTGTGAATGTATATGCGTGTGAATATGCACACCGATCGGTTTATGATTGTGCTGTGTGTGTATGACAAGAAATGAGGTGTTGAATAAAAGTTGTGAATGTGTATGCATGTATTTATGTGCACACCGATCGGTTTAGGATCGTGTGAATATTTGTTATGAATGTATATGGATGAATGAGAACACCGATCAGTTTCTGATCGTGTGTGTGGCATATTCCGAGTGTGGAATATTCTGAGTGAGATTCAATTAAAATGATGCTGTGACAATCGGTATTTTGTGGCAATGTGGAGTCGGGTTTGACAAGCAGGTCACCCGAGTGATGTTATTAATGAGTCGGGTTTGACAAGCAGGTCACCCAAGTGATGTTATTAATGGCCACTTGTGAAATGTGAATGTGATTGTGGTATGGGATGACCGACGATATATGTTACCCTCATTTTTGGCTTCAGTGGTCAAGCAGGACCCAGTTGAGCTACCCAGAGGTCTATGACCCAGTGGTTGAGGGGGAGTCAAGCAGGACTCGGCGAACCAAGCAGGGTTCACGGAGTGTCAAGTAGGACCCCCAGCTGAAGGTTGATCCTTTGAGTATCTGGATATTGTGCCAATTTTGACTGAGTCAGTGGTGATAAATGATGATTTGATAATTCTGCTGAGTGCAATTGGTTTTAATTACCGAATGAAAGTTGAAATAATTGTTGTGGTTGTATTTACCGAGTGTGAATTGTGGTATTTGACGAGTGTGAATGGCTATATTTGCTGAGTGTGGTTTGCTATGATTACCGAGTGTTGATTGCTATAATTGCCGAGTGTAAGTATATTGCCGAGTGTAAGTTAATTGCCAAGTGTAATGTGCAATTTGAGGATAAAGTAAGCGGACCGAGTTTATACTCGTATGTTATTTAAATTCCATTCTAGATTAATTAGGATGCTAAACACTCACCCTTGTTGTGGTTTACAATTTTAGTAACCAGTGACAGGGAAGATGTCAGAGCCATGGAGGTGCGCCAAGCGGAGGACTGATGCCAAGGCACCGAGTGAATTAAATGAATTATGTAATATATGTATATTTTGAGTTTTCCGAGTGTTTGATGCTACAATGTGTTGCCTGTATGATGAAATAAATTTGAATCGGTATGTTGTGTGAAGTGAGTATAAATTCTTGATGTTAAATGATTGGTGTTTATTTTATGAGTGAATTTGCATTGCTGTAGCAGAGTCGATTACCGGGTGAAGCTAGCCGAGTGGATTCCTTCTTATCTGAGCAAGGGCCGATTGAATTGGTGCCCATTTTCATTCAAGTGAGTATCCCTCATTTCTGAGTGAAGAATAACCGAGGACCCACTTTCGAGTGGAAAGGTTAGAGTGTCTCCGAGTGAGCTATGGCTGAGACTCCGAGTGAATGAAAGCTAAGACTTTTCCGAGTGATGAAATTGTGAGCTGTTACCGAGTGAAACATAACCGAGTGGTCCTTTTCCGAGCAAAACCTCGACTCGTGAGTTTGGTTCGCCGTGTGGCATTCGCTCAAGCGAGTCGACACTCGCTTAAGCGAATCAGGGGCTCGCTCAGGCGATTGACCCCTGACTCTATTTTCCTTCTTTTGTTGTTTCTGAATAACTCTATTTTATTAATGGTTTCAGTTCTAAACGATTTCATTCGGTTATTACTATTTTAAGTATGATTTTATTATTTTGAATATATTTAATAAAAGTAATTATTATTTTATATTGAGACCGGGTGGATTTTTATTAAAAGTGAAAAATCTATTGTGAAAAATGAGTAAATTTGACGAGGGTCGTCACAAGTATATTAAGTCTTGTAAAAACTTTTCTAAGATATGAAGTGGTATTTCTCTGATTTTATTGTCTTCTTAGTCTAGTAGTAGCAGCTAAACCCTAGCACCTCTATCATTGGTGCTTTCATTCACCCATTTCAAGGCCTCCCAAGGCCCTCACCTCTAAAGATGTGGAGGAAGCCCTCCAAGCTTTAACGGATAAAATGGGATCCTTGCAATCCCAGCTAGATGCCCAACTTACTGAAAAACTAGCTCTTCTGGAAACCCAACTACATGACCAGCATCAGGTCCATGCCTCTCGCCATAATAATCTGGAGCACATGCTAGATCGTCATATTGAAGCTCTTGCAGCTCTTCTGGGTCAGACTGCTGGAGCCCAATCTTTCCAACCAGGGGTAACCTTAGCCTCCGCGTCAGGTACTGCCAATGATACTTCTCATTCTCCTAGTGCTTCCATTTTCTGCAGAACCCCCCTACCCCACCCCCACAACCCACCATACTTCCTAATCCTACTATTCCCTTACCAACCCCTACACTCAATTCCACCACTTCAATTCAATTTGGCCACATACCAATTATGTCCAATCCTATTCATTCAATCTCACAAACCTATCCATCTACCCAACCGATCTTACCTTCCACCCCACTATATTTCCCTCATCACCCCAACTTTAACCCTACTCAAAACCCTAATCCTAGCCCCCCTAAGGTCATCATAAATAGCTTTGATGGCTCTGACCCCCTTGACTGGATTTTCCAAGCAGAACATTTTTTTCTGGTTTACCAAATCCCTATGGAACACCGTCTCTCATGGGTCGCTTTTTATATGAAAGGGGATGCTCTCAGTTGGTATAAATGGATGTACCAAAATAACTTACTCTCTGATTGGGGTTCTTTCACTAGAGCTTTATCTCTCCGTTTTGGGCCCTCCACTTACACTAATCACCAGGCTGAACTCTTCAAATTGCGCCAATTTGGTTCTGTTACTGATTATCAGGCCAGGTTTGAAAAGCTCTCCAACATGGTTTTTGGCCTCAATCAAGAGACTCTCTTAAATTATTTCCTTTCAGGATTACTTCCTGAAATCAGAAGTGAGCTGGCCATTCTCAACCCCCACTCTGTCAACCAAGCTATACATCTTGCTAAACTAGTGGAGGATAAAATCAGGGACTCTAAACCCAGAATTAGTCGTTCGCCTCCCCATCCTCTTTACCAAAACACTAATCCTCCACCCAACACCTCCAATATTCCTTTTAAACCTTCCCAACCATCCTTACCTATAAAAAAATTGACACTCGCCCAAATACAAGAACGCCGTGCCCAGGGCCTATGTTACAACTGTGACGAAAAATTTGTCATTGGCCATAAGTGCTCCACTAGTCGATTCCTACTTCTCCTAGTTGATGAGGAACCTGAATTAGCTTTTCCAGTCCACTCCGTGGAACCTTCACCTCCTATCCCACATACTGACACTATACATCTACCCCTTATAGACTCCTCCCAAGATGCCTTCCATTTTCATCTATCCCCTCAAGCCCTCTCTGGTCACCCCTCCCCTAGGACCCTTAAATTTACAGGTTACATCTCTGGCCTTCCCGTGATAATTCTTGTTGATACAGGGAGCTCCCACAACATTATACAAACCAGACTTGCCTCTCATCTCAAATTGCATGTTCACCCAGCCCCAAAATTTTCTGTTCTAGTGGGAAATGGTGCCCAAATTCACTGCACTGGTTATTGTCCTGAGGTTCCCCTATCCATTCAAAACCACTCATTTCATGTTCCATTTTACTTGTTACCTATTGAGGGTGCAGATGTTGTGTTAGGTATGGAATGGTTATGTACCCTAGGACCTATCCATTCTGATTTTCCCATTCCCAGTTTATCTTTTACCCATGAGAACCACCCTATTACCCTTACTGGAGATATGGACTTTACCCCATCACCTACAACCTACCACCAACTATCCCACCTCCTTCACACCAACTCTGTTGCCTCTTTTCACTTACTATCCTTTCAACCTATTTCATCCTCCACCACCACCACCCCTTCCCATGACCTGCACTGCCTTCCTACAGCTCTCCAAAACCTTATACATCAACACTCACATGTTTTTCAAGAACCCCAAGGCCTTCCCCCTTCTAGACCCCATGACCATCAGATTCCTTTACTTCCTAACACTTCCCCAGTCAGTGTTAAACCATATCGTTACCCTCATTCACAAAAAGAGGCCATGACCCATATTATCACCCAAATGCTACAGCAAGGAATTATTGTTCCTAACACTAGCCTTTCTCTTCCCCAGTCCTCCTGGTTAAAAAAAAGATGGGACTTGGTGTTTTTGTGTGGACTACAGGGCTCTGAATGCAATTACCATTCCTGACAAATTTCCCATACCCACTATTGATGAGTTACTGGATGAGTTAGGCTCAGCTACTATCTTCTCTAAGATAGACTTAAAATTAAGATACCACCAAATTCGCGTTTCTTCTACAGATACACATAAGATAGCATTTCGCACTTTTGATGGTCATTATGAGTTCCTAGTTATGTCGTTCGGCCTAACTAACGCACCCTCGACTTTTCAATCGGAAATGAATGACCTTCTCCGTCCCTATCTTAGGAAATTTGTACTAGTTTTCTTTGATGATATTCTTATTTATAGTACCACTTTTTCTGATCATTTGGTTCATTTATAATTGGTTTTAGAGTTGCTTTCTTCTAATAAATTTTATGCTAATCTTTCTAAATGCATTTTTGGTGTATCTACGGTTAGTTACTTAGGACATCAGATTAGCAGTAAAGGAGTTACCTCAGATCCTAAAAAAGTTCAAGCCATTTTGGATTGGCCAGAACCACGTTCCCTCACGGCCCTCAGAGGATTCTTAGGCCTCACCGGTTTTTACAGGAAATTTGTTCGGGATTACGCCTTACTCGCCGCTCCCCTCACCGACTTATTACGATCCACTACTTTCTCTTGGAATACAGAAGCCTCTAAGGCCTTTACAAAATTGAAAGAGATCATGACAAATATGCTTGTGTTAACTTTGCCTAATTTTGAAAAGCTCTTTGTTGTTGAGACTGATGCTTCTGGGGTGGCCATCGGTGCAGTTCTCTCTCAAGATAATCATCCCATCACCTTTTTCAGCAAACGGATGTGTCCACGAATGCAAGCTTCATCTGTTTATGTCCGCAAATTCTATGCCATCACTGAAGCAATTAAGAAATGGCGTCAGTACCTCATTAGAAGACACTTTCACATTTACACAGATCAATAAAGTCTCAAACACCTTAATTCTCAATCATTTCAGACTCCAGAACAGGTCAAATGGGATGTTAAATTACAAGGCTGCAGTTTTGATATATTTTACCGACCTGGCCATTCCAACGGTGCGGCGGATGCGTTGTCTCGTCGGTCCTGCGAAGACTAATCCCTCCTCCTAGCTTTGTCATCCCTATTCTGGTTCTTTTAGATGAACTCAAGGCTTATTTTTGCGATCATCCTGACGGTCAGGCTTTTCTTCAAAAACTTCATTCTGACCCTAGCATGAAAAGGATCTTCTCTTATTCTCATGGTATTGTTTATTTCAAGAATAAAATTTTTGTTCCAGACATACCTCAATTACGACAGAAACTAATCTTAGAGTTTCATACCACCCCTTCTGCTGGACACTCTGGTTGCAAGCCCACTGTTGCTCGCCTAGCAGCCACCTTTTATTGGCCTGGTCTCTACAAAAATGTGAAGACATTTGTCAAACACTGTGCTTCCTGCCAAATGAACAAGTACCTGCCACAAAAAAAATAGAGGTTACTACAACCTTTGCCAACTCCTAACCAAGTATGGGAGGATATCCCAATGGATTTTATCACCCATCTTCCCACTTCTTTTGGTCATACCGTTATTTGAGTGATTTGTGATCGACTTACCAAATTTGTGCACCTATTAGCTCTGCCTTCTAAGTTCACAGCCCCAGTGTTGGCCTCTCGATTCCTCTCTAAAGTTTGCAAGCTGCGTGGCATTCCTAAGTCTATTGTCTCAGACCGTGAACCTTTATTTTTAAGCACATTCTGGAAGGAGCTCTTTTGGTTGCAGGGTACCACACTAAAGTATAGCTCTTCTTACCACCCCGAAACTGACGGTCAAACTGAGGTCACCAACCGCTGCCTGGAGGCATATCTCAGATGCTTCACCAGTGACCACCCCAAACAGTGGTACAAGTTCCTCCACCTAGCCGAATACTGGTTCAACACTACCCTTCACTCCGCTATAGGAATGACCCCTTTTCAGGCTTTGTACGGCTGTCGTCCCCCTTCGGTCCTGGACTATTCCCCAAAATCTTCTTTTATTCCCTCCTTGGATGTGTCCCTACAGCAAAGACAACAACTGTTAGCCACACTAAAAGACAACCTTCAGGGAACAAGGCAGCGCATGATCACTCAAGCAAATCAAAATAGGCGGGATATTACCTTTGAAGTTGGTGAATGGGCTCTGCTTCGTCTACAACCATACCGGCAGGTTTCGATTTTTCGTCGTCCCTCTCAAAAGCTGAGCAATTTATGGGCCCTTCAAAGTCCTATGACGTATTGGGTTGGTGGCGTACGAACTGGAACTGCCCTCCTCAGCTCGCATCCACCCTGTTTTCCATGTTGCTCTGCTTCGAAAGTTCCATGGTCAAGATCCAGAAACTCAGTTCACCCCCTTACCGGTGTCTCCCTCGGATCCTATTTTTTCAGATCCTACTCCATACTCCGAGTCAACAGAAAAAGTCCCTTTGAGTTCCCTACCCAACCCCATCTCAGTTGGTGCAAACAATACGAACAAGTGTGATTCACACAAGTTAACATTGTCCACTCAGTTTCTCTCTCCTAAAACGCGTGATATGTCTGAGCCGTTCCATCAAAACACGTTTTCCACAGCACCATCTATTGTTGAGTCCATCGGTGCCCCACCCACTTCCGTGTCACATGCGGATGCATCTGTGCCGTTAGATCTCCAACGGTCTCCTCTCCATCCATCTGGTCCCTCCATTCAAAATGAAGGACCCAAGATATCCCACCCATCAGATCTGCCCGAGCAATCTCCAACGTCCAATGTGGCTTCGACTTCCGCGCCTGCACATGGGGTAACTTCTGTGATTTCCGCGCCTGGTTCCTTGAGTCATGCAACTGACTCCTCGATTCCCGTGAAGGCTGTTGCTATCCCTTTCCCATGTTCAGTGCCGTTGGATGCTCCCAATTGTTCCATCACTCCATCTCAACCATCCGGAGTTAGCACAATCCGTGCCACCCTGCCTCAGCCAATATCCACACGCCAACTCATCACAACCAGTTTTCCCAACCTTGAGGACAAGGTTCTTTTCCCACCCGAGGGTAATGATGGGCACCTGGCCCAGAATGAAGATAGGCCCAAAAGATGCAAAAAGACCCCTTTTTAGTTTAATGACTTTGTTTAAATTTTAGAAGTTGATTTTAAATTTTGGTTCAGGCCCTGTTATTTCTTATTGCCTGCAGTATATTAAGTCTTGTAAAAACTTTTCTAAGACATGAAGTGGTATTTCTCTGATTTTATTGTCTTCTTAGTCTAGTAGTAGCAGCTAAACCCTAGCACCTCTATCAAATTGATTACAAAGAGTTGATTAAGTTCTCTACAATTTTAGCAAAGCAAGATGTTTTAATTTTTTCTAATGTTTTAAGAATGAAGTGTTGCAGCAGAAATTCGGTTTATATTCATTCTTTATTCCTAATTCCCATGTCCCTTTCCTCCTCATATTCAGGTAAGTTTCACTTCCTTCATGGAACAATGTTTTGTTATCTCTCTTATTTTCATCAACCTTAAAATTCAATAATGAATGATTCATCTTCAATATTTTGTCTCTTTGAAATTTTTTGTTTCTGTTTTTGGGTTCTCCTACTTCAGGGGATTTTGTCTCATTTCCTTTCCAATTTTACTGTTAACTGTTCAGATTCATATGCTTTGAGTGTGATGAAAATAACAAAATGAACAATTACTTTCTTCTTTAATCTTCAAAAGCTGTTGTTTTTTATTTTCTGGCGATTTGTGTTTGCTATTTTGGGAGCATATGGTTTTACTTTAGAAGAATTAGGGAAGAAGATGATGACAAACGGCGTTAGCATTATTTAAAGGAAGGACCACATTGAAACATTTTAAATCATATCGGGGACTAACTTGAACAAAAAAAAACTAAAGGACTGAGATGAAACCTTAGTGTAAAATAGAAGACCAAAAGATATATTTACCCTTGAAAATTTTACAGTTTTCCAACTCTGAATTTTGAATTGTCGTACAAATAAATATTTGGTTGCTCTGTTTTTTTAAGGTAAAAACTGGTTATTGGCGTCGTATCTGTTTGTTAAAAGCTATATCTATAATAATTATAATCAATTAATAATGTAAAAAATACTCTGAGAATGCATGAAAACTAAACTTCAATTGAAATAAATTAAGCTTGCAGTGATGCCTTTGTACATATAAGTATACACCAGTTGATATTATTTAAAAATGATTAATTAATTATTCTTGTCACTCATCAACTAATTAAGCATAAGTGAATAATGATTTAAAAAAATTAGTGACAAGGGATTTGGATAGAAAGCATAAAAGGGCATGTTTAAACATTTTCGTTGCTATCATTATTTAAAAAAAAAGAGGAAAGAAATTCAAGAAACTGAAAGTCAAAATTTTTTGTCTTGAGTCTGGGTTCAGAGTTGAATCTATTTGTTTATTTTGTCCCCATTCCTTTATGTTGTGATGTGATAGCCTTTTCCCCCCTTCTCATGCATTGCTTTGACAGTTTGACCCTATGAGTCCATGATCATATGTCACACTTAATTCGCAACAAAAGGAACCTATTATTTCATTAATTGCTGTAAAAAATATTTTATATTAATTTTTAAAATAATCAATATACAAAATAATCAATATTTTAAATTTTTTTATCATTATATTAATAATTGAAGTAAAAAATTTTCTATTAAATATTAAAATAACTAACTAGACCATCTTATTCAAGAACCAGAATAACTTCCGTTATCAAATCACTATCCTCATCAATTGTTTTTCAGGAAATATTTGGCTACAATATAAATTAATTTGGATTATCCATAAGGGGATTGTTACTTATTGAGATTATTTTTAAAATGGTTGAACAACTTTAAACAAATTGACTTAAATATATTTTTTATTCTTATAAAATATAGCTCTTTTAAAGAAAATTTTAGACTCGGTTTTCGTGGCGTGTGTTTAATCTTTTGTTTTGTCTAGTTCCATTATTACTTATATAATCAAACTCAACATGTAGGCGGGTGAATATCAAATTTTAGTCGACATCAAAAACATAGATAAGTTGGCAATGACAGTTCTAAATTAACCTTTGCAGAAGAGTAAGAAATTCCTCGTCAAATGAGAATGGTTAACCATTAATTTCATATCGATCTTAATTTCACATATAGTATACAAGATATATAGTTCTTGCCATGAACTATTAGATTATAAGATTTTCTAATACCAAAGGTTGGTTCAAATTTGGGTTTTGGTTCAAGAAACCAGTTTTTGGTTTAGGAGACCTGTTTTTTTTTGTTCTGGAAACCGGTTTTTCGTTCTAGAAACTGGATTTCTAAATTTGCATATAGTTAAAAACCAGTTTTAGGTTCAAAACCGTGAAACCAGTTTTTAGACCAGTTCCAAACCGGTTTATGTAAAAAGACCAAATTGGTTTCGTTGAAAATGTAGTTTGAATTTTGAAACCAAACCACTTACGTAGATATAAAACTGGTATGGTGCGTGTTTTCTTAAAACCTTAACCATGATTAGGCTTAGTAAATTTTGTCTTTCTTGTGATTAGGTGGCACTGCAAGTTATCTACTTGGGATGAGTCCATACATTGCTTCTTAAGTCAATGGAGGGAACACACCAATCAATACAAGGGAATTCTCCCTTGGTTGGATGTTTGGTTTTCTCTTTGTTGTTAGCCTTGTGGGCCTCTTCTCTATTGTTCCTCTAAGAAAGGTTGGTAGAAAACAATAGAAATATTATTATTCTGGAAAATTTGATCATAGCTTGCTAACATGCAAAATTTCAATTGAAGTACAAACTAACATACCCGAGTGGAACTGCCACAGCTCTTTTCATTAATTGCTTACACACACCGAAGGGAGCAAAGTAAGTATTAACACAATTAGTTTGCATAAGCATACTATAACAAATTTTTTTGTTAATATGTGATAGGCTTAACCATATATATCACTCTTGTGTAATCCAAAAAACAAGCTGTTTTGCTCTTCAAAAGCTTTTCTGGCAGCTCTACTTTTGCCTTTCTCCAGTGGTGGTTATTCACTGCAGGAGATGGTTGTGGTCTCCAAAGTCCAAGCCTACAATGAAAGGTATGCATATCTTTCATCCAAATGTATCGTATCTTATGCTATTTAAGATTGTTAGAGCAACTTTTTGCTTAAAATTAAACAACTATTGTATAGTAGGTAGTGGGGCTAAAGTTGTTTAGGGATAATTGATGAACCCATAAATCTGACTACAATATATAATTTGAATATGACTTCACAGGTTCTACCTTGATTTCTCACTGACCTATGTTGGAGTTGGAATGATCTGCCCTTACTTGGTAAATGTATCTCTGCTTCTTTCTTAGTGCTATAATCTCATGGGGCATTCTATTGTCCTGGATTGAGCAAAAGAAAGGAACCTGGTAGTGCAGATTTATCTGCTACCTGTCTAAGTGGCATCCAAGGATGCATGTTTACACACATATCCACTTCAGTACATAATTTGTATGCATATTAATGTTTAAAATCTGCTCTATTTGCTTCTTCAATAAATAAAAAATTGTTTAGAATCTGTTTACTCTGCATGAGTAAAATTTAGTCAATTTAATTCTTTCTTTATTATTGTATATTATATATACATTGGATAATTTAGTCTTTTCAAACTTTGTAAACAATTATTTTAGCTTTTTTTCAATTTATTTTTCACCGTTATTTGAAACATTTTTAATGTCTTTTTGTACTTACAGAAACTAAAGTAGTTGTTATTTTACAAAATCAAGGATCAATGGTACCATTTCAATTGAGGGAAGATACTACGATGGAAACAATTGAAATGGTACCATATTCTAGTGGCTTACCTATTCGCTCCAATTCTGGCCTTTTGCAATGCTGATGGATGTGGCCTCACTGATTGGTCTTTGGCATCAAACTATGGCAAAGTTGCCATCATCATATTCAGTTCTTGGGTTGGCCTTGCATGTTGTGGTGTCATGATGAGCGTTGTTTCCACAGCTTCTGACTTAATGCAAAACTTCAAAACTGGCTATCTCACTCTCACATCTCCACGTGCCATCTTTATAAGCGAAGTTTTAGGCATAGCCATTGGTTGCCTCATGTCACCTTTCATCTTGCTGTGTGGGGATTCTCTAAGGAATGTTTCAGCTGCTACATTTTGTCTTTCTGGGGTTACTCCAATTTGCATCAAGTTTTTGTCTGGGGCCATAAACAAGGTTGGCAACTTCTTGAGTAGTGGTTAATTGATGCTGCTTTCAAAGTAATGATGTTAGGTTATCAAACAATATCATAATAAGAATAGTTCTTTTACTTTATTTACATAGAATTACAAGGCCTCGTCAAACTCTTTAGTTAGTTTAATTAGAATTTAATTAACTATTCTAACTATTATATCATATATATCTTCATCAGGTTTGGTTTTGGACAGCTTATCCTTTATCAAGGCAGCATAGTTTATAAATATAATTTTTCTTACGATATTGAGCATGTAAAGTAAAGCCTATGCAATGAAATAGATAATTAAAAAATGGCAAGAAGATGCATAAAAACTGACTTACATAATCAATACTCCTACACTTACTCATGAAATTGAAAGACATATTGATTCTGATATGCAATGATTGTTTTTCATCCAATTACAAAACTAAGAGCTAGTATTCTTACTCATCTGAAGCACAAACCATCCATTACCTATATAATTCTCCTGCAGGAATATATGAAGCCATTTGCAGTGTCATATGATTTTGTTTTGAGAGAGAGAGAATTGACAAGCCGGATGCAAATTATGCAAGGAAATGGTCAATTTGTCAATTGTTCCTCCCATCGACCCCACTCCCTCGTATGACGAACGAAAATCAAGAAGCGTTAACACACCCATCAAACACTACTAGAGTGCGTCATCATAGGTCTAATTCTCCTCAACACCCCCTCATCCCCTTTCTTTAATATGATTACTGTATAAATGACCTAGAGACCCCTTGTGTAATTAAGTGACACATTTAATGTTAACCATTTCCTTTACATTATGTAAATGCAAAGTAATGTTGAATCCTTAGCATTTGTCAATTTTGATCATTTATCAATTTTGACTACATAAAAGTAGCTTTATAGCCTTCTATTTCTGACATTTTAAAGCTATAAACCCTAATCTCTAAAGTAATTTTCTATGTTTTCATTTTATTGTGAACATCAATATTTTTGTGCAAAAAATTAAACAACACCCTAGCAAACTTGTGTGATTTCAATCCTTCGCATTACATTAAACTCACTCCTTCATTATGCCTTCAATGGTAGATGGATCTAGTAGTGGGGGTTTAGTTGTTGGTTTAGAATCGATACATGTTTTATAAGAATCAAATTAAAACGAAATGTGGAGAGCTTTGGCCTGTGCTCTGAGTCTTCCATATATGATGCCTGGGTGTTGCGCACCTACCTTTCCTTTTCACAGTTTTTACATTGGTTTTAATAAAAATAATTTTATACCAGTTAAAATAATAATATAAAAAAATTATATTAATTATAAAAATAATCTGTATAAAAGATAATATTGAAAAAACAAAAGCAAGTGTCCACTTCTCAATCAGAAGCCAGGCTCAAGCTTGTTTTGGGTAAGGAGACTGAATTATCTGGACCATTTCGAAAGTGTAATAATGTAAATAAATATTGCAGATAAATGTGGTAAAGATGGTTTAGGCAGGAGTTTTGCTTAGTTATTGGATTTGAGGGGTCAAAATTGACAAGTAGGATTGAAAGCTAATGCATCTATTCATTTGCTGTAGTGATTGTGTGATATTTGGGGTCCAATTCCTTCATTTTTTGAAATGGCAATGTAGTCCAAAATAGCTCTCTATAATGAATTGCTTTTTTTTTTATTCATCATACCGGATACTTAAAACCATATCAGATAAGTTGTTTGGGGACCACAAAATCCATAGTATATGTGGTGTTTTTCAGATACTGAAATTCATATACTCCCTTTGTAGTTATAAACAAATTTTAAAAGTTTTTTTTATCTTAAATATTAGTTTAGACAAGAGCAAACTGTGGCGTGGTTATTAACCACTACCTCATACTACGAAAAAAGATGTTAATTTCAGATAGAATTTGAGATGAAGTTATTGTAACAAATTTTTGATGGATTGAGAATATTATTCATCTAAAAAAGCTTGTTGAAAATTTAAAAATTCTGTCATCTAAAACCATTTTTGACACATCAGGAACAATATTCAAGTGAAAATAAAATGTCCAAATTGGTTTCAATTGTTTTTTCTTTTTTGGACTAATTTGAGATGAAACTTTCAGATGTGTTTCAAACGGTTTGAAATGATTTTTTTCTATTTTTTTCATTCAAATTTCGAACAGGTAAGAAATCACATTTGATATGAATTTGGGACAAATTACAAATATAGTTTCACATAAATTTTAGACATAATGAAAAATTACAATGTTCAATGAAAATTATATTTTAGGATAGATTTCAAAAAGATTTGTTCTCAAAATTTATTTTAATAGAATTCAAACTTCTTTTAGTTAATGTGAAAACATGGATTCAAGAGATGAAGCAATTTACTCCTACTTGACCATAATAATAATTTATCGAAAACTAAAATGTTCAACGTAAAACATGGTATGTTGTTATAACAGTGTAAAAGCCTGTTTGTATAAAAATTTAGATTTGTAAACAAGGTTTGTAAATGAGTAAAATTATCATATAGTCAAACAGAATTTTGATTGTCTTAAACGACGTGAAAAATTAATATTAATTTTTAATTTTTTTTTTAAAATTTCGTTTTCTCAACTACATATCAAACGGAATCTAAATGTAAAGACAACACTGCAGATCTATTGTGTGATTCACACAAGAAGCCATTGTAATAACATAAACCAAAAAGTACATATTCAAAATGGCAAATGGCAAAAGATTATATTGAAGCACATGCCTACTGTGATAACCAAGACCCATTTTCCAATTTACCATGCATATCCCACAAAAACTCATCTTACATCTTACTCTTACAGTAACTACACCAATTGATGTCTCGGCTGCAATTCATGATCGGAGCCTTAGTGGTCTCATTTATCCTTATTAGCAAAAAATGATTGAAATATTGTTATCCATGTCAATTTTCAAGCACCCAAAATTCTACAACAATCACACCAAACAATGTTAACGACACTATAAACAGAATTCAGCGTGTGTTTGGTTGGAAACCAAACTCCGTTGCGTTCTCCGTTCCATCCCCGAACCTCCGTTCCCCCAACGGTGTTCTGTTTGGCCACACCACTGCGCCGTTTCGTCAGCCCAACCTCCGTTCAAAGCTCCGTTCCCAAGCCCCAACCTCCGTTCGCGTATAGATGGGTCTTCCCTCCCTCCACTGAACCTGGTTTGGTGAAAAGACCATCGAAGCCCTCGTTTTTACGCAGAAAACAAAGGAGCAACCATCAAAGGCACGGGCTTTACATGGTTTAGGGTCGATCTCGCGGAAAAGGAACGAACTTTGCGCAAGAAAGGTAGCCTTCGATTCCATTGCTCCATTTTGTTGGGTTTGGTTCTCTGGTTTTTGCATTGTGTTGTTGGTTTTCTGATATTGGGTGTGGGTGTTGTTGTCGTGGGGTGGGGGTTTCGGTTTGAGGTCGTGGCCATGGAGGGGATATGGGTTTAGGGGTGGTGGTGGTGGGGTTGTCGAGTGGGAGGGTGGGGGTTTCGGGTTAAGGGTGGGTGGGTCGTGGTGTGTGGGTTTCGGGCGGAGGCCAAGTGGGGTTCATGGTGGTGGGTGTACGGAGGGGTGTGGGTGGTGGGAAGGGTGGTCGGTGATGGGTGCTGCGGTAGGGGGTGGTTGCTGTGTATGGTGGTTAGGGATGGTGGTGATGGAGGTGCATGGTGGTTGATCTTATTCTGCTTGATCTTTTTCTTATTTCCAAGACCTCAAATTATTTTGCTCTGCTTGATCTTGTTCCTCTGTCTATGGGGGCGTTGTCATGGCTCAAGAACCACCACTGTCTTCAATGGTTAATCTCAATCCATTGCTTTTTTTTATGTTTGATGGAAATGTTATTTTATTTCAATGAATATAATTAATGTGTATAATGATCTATTAACTGGATTGTTTTTTTTCCTTCTTGAAGACCAAAATGCATGCTTGAAGTTAATCTCTTTGTTTTTAGGGGATTGTGTTACTTTTTTTTTGTGTAGATAGTAAATTAATACAGAAAATGTGTGGATTCACTTTATGTGAAGAATCTTCTTGTTTTCTTGCTGCTTGATGTTTTCTTTTTTAATAGCCTGTAACTTGACTTCTAAAAATTGTGGGCTCTAATGGTTTTCTTGTTGTTTCCTTGCAAATCTAGAATGGCCGGTGTTCTAGGTACAACCAATATTTTTTTTTATGCTGTAAAAGACGTTGGAGCTAATGTTATTATGATATCTCACTGGAGCTCACTAACTTTTGTTGCGTTTCTGCCTAATTTTTGAAAGTTATGACTGCTATGGTAATTTACTATGCAGGCTAGTAGTGAGCATTTTGTGTGCTTTGCCGTGCCTGAGAAAGAAGTAGAAGCTGTTGCAGAGGCATTGCAATTTGTATTCTATAGTGCTTTGAATGTTAGGCGTCTTTCTTAGGTGCCAAATCTAGTTCCAATACAACCAGATGGCAATTTCATTTGGATTGAATCAAATTCTTCTTTTCAATTGTGACATGAAATCAAGATTCAAGACTAAAAAGATTTAACATATTTGTAGATTCTTTTATTTGTATAAACTATAGACTTGTGTAACTATTCTTTGTTAAGTGGCTCTCTTTCCCTTGTAGTTACACCGAGGCAGATAAAGCATGCAATAAAAGTATAGACCACTTAACAAAAGGAAGCAAATATCAGTGTTATATTAGTAATCGAGACTGAGAAATTGATGGCTGATACATAGATGATGAAATAATATCTTAAGGACCTAGGATAATTTAAAATAGTCAAAAGTGCCAAATGTGAAATAGAGATCTACTTTGTTTAAAAAATATAATTTAATTTGTTAAAAAAATAGATTTTAATTATATATAATATCATCTAATTTGTTAAAAAATAAATGAATATATATATATATATATATATATTGTTATTTATTTATATATACATATTCTGATATAATATATATTTACATCATTTATATATATACATATTAAATATATTTTTTACTAATACACATTTTGATAGTTTCTATTAAAAAATAATCTAATTTGTTAATAACAGAGTTTAATTTTTTAAAAAATAATTTAATTATATATAATATAATCTAATTTGTTAAAAAATATAATTATACATAATATTATCTAAATATATATATATACACATATTTTGATTTAAGATATATTTACATTATAAATATATATACATATTTAATATTTTTTTTACCAATACCCTTTTTGGTAATTTTCCATCAAATCATCATTTACCCAACCTAACTTTTTCTCCAACCAAACACAATCACTACTTCTCAACCTACTTTTACCCAACCTAACTTTTTCAACAACCAAACACAACTCCTTTTATAAAACCCCAGTTTTCTCAACCCCAGTTTACAAAACCTCAGTTTTCTCAACCAGGTTACCCCAACGGATAACCAAACGGACCCTCAGTAGCACTGAAAATTCACCAAATTAAAAATGCAGTAGACACAAATTATAATAATATTGCCTTATAATTATAATTGAGGTATAAAACACATGACAATCAATCCGTATAGTCCTGCAAAGTATCATCAAAATCAGAAACTTCTTCAAGTTCCATATTATTTTGTAGTTTCAAATAAATAGATGAATCATGAATCTATTCTCTAATAGATTATTTTTTTCACTTATTTGGTCCTATATATTAAAAACCTAAATAGACAAATATAGTGATAAAATTACCTTTTGGTAATAGTAAAAACTAATTTATTAACCAAAATTTTGGCAGACCAATATATGATAGCATACATAAGCATAGATGATAAAAAAATTGAACTTTATTTAATTGTTTTCCTTTAATGAAATTGAAGTGCAATAAGTCTATATTATCTTGAGTAAAAAAGTCTACATTATCTAAGCTTAGCTTGGAGTTTGAGCAACAATGCTACTAATTGGTCATACAAAAGTTCATAAGAAATACTAGTTGTGTAAAAATGTGTAACTTATTGACTTTTATAATGATGTTGGATTTCCATATCTTGGCACCAAAAAGTTTTGTAACAAAATTAGACCCCCAAATTTGTTATATATATAAAAGATCAAGTCTCATATTGTCTAGACTTGAAGTATGTTTAGAGTTTATATACAACTGGTATATGAGACTTGTAAATGATAAAAAAGTCCAAACATTAATACAATTAGTTCAAAAGAATTGACCCCCCCCCCCTTGTGCACACAATTTACAAGCGACCAAATTAACTTTAAAATGCAATTTTTTTGCTATAAAATTATTTAAGTCATTCTCAATAAAGCTATCTAAGCACACATCACATTGAAGAAGAAAATGTTTAAGAGAGATGATATAATTCGTTGGTATATGTAGAGTTATATATTATAGAGATTAACACCAAACACTAAAGTAATTAACTGAAAATTAATCATAACAAACTATACCAGAATCAATCATTGTTAGGTAACTTCTAACCACTTGATCCCACTATACTCAACCTTAAGAATCATATGAGTTTTAGAAAGATTGTTCATATCTTCCAAAGATGACGACTACCATTATGACTCACATATTTATTCACATAGGTATTAATTACCCTCCATAGAATACGTCTAATAAGAAATTTTGTAAATAAACTTTTACTAAGTAATTTTGAAAGTATGCAAGTGCGTCTCAAGAGCAATTTTCTCTTAGATACATCAAGTGTGTCTCAATAGCACCACCATAACGAGCTATGTATCTCTTTTGTTTCAAGCATTACATTCTCTTTCCATAGGGATAGATGTAATGCATCTAGAGTAATTGCATAACTTAGTTTGACCTCCTAAAATAGGTACCTACCATATTTTCTTTTCTTAAAGGCTTAACCTGTATCCTCCTCGACATATCTAAGATAACTCTCTTCGTTAACGCTTTAGTAAAAGGATTAACTAGATTTTTCTTACTTCTTATAAAATCAAGAGAATTAAACCATTTTTAATTAATTGTCTAACAACTCCATATCTAATCGGAATATGTCTTTTCTTCCCATTGTAAGCATTATTTTGGTCACTTCAATTGCGGCTTGTGAGTCACAATGAAGTGATATTGTTGGTGAAGGTTTTCCCTCATAAAGCTATGTCAACTAATAAACTTCTCAATCATTCTACTCCTAAACATGCTAACTGAAGCAATGAATTCAAATTCCATAGTAGAACATGCAATACATGTCTGTTTTCTGAACTTTCAGGAAATAGCTCATTCACACAAAATGAATACATATCCATTGGTGGAGCTTACCTCATATTTGTTTGAAACCTAGTCTGCATCATAATAACCTTCCAACACTGAAGGAAATTTTGAAAAAAAACAAACAAACTCCAATCTATAATACCTTAAATATTTCAAAAGACGAAGTAAAACATTCCAATGTTCACCACTAAGATTATGAGTATAACGATTCAATTTACTTACAACATATGTAATATTGGGTCTAGTATAATTCATTAAGAATATAACACTTCCAATAATTTATACATATTCAAATTGAGATACATTATCGCCATTGTTCATTTTTAAATACATATTAGGATCAAAAGGAGTTCAAGCATGTATAACATTAAAAGAATAGAATTTTTTGAAAATTTTTTCAACATAGTGTGATTAATTTAGAGAAAAATCATTTTCTATTTTTTTTATCTTTATTCCCAAGATAACACGTGCTTCTTCCAAATCTTTCATGTCAAATTTGGAACATAACAATTTTGTTTGGTTAATCATATCCAAATTTGTTCCAAACATTAACATGTCATCGACATATATGCATATTATCACATAGCCAGCTTTAAACAACTTTATACACAAGTATTAGAAGAATTCACAATAAAACTATGTTCAATCAAAGCACTATTAAACTTTTCATAGCACTGCTTTGGAGCTTGTTTCAAACCATACAAAAAAATTTTAAGCTTGCAAACATTGAATCCTTGACCATCAATAACATAACATTTTGATTGCTTCATATAAATTTCCTCACCATTTAAAACATAGTTTTTACATCCATTTGATAAGTGAGTAAATCATTTATAGTAGCCAAAGCAATCAGAGCCCTAATAGTGAAAATTTCTATGACTAGTAAATAAGTAAAAAAAAAATCTATTCATTGTTTTTAAGCAAAACATTTTATTACTAATCTTGTCGTTAATTCTTCAATTGACCCATCAAATCTCATTTTCCTTTCGAAAATTCACTTACTACTTATATGTTTGCTACCAATAGGACATTAATTCTTCAAATAATAAACATCTTTAATATCAGTCATAAAATCAATTATAAAATCTAGTCCAAAACTAGTTTCACTTTGTTACCTTTTACTTCTTCTAGGTTCAAAAGAATTGTAACTAGATGGTATCATTTCAGAACTCAAGGCATTAACAGTTAAAGGCAAATATATAGCTTTTAGGAACTTAGGAACAAAATCATTCAAGTCACTAATTTTCTTATAAGGAAATATATTTTCAAAAAACTCAACATCTTTATACTACTTCCATCCCTAAATATAAGATCCTTTTAAAAAAAAAATCATCCCTTAATATAAAACTCTCTTTCAAATTTCTATATTTTTTTACCAAAATACCCCTATTAATGTATAACTTTTTCTTGAAATCAACATAACAATAAATTAGATACATCAATTACATTATTTATTTTTTTCTATGATAACTAGGTAGGAAGTGGAGTGGAGAGAGATTAAGTAGAAAAAATTGAATGATGAGTCATAATCATCCTGAATTAACCAACTTTCTTAATATGCAAGAATTAAGTAAAAGGGTCTTAATGGGGGTAATATTTAATAAGATTCAATAATAATATTATCATTCAAGGAAAGGAATTTATAAACACAACTATAATGAACATATCCAATAAAAACAATATCAACGGTTTTAGCATCAATGTTTGATCTTTTAAAATCTAGTAGTCCAATTTTAGCTAAATACCCCCACACTTTTAAGAATCTTAATTTAAGGGAATACCTTGTCCACATCTCATAAGGAATTTTATCCAAAGTTTATAAGGGACCTTATTAAAGATATAACACACACTTATAATAGTTTTTATTTTTTTCACATAAATCTATAAGACTAATAGTGTTATATTCACTATCCATGTTGGATCTTAATCTTTTTGATCTGGTCTTGATACCGACACATTGACAAGGTGGTAATTTCATCTGTTCTCAATAGCTTACCGGTGTCGTAGGTAAACCTCCAGACTGTAACCCCGCATTCAAACGTTCTTCTATACCGGTATGTCCAGGTTAGCACCTCGCACACCGAAAAATGTCCATGTCACCCGACAAAAGGTACAAGCTACAGGTACAATGTCCATGTCACCTCCGCATCGTGTGTCAGAATCGTACATTGCACAGTGTACGATTGGTCCCCTATCCCTAAAAGGACTCTTTATTCTTCGCATGCATGCATATAAATATCAACATTCTCCCTACTCTGGTACGTTAGACTCATTCTCAAACTTACGTTTCAGAAACCTTGAATTCCTTTTCTGGTTACTGACTTGAGCGTCAGAGAATCTTCGCTGGTGACACCATCTTTCGCCCCTCATTAGCGCGAAAGCTTGGTGTGAATGATCTCCAGGACTATAAGACCTTTATTCTCCCACTAAAGATAAAGGGCACAATACTGACAGTACCCATGTACAAATCACTTTCAACAGTTGACATTTGTGGCTGGTCCCACACCAGATCGTTGACCCCTGTTTAGACCAGTTCACTTTTTATTTTCTAGTCCAATTGATTCACTACATCATCTTTATATAAAGAAACATAGTGAATACTTAAGTAATGACTATCCTTCATCATTCCTGTGAATTCACAAATATTTTATCAAACACAAATAATTCAAGAGACAAATAAAGCTTCATTTAAAAGTGTAACTTATTTGTTTAATGTAATCTTGAACTAAGTCTGAATTTAATGAGCAAAAACTAAATTATCCATCATTTTAGAATAATATTACCATTAAAATTAAAAGAATTTAATACTCATCTATAATATATTCTTTATCATCACTACACATTTCCCTTAAGCGATGAATAATCAACTAATTATCATTATCCAATTATTATCACCAAACCATAATATAGATTTTTCTTTATATATATGAAATTTCTCAACTGACTCGTACCTTCTTTTTGGCACATCGATTTGCGTTTTTTTCTTGTAATGTGCAATAGCTTCCATAACCTCTCAATATTAGGGACAACCAAGGAGCCATTTGATGTTCACCCAAAATAAAATCCATGGTGCATACAAAAAGAAGTACTGATTAAAACGAATAGATAAATAAATTTGGTAAAATTAATTTGGGTCTTAAATAAATCAAACCTATTAAAATCTACAAGGGTCAACTTCATTTTTCAATCTAAAATTAAGTTTAAACTTTTAAATCTTAGCTCGTCATAAATTACTATTTTCTTTTTTTATGTTGCGTTTCTTGCTGTAATGAGATTTAGAAAGAATTCTGAATGAAAATAGTATATATACATTAAAGCAACAAGTGGATCTTTAATATGAAACTCCTTGGTTAATCATAGCAATATATTTATGGAAATTACGCACAAATCAAATAGAAAAAAGAATTTACCTGAGAGAATGCTTCGTCATTCCAATAGGTAAATAAATAATTGTTTTTTTTAACTGTTAGTTTCAACAAAGGGAATCTATGTTGTGGTCTTGAAAGTAAAATTTTAATAGACCTCCAATGCAATCAAACTTTCTCAAGCATTTATACAACTGCAAATAGGAACAAATGCACTTTAATTCTTGTGTTGAAAACTCCATAATATTGCCTAGAGAAAAAAAAAACAAACAACAAGAGAGAAGGAAGAAGGTGAGAGAAATGTTGGGTATTTTTTAAAAATGGGGTATATTTTATAAATATTTTTACAAATGGGGTACATGTAAAAATATTTGCATGTTTGAGGTGAGAAATGTCACGTTAACGGGCCAGTCAATGCGTCATTATTGCATTGACTGGAAGTCACAATATGAAACGCACATGTGGCTGCCAAGTGGCGCATGGTGAGACGTAGAAATGTCAGTCAAAAAGAGTTGGACCTGGAACTCAACAAACACAAAAAGACATGACAACCACTTAGGACAACTGTTTCTTTGGTGTAAATAAAGAATATTATTAGATATAATTCTTTATATTCTTTTGTCGGTGTTTTATATTTTTACATAAAATAAAAAAATTATATAAATATTTTATATTAAAATATTTTAATATATATTATATTAACGTTAATATATATATATAATATTAAATATTTTAATATATATTTTATACATTAATATATATTAACATTAATATATTAAAATATATAATTTATATCTTAAAGTATTTAATATATATTAATGTATAATATATATATATAATATTTTATATATATTAACGTTAATATAAAATTAACATTAATATTTTATATACATATTTAACATTAATATACATATTTATTATAAAAAATATATATATATATTAAGGTTAATTTATATATTAACGTTAATATATATTAAAAATAGATAATAAAATATTTTAATATAAAATATCTATATAAGTTTTTTATTTTATGCAAAAATACAAAACACTAGTAAAAGAATATAGAGAAATATATTTAATAACATTCTTTATTTGCATTAAGTAAACAATTATCCCAGTGATTGTCATGCCTTATTATGTTTGATAGGTTTTAGGTTCGACTCCATCATGCACAATCTTGACCTCGCCCAGGCCACCCAGGCCACGTGGCGCGGCTCCTGACAAGCTTGTAGTGGCAAGGATAGCTTAAAGGAATGAGGAAAAAATAGCATTTGATTTGCCCATATATTTTCATAAAAGCCGTTATCCAACAATAAATATAAGAAAATTATCTTCTTTTAAAGTCATTAAATGTTTATATATTAAATATATTATTTTTTAATACATTTTCAAGACAACTAAATTTTTTATGTAATAAATGAGATTAAGGACATTTTAAATAAATACATCAAATATTTGATAACAATAATACAAATGTAAAATTGGTCTTTTTTTAAAATTAAGATGTAACACATAAGGTTCTTTCCTAATTGTTCATATCCAAATATAAAACATTCATTGCTTAGATGCGTAAGGGGTTTTAAAACCAAAACATTGTTCTCTGAAAAACGAAGAAGAGGGATGAAAATAAAGGTTTTAGATGATGAGAATAATAATTCTAGAACATCTATGAGTGCCATAAGATACTATCATAAAATTTTACTACAACAACATTTCAATTTTAGGGGAAAAGCCATGGCACTCAAAATTTCATTTCGAATGTTTTCTATGCACCCAACATTCATCACAATCTATTGAGTATGAGACAACTACCATAGAAAGGCTATAACATGCAAATTCATTTTAGGAGCTACACATTGATTGACAAGACTATATATTTACTTCCAAAGTAAAATCGATTACAAATCACCTATTCCTTTTGAAAATTCAACATGAAAAATACCTTTGCTTAAGTTTTATCATACCAAATGACGATTAATGGTGGCATATACGTTTTGGGTACTTTTATTTTTCTGAATTGAACTATCTATTAAAGAACGAATATGTTTCTAGTTATAAAGATTTCATTGACTATGAAAAGATTTGTGATTGAGTCCCAAGAGATGTGTTGTGGTACACCTTGGAGAAAAAAGGTGTGTGTGTGGTGTGCACCAAAACTATAAGGACAGGATATGTACAAGAGAGCAACTACTAGTGTGAGAACATTAAAAGGGGAAACAATGACTTTGCTATGAAGATTGGTTTACATTAGGGGTTATCCTTAATCCTTATTCATTTAATTTGGTCTTAAAAGTTCTAACAAAGTCAATCCAATAATATGTTCCTAAATGCATGCTTGTCACAGATAATGTAGTCCTCATAGTAGAGTTAAAGGATGAAATCAAATCCAAACTACAGTTGTGGAGAGAGTCTTTGGAGTGCAAAATATTTTTGTTGAGTAGAAGTAAAACAAAGTATATGCACTATAAGTTTAATAGGAGACAAGTTGATAATAATTTGGAGGTGAAAACTGGGGATCAAGTTATACCTCAAGTGCCAAGGTTTAGGTATTTGGGTTCAATAATATAAGATGGTGGTGAAATTAACAGAGATGTTTGGCATAAGATAAAAGTTAGGCGATTGAAATAGAGAAGGCTTCAGGAGTTGTATGTAATTATAAAATAACTGACAAACTTAAAGGAAAGTTTTATCGATCTGTCATAAGATCGGCAATGCTTTATAAGAGTGAGTATTGGACGGTGAAAGAACAACACCAACATCAAATGATGGTAGCTGATATGAGGATAAAAGACTGAATAAGAAATGATGTTATTGAAAGTCGAGTTGACATGACACATATTGTTAAAAATATGGTAAAAAATTGTCTAAGGTGGTTTAGGAATGTGCAAGGGAGAACCTTAGAGCACTTGTCAGGAGAGTTAAGCAGATGTGTGGAAGTATTGTGAAAAAGGGTTAAAGAAGACAAAAAAGAACGGTTCAAGAGATTATTGAACTTTTGGTAAATAGAATACCTAAGGAATTAGTAGATGACATGGCATAATGATGTTGTATAATTCATGTAGTCGGCCTCACTTAGCGAAATAATGTTTTGTTATTGTTGTTGTTGTTGTTGTTGTATTCTAATTTGAAATTTATAATTTTTTTTATTTTCAAAATTCTAGTTTAAAATTTTTAAAATTTTAAATGTCTAAAATTTATATTTTTAAAATTTTAGTTCTCTTCAATTTTAATTTAAAATTTTTAATTTTTTAAGTTTATAAAGTTATGTCTTTCTAAAGTTATATTTTTATATTTGTAAGGTTGTATTTTAAGTTTTAAATTTCTAAAGATATAAATTTCATTTTTAAATTTTTTAAAACCTTAAATTTAAATATGTAAAGTACTAAAATCTAAATTGCTAATTTTTAAATTTATATTTTTAAATTTCTAAAGTTATAAATTTAAATAGGAGAGACACTAGTGCAAAAAAGGTTTATTAACTCGGTTAAAATACAGCTACGAACTCAGTTGCGAGGACGAGTTCGTTCATGTCGTGTTCGTAGGTAATAAAAGTATGAACTCAGTTCGCTAAACCGAGTTCATAGGTCAAATCTATGAACTCGGTTTAAGATGAACTGTGCACATAGAGAAAGAGGTTCTTTAACAGAAATGTGTACATATTCACCCTATAAACTTGGTTCAGGTTATAACCGTGTTCATATTTATTTCTGGGTCAATCTATGAACTCGGTTTATTGCTTAAACCGAGTTCATAGACATCCTACGAACTCGGTTAAAGACAAAACCAAGTTCATAGGTAGGAATTTTTTTTATTATTTGTCTTTGTTTTCTATTACCTCAAACCTGCAAATAGTGCAAATAACCCAATTCATAGAAACATATAATACCAAAATAGAATTGCCAATAAATATATTATGAATATAATGATATGTTGTTTCTAACACACACACACACACACACACACACACACATATATATATATATATATATATATATAAACTACTATAACCCAATACTTATATACCTATACTATTGTCGCCTAACCCTCAGAAAATATGAGGCTTATTGCTCCTAAATTTCCTTAATGTCTTTGTAGTGTATGGGGACTGGTCCTGGAAAACCTATATATATATATATATGTATATATATATATATATATTATTACATATACAAATACACAATTACCTCATTACCCAAATTTGTTTGAAATCAATGAATTAGTTACAAAACTTACAGTTGCCCATGAATCAATTATGTTTGTTTCAATTATAGTTTGCATTGTCTTCATGACATAGTACCCGTATTCATAACCTCTCGTTTGTCTACAATACTGCACAATACATGTACAAAGTTTGTTAGTATTTGCTTCAGAATATAAAAATAAAATCTACAGAGGAAGTGTACTTACTTTTGGGTATAACCATTGCAATTTTTTCTTTGTATTGATGCCCTTCAATCAGTTATATCCATTTACAACCCTATTGAAAAAAAAACCAATTAGAAATGTCAATGAAACAAATGTGTTTATTGTTCATAATAGAAGTACTAATGCCAACGTACGTTTCAACACAAAGTTTAAAATGTACAGGAACTGAGTCATGTACTGAACAAATCTACTAGAGTGCTTGAGGTAACAACCCCCTTTCCCCTTCGCGTATCCCTCTCTTGCTCCATGGCTCTTATCTTTTTAGTTTTCACTATATTTCTTGTGGGTCCGAATGCCATGGTACAAAATGGAAGGGGTATTTATCGTAATGATAAGGCAAGATGAAAGGTTAGGAGACTTGGGGTTTTAGAGAGGAATGGTTGTCTGAATTTTAGTTATAGAAATTGAAAATGTGCATTGAAAGTTTTGTAACGAAATTATATGAAGAGAAACATTAGGAATCATAGGAAGATGAAGTGTTGTGATTGTTTGGATGCGAAAGGGTATGAAGAGAATGAATGGGCATGAGAGGATGTGGTCTTAGGGTTGTATTACCCCAAGGTGGTTATTTATAGGGATAACATGGCGTATGTATGCTAGTGATGAGTGTTCAAACGTTGGGTTCCTGAGCAATGGCATGTGCAAGGGCCAGAGGGCTGGCGTGGGCATGCTAAGGAGCAATGTATATATGTGTGCCTTCTGAATCTGGGATTAGACTCTATGCGTTGGGACGCTGATAGGACCTGTGCTAAGGCTCTGTTACATATTAGGACACTGGAAGCTAGCATTTATACGCTAGTGCTCTACCTCATGTGTCAGCTTTGGACCAGGCCCTACACGTCTGCATACCAGCCTGGCATTGGCACCCCCCTGTTCTATTGGACTTGACCCATGCATCACGTGTCCTTACGTTGGAGCACCGTTTATACGCCCAATGCAGCATATGGGGCCATGGTCTACTTTCTATCTTGGGCGTGAATATGCCAGTGACTAGCACACAAACACTGCTTCTTTGCCTAAGTTTAGTTGTTTTAGTGTATGGGGCGCTCCTAGGCGTAGTCACGCACAGCTGTTGGTCTCTGGCACAAGTCTGATATCAAATGGCAATGGCTCCATATGACTTTGACTCTTCACTAACGTATATATGCCAGTGCCTTAACAGATTCCACTATTCTTTTTTTTTCATTTTCATATCATATTTTTTCACATTTTTCTTTATTATTCTTTTCCTTCATAACATTTTTTTTCACAACTCTCTTTTTTTCTCACAATATTTTTTTCACTTTATTTATGTACAAAGAAAACCCACGTAAATTCATCCTCCTAGGTCCCATTGCCTATGACCTTAGACTTTTGGTCTTTTTTCACCAATTTTTTCCTTGTTGTTAAGGCTAAAGCTCCACACAACCTTCTTACTATTTTCCCCTTCAAACATTTTATGCCTTTTCTTTTTTTGATCTTGGTTAGTTATCTTCTTTTTGTGCCACAAATGACGTTCCTCTTAACTTGGCTAAATTTTTTCTTCCTTATTTTCAATTTCAGTATTTCCCTCTTATGCATGAACCCTTGATTTTTCCTTTATATCCACACTTGGAAACTTAACAACTTTAGAATCATTATTGTTGTTTGGCCAAGTTGTGGCTTCTATCAGTTGAGACCTCTAATGCTTATTTTGACTCTTGCTTAACAACAACACCTGAATGTGTCTCAGCTTCATCATCCTTTACTGTTATTTCTTCACCCTGAACTTCACAAAATTGTTCTTCTATGAAACAATTCAATGACAGATCATCCTCTTTTTCTGACCAATCTTTTTTATAGTCATCAAAGAATGCTTCACTTGACATACTATTCTCCATTTCCCTCTGTTCTTCCTTGCATTCGTCAAATAGAGCAATGGGTGGCACGTCATATTCCATTTCAAAAGTGTCTATCACCAAAAACTGTTGAGGGAAAGGAAGGTACTTTAAATCCTCAAAGTTTGGTGTGTAGCAAATTTTAATTGACTTCTCTCAGTGAATTCTCCCCGAACGTCCTCATGGTCACCCTCCTCTTCTGTTTCATTATCTCATCTTCAGATGCAAGTTCAAGTTTAGCTCTTTCATTGTGTCTTTCATCATAAATGCTCTCAAACTAGACTTCTTCTTCTTAAAACTCAACTTCTTCATCCTGAATAGCGTCATTATCCCATTATTCATCACATCGCTCTAGATATTGCTCGACCATTTGCTTTGTAATTAAATCTACTTGATTCTGAATATTCTTTATAGAATCATCAAAATTTCTGAGGCTAATTTATGTGAATTCCATAAATTGGATGAGTATGCTTTCCAACTCAGATGACTCTTCCTCAATTGGTTGCACCTCTTCCTCATGATTCATGCATAAGCTTTGTGAATAACAGAGAAATTTAGCCAGTGTATCTTCTAGATTGGACTTCATCTCCTGTAACTTTTTCAACTCCAACACCAAATTTACAAACAAATCTAAACAAACAATAGAACCAACTTAACGGTTAGTGTTAACAAAAATTAACAACAATCAACAAACAAAAATTAACAAAATTCCTACTCCTATTGTTATGACTAAACAAAATCACTAACAACAACAACAAAAACAGACTAAGTAAGATTAAAGAAAATTCACAAACTACAACTAACTCAAATAGGAACTAGCTAAAAAAATGGTTCAGTCTAGTAGCTTCCCAAGGATTGTTGATATTAATCAACAATCCCTGACAATGACACTGTTAACTTGATGCGAAATCATCGAAGGATGAAATTCTTTGCAATGGCATCAATCGATAAAATGATATATATATTTGTATCGTCCCATGGGGATCGCATCAATTACCTAGGGAAGTCTCTAGCTGAACCTTACAACGAAAGCTATTACGTTTTTAGGTTTTCTGTATTTATATTGTTTTTGTGATTTTCTAACAGTAGTGTCACTAGTAGAATTATGTCAGCAATTAACCTATACTAAACAAACAAATTAGAATTGAACTCAACAAACCATAAATCATAAATTTACATGAACTCAATATCAGATACAATTACAGCAGAATTCAATTTCATAGATGGATAACTCCTAATCCCTTCGGTGCCAGCTTCAATTGAATTTAATTGTAAAATTAAGGGGAACCCTAGCACTCTCATAATTCCTTAGGCATGAAACAACTAGGTCAATAATTGCAAACAAGAAATTCTCACCATGATTCCTCTCTAATGAGAACTTCAGAATGGCCTTGGATTTCCCAATCCAAGAGTTGAGGATCAACAATTGTTGTGTTTAGAACCTATTCCAATTGCATCCTCAGCTTTAAACATTTGAGATTTAGAGCTATGACAGCTTCATTCAATCTCAATCTACAGGAATTGCTCACACATGGAGGCAAAACGAAGGTTAGGGATGAGAAAAATTAGTAAGAGAAAATATCTAGAGAGAAAAAGAAAATTAGAGAATGAAGTGTAATTTGGAAATTAGTTATTAGTCCCCTAACTTATTTACATTACATGTATATATAACATTCTAATATAACTAGTTACCTAGGCCAAATATTACATTCAATGCCATTAATGACTATGTACAAATAAATAGTTAACTTAAGTTAACAAAAATGCAGAATACACAAAGTTTGGAAATAACTAAGTTATGTGCATGCATAGGCGTGGCAATGTTGGCATGAGAGTATGGGCACGTTCGTAAAGTATATGGACCAGGGAGTAAGCGTTTGGACGCTAGGTCCTAGCGTATGGACGTTGAGCCCTTGGCATGGTGGATCTGGGTGTAATGGTTAATGGGCGTGTGTACATTGGTAGAGAACGTGGCTCTATTGAGATGCTAGTCTGGATCTGGTGATGGGAATATGAGCGTATGAGTGTAGCGTAAGACCCAGCGTTGGCACACGTAGGGTCTGGAAAACAATAGTGCTAGGTGTAAGGCTGAGTGTATGGACCTGGTGTGTGGACGCTAGTGTTCTAGAGGCACCTAATACTTGGCTTGTGAACCAGCGTATGCTCACGCCTATGAGCATAGCCATACATGGTTCCTTGGCTGTGCTCTTTTGATGTGCGTAGCATGAAGCATAAGAGGGAGCGTGCATACGCCAAGCCTTTGGAACAAGGATGGTGCTGAATATAACCCCAGCATGGACTCACACAGATAAGCGTGGCCATGCGTGGGTCTTGTGATACTTGCTTGCCTCTTTGTGCTTCCTTGTGCTTGAAACATGCACAACAACAGAAACATCCAACGTACCAACGTTGGTTAAAATACAGGTACATTAAAGTAAAAAATACATATTTTGCATACTTATCATATTAACTAAAAATCCAATAATTATTAACTAAAATTATAAATAATTCATAAAATGAATAAAATTCTAACTTTACTGAATTTATGATAATTATGCTACTAATTCGATAATTAAGTGCCATAAATTAAGAAAATATGTTATGAAATACAACAAATAAATAAACCTTTGGGCTTATCACGTTGTACGTCCAACAATATATTCAAACATTGAGTTAGAGTCGTATCAAACACAATGAACAATATATTTGGAAGTTAAGCCACGGTTTACTTCCGGTAAAGGCTAATTTAAGGAAGAAGAATATTATTAGAGAATCCCTCTACCCTATCTGTTTGAAAGATGAGGAAACCATTGAACATAGCTTCCTTCTTTGTGATTGGACACCCCTCTCTGGTTTGGTTTAAACATGCAGTGTCATCCAAGAGAGGAACAAATTTCTACTATGGAACAATGGCTTGAAGGAAAACTGGAGTTATTTAGTAAAACCAAAGAGGATTCACAATAAGCTCTTCTTTACATTATGGAACATTTGGAAAACAAGAAACTCATACATATTCCAGGGAGAAAATCCAGATCCTATACAAACTATACATCAAGTGCAATATTATGTCAAGGAATTTTACAATCAGAATGTTCATGAACAAATCAAGTGCCCTACTGTACCTTCACATTCTTTTAAGTCAATATGGAGACCACCCCCACAAGGCAGACTTAAGATCAACGTTGATGCGTCCTGGGTTGGTCCTTCCGAGAGAGCTACTTTTGGAATTGTGTTGCGTGACCATAATGGGGACATTCAATTTGGCCGGTCTTCATCCTTTTGGGCTCCCAATGCTCTCCTAGCTGAAGGAATGGCGTTTAGGGAAGCATTTATCCTGGCAAAAAATATCGATTATAAACAGATTATTTTGGAATCAGATAATTTGAGGTTGGTTCAAGCTTGCAGAAGGGAAATTAAAATTGGAGAAATTGACTAAGATATCATTTACCTGGCTCAGTCCTTCGATTTTTGCAGTATAACTTGGGCTCGTAGGGAAGCTAACGAAGTGGCTCACTTGATTGCTCAACTTGCAAGAACTAAATCCCTTGGCAGTTCGTGGTGGTTATCCCCTCCTTTAAGCTTGAGGAGCAGATTAGTTGAAGATAAGCGGAACATTCCTGCGCGCCATGTAGTGTCTCCTACCAATCATTGAATGGCCCTTCCTTATCTCCTCCGTTCGCAACTCTCTTAGGGTCTTTTCTCTGTTTTGATGAATTTAGCCTATTAAAGTTGTGATTGTGAGTGAGGTTGAACTAGGGGTCAATTGAAGTTAACAAGCAGGCTTTGTTGTTTCTCCGTTTGTCTCTAATTCTGCCTTGGAATTGCTTCTTCTGTTCAGGGCCTTGGGCCTATTATAATCTGGGCCTTAGGCCTTTTTTTTAATGAATTCCTTTCCTGACTAAAAAAAAAAACAATGACCAATGCAATTGAAGTATGCATCCTAGCCTTCCATCACATAATTGCCAAAAGATCAGCGCTGTTGGTTTGTTGCGTCAGAGACCTCCAACCCAATGTTTGGTACCTTTTCATTCTTTTTGTTGTTGCGTCCTATTTTCTTGATGTTGGAATCGTGAAGCGACGTAATGTTTTGGAGGCCAATTTTTATTATTCTTATAGTGTATAATATATGGTTTTTGAGATTAAATATTAGAAACTTAGGTGGCTTATTATCATTCTTAATTATGTTTTCCTAATCAAATCCGAACTTGGTACATTTTAATATTTTTTTTAAAAAAATTAGTCAATCAAATTCCAGGGATAAATAATAAATTACAAGAAATGGTTGAAGAAATTACTTATATAGCAGAGATAGTGTTGGAAAGCGGATCAATTAAGGCCGTATGGTGCTAGCTTTAAAGCTTTGTTTGTTCGTGATGATGGTAGATGCTATGTACTCACGTTAGTATATTCATGATTTTCATGGCATAGTTGAATATATGGTTCTTCAAAAAGTAAAAAAAAAAAAACTTATAAAGTTATTTATTTTGATTCATTAAAGCATCGTTCTACAGCTTCCCAACTGGGAAAAAGATGCATAATTGGATATGTACATAAGGACAACGAACGAAAAAGAAGGGAAATAGTTAACCAGCTTTACGCAAGGGAAAAAGATCAGTAGCACTAGGAATCAAAATCATATGATCTCAAATTCCACCAAATTAAAAAACAATTAGTGGAATCTGTGTATATACTTTCAACTAAAGTTCGAAAGAACGCAATTTCTGAAAATAATATGCAATTACAATAAAGTAATTAAAGTGATACTTTAAATTGGGTAGGCAAATAGTGGCTCCGGCATTACTCCATTGTCCACGAGGTGCAATCACTTTTAGCTTTGGTGCACTTTTATTTTACCAACATGAGAACTGAAGATACCTCATAACGTTAAATGGTGAGGAAAAGCACAGTGCCTATCGTGGTCTATCAATGATTACTTAATATTTAATATGTCTCAATTTTTGTAAGATAAGAATGCAGTTATATATTTTTTTTAATATTTTTACATTGGTTCTCTAAATATCTGGTGTAAAAAATTATTTTTTTATTTTTTAAATTGACTGTTTCAATAACTGATGTAAATAAAAATTCACAATTATTAAAAAAACTGACATAAAATATTAGGGTTTTTGTTTAATTTATGTTTCTATTTCTAGTTTTATGTTTTAATTACAAAACTGTCATCATGTTTTATATTTTTAAAAATTTGTATTGGAAATAATAAGAATAAAAAAAGTATTTTTTAGTATTTCCTATACAAAATTTTAAAAAATGAGAAATATGATGACAATTTTGTAATTAAATTTAAAAACACAAAATAAAAATATAAATCAAACAAACGCTTCATTTTTAAAATATTATCTATGTCTATTGTTTCAATAATTGGTATGAAAAATATATTTTATATAGATCATTGAAACAACTAATGTAAAAAAATATTTTTTACACCGATTATTACAACAACCAATTTAAAAATATTAACAAATAAATATTACACTATTCATCTTTACAAAACCTAGTACATATTAAATAATTATCCATTAGACCACAAACTAATACAGTGAACGGTATCATGTAAATTTTGTTTTTAATTTTATTTTACCATTATAAACAACAAAACTATGCCATTAAATACAATTTTACCTCATATTCTTGAGTTTGATATGATTGTTACCAGCTCTTACAAATTCAGTGATATAACAACTAATTAATATGCAAAAGGGCCGTATCGAATTAGTTAAGAAAAGGAGTTTTCCTTGTCAGCAAGTGTTTTCACTCTCACACTCACACTGGGATGAGAGTATATCAAGCACAACGAACGATATATTATTTAATTTATTTAAAAATATAAAGATTATGTCAAAACTTTTCTTCAAGGTTAAACTTTTACAAAAGTCCTTTCAACTTATTAAATCAGTCCTTTCAAACTTTTATATATAATTTTTTAAAAATATATAATTTTTAATATATTATAATTTATAAGCACAAATAATATTTTTTTATAAATTATAATTTATTATATTAAAATATGTTAAAATCACTGTAAAAATAATAATTAAATACATATTGCATTTAAGTTGTTAATTAGCATATTAGAAACATATTAATATGTATAAGATAATTGATTGATCTATTTAATATATGGTTATTTACTTTTTATTGATGATAATTTAAATTAGACTTATATATAAATTATTAAGCTAAATTAAACTTTTAAATAAAAATTACTTAAAAATATAACTTATATTACAAATCAGACTCAAACGTCAAAATTAATTATTAAACAAGACTGAAACCCTTAAGTAAAACTTAATTAGACCCTCTATAAAACTTAATATAGTCCAGCTTAATCTCTCACCCTTTCTGTCACGTAAAAAAGAACCTCGTACGTGCAATGTGTTATCATGTCTAAATAACTGGTTTTCTAGACTGAGGATTCAGGTAAAAATATGATCACCTTATATATGTGTGAGCCTACTTGTATATAAATCATAATCGACAAATTTAGAGGTAAAATCCTGAAGGTGGTGCACCATAAATTATGTTCTTAAGATAAGTTTGATATAAATATTTACATATTATATAATATAACATTTCCTTTTACTTTGGGCTAAGCACATTGGTACAAAAAATTTCATGCCCAGAGAGCGAGAATGGACATTGCAGCAGAACCAAGGGTTAAGGCAAGAAAAGATGATTTTTTCAAGCTTGGATTGGAGTTCATAAGCTTGTTGTGAAAGAAGTCAACAGCTATGAGGTCAACAAGAGCCATGTAAATGAGTATTCCTGAAGAAATTGAACCCAGTAACCCTTCCATGATTAAGGCATTTGGGCTACTATCATCGAAACCTGTAAGTGAGAATATGGCCATCCCCAAAATTATTCCCATTGGTGTTGTCACTGCGAACATAAAGCACATGTATGCAATTGTTCCAACGTTAAATCCTGCCTGTATTATTTATCACAAAACAAACTTATCAATTACAAGATTCTTCGTGCTTAAACCATATACCATAAATAAAATTCTACCCTGAAGTATCAAGTTTTGTCTCTCAGCCTGAATATGCATGTGCCCTTTTTTTGTATTTAAGTTTACTTACCAAATACAGGGCTAATTGTTTTATGTTCCTTATATTAAGATTTAACCCAATCATTTTTACTAAAATTTTAACGAAATGATCACTTGATCTACCGACTTAATGGTAATAGAACCTTGTTTTATATTGAGAATCAATTCTAAACATGGTACATAGATTCTAACATTTTCTAACGTAAAAAAAAATATGATTAAGATCAATTTGGGGATAAATTTCAAATCAATTTTATCAAACTTTAAAATAAACTCACACTAAATTATTTTAAAAAAAAAACTGAATGGATTCATTAAGCATTGCAAAGAGCCCGTCGGCCTAAGATAATTACAGAGGAAGTAATACACACGGTTGAAGAAAACACAAGTGAAACCCAAGCCTGCTTGCTAAACACACAAAAAAAAAATCAAGTCCCTCGATGACCAAACAATCTTAACTTGCCTAGGGTTGCCCATCGGAAGAGAAGACAATCTTAACGAAGGTGCGATGATAAAGGAAAGGCAGGAGACTACTACAAGAAGGAACCTTTTGAGCATGGAAAACCTACAATGGAGGAATACACCGTTTGTCCTGAGTTAAAGCTTTCCTTAAGCTTAATGGAGGAGACACCCACCAGGTCCTTTCTAGAGAGTTTGAAGATGCCAAGTGTGCCACCACTTGGGCTGCCTCGTTCACTTCTTTATTGGTCCACATAAACCTACACGAGCTAAAGGACTTATAGATTAAGGTGATGTCTTGTATAAAGGATTCAATTTCCTGTAACTTACATTCTCCCCTACATGCCCTAATCAAATTTAAGTTATCAACTTCAATTATAATGCCTCTCAATTCTAAATTGTTTGCCAGAACAATCGCCTCCCTTAGCATCCATGCCTCGGCTTGGAGAACAGTAAGAGCCCAAATGAACGAAGATTAACAAAAAATTATGTCTCCCCGATGGTCTCAAATGACAGTACCTGTTGTAGCTCTTTAAGAGAGGTCTTTCCAAGAGATGTCCATGTTGATCTTCAGTTTTCTAGGCGGAGGTGGTCTCCACCTAGAAGGGAGTTGCTGCATAGGTAGGCTTGATTTCTAAATCTGTTATGTGTTTGGGCATTGTAATATTCATTCATTGAATATTGTATAACATTAAGAACTTGCAATGGGTTCAGAAGAATTCCCTGAAAACTAATTCTATTTCTGCTTAACCAAATGTGCCAAAGAGTGCAAAACAACTTTGTAATCAAGAATTATGAATCTTTCCTTTTTGTGTTAAACAAATCAATTCTTGAGGCTAACAATTGATTTATAGAATTAGCCCTTTCTTTTATAGGAAGACATTGTATGTTAGCTCCAAACCAAACTAGATTAGTCCAATTACTCTAAACAAACACATGTTCTAGGGTTTTCTCCTCCTCGAGGAAAATAGGACACCTAGATTCCTTGAGAATCTTCCTCTTAACCAAATTTTCTCTCACAATAAGTAAATTATGGCATAGTTTCCAAAAAAAAGTCTTAATCTTTTTAAGAACCCTAACTTCCCAAACAACTTTCCAAAGAGACTTACCTAGATAATAAGAGCAAAATGGTCCCAAATCTAATACATCAGTAAGAAGCTTTAAGGCTCTGTACTAGATATAATGGTATATTCACCATCCGTTGTATAAGGCCAAATCAATGTATCGTTTCCTTTAGTTATCCTGATAAAAGTTTGGATGGCTGGTAGCCAGAGTTATTAAGGTAAAAGTTGACTAATTTTTGCAAAGTCCTATGAGTGAGTGGATTGATTTATGAGAGAAGAAGAGTAAACATCAGAGTTGTTCTAGCTATTATGTTGGGGATAACACATATCACCATTCCATAACCATCTGTGCCTCAAGATTGATATTTGTCTCCCATCCACTATCCTAATTTTAAGAGCACATCATTTCCTTGTAGCAGGCTGGATTAACCCAGAAGCTATTTCTTTTCCTTGATTGGTCAAGAAAAGAAGTTTTTAGGAAATACTTTCCTTTTAAAATGTTGACCCATATGGCATCTTGATTGTTCAAAACCCTCCAAGCTTGCTTAGTCAAATAGGTTGTATTTAAGCACTCCATGCCTTTAAAACCCAGACCCCCCAAAATTTATTAGTTGGAACATGCTTCTAGTTCTTCCAATAGATTCCTTTCCTTCCTTTCTCCTTAACTAAAACTTAGCAATGATAGAATTGATTTTAGTTACTAGTTTCTTAAGGAACCTAACTAGGGACATTGTGTATGAAGGGATTGTTTGTAGAACAGTTTTCACTAAAGTTTCTTTATCGGCCTGGTTCAGGAAATTTTCCTTTCATCCCCCCACTTTTGAGAGAACCTTCTAGTTAATCCAAGAGAGGGTCTTACTCTTTGACCTGCCTCAATCATTAGGTAGTCCCAAAAAATTTCCAAATTCTATCTACTGCTCCATTTGGGGGATAAAGTAAGAGCTTTCTTTGAAGGAGGCATTTGACTCCCAAAGATTATCCCAGATTTGGCTACATTTATTTTTTATCCTAAGGCTTGAGTATAGGTATTCAAAACCATCAAGATAACATAAGACTCAGCTTCTGAAGCCTTGCCTAAGATAATGACATGGGGAGCAAGAAGCATACTAGATAGGGACCCTTCCTCTATTGATCTAGAGAGTAGATAGGATAAGGCCTCAGCTGCTAAAATGAAAAGGTAGGGGGAAAACGGGTCTCCTTGCCTAAGGCCTCTCTGGGGTTTGAAGAGGGGACTTCTAGATCCATTTAGGTTAATGCTATAAGTAACAGAGGTGACTAAGGTCATAATAAGGGAAATCCAATACGGACTAAAGCCATAAGAAGCACGAATTTGATTCAGGAAATCCAAGCTTAGCCTATCATAAGCTTTGTTCATGTCCGGTTTAATGGTCATGTGGTGTTTAGAGAAAAAGGAGAAATTTCTTGTCCAATAGTAATATTATCTTGAATCTATCTTCCCTTAATAAAAGCAGATTGGTGAGGAGAAATGAGACAAGGGAGAAAGGGCTTAAGTCTAAGTTGCATAATTTTGGATATAACCTTGGGAATAAAATTACGACAACTTATGGAGCAAAATTGCATAACCTTTCCAGGTTGGGGACTTTAGGGACCAAAGATATAAAGGTCTTATTGACATCAGGTGACAAATCCCCTGTTATGAAGAAAAGTTTTATGGTTGTGCAAACTTGCTCCTTCACTGTATCCTAGCTTTTATGGTAGAAAAAACCATTGAGACCATCTAGGCTAGGGGCTTTTAATGGAGGGAGAGATCTGGCCACTTTTTCTATCTCACTATTTGAGACTGAGGCAATTGAAGTGTCCTTAATGGGATGAGAGACTATCTTCGGAATCACCCAAAGACAATTTTGAACATTTTGAGAGGCTTCAGCTTTGTAAATATCCTGGAAGTACCTAGATGCAAGTCGGACGGGAAGTGGTGTTTCCAGTGGCGGATGGGTGAGTAACGCGTAAGAACCTGCCCTTGGGAAGGGAACAACAGCTGAAAATGGCTGCAAATACCCCGTAGGCTCGCGTCTGATAGCTAGTTGGTGGGACAATTGCTTACCAAGGCGATGATCAGTAGCTGGTCCAAGAGGATGATCGGCCACACTAGGACTGAGACACGGCCCAGACTCCTACGGGAGGCAGCAGTGGGGAATTTTCCGCAATGGGCAAAAGTCTGACAGAGCAATGCCGCGTGGAGGTAGAAGGCCTAATCATCTTTAGAACATCTTTTGTCCTTCAACCCATCTATTCGTATCATCTTGCAACCTTGTTATACGGTTTCTTGCTCTTCTTTGTAATGTAGAAGCATGAAAGAATCCGGTATTAACATCCCCCACTTAAGCCATTGAATTTTAGATCTTTGAAACCAATAGATCTTTTCTTGCTCTCTAACCTTATCCATTTGTTGTTGAATAGATGTTATGTGCTCTCGGTCTGTCTCAATTTTACTACCATTAATTAGACATTGTAACTTGTATTGGAACCTTGCCACCTCTATATCCGACCTTTTAGCTAATTTTTTTTCCCAACATTTGGCTAAAAGTTAAAGCTCATTTTATAGTAAGTGGGCCTTCTTAAGTCGTAATATACCTTATCATTTTATTTATCAGAATGTAAAATGCGATATACGATATCGAACAACTAAACTGAAGTTTATTATATTATTAAACAATTCGTTATAAATCAAGTAATAATTTATTTCGGAACACTTGAAATATTTGTCATTGATTAGGAATGGCAAAAATTTAATATTTATTATTTAAACGTCAATAAGAAGACTTTGGGTCAACATTTGAACCACATCTTTCCCCGCTGATTTGTAGGCAAAATTCACAAAGACCACGCACATGCTCCAAGGTCAAGCCATGTCTCTCACGCAACACAAATTCACATTTTACAATTTGCATTGGTTGGCTTCCCCGTGACTACACAATCACACCAAGATAACTAGTCTTTAATTTCCAGTTTTTAAATTAGGGTTGATTAAAGATAAATTTTTTAATCTATTAACATCTTTTAAATAATTTATATGATTAATATTAATTATTAAATAATTTTATTTTTATAACTGATTAGTAAACTACATAATAACAATAATAAAATGTCTTTGGGTGGTTTTACGTAGTTTATTTAATGGAATTTAATTAGAACATTTCTAAAGTATGAAAGTTTATATGAGTCAATTGCAAATTATTATACTTTCAAAACTCGTTAATTTTTTTGATAATTATATTAAAAATTGTATCTTCGATACTATTAATTAGTTTATAGTATGCAAACTATTAATAGCAAAAAAAATAAAATCAAACCATTAATATTAATAGTATATCAAAATTAACTGTAACTTATCTAGCATCCATTGGTTTTAACATATAAATTTTTAGGTATTTAAAGGCTATGTTTGGTAGGACCATAATATTTAAGTTAGATTGTAACTTACTCCCTCTAACCTCTAATATAAAAAGATAAAAAAGTATTAATCAAACTCATTTAATTTTCTTAAATACCTTTTTTGAATTCATTCAAAAACTTAATTTTGAATTTCAAAATTACCTTGCTATATTTAATGAAGATAAAGATAAAGCCATTGAAAAGTCACGTTAAACTAAGATATTTTGGAGATGATAACATTTAACATGGTGGTCCATTTTTTAGTTATTTTTTAAAATTTTATCTTCACTAATATATTACTCATATATTTTAGAAAAAATATATCTCGTATATGTCATTCTATCTTTAAAAGCTAATTTCACCGAACACATTTTAATTTAATCACTCAACTTATCAGCTTTCATTATCTAGTTAAGGGTGTTTTACGGGCTAGATTAGTTTGGTTTTTAAACAAAACATCTGATCCAATTATATTATTAAATTGCGATTTAGTTTGGTTTGGTTTGAATGTATTCAATCAAATCCGATTAAATGCAATTTGAATTGGATCAATTTGTTTAATTTTATATTTTTTACAAAATAAAGTACAAGACATATAGTTACAACTTAATAAAATCAAGAATAACTACTTCAAAAACAAAATAACTATTTTAAAAATTTCAACATAATAAAAAAATACAAATAAGTACCTATAGTCTTATAAATCTCTCTTTTATATCTTTAAGACTAAGTAATGTATACAATTTAGTAAGATAATATAAATATAAATATAATATATTGAAGATTGTGTTTTAGTTTTTAGAGATGAATTCAAAATCTGATCCGAACCACACATAATATAATTTTTTTTATCGTTTCTATCGATTCTTTTAGATTAGTTAAGTAATTTTATTTAGTGTAAATTGAATGATGAACACCCCGTTTACGGCTTCCAACTTTAAACTTCCAACTAGCTTTAAACTTTCCATTAGTTTATTTAATGATTTTGCAAAAACTTACCCAACGGTAAGGAATCTAAATTCCATTATTTCACTATACTTATTTCTGAAAGGATTGAGTGTAGTCATTATTAAAAATAAAGTGACAAAAAAGGAGAAGTATGGACCTTTTCCTTTTTAAAGTTTTAATTTACAATTATAGTCTAAAGGCACCCTAGTCAGTGGCCCTTTTTTTAACGTCTTTACCGAATTTACCGAAGTCATAATGAGACCTTTTACGCCCTCAATGCTACAAACTACAAAGAATTTTCATTAAATACTCTTTATAAAATATCAATTTCACATCTATCTTTTCATTGTTAATCAATTTTATTAAAAAAATTGATTAATGGTAATCAAAATTTGAAATTAAATTGATTAACAATTAAATTGTTAAAGTTGAATATTAAAAAAATGTTGAGATGAAAGTAATTGATATTTATAATATCAAATATGAAAACGAGTATCTGCTCAAGTAAAATAAATAATCCCTATAATATTATTTTGGTAATAAATTTCAAACCCCTATCCTAATACCGAAGATAATTGTAGTTTTTTTTACATGAGTAAAGTTAAAAAAGAAGATTAACTCCTAAAATCGTAATTAAAAAACTCCTAAAAACGTAAAACACCTAGCCGTCATCAAATAAAACCGTAAAGTTTTCCTCCAGTTTTTAAATTACCAAAAAGAAACTGGATTGAGTTTCAGTAACATAAGAAAACAATTTTCCGTAAAAAGTAATATAAAAAACATTAAATTGGGTTTGGTTTCCATTTCTTTCACTTCATTTCTTTTTTTTTTTTTCATCTCTACATTTTTTCCCACTTACATAGTAAGTACATGCACCGTTCTCTGTTTCTCTTTCCAAATTCCAGTAAATTATGGCCTTTATCGATCTATTTCCACCCTTTTAAACTAATAATATGTTAAATCTATTTCCAAAATTATTAACAGTTTTAGAAATTTGAACCTCATCATCAATCACTAATTTATAAATACTTAACCTATGAAATTTTTTAAACGAACTACCATCACAACGTGACGTGTAACAAAAACATTTATTCCATAACCGTGCCTAAAGAGTAACGAGACTCAAATTTTAAAACGTAAAACAAACAAATGACACTGCCGCAATTGTAATCCTAATAAGATTGGGCAAAATCCAAAAACCTTTATCATGAAATGCAAGAATAATTCTGAGTCCAACTTGAAAAGGTAAAAACCCAGATAGGAGTAGTAGTAGTTTAGGAGTAGCAGAAAGAGAAAGAGAAAGGAAGAGAAAAGAAAACGAACCTGAGCAACGCAGCCACCGAGACCCATGCCTTCAAAAATTTGATGAAAAGCCAAAGCAGCAACAAGAGGACGAATAGTGCAAACATTCTGAGACATTCCCATAGTAACCCCAATTATCACCGAATGAAATATAATCCCAATCTCCAAAACCTGCGAAACCAACCTCTGTTTCAATTTCACCAAATCCTCACCCCTCTCCCCTTCACCACCACCACCGTGCTCGACCTCAACCGCCACCTCCTTCTCCTGCGTAACCACCGGCGCGTACTGCGCGTGCTCCACGTGCGAGCTTGCGGCGAGGTCCACCACCAGGGCCAGAAGCGCTCCGATCAGAGTCACCAGTCCCGCGAAGGGGAAATCCCTCCACGGGTGCCGCGACGCCACGTGGCAATCCGCGAGTGCGGCGTACGCGTCCGGTAGCACGTGGACTAGCGAGGTCGAGAGGATCACGCCGGCCGCGAAACACTTGATCACCACGATGGCCTTGTCGTACAACGGCTTCCCGCGGAATACTCCGGCGAGAATCACCGGCGACGACATCCCCGCCACGCTGGTGACGAAGATAATGAAGATTGAGAGTACTTTTAGGTGCGCGGCCGCCGCGCCGTCCCTGCAGGCCGCCGCGCGAGCGAAGTCAGTGGTGCACGCCGAGGATGCCATGCAAGGGATGAGTGAGAATGTGAGGAGAGAGAAAGAGAGAGTTATGGGGTTTGAAGAAGGGTGGGGTTTGGGAGGAGATAAATGATGTGGCCCAGTTTGAGGCTTACGTTGGTGGGGTTTGGCATGTTAATGGGGTGACTCATTTTTTCACTGTTACGTGTAAATCACAAATTATTTATCTTTAATGATTCACAACTAATTTAGTCGTTTTGTTTTTTTTTTTTTGCCTTTTAATTAAATTAATTGGGAAATAGAAACATGAAAAGAAAAGAAGAAAGTCTGACTCTGGTACCATTTGGTTATTAGGTTGGGTTGGTCAAACCAAAAATAAATTATACGGTCAAACGGAGTTTTGACTGTCTTGAACGGCGTGAAGGATCAATATCAACCCTTAAATTTTTCCATTTCCCCAACTCCGTTTCCCCAACTGGAAACTAAACGGAAAGGATATGATTTACTCCTTATTTTTTTTATCTTACGTAATTTTAAAAAAATGTTTTTTAATAGTATTTTAAGAGTTTAAAAAATATTTATTTTTTATTTTTATTATATCATTAGTCTTTAATTAGTTAATATAATAAAAATGTGAAATAAATGAAGAGGAAGAAAAATATGATGGTAAACTAGGAAATTAAATAATTAAATTATATGTTTAAAAATTATTTAATGATTTTTTAAATATGTTTATTTATAAATTACGTTAAAGAAAAATTAATGGAGAAAGTAGTTTTTTAAATAGTGATCCGGTCTGGATACCGGCCCCAAGGATATCCGGTCTGGATACCGGTTCTAAGGACAAAAGGCCAACTCAGTCTTCCTAGAAGTCAACCGGTATCCCAGGATAATGGTCCAGTCGGTAGACATGTTGATCCGGTCTCACCTAAAGGGAAGTCATTATAGTCGTCCTAGTTTTCAGCCAGTGTCAAGAATACCAATCCGGTCTGCAACACACTCATCAAAACTCTCTTGCACCAGTCGTCTGAGGTGACACCCGAGACACCGATCGGCTTATCCGCTCTCCAATACCGAGTAACTGATCTGTTCTCTAACCGACTGTCATAGTGTCATAATAAGAAAGGTATTCTGCACAGTGGAATATGTCCCTTTCATCCACCGACAGGAGTAGGTACAATCACCAGCGTAATTTACGGAAAAGGTGATTATCCTCCATACATGTGACAGAAAGGTACACTGATAATTCACCTACTCTCCTGACACACTCGGAATGCTGGCCTACTCGGATTGACTCTCTATACACGTTATCAGAACCAGTGGGCCTACTAACACTCAATGATTCATCTTCCACGCTCATCTATAAATAACAGGTTGCAATACATGCTCCAGGTGACGTTGTCCTTGCTCTCTCTCTTGCTATTATACTGTTTGAGTATTAACAGAGTTCACTTACACTCTTCTAACTTGAGCGTTGGAGAATCTTCGCAGGTGACACCACCTGTCGCCCACACCAACGCGAGAGGTCGGTGTGAAGGATCTCCAAGACAACAAGACCGACCTCTACACGCTGAGAGGCCGGATCAGAGAGACCGGATACACTCAGTCGGTCTTCTTTCTCATTTAATCTTCAACTCTTGAGGCTGTCCCGACACCGGATCCTAGACCCTGGTTGGGCACAGTTCATTGGCACGCCCAGTGGGACTCGTTAGAGTTATTCCCACTTTTCGTAGAAGTTTGGTTGTCAGAATGGAAGGTGATAGACGTGATTTTGTTGATGGTCATGTGGAAGATATGACCCATCAACAAGCTGAGGAGGGATTCATTTTCGAATCACCAGCAACCCACTCAAGGAGGATGGTACCAGTGGCAACCCCTGATCCTCGAGATGAAGTTATCAGGCAACTCAGGGAGGAGTTGATGGAGTTGCGAAGGGAGAAAAGAGGAACTGGGGACAAAGTGATGTCTCAGGCGGAGGATACTCGCCATGTATCTGCGAGAGAAAGATCCACAACTCTCCAGTACTCTAAGATCCCTACCTTTGAGAGAAGAGAACAAACTCAAGATTCTGGGGACATGATCGGTGCAAGGAGGAGGGTGCAGACAGTGATGGCTTCTGGGCCATACCGACTCAATGTCCCTTTCTCAAGGAGGCTCATGAGTATACTCATCCCCAAGCACCTGCAAACGACCCAGCCACTTTCCATCGAAAAGTATAATGGAGAAACGGATTCCATTAAGCACCTTGATGCTTACACGTATGAGGCCATGTACTTGGGAGCCGATGAAGATGTGATGTGCAGGATGTTCCCACGAACCTTAACGGAGGAAGCTCTTGGTTGGTTCAAAAGTTTACCCTCGGAGTCAATAGATTATTGGGAAGAAATGGCGAATTCATTTGAGAGCCATTTCATCATCTCTAGGGACATTCCAAGGACTTCCCATACCTTGGCTCAGATAAGGCAGGGGGAAAATGAAACTCTCATAGAGTTTTTGAAGAGATTTTACAAGGAAGCTGCTTTGGTGCCTAACCTCACAGAAGCTATTCAGCTTCACATCATTGTCGAAGCCTTACAGCCCGGATCCGCCTTTGCTCTGTCTTTGGCAAAGAGTCATCCGACGACGTTGGAGGAGTTTCAAAGAAAAGCTTCGAAATACGTGGGCATAGAAATGCACTTGGAGGCGACAGCGGCCAAAAGGAAATCTCCAACGCCACATCAACAACGGAAAGACAAAAACTATCCCAGATCGAAACGCATGGAGAGACCGGCCCAAGGCAGCGTCTTTGATAATTCTGTACCTCCGAGTCAAGGAGAACAGATACATGTCTTTGGCAATTATGCTCCGTTAAACTCTAAGCAGTCTCAGATTCTGAGGGAGATCGGATGGCCAACACTTACTTCATACGGGGTCAGGATGCCGCCCCAGCTTCGCAAACATGGCGACCCTCGGAAATACTGCGAGTTTCATGAGCAAGAGGGCCACTCAATAGATGAATGTCAGGCTCTGAAGAATACTATCGAGACCCTGATCCGAGAGGGTAAACTTAAACAGTATCTTCTCAAAGAAGCTACTTCTGAAAAGCAAAAGGGAATTATGATTGGAGAGTCAACACAGCAAGATGTTATGTCCCAACAACATCAAGGCCCCCGAGAGGTCATTGATTAGGGATCAGGCCATCAAAACCAAAAGCGTCTTCTGCTGTTATAGTTAGTCGGTAAGACAGTGTGCACTCTTTTTCCTTACTTGGGTTTTTCCGATCGGGTTTTACCAAGAAGGTTTAACGAGACATAACCCTGACTCGGCTCTTTTTCTCTCTCTCTTTTGTATTGTAATTCATAGTTAAGTGAAACTTTCTTTGACTCACCCATTGTCTCTATAATTTCATTTAAATGCACAACGCTGTTGTGATAAGATACTTTCAGGACGGATGATCCTAACAATGTGTTTGTTGTTAGCGATGAACCTCTTTGAAGGTACAAAGGGGTGAGCCTCCATTTGAAGAACGGTGAATGGGTAAAATCCAACACCGGTTGAAGGCCCAGATTGTAGGATTAAATCGAACTCTGGGTACGGTTAGTAAGTTTGGCTGAACACCGGTGAAGGCTCGGATTGTAGGATTGAACCGAACTCCGAGTACGGCTAGTAGGATAAAACCGAACGCCATTGAAGACTTGGGTTTTAGGATTGAACCGAACCTCAGGAAATGGGTTGTAGGATTGCACCGAACCCCATTCGAAGGCCGGTGAATGGGTAAAATCCAACACCGAGTGATGAAGGCCGGTGAATGGGTAAAATCCAACACCGGATGAAGAAAAATAGTGAATGGGTAAAATCCAACATCGAGTGAAGAAAAATGGTGAATGGGTAAAATCCAACACCGACTGAAGGCTCGGATTGTAGGATTAAGCCGAACTCTGAGTACGACTCCTAGACTTGGCCGGTTGCTATTGAAGAATCAATCATTATCGAATTCACTCGGAAATATTCTCCCTTAGAATTCCTCTCTCGGAAACACTTTAAATTCGATGCTGGACTCTTAAGTTCTTCAGTCAGCAATATTCCACTGAAGTCCGACTCGTGAATTCTTTAAGTCAAGAATATCTCACTTTGGAGTTTCAGTCAGGAACTATTTACCCAGAAGATGCTCCACTCGGTGCCATAACGCTTGGGGACAATATTCGACGATTAATGAGTATTTTTGCAGGTTACACCAGCATCCAGACCTCTCGCAGGTTGTATAGCTCATATGAGCAACTTCATAAGTCCCTCATATAAGCTAGGTGACATATGATACGGTCTGGATACCGGCCCCAAGGATATCTGGTCTGGATACCGATTCTAAGGACAAAAGGCCAACTCAGCCTTCCTAGAAGTCAACCGGTGTCCCAGGATAATGGTCCAGTCGGTAGACATGTTGATCCGGTCTCACCTAAAGGGAAGTCATTATAGTCGTCCTAGTTTTCAGCCGGTGTCAAGAATACCAATCCGGTCTGCAACACACTCATCAAAACTCTCTTGCACCAGTCGTCCGAGGTGACACCCAAGACACCGATCGGCTTATCCGCTCTCCTATACCGAGTAACTGATCCGTTCTCTAACTGACTGTCACAGTGTCATAATAAGAAAGGTATTCTGCACAGTGGAATATGTCCCTTTCATCCACCGACAGGAGTAGGTACAATCACCAGCGTAATTTACGGAAAAGGTGATTATCCTCCATACATGTGACAGAAAGGTACACTGATAATTCACCTACTCTCCTGACACACTCAGAATGCTGGCCCACTTGGATTGACTCTCTATACACGTTATCAGAACCAGTGGGCCCACTAACACTCAACGATTCATCTTCCACGCTCATCTATAAATAACAGGTTGCAATACATGCTCCAGGTGACGTTGTCCTTGCTCTCTCTCTTGCTATTATACTGTTTGAGTATTAACAGAGTTCACTTACACTCTTCTAACTTGAGCGTCAGAGAATCTTCGCAGGTGACACCACCTGTCGCCCACACCAACGCGAGAGGTCGGTGTGAAGGATCTCCAGGACAACAAGACCGACCTCCACACGCTGAGAGGCCGGATCAGAGAGACCGGATACACTCAGCCGGTCTTCTTTCTCATTCAATCTTCAACTCTTGAGGCTGTCCCGACACCGGATCCTAGACCCCGGTTGGGGACAGTTCAAATAGGTTGGTCAAACACAATTTTTAATTTGTTAGTCAAATATAATTTAATTAATTTTGAATAATGTGTATAATTAATATTAACTATTTAAGTGATTTTATTTGCACAATTGATTAACAAATAGACAAGGTGCTTAACTATACTCTCTCTGATCCTAAATATAAGTAAATTTTAGTAGAATTTTTTATCTCATAATATAAATAAAAGTATATTTTTTAAAATTATTAAATTAAGTATCAAATGTATTCTCTTTATATATATTCATAAGACAACTAATTCCTTGTGTAATAAATGATATTTAGGGTATTTAAAGAAATTATATCAAATATTTGATATTATTAATATAAATAACTGTTTTCAATTGACTTTCTTAATATGTGTGAAATTTGTGTTTTCTGTGTATATTTGGACTAAAGGGAGTAAGTTAATATGGATCGATTTTTGAGAGAAAGGTAATTGATTTGGTTTGGAACGAATGTGTAATTTTATCAAACAATTAAACTAATTTGATCAAGATTATCATATTCATTTAGATCAGGTCATTAGATTCACAGCATATAAATTTTTTAAAATAAAATTATTTAAAAATATGAAAAATTCATAAATATATCATATAAAAATACTTAAATTTATTATAAAATATAGGCCAGGATATGTTTTTAGTAACCATGAATATTCGGTATTTGGCTTTGAGTCTCTAGAAAAAAATATTTTTAGTCCAATTTAAATTTTATTATGAAATTTATCTCTATTAAAATAATTAGGTGTCAAACAAAATGTCACATCACCATGCTGGTATAATCATGTGTATACTGTTAGGCCATGTCACTTAAAAGGATATTTTTCCCAATTGAGGAACATATTCGACAGATTTGTCGCATGTATCTCATAGACGTTATTGGAGAAAAAAGAGGAAGTTAAAGCAATGTGAAGAAGATGCATGTTAAAGCATGTTTCTTCTTTTAGGTGTGTGACTATATAAGGGGCATGGAGCAAAAGCTTGAACGGGTATGTGTCAGTTTCAGCTTACAGTAAATGCTTTCAAGTTGGCTTCTTTTTGGGAATGTGTGCTTACTATCATGTGAGGACCAAGATTCCATATTTTTATGTTATTTTATGGTTCGATTGCTTGTGTGTTATTGTAAACATGCTAGATTAAGTAAAAATTAAAATTGAATTTAAGTATCTTTATTTTAATGGAACCATTAATGTAGTATAGACCTCTAATGTTGGTATTAGTATTATTTTATCATTTTATTCTTGTACTAAAGGATTGAGTTAATGGAATTTCAAAATCCTAGTTTTTAATCAATCCCTAAACAAAGTTTGGTCGAGGTTGGGTTTTTATTTGGATTTTAGGTGTTGTCACAATTTAGATTTTATTCATTTACTTTACTTGCTTTAAGTGTAACATGTGTTTTGCTATAGTCATTCACCATAATAGGAAATTTATAAAGTAGTTAATACTACATTTGATGAGGAGTATGAAGTGATATCCATGTGCAATATAGATGTGGACAAATGGTCACATTTCAAGGTAGTTGGTTTGGTGAGGGATCTTGGATACAAGGATGATTTACTCTGTGGTGGAAAATAAATGAAAATAACTTTGGATAAAGTTTGGAGATCTTAAGGTTTAATAGTCATGCTTTAGAGTTGGCTGGGTATGTTGTTAAACATAGTTTGAATGAAGCAACTATTGTGATGAAAGCTACTAACAATCAAGAAGTACATAGGGAGGGTAATTTGAATGTGAAAGAGGTTGAGTTTGATGATGATGGTTTAGTGGAGGTTCATTAATGATAGTGATAAGGAAAGGGATTTAGACCTTGATGATTGTTTTAGGGATGACGTTACAAGTCTTGGAATGAATGATATAAATTTAGATCAAGAAGAATGTGTTTATAGAACTAGGGTGAGAGGGTTGCACATGATGTTGAAGCTCAAAATGAATCATAGGGGCATATGTTAAAACTTAATAGTGGTCAAGTGTAGGTTGATAAGCGTAGGACAAGTGGCATTAAGAATAAATGGTAGTTGAAGACAATCCAGAGTAAAAAAACAATGAAAGAAGTGATGTAAGTCACAACATGTGCTATTGGAAGATAACATGGATGGGGTATTTGTTCCTTATAATGAAGATTGTATAAAGTATAATATGGATGATGAGTTTCATAGTGAATATTTAGATAACGATAAAACCTATTTTGAAGGTGGGGAACGAAAAACTAGGAAACTAAGGTTGCGTTTAATTATAAAAAATTATTGTAGTTTTCTAGGAAAAGTTTTCTGTTTATTTTTTAAAATTTTCATTTTTTGAAATAGCTAAAAAAAATTTGAAAAACTTTTCCACTTTTCAGTTTTCTTAGAAAACTCCTTTAAAGATTTCTCTATTTTTCTTAAAAAAAATAGAAAATCCGATTTTCAATTTTCTATAAGTTTTCTTTGAATATCTTATAAACAAACATCTTTTCTATTTTTCTAACTTTTTCAAGAATAGTTTTCTATTTTTCTTAAAAAACTTGCGAACTAAACACCACCTAAAAGTTGAGGTATTCTAAAATGAAGATACGAGGTCAAGCTTTCAAGTTTAAACTTGGTATGGAGTTCACATCTCTTGAGAAGTTCAAGGAAGAATTCCTAAAATGCAGTGTTATCAACATAAATAAGGTCAAATTTGTTAGGAATGATAAATTAAGGGTTGGGATAATATCTATGCATAAGTGTTAGTTGATTGCCTTTGTTAGTAAGATTATAAGAAGTTGGACATACAAATTAAAGACACTAGCATATATATATATATATATATATATATATATATATATATATATATATATACATGTATGGTGTTCAACAATAAAGAATGCAAATTCAAAGTTGTTGCAAAGGTTATGGTGGATAAGTTGAAGGCCAAAACCATTATGACATTAAATGAAATTTTCCAAGACATCAAGAGGTCTTTCTCTACTAAGATAACTGTTTGCCATGCTTTCAAAGCATGATGAATAGCAAGGGATGTGGTAGAGGGTGATGCTTCTAGGAAATATAGCTTGTAATGGCGCTATAGTGCTAGGTTAAAAAGGGTCTGCTCAGTGAACACTTGTAAGTTAATTGTCTTTTTAATGATTGTGTCATACATTAGCACCATTATTTGGTAACTATTATGTTAGTCTTGATGGATATTAGAAAAGATTTTTATTAGGTTATAAGCCTTTCACTGGTGTTGATGAATGTCACCTAAAGGTTAAGTACCAGGATCAATTACTTATTATCATTAATAGATGTGCAAATGGCCAATACTTTCCATTGGTATTTGCTCTAATTAAGATATAAAATGAAAGACTCGTATATGGTTTCTTACCTTATCATTAGAGAATATGGAAAATGATCCGGTTTCGATACTGGCTTATGGGCAAAAATGACATTCAACCTAAAAGCCATCATGCAAGACTGACATCGTAGAAGCATTGAAGCTCGACATCGGCTCCCAAGACCACGCATATGACTAATGATATAACACTAGTATGGGCTAGTCTCTCAATACCGAAAAGTGATCAAGAAAAGACGGAGTTTATGAATGACAGGGTTGTGTTCTGCTACACTGTCATGCCATTCGAATTGAAGAACACTGAAGCCACGTACTAACACATGATCAAAATTTTTTTTAAGGGCACGTACACAAAGTTGGTGGTACATCGATAACATTATTCCTAAAACCCTAGTTAAAAGAGACCACATCGAGGATCTTTGAAAGATTTTTCTATGACTCCGGCAATATAACATGCGCCTCAATCCTCTAAAGTACACTTTTGCAGTACCTGGTGGAAGATTCTTGGGTTTCATGCTGACCTAGCAAGGCATCAAGGCTAACCCAGACAAGTGTAAAGTCATCTAGGAGCTCTAAAGCCTGAAATATGTATGTGAGGTGCAGTCCCCAAATGGCAAGATAGTAGCCTTGACACAATTCATGCCAAAGATAATATACGGTCCCTCCCCCTCTACAAGATTTTGAAGAAAAGCAAGAAGTTCGAGTGGGGACCAGAGCAAGACAAAGCATTTTAGAATTTCAAGGATGTTTTATCCAAACCTCCTATTTTGGTAAGGCCTGACCCTAGTGAACATCTTAGTCTTTACTTGCTTATTTCAGATGAAGCTTTAGGAGTCGTTCTAGTAAAAGAAACCCCAAAGGGATAAAGGTCGATATATTTCACTAGCAAGACACTGTATGAGACAGAATGTCGGTACCAAAAGATAACACTCGCTTAAGCGAAAGAGGGGAATCCATTAGCATCTCGCTCAAGCGATACACTCACAGAATCTTATAGGTCCCCTCTCGCTCAAGGGAGACCCATCTCGCTTGAGTGAGAAACACACAGAGTAGCCTAAGGTACCGGGGGCATCTCGCTTGAGTGAAAATCCCCTCACTCAAGTGAGAATTGCAGCCTCTGCCCCAATTTGAATTTCTAAGATGCCTAACTCCTACATTTGAGCTCTGATCGACCCCAAACCGTATAGATAACATGTTTTTATCATTTCGGAGCTGTTGGTGAAGTCTATTCACCCAAATTCTAACGTATGCATGAGATATGAGGAAAATGCACTTTCAACAAAAGGGATCCAATTTGATGCACCAAACTTATCAAATGGACTCTAACCCTGATAACGCCTATATGTACAAGTTTAAAATGGTCCCTTACGGGGGTCCTGAAACCACTAGATCTTAAAATCACCTATCCAGTTTCTAAATCCACATAATCTTAACTATTTCCATTGACATGTCCCTACCAATTTTCATTCATTATTCATCATTATCTATTCACATTCACACATAACCTATAGATCACACACACATCGCAATACCTGCCCATCATAAACAATCACACAATGATTCAATGCCATACATACGTAATCATCACCACATCAAATCAATACTTTAAGTCTATCAAAACCACAAGCTAGGTTATTGGACAATCTAATACATACATAAGTTATTCTTTAAATCACCTTTAATACATTATTACATCAGGTATAAATTCCGCAGCTTTCTTGGCATCGGGTTCTCACTTGGCACTTTTCTCCGAGGCGTCCATATCCTCTTTGTCACTGGTTACTAAAGGAAAACCACAAGGGTGAGTGTTTGGAAATCACATCATAATTAATATAAAACAGTAAACTACAATACCAAAGTAACAATACTAATGTTTCACCATGAATACCTCTTAAGGTCCTTGCAAGCGCATACAATGTCATTTTAGAATGAACCATTGTAAACATTTCATTTGTGAATATGTCATCAATCACTAACTTATACATCAACATAGTCATGCAATTAAAACATCACTGACTCTTATCATGTAATTTGACGCTTAGTATCTGGATACAAAAGGATCAACCTTCAGTTGGGGTCCTACTTGACACCTTGTAAACTCGACTTAGTTCACCAAGCCCGAATTGGCTTTTCACCTCAGCCACTGGGTCCTACTTGACCACTGGATAGCTCAATTGAATCTCACACGACTACGAGAGCCGAAAGTGAGGGGCGAAACATACTGTCGGCTGTCCTACACCACATAATCACATAATTACTTCTCAATCACATACTCTTTTATCCATAATCAATAAACCCCTGGGGCGGCCATACAAACCGGGCCCCTAAGCATACATCACCTCAACACATATATATTAATTCATCAAGTCCACCATGTAAGGTTCAATCCATCATACATTACTATATACCCACAATCATCAAAATAATTACACACAATTTATACAATTTGTTTTACTAATTAATTATGCATTCTCATCATTGTACACACATACTTTTATTATTTTGACACACTTCTAAATTTTTTCGCATATCATAAACATTACATCCTTTTCGAACTTAGTTATACATTAACCAATTTTAATTAATTATGACCTGAACACTCCCCTTACCTAGTTTCCAAGCTTTAATGAGTTGTTCCCAGTGTCGATCATGACCCACAGTCAAATGGTTCATCGCCCCGCTTCCAGTTCTGATATCTACTTCACCAGACGATCCTCCGACACCTATTCCAACACCTACGAATATCGAAACACAAAACCCATTAGTTTTCCATCGTACCCATCACCTTAGAAGCAATACCGAAGCCTCCTATTACCATAAACTGTGGAATCGTAGCCTCCCCCTTAACATGCAATCCACAACTAGAGAGAGAAAGAGAAAAAGAGAGAGGAAGCTTGAAATTGAAGGCGCAATTAGGCATACCTCGAGGTCTTAATCTTAAAAACACGATCAATTTGAAGTTCCATCGTGAAATGAGCCGCTTATTGGGAGGAAGAAGCTTCGACAATAGAGAAGGAGGAAGAAGGAGAAACTCACGTGAAATTGTGGAAGAAGAAATCAAAATTGAAATTTAATGCCTTAAGGGCAAAATGGTCATTTACCCTTTTCTTTTCCTCTTTCTTTTAAAACTCAAATTAAAGTTTACCTTTAACCCTCCGGTAACTTTTAAACTTACCATTGCTTATTTAAATTCTTATTTAACTTTTAATATCAACCAATCAATAAATTCAATTGCTTCCATATCGTTTAATTAATTAAAAATTTACATTTATGTTAAATAATAATAATTCCTAAAAATTTAAGTTTAATTTTGGAAATAATGGTTAATATTTTTCTGCCAATCATGAATTTAAATTAATTACCCAGGATGTTACATCTTTGGTCCTTTCCCAACAGCACTTGGAGGCATTAAGTATTTGATCGTTTGAGTGGATTATTTCACCAAGTGGATTGAGGCTGAGCCCGTGGTGCACATTATCTATGTGAAGAACCGACGTTTCGTCTATGAGAATATCATTGCAAGATATGGAGTCCTTGGAAGAATCATCACTAACAACAACACCCAGTTCACTGATCGTAAATTCACTAAGCTGTTAAAGGATTGAAGATCGTGCAGATTTTTTCTTCTGTTGAGCACCCCCAGACCAACGGGCAAGCCGAGGTTTCTAATCATGAGGTCTTGAAAGGGTTGAAGAAACGGTTGAGTGAAGCCAAGGTGACTGGACAAACCAGCTCTGCCATGTATTATATGTTATTCAAGTGGCCTCAATACTCAAGAGGGGGGTGAATTGAATGTTTAAAAATTTCACTTGGAATGCCTTTAAACTTGATTCCCTTTTTGCACAAGATAATAATATGCAAGAGACAACAAGTAAAATGAAAGTTCTAAGGTGAAATATGTGTAGAGGTTGCCTTAACAATTTATCCAACACTTGGTGTATGGAAACTTAACTTAGCCAAATTAATCATGTTCAAGCAATATAATCACAACCAAAACAATATACCAATTAAATGAAATAAGTAAATGCAAGAGAGTAAGGAAGAGAAGCTTGTAAACCGATTTAATGAGTTCCACCAACCCGGTGTACGTCTCGCCTTCAAGTAACCCACTTGAAGGATTTCCACTATTGAAGTTTAGAGATACAAGCTATAAGCAATTATAGCTTCCTAGTGTCCCACACTCAAGAGCACAAGGGAAACCCACCCAATCTCTTAAACTTTTAATACCCAAAGGTTGAACCCCAACCTTTGTGACCACTCAACCTAGAGTGAAAACTTTGGTGTTTTGGTGTTTGGTTTACAATCAATTAACTCTCTCAATAGAGTAGATATACAAGTATAAGCTCTCAAGTTCTAACTCTCAACAAGAAGAGAGGATATACAAATGTAAGCTCAAAATTTCAGAAATTAAAACTAAACAAAGAAAATGGACTCACAAGGCATAAATGTAAGCTATGAATGATTCCCCTTTGATATATTTGATAGCTTGAATGAGTGTTGCATTTATAAGCCTTAGAGAGGAGCCCTAAAGTCTTCTGAGCCATTACACAACATGGGTGTTCAAATTGTAATGGATAGCTGAGCTATTTTTGCACTAAAAACCACTTTTCCCACTATGAGGCACTAGTGTAATCGATTAGGCCTCGAGCTGTAACCGATTACTCTTTGAATTCTTTAGTGTAATTGGTCTCATAATCGATTAGGCTTTTCCATGTAATCGATTAGCTTGAAGACAGAGCTTGTCTAATCGATTGTATATTCCTTGTAATCGATTTTAAGTGATACCTGATGCATTTAATTCTGTTATGCGACATGGTAATCGATTGTGACTTGGTTTGCAATCGATTTTTGAGAAAACAGAGACTTGGTAATCAATTGTGGCTTGGTTGCAATCGATTAGTAACACCACAGAACTTAGATAATCGATTGGGGCTACCCTATAGTTGATTAGGCATTGTACCTGATGCATTTCATCCTTTTTCTCAGTTGGTAATCGATTGGCATTCTTGTTGTAGTCAATTATGTAACAAACAGGGGCTTGCTAATCGATTAAATGGATTGGTGTAATCGATTAACCTTTGTTCCAGAGTCTATGTAATTGATTTGATTCCTTGTTGCAATTAATTGTATGCCAAACAGAGGTTGTGTAATTGATTAGTTGCCTTGTGCTACTCAATTAGGCTTCGAGTCTGATGTTTATCTTAGTTGATTCTTCTCTATTTTCATCCTTGTAAAAACACTTCATGAATCTTGTACTCTTTGTCGTGATTGCTCAATTGCTTTATCATTATCAAAATCATATAACCTGAAACACATATTCAAACACATTATAAGCTTATAGAACCACTCCCCATTCATCAACCAACGAGTCCCTATTCCGGTTGACCTACGTAGTCGAAGCTATGATTCCAGTAGAGCTTCATACATCATCCACCAAGGTGCAACATTTCTCAGCCTCAGATAATGAAGCCAACCTCTGTAATGAGCTAGATGTGATTGGAGAGCTTAGAGAGGAAGCTTTCGTTTGAGATCAGGTTTTCGTTTGAGATCAGGTTTTCATTTGAGATCAGGTTGTTAAGGCCGAGGCTGTAATAAGATATAATAAAAAGGTTTCACAAAGGCGTTTTGAAGCTAGAAATTTGGTGTTAAAGCAAGCCAACATCAGAAATAAGTTTGCATACTAAGGGAAGCTTGCACTGACAATAGGAAGAATCTTACCGTATCTTTAAAGCCCTAGGCAAGGAGACATATCGTCTTGAGATGTTGGATGATACTCCCATCAGAAACAAGTGGAACATCCACAAACTTTGAGTGTATTATAACTACTTGGAAAAACAAGTATGTACTCTTTTTCCTAACTTAAGGTTTTTTTCAACAGGGTTTTCCTTAAGAAGGTTTTAATGAGGCATGTCCCAATATGACTTTCATGTATATTTAGTATTGAATAAAAAATTCTTTTCATTTGCAAAATTTTACTTCTATTTTGGCTATCTATGTTTGCATACAATATAAGTTTCCCAACGAGTGGCAAGGATTGGTTCTCTTTAAGAACATACCAGACCCCAATAAGCGACACTCCAGTCCTTACCAAAGGATTGACTACTTGGCCCCAATGAGAGGCGAGGATTGGTTCTCTTTGACATATACATACCTTAATGAGCGATGCAAGTAAAAACAATTAGTCCCAATAATTGGCGAGGATTGGACCTCGAATGAGACCATACTGGACCCCAATAAGTGGCACCCTAATCTTTAAAAAGATTGGCTACTTGGCCCCAACAAGTGGCAAGGATTAGTTCTTTTTCGAGACTACACCATACCTCGATGAATGGTGTAAGTAGATTCTCAATTATTCTATCAAGATTTCTATAACCTTAGAAAGAAGGCAGGACCAATGCCATCATAACAGGTTATATCTTAGAACCCAAAGGTTGGATCAACAATTTTGAAACAAAAAGTTCAAGTCCCCGACAAGGACATTATCTTAAAAATATCTATGACTAAGTGTCAAGTAATAGTGGAAAGCAAAATTTGAAATACATAAATTAAAAGGAACAATTTTCTATTAATGAGATAACAAGTCAAAAGTCAGAGCCTGTCCTGATACAAGGCATTGAAATGTTCAACAAAAGAACGAGAGAATTTTAAAAGTAACAGGAAAATAAGTTAAGTAGACGGAGTCGTATGATCTGAAGGGGAATAACATTTTCTTTTAATGTAGGCTTGGCATCTTTATTCAAGGGCAAGCTAGGTTGTTCAGTCATAGTTTGTGGTGATGGCAGATCCATCAGCTTATAAGGAACATGTGACACCCAAAACCTAAATTACAAATTCCAATTAATTAACCTAAATCTTTGAAATAAATTTTTCGCGTTTAAAGAATCATTTTGAAATTCGTAATTTAAATTCTGAGGTCATCTAAAAATTGATAAATGCAGAATATTATCATGCATACTATTCGTGAACGAATAAAACATAATACATTTATATAGTGGAAACGATAGATATGATTGCAGTATGTGGTACATAATATTATTACAACACATTAAAAATCAAATGAAGTCAAAGTCCAAGCAATAAAACATAAAAGCTTCATTAATTGCACCACTCGTCATTTTATGAAGCATGCACTGTAAAAATAATGTAAGAGTGAGATAGAATATAGAATAAATATAAAATAAGTAAAATTGCACAAACACAATCAACAAATAATTATGATATGATGAATATGCCAAACAAGGTCATTTACATTTAATAACTTTAATTTAGCCAAATGATGTCATGCTGGATCTATTTTGGTTTAGTGGGAATACTGCAGTAAAAAGTCTCATAGAGACACAAGTAGGACTTAGCATAATACCACGAATCCCTACCCTTCATAGCGCTCAAGTACCGAAGTACACAAGTAGGACTTAGCATATACCATGAATCCCCACCCTTCATGGCGTTTAAGTACCGAAGTACACAAGTAGGACTTAGCATAAACCATGAATCCCTACCCTTCATGGCGCTCAACAAAAATAAGGCTTTAACTCATCATAGAGTAACCCCCCTCTAAGGCCGGCAATCATAGAACCCTTAAATTCCATGGTGTGTCCAAATGCTTATGATGCATGAATGCCTTTAATTCTCTTTATCAATTTAACATACCATGATATCAATACTTTCATAATCACTTGGAAAACCACAAGTCCTCAAAGGACACATCACATATATCAATTCTCAAAATCATGGATTTACAGTTCAACAACATATCTCAATAAACCACAAGGCATTCATGTATACATTAATTTAGTCATTCATAATTATTCATCACAAAAATATACATACTGTATGACATTCATAGGACACTCAATAACATCCATAATAATCAATAATCCTTCAATAATTCATAAATAAATCAATATCCATATGGAAAATATCATTTTTATCCATAATAATCATCATAGGTAAATTTTAGAAATTTACAACAGCAACATACATTAGTAAAAAGGCCATGGGATGAGCAATTTAAATTTTAAGTAATTTCACTTTCTGTAGTTCCATAAAAAAATTATCTACAACATTCATGAAGACCATAATTTTAAATTCCAAACAAAACATCACATAATCACATAATAGTCAATAGGTTATCATTTTTCATTATCACCAATTGCTGGAAAATTTCCTGATTTGACAATCTTTAGTAAATTAGCTATAACTCATGGTATAAAAATAATTTTTGAATGAGGACAAGTTCTATATTTCAATAATTCCATTATCTATAATTTTTATGAAGATCCAAACAGAAATATCACAAACTCATAGGATACTAAACTATCTCAAAGAAAGTAACAAAACATACATATGTTGGTACAATCAATGTTTCTGGAGTTAGAAAAATAATTTTGGCATGAAACCAGTTCTAACTTACTCATAGCACAAATATCTAAAACTTTTATGAAGACACTAAACACTGATTCTTATCACAAAATTCTCAGTTTTAAAAATACAAACAGTTAATCATGTCAACATCTTTTCAGCATGAACATACTTTTGTATTTAAGGTATAACTAGAGCTACAAATATCCTTTTAACTTGAAACCACTTTCTATAGATTTATAACATAAATATATACAACTTTTATGAAGATATCAAAGTCTAAATATGTATTTATAATTCCCAGAATTTCAATATTTACATAAAATAGAAGATACATATTCCAGAACAGACTTACTTTAGTCTTTTTGCAATAACTCGAGCTACAAGCATCCACATCATGTCATTCAAAGCTCAAAATTCATATAACACATAGATATACAACTTTAATGAAGAAGTAAAAGTCAAATTCATACGTTTTCAGCTTCAAAATTAAGTAACAAGTTACGAAAATAAATCTGGAAATCCTAGAACAGCATACAATTCTACCCATTCCATATTTATTCACAACCCTATCCCCTCTTACCTTGATGGAGGATCCTAAAGTGGTTGAAAGTGTTCTCTTATTGTCCTAGATTTAGATCAAGAAGGACTTTGATGGAGAAAATGAAAGAAAATGAGAGAGAGACTTCATCAACTTCAACTTGTTCTAAGAATTCAGACTTGGGAACAAGATCTAGTGTTGGTTTAATCATGCAAATGACAAGTGAGGGACAAGATTTTCATAATGGTATTGTAGTGGGATGTTAGGTACATTAATTATGGTGATAATGGAGGTTTTAGGTGAGAAAAATGAGCTGGATTGTTGATCATTTCCGCAGCCTACATAATGTAGCTTGTATGATTGAAGTAAATATCAATTCTGACACTGTTTCAGTATTTTGGGCATATCGCTCACATATCTTAACGAAATTTACTAAATTTGGTCTTTTTGGAAAGCTAAGACAACAAGGAACAACTTTGTAGTTTATCACCTTTTCAAAGTCGGACTCTAACTAGGCATTAGAATATGTACAAGATGATATGATTGAAGTAAAATACCAATTCTGAAGCAGTTTCGGTATTTTGGGCATATATCTCTCAAATCTTAATGGATTTTAATGAATTTGGTCTTGTTGGAAATCTAAGAAGAAGCGGAACAACTTTGTAGTTTACCATATTTTCAAATTTGGAATCTAACTAGGAAGTAAAATGTGTACAAGATGACGTATTTTGAGTGGAGTATGTGGTAATTTGATAGGAGTAAATGGAAAAGACAAAGAAATTAATAACTAAGGAAGTAGGTAATAAGTTATTTGATTAACTTTTACCTAAGGTATAAAGTTAAAATTATTTACAATGGTAAAAGGTTAAATTGAGGATGTTGTCCAAACCAAAATTTACGTAGAAAGTCAAGATAAAAAGGATAATATCATTGATGATCTTAATCAAAATAATTATACATGAGAATGAAATTTTTGAGATGTTACAATTCTCCCACCCTAATAAAAATTTCATCCTCGAAATTAACACAATGCATCCATCAATGGAACAATTCTAGGTATTGTGTCCTCATAGCATCTTCCTGCTCCCAAGTTAAAGTTACAACATTTCCTTGTTTCCATGCCACCTTCACTAATGGTACATCCTTGCTTCTCAGGCGTTTAATCGACCTTTCCATAATCTGCGTAAGTTCTACAGGAATGGTTAAATTCTCTCTGACTTTAACATTATCAGTAGCAATCACATGAGCAGAATCCTGTACATACTTCCTCAATTGTGATACGTGGAACACATTGTGTAAATTTGCAAGATGAGGAGGAAGTGCAATCTGATAGGCCACCGGGCCAATCCTGTAACACCCTCGGTTAGATAAGACAAATCCTTCTGTAGGTTCATCCCATTTAACTGAGAGTGTTAACAGTTTTTAGAAAAAGTGAATATTTTTTTTTAAAATAAATACGTGGCAAATCAGCGGAAGTAATATTGTATATATCACATAGTCATTCATAAACTGTAAATAATTGTACTCTTAACAGAATGGGGCACACAGGCACCATTAAATATTATACAGTCATCCGGTGTCTGATTATAAATATTCTATCCTTAATGATTATTCTCAATGGGTTCAGCGTATTGCTGATCTTCACACTCGGGTTCTTGAGTTTCTAATTCCTCTGAAAAATGTTCAACAGTAAGGGTGAGTATAACCCAAGACCCTGATTGGTTCATCCGAAGCGGACATAATCCAGTTAACATACAATGTCACATAGATCATACATTTAGCATATTTATAACAATCAAGCATGTTGTCATCATATAATCGTATATTTAGCATGTTCACAATTATAACAATCAAGCATATTACCATGAAATAAATCGTACATATTCACAATTATAACATTCAAATATGCTGTGATGAAATGCATGAGTTCGGATTTATTATGATTTATCTTTGGTTAAGTCTCATGATGCATGTGGGCCCAATAAATCAATCCATCATCATCCTTTCATTCTTTGGATTCCATCCTGCTCAAGTTATTTCTTGGGCACAACGTTTCCATTCTAGAGCGATCGAAGCTCACCAAGTCCCCTTTCTTTTATCATATGGTACGAATGAACTCACAGGTTCTCATCATTATATATATCATTTCATCTTGGGACTTGGCTCTTCACGATCATAGATACATCCCGTCATTTAGTCGAAGTACACTAGAATTGCATCGTCTCACCCGGCTATCAGGCGCGACTCTGATGCCATTGGGTTGCCGTTCCAGTTGTACTCCCAAGATTCTTCTACTGAGATCGAACGTGAATGTCCTCCAGCGTACCAGGTGTATGCTCTAGTTTTTCTTCTTCAAAACACATTTTCATGATGCGAAATGCATTATTCTTATCATTAGATCCCTGGGTATCTTATGTGTTTCCAGTCTCATCATATCTTTTAATCCTTGTAAGATATTCGTTTATTAATTCTTTTAGAAATATATCTATCATATATATATATTCTTTCATAAAGAGTAAAATAATATATATATCCTTTATGTATTTACGCATAATTTATATGTTAATAATGTATAATAATAAATAAACTAATAATAATGATAACAATACTAATTTTGACAATAAATAGAATAAGAATGATAATTATAACTTACTAATAACTTAAAAAGTAGTAAAGATTAGTTTCCAATTAAAAATTCAAGTGAAAAACACTAAAAATAGAGTTTTCCGAGTGGAACAGAGGTAAATCCAAGTGAAATGAGTATGATTCTGAGTGGAATCATACAGAGAAGGGTTCTCCAAGTGATCTGGCTAAAAATCCGAGTGAAATGACACTGGAAAAGCTGTTTTCCGACTGAAATAGGTTTGGATCCGAGTGAAATGAAGTGGAATGCTGTTTTCCGACTGGAACAGCTTGAATCCGAGTGAAAAATAAGTTTTCCGCATGAGATAGCTATGAATCCGAGTGAAAAATAAACTGAGCAGAATTTTCTAACTGAAATCAATAAGTAATCCGAGTGAAACAGGAGCTGATAAATAATTTTCTTAACTAAATATCTTGAATTCTGAGTGAAACAAATTTCTGAGTGATTTAAAATATAAATCCGTGTGAGGTCAGTAGGGAAAATGGTTTCCTGAGTAACATTGTTTGTAAATCCGAGTGAAAAATCATTCTGCTGACTGGAATACCTTCGAGTAAAGTAAATCCGAGTGAAATAATTCCTGATTCCGAGTGGAATCAGGTTGATACAAGTTTTCAGAGTGAAATTGACTACTTATTCTGAGTGAAATTAAATTAAAAGGGATTCTCCGAGTGAAAATAACTGTTTGCTGAGTAAAATGAATTATTTTCTGAGTAAAATCACTGAACGGGTTTTCTGAGTGAGAATAAAAATGATTTCTGAGTGAAATAAGGTGTTTTCCGAGTGAAATCAACTGGAAAAGGTTTTCTTGAGTTAAGCTACTTAAATTCTGAGTGAAAATGAGTTCCTGAGTGAACTCAAGTATGATTCCGAGTGGAATCAGTAGGAAAAGAGTTTCTGAGTAAAAATAAAGTAAGTTCCGAGTGAAACATGAGTTTACCGAGTAAAATTAGTTGAAAAGAGTTCTGTCTGAATGAAATAATATAAATCCGAGTAGAATAACTGCTTACTGAGTAAAATAAAGTGTTTGCCGAGTGAAATAGGACTGGGAAGCTACTGACCGAGAGCAATAGAGTGTTTTCCGAGTGAATTTACTGAAAAGGGTTCTGAGTAAAAGATAACTATATTTTTCTAAGTGAAATTAAGTCAAATTCCGAGTGAAATAATTTAAGAAATAGATTTCCAAGTAAAATAAGACTTGGGAGATGCTGTCCGAGAGAAAAAGAGTGTTTTCCGAGTGAAATATGGTATTTTCCGAGTGAAATATGTTATATCCGAATGAAAATGAGTTGGTATTTAAAGAATCCGATTGAAATGATACCAAAACCGATCGGATTGGCCTAAAACAGAACCTGTTATCATTAAACTCATAGTTTTTCACTGGAAATCACACGGTACCCATGATTCTTAGCATTTTCCGTCCATGGCATATCATAATTCATCACTCGGTAACAGATATATATATATATATATATATACATGCATATACAGATATCAATATAAAGCATTTAATTCATACACACTGAATCTGTCCCCACTCGGTTTTCCCGCAAGGCACCCAAGAATATACCCCCTTACCTCAATGAAGTTCCTGGAGTAGAAGAAAGAAGCTCCCTTCACTGTCCTGCTTCGAATCCGAGTGAAATGGAAGGAAAAAGAGAGAAAGAGACTTGTTGGGAAGGAAAATGATGAAGGATGTTGTGTCGTGTGTGTGGTGTGAGTTCTGAGGACGTTGAGCTTGTTTAAATAGGGAGGAAGTGAGTGGGAAGACAAGTGGGAGACAGCTTTTCCGAGTGGTATGCTGAGTCAGTGCCCATTTCTGAGTGGTATGCTGAGTCAGTGATAATGGAAGGGTCACTAGGGATTAAACAAATATATATGCTGAGTCAGTGTCCATTTCTGGTCGTCCACCATCCATAATGCGCACGATTGGATTTAAATATCATTAAAAGACAAAATTGAAGTCAAAACGCACTTCTGTCAGTGAATACCGAGTGAAATTACACTCGGCTAACACTTCTGTCAGTGAATTTCGACTGGAATTCCCACTTCTGAGTCAACAATTACAAGGCTCGCTTGAGCGTGGCTTGCTCGCTTGAGCGAATCAGCCAAGACTCACTCGGCATTCCCATGAAACCGACTCATTTTCCCATCATTCACTCGGTAATTCACCTCCCACACCGACTCCTAATTTGCTTGGCCTTTCACTCATAATTTTTAAAGTATCTAGTCGGATTTCTCCTCTCTAGGTCGGATTTCTTCTAGATTCAGTCGGATTCTCTTTACTCGGGATTTCCATTCAGCAAATAACCTATTTTTATTTATTTCACACTTTAACTAAATCATTCCTTAGCCAACTCAACATCAAATCACTTTTTACTCGGATTTCATAACACCTTAGGCTTACTCGGAAAAGGGTATCCATATTCATTCGGAATATATATAGTTTCCCCTTAGAATAGTATTAAAGTCTTTCTCTACTCCTTTCACTCGGTTTAGACCTTCTTCATCTACATTTTCCAATTAAAAGCTCATTTAAGGCCATCACCTCTCGGAAAAAGACAGACATGTATGAACCTCACCCGGATTTGGTCCAGTAGATTACCTCTCACTCGGAAGAGGAGTCATACTCATAAACTTACTCGAAAATGGCCCTACCTACTGGAATTCACTCGGAAGGGGTTCCCTAATACCATTTTCCGCTCGGTATCCACTCAATTAGCATTATTCATTCATCACCACCCATATTCAAGCCAAGTAATGCTTTAACCATACAATATATATATATATATAACCACTCGGAATCCATCACTATTTCTTCCATCAACACTCCCCAAATAATTTTTAATAACTCATTTCAGTCGGTAGAAGCATCAACTTAATATAAAACACCTATGCATTCATTCACTCGGAACTCCTCATCATTCACTCGGGTTTATTTCATGCTTAACCACTCAGGTAAAACTTGTTAAGTTAGGATCCTCTCGGACTCATTTTATACTTAGACCCCCTAATTACACATTATTTAATCTACTCGGAAATATCATCACATCAAGTTCAACTCAGGCTTGATCTAACCCCATCCACTCGGATTTATATATGGATCTTTCACTCGGTTTATCATATACTTAGAAATTTTCCAATCTAAGCCATTATAACCAATCTTCCCTCGGATTTTATACTCGGGAATATCCAAATTCATTCTTATACACACATTTCACTCAGTATTATTTTCCACTCTAGCATATCTTACTCGGGAATATTCAAACCATTCACTCAGAAAGGCTACATATTAAGTCCTACTCAAAATGGCTTTCAACCTACTCGGATTGCTATCTTCTATCTTATTAGGGAGGTCTAACTTGGACAACTTCACTCGGATTGCATCAGTTATATCCCTGACTGAGTCTATTCACTCGGTATCGTAGAAATTGTCACTCAAGAAAGAAGCAATTGGCAAGGTTTGACTCGGAAATGAGTCTCTCAAGGGTATTTTCACTCGGAATATTCACTCAGAAGTGGTTCCCTTGAACCTACTTCACTCCAGCTGTCTCTAAGACCAAGATTTCACTCGGTAGTAACCTACTTGGTCATATATTACTCGGATAACATAACCTTATACTCGGAATTTCATTCTTCACTCGGAATTGCTAATCCTTCACTCGAAATTTCACTTTGTCACTCGGATCAGTGCCTATTTCACTCGGAATTTGCATAATTTCACTAATGGTCCGTATAAATTCCATTATTATGTACGAAAATGACATTTCTGAGATACCACAAACTATCAACAGGGTGTATATTCACTTATTACCACTTACAAACCTTCTAAACTTCAATTTTTACCAAATAAGACTGCTACTAAAAAAACAGGGATGTTACATTCTCCTCCCCTTTTAGGAATTTCGTCCCGAAATTCATGGTTGGAATAATTGAGAGTACAATCCTCTAATCTTTTCCTCAACTTTCCAAGTAGCGTCTCTATCATTTGACTCCAAACTACTTTGACCGAAGAGATTTCCTTTCCCTTTAACTATTTTCGACATTGATTAACAATCTTAATCGGTGATGCTTCAAAGGTAAGGTTTTTCTTTCCAGAACAAATTGATCGGGACTTCGAACATGATCAGGGCCTAGTTCATATGTGTGGACATCATGAAGGTTTGGAAGGGCTATACGGCACACATTGGTTCCTATCTTTTGCAGAATTTGATAGGTTCTATGTATCTGAGACTTAACTTCTTGGTCTTTATAGCTCTGTCTATTCCAGTGGTAGGGGTAACTTTTGAGAAATACTTGCTACTAATATACCATTATAAGGCATTATTCCCTCATAACTCGTTGTCAAATCCTAGACTTGTCTAAATCCAATTTACACGTTTGTATTAGACTTCGGAAATTCTTCTCCCAAAACCAAGATTCTTTAAATCTTAAAATGCTAACTACACCTAACAATAACAATACTATGATTCCTTAGCCTTAAGACTTCCAAATCATCACATGAATCATTTAATCATTACTAAAATTTAGTCAAACTCATTATAAGTCTCTTGGTTTCATCTAAGATCATCACCAATTCATCTTATTCCATAATGACATGCCTATTTATCATTTCAAATATCTTAATCCACTATCAATTGTTTCCTTAATCTACTATCATAACATCAATAGTCTAAATTAATTACTCTAATTACATACACTTCTTTACCAATCCTCAATAATCAACACCTAATGCCTCAGATATTCATTTCCTTATATGTAATCATTCTAGGGTATTTTAAGCCATCAAGATCATCAACTTAGTTAAAATCCTCAAATTACTACACTTAGGGTTTTTCATCAAAATTCAATGATCATTTCTAATAATCACCAATTTCCATTAACAATACCTACATACACATTATCGGGGTTTTCGCTAAAAATCATCTCTCATGACATTATTATTCACTTCCCTTAAATCCTAAGTTAGGGTTCCACTAGAATCAAACAATCGTCATTAACAACCATCATCTTCTGTCTCAAATCTTGAAATTTTTTGTATACCACTTCACATCCATCCTAAAACACACATAAGTGTATTCTACCTTTGGGTTTTGCATGAAAATGGCTTCTATTCCTAAAACCCATTCACAAGGCATGCTCTTAATCACATAGAAATTCAAAACCTAGAAACAAAGATTAGAGAATTTTACCTTAAACTCCAAGGTATCCCAAGTCCTAGTATATACACGAAAATGAAGGGAGAATAAGAAAATAGGTCATATCTTGTTTCTGAATAGGATCTCAGTTTTGGGCTTATTACTAACTTCAAAAATTCCACTAATATCCTTAATAGTCCTAACCAATGATATCTCAATCGGAGCTACTTGGTCCTAAACTCAGATTCCTAATTGGTTCTTATTTTAACTCTTATGGTCTAATAATACTTGACGGATTTTCTGTCGTAGCTCTTCTTCGAATTGTGTAAGATCGTTTCGCTGAAAGTTAGCTAATCCTTGGCTCTGCCTAGTAGAGTATGGGATAATTCTCGTTGTCTTATCGTCTCCATGATTTGAGTAAGAAGTTTCTCCAGGTCATGATCATTGTTTAAGTGAATCGCTTAGGAATTTGTTGATAGAATATCAACAAAGAAGTTTTGTGTATATGTCATGTGGAGTATTCCACATAGGAAATCTAGTCTTAGATGTTTTATGGACTGTTAAATATTTCTATCAGAGTACGTGGAAACCTAATGGTCCACTCCACAAGCTTAATGAAGCGACTATGCTCTGATACCACCTTTGTAACACCCTCGGTTAGATAAGACAAATCCTTCTGTAGGTTCATCCCATTTAACTGAGAGTGTTAACAGTTTTTAGAAAAAGTGAATATATTTTTTTTAAAATAAATACGTGGCAAATCAGCGGAAGTAATATTGTATATATCACATAGTCATTCATAAACTGTAAATAATTGTACTCTTAACAGAATGGGGCACGCAGGCACCCTTAAATATTATACAGTCATCCGGTGTCTGATTATAAATATTCTATCCTTAATGATTATTCTCAATGGGTTCAGCGTATTGCTGATCTTCACACTCGGGTTCTTGAGTTTCTAATTCCTCTGAAAAATGTTCAACAGTAAGGGTGAGTATAACCCAAGACCCTGATTGGTTCATCCGATGCGGACATAATCCAGTTAACATACAATGTCACATAGATCATACATTTAGCATATTTATAATAATCAAGCATGTTGTCATCATATAATCGTATATTTAGCATGTTCACAATTATAACAATCAAGCATATTACCATGAAATAAATCGTACATATTCACAATTATAACATTCAAATATGCTGTGATGAAATGCATGAGTTCGGATTTATTATGATTTATCTTTGGTTAAGTCTCATGATGCATGTGGGCCCAATAAATCAATCCATCATCATCCTTTCATTCTTTGGATTCCATCCTGCTCAAGTTATTTCTTGGGCACAACGTTTCCATTCTAGAGCGATCGGAGCTCACCAAGTCCCCTTTCTTTTATCATATAGTACGAATGAACTCACAGGTTCTCATCATTATATATATCATTTCATCTTGGGACTTGGCTCTTCACGATCATAGATACATCCCGTCATTTAGTCGAAGTACACTAGAATTGCATCGTCTCACCCGGCTATCAGGCGCGACTCTGATGCCATTGGGTTGCCGTTCCAGTTGTACTCCCAAGATTCTTCTACTGAGATCGAACGTGAATGTCCTCCAGCGTACCAGGTGTATGCTCTAGTTTTTCTTCTTCAAAACACATTTTCATGATGCGAAATACATTATTCTTATCATTAGATCCCTGGGTATCTTATGTGTTTCCAGTCTCATCATATCTTTTAATCCTTGTAAGATATTCGTTTATTAATTCTTTTAGAAATATATCTATCATATATATATATATTCTTTCATAAAGAGTAAAATAATATATATATCCTTTATGTATTTACGCATAATTTATATGTTAATAATGTATAATAATAAATAAACTAATAATAATGATAACAATACTAATTTTGACAATAAATAGAATAAGAATGATAATTATAACTTACTAATAACTTAAAAAGTAGTAAAGATTAGTTTCCAATTAAAAATTCAAGTGAAAAACACTAAAAATAGAGTTTTCCGAGTGGAACAGAGGTAAATCCGAGTGAAATGAGTATGATTCCGAGTGGAATCATACAGAGAAGGGTTCTCGAAGTGATCTGGCTAAAAATCCGAGTGAAATGACACTGGAAAAGCTGTTTTCCGACTGAAATAGGTTTGGATCCGAGTGAAATGAAGTGGAATGCTGTTTTCCGACTGGAACAGCTTGAATCCGAGTGAAAAATAAGTTTTCCGCATGAGATAACTATGAATCTGAGTGAAAAATAAACTGAGCAGAATTTTCTAACTGAAATCAATAAGTAATCCGAGTGAAACAGGAGCTGATAAATAATTTTCTTAACTAAATATCTTGAATTCTGAGTGAAACAAATTTCTGAGTGATTTAAAATATAAATCCGTGTGAGGTCAGTAGGGAAAATGGTTTCCTGAGTAACATTGTTTGTAAATCCGAGTGAAAAATCATTCTGCTGACTGGAATACCTTCGAGTAAAGTAAATCCGAGTGAAATAATTCCTGATTCCGAGTGGAATCAGGTTGATACAAGTTTTCAGAGTGAAATTGACTACTTATTCTGAGTGAAATTAAATTAAAAGGGATTCTCCGAGTGAAAATAACTGTTTGCTGAGTAAAATGAATTATTTTCCGAGTAAAATCACTGAACGGGTTTTCTGAGTGAGAATAAAAATGATTTCTGAGTGAAATAAGGTGTTTTCCGAGTGAAATCAACTGGAAAAGGTTTCTTGAGTTAAGCTACTTAAATTCTGAGTGAAAATGAGTTCCTGAGTGAACTCAAGTATGATTCCGAGTGGAATCAGTAGGAAAAGAGTTTCTGAGTAAAAATAAAGTAAGTTCCGAGTGAAACATGAGTTTACCGAGTGAAATTAGTTGAAAAGAGTTCTGTCTGAATGAAATAATATAAATCCGAGTAGAATAACTGCTTACTGAGTAAAATAAAGTGTTTGCCGAGTGAAATAGGACTGGGAAGCTACTGACCGAGAGCAATAGAGTGTTTTCCGAGTGAATTTACTGAAAAGGGTTCTGAGTAAAAGATAACTATATTTTTCTGAGTGAAATTAAGTCAAATTCCGAGTGAAATAATTTAAGAAATAGATTTCCAAGTAAAATAAGACTTGGGAGATGCTGTCCGAGAGAAAAAGAGTGTTTTCTGAGTGAAATATGGTATTTTCCAAGTGAAATATGTTATATCCGAATGAAAATGAGTTGGTATTTAAAGAATCCGATTGAAATGATACCAAAACCGATCGGATTGGCCTAAAACAGAACCTGTTATCATTAAACTCATAGTTTTTCACTGGAAATCACACGGTACCCATGATTCTTAGCATTTTCCGTCCATGGCATATCACAATTCATCACTCGGTAACAGATATATATATATATATATACATGCATATACAGATATCAATATAAAGCATTTAATTCATACACACTGAATCTGTCCCCACTCGGTTTTCCCGAAAGGCACCCAAGAATATACCCCCTTACCTCAATGAAGTTCCTGGAGTAGAAGAAAGAGGCTCCCTTCACTGTCCTGCTTCGAACCCGAGTGAAATGGAAGGAAAAAGAGAGAAAGAGACTTGTTGGGAAGGAAAATGATGAAGGATGTTGTGTCGTGTGTGTGGTGTGAGTTCTGAGGACGTTGAGCTTGTTTAAATAGGGAGGAAGTGAGTGGGAAGACAAGTGGGAGACAGCTTTTCCGAGTGGTATGCTGAGTCAGTGCCCATTTCTGAGTGGTATGCTGAGTCAGTGATAATGGAAGGGTCACTAGGGATTAAACAAATATATATGCTGAGTCAGTGTCCATTTCTGGTCGTCCACCATCCATAATGCGCACGATTGGATTTAAATATCATTAAAAGACAAAATTGAAGTCAAAACGCACTTCTGTCAGTGAATACCGAGTGAAATTACACTCGGCTAACACTTCTGTCAGTGAATTTCGACTGGAATTCCCACTTCTGAGTCAACAATTACAAGGCTCACTTGAGCGTGGCTTGCTCGCTTGAGCGAATCAGCCAAGACTCACTCGGCATTCCCATGAAACCGACTCATTTTCCCATCATTCACTCGGTAATTCACCTCCCACACCGACTCCTAATTTGCTTGGCCTTTCACTCATAATTTTTAAAGTATCTAGTCGGATTTCTCCTCTCTAGGTCGGATTTCTTCTAGATTCAGTCGGATTCTCTTTACTCGGGATTTCCATTCAGCAAATAACCTATTTTTATTTATTTCACACTTTAACTAAATCATTCCTTAGCCAACTCAACATCAAATCACTTTTTACTCGGATTTCATAACACCTTAGGCTTACTCGGAAAAGGGTATCCATATTCATTCGGAATATATATAGTTTCCCCTTAGAATAGTATTAAAGTCTTTCTCTACTCCTTTCACTCGGTTTAGACCTTCTTCATCTACATTTTCCAATTAAAAGCTCATTTAAGGCCATCACCTCTCGGAAAAAGACAGACATGTATGAACCTCACCCGGATTTGGTCCAGTAGATTACCTCTCACTCGGAAGAGGAGTCATACTCATAAACTTACTCGGAAATGGCCCTACCTACTGGAATTCACTCGGAAGGGGTTCCCTAATACCATTTTCCGCTCGGTATCCACTCAATTAGCATTATTCATTCATCACCACCCATATTCAAGCCAAGTAATGCTTTAACCATACAATATATATATATATAACCACTCGGAATCCATCACTATTTCTTCCATCAACACTCCCCAAATAATTTTTAATAACTCATTTCAGTCTGTAGAAGCATCAACTTAATATAAAACACCTATGCATTCATTCACTCGGAACTCCTCATCATTCACTCGGGTTTATTTCATGCTTAACCACTCAGGTAAAACTTGTTAAGTTAGGTTCCTCTCGGACTCATTTCATACTTAGACCCCCTAATTACACATTATTTAATCTACTCGGAAATATCATCACATTAAGTTCAACTCAGGCTTGATCTAACCCCATCCACTCGGATTTATATATGGATCTTTCACTCGGTTTATCATATACTTAGAAATTTTCCAATCTAAGCCATTATAACCAATCTTCCCTCGGATTTTATACTCGGGAATATCCAAATTCATTCTTATACACACATTTCACTCAGTATTATTTTCCACTCTAGCATATCTTACTCGGGAATATTCAAACCCATTCACTCAGAAAGGCTACATATTAAGTCCTACTCAAAATGGCTTTCAACCTACTCGGATTGCTATCTTCTATCTTATTAGGGAGGTCTGACTTGGACAACTTCACTTGGATTGCATCAGTTATATCCCTGACTGAGTCTATTCACTCGGTATCGTAGAAATTATCACTCAAGAAAGAAGCAATTGGCAAGGTTTGACTCGGAAATGAGTCTCTCAAGGGTATTTTCACTCGGAATATTCACTCAGAAGTGGTTCCCTTGAACCTACTTCACTCCAGCTGTCTCTAAGACCAAGATTTCACTCGGTAGTAACCTACTTGGTCATATATTACTCGGATAACATAACCTTACACTCGGAATTTTATTCTTCACTCGGAATTGCTAATCCTTCACTCGGAATTTCACTTTGTCACTCGGATCAGTGCCTATTTCACTCGGAATTTGCATAATTTCACTAATGGTCCGTATAAATTCCATTATTATGTACGAAAATGACATTTCTGAGATACCACAAACTATCAACAGGGTGTATATTCACTTATTACCACTTACAAACCTTCTAAACTTCAATTTTTACCAAATAAGACTGCTACTAAAAAATAGGGATGTTACAAATCCTCTTTAGAATTTCCTATGGTCCAATGAACCTTGGGCTCTACTTTTTACTTTTCAGTGCTCGACCAATGCCCTTATGAGGCAAAACCTTCAAAAATACATGATCACCAACTTGGAATTCAAGTGGTTTTCTCCTTTTATTGTAATAGTGCTTTTGTCTATCTTGGGATGTCTTTATCTTCTCTCTGATTATTTCTATTTGTTCAGTAGTTTGTTGCACAATTTCAGGCCCTAACGCCAGACTTTCACCAGTTTCTAACCAATAAAGGGGTGTTCGACACTTTCTGCCATACAATGCTTCAAATGGAGCCATACCAATACTACTATGGTAGCTATTGTTATATGTGAATTCAATCAGTGGAAAAAACTGCTCCCAACTACCATCATTCTCAAGCACACAAGATCGCAGTAAATCTTTCAAACTTTGTATGATACGTTCTGACTGTCCATCTGTTTGAGGATGATAAGCTGAACTTAATCGAAGTCTTGAACCCAAATCCTGATGCAAGCTTCCCCAGAATCGGGAAGTGAACATCGGATCTCTATCTGACACAATACTGGATGGTACACCATGTAGTCTCACGATCTCTTTCACATATAATTGTACCAACTTTTGTAGAGAATTCTTCATATTCATTGGGAGGAAGTGAGCAGACTTAGTCAATCTGTCTACAATAACCCAGATTACATCATTTCCTGAACGTGTTCTTGGCAATCCTGACACAAAGTTCATCGTAATGTCATCCCATTTCCAGACAGGAATCTTCAATGGTTGCAGTTCACTAGATGGCTTCTGGTGTTCCACCTTGGCTTTTTGACATACCAGATATGAAGACACATATTTAGCAATTTCTTTCTTCATCCCTGGCCATAAAAAACTTTTCTTCAGGTCTTGATACATCTTGGTTAATCCAAGATGACTACTCAATATGCTTTTATGTGCTTCTTCTAGGATTGTCCTTCTTAGATCAACATCATCTGGTACACAAACTGCTTCTAATCCTCAAAATTCTATTTGATCCTTCTTGTAATTCCACATCTTTTCAATTTGCCTGAGTCTCTCTTAATTCTTGTAATTGTAAGTCTTTTTTCTGCCTCTCACCTATCAGCTTCAAAAAATCATTGGTGATCTTCAAAGTTCCCAAGGTCATACTTCTTGAAGATTTCATCTCCACACGCAAGTTCATATCTCTGAACTGTTCTATCATTTCCATCTCTTTTACCATTAAAGATGCCATATGAATGGATTTCCTGCTAAGTGCATCTGCTACCACAATTTGCTTTTCCTGGATGATACTTCAAATCAAAATCATAATCTTTAAGAAATTCCATCCACCTTCGCTGCCTCATGTTCAATTCCTTCTGATCGAACAAATACTTTAAGCTCTTATGGTCACTGAACACCTCAAACTTGACTCTATACAAATGGTGTTTCCAGATTTTCAAAGTGAATACCACCGCTGCCATTCTAGATCATGCGTCAGATAGTTTATTTCATGCGACCTCAGCTGCCTAGAAGCATAGGCAATCACCTTTTGTTGCTGCATCAAAACACAACCTAAACCTATCTTAGAAGCATCACAATAAACCACAAAGTCTTCTTGTGGATTAGGTAAAGTTAAGACTGGAGCAGATGTAAGCTTCGATTTTAGTTCCTGGAAACTTTTCTCATATTTTGGCGTCCAAGCAAAAGGTTAATTCTTCCTGGTCAGACGAGTCATCGGTAAGGCAATTCGAGAAAACCCCTCAATGAATCTCCAATAATAACCAACTAATCCTAGGAAGCTTTGTATCTCAGTAACTGAATTAGGTCTCTCCCAGTTTATTATAGCTTCTATTTTAGAAGGATCCACAGACACTCCTTCGCTTGAGATCACATGGCCTAGGAACTTTACCTCTTTCAACCAGAACTCACATTTAGATAACTTAGCATACAACTACTTCTCTTTCAGAATCTGCAATACCACTCAAAGATGCTTTTCATGCTCCTCCCAAGTCTTAGAATAAATCAGAATGTCATCAATGAAGATAATAACAAATTGATCCAAGTATGGATGAAACACTCGATTCATGTAATCCATGAATATAGCTTGGGTATTGGTCACTCCGAAAGGCATCACAAGATACTCGTAATGACCATAGCATGTTCTAAAGGCTGTCTTTGGAATATCCTTAGACTTGACACAAATCTGATGATAACCCGATCGTAGGTCAATCTTGGGAAATACTGTAGCACCTCTCAATTGGTCTATTAGATCATCAATTCTGGGCAAAGGATATTTATTTTTCACTGTCAATTTATTTAACTGATGATAATTTACACATAATCTTATGCTTCCATCTTTATTCTTGATGAGCAATACCCACGCTCTCCATGGCGACACACTGGGCCTGATGAAATGCTTCTCCAATAAGTCTTCAATTTGCTTTTTCAGTTCTACCAATTCAACAGGTGACATACGATATGGAGCCTTAGTCACTGGTTTTGCTCCTGGAATTAAGTCAATTGAGAATTCTATTTCACGTTCTGGAGGTAAACTTGAGACATTTTCTGGAAATGCTTCAGGGAATTCAGAGACAATTGGCATCTCAATTGCTTCAGATTCGCTATCTCTTTTGGAAAGAGCAAACAAGGCAAACAATTGAATTTCTCCTTTTAAAGCAAAGATCTTGGGATTGTCAGAAATAGTGTTTCCTTCTGATGAAAATATCACGGTCTTGTTATGACAGTCCACCAAGACTCGATTCGTCGATAACCAATTTATCCCTAAAATTACTTCCAGATCCTTCAAAGGCAAACAAACAAGATTGACACGAAAGTTTCTATCTTCTACGAGCACAAAACAATCGTTACACACTTAGTAGTCCTAAGTTATGTACCAGTGGGAGTGGAAATAATCAGGTCATACATCATAGACTTTACAGGTAATTTAAGACGTCTAACACACTCCTCGAAAATAAAAGAATGTGTACCACCAGAATCAAACAATACAGATAAAATGGTACCATTGATCTCACACTTACTTTGTACAAGGTCGTCTGCTTGGTCTGCGTCTGAACCGCTGATGGAAAAGACTCTTCCTGTTGCTGGTTGTAATCTCTTATCTGCTGACTCCCCATTCTGTCTTAGAGGTTGAACAGCATGCGTGTTTCCTCCACGGCCTCCCTGATAACTAGAACCTCTTCTATTATTCATGGTGTTATTGTTGTTATTGTTGTTGATGATTTAATGGTTCTGTGGACAATTTGGGCTGATGTGACCTTTCTGATTACATCGAAAGCAAGTGACATCTTCCAGGCGTTTGTTACAGTCACGTATATGGTGATTACCTCCGCACTTATGACACTGTATATTCACATGATTGTTACGTCTCTCAGAAGATAATGATGATTTTCCCTTGAAATGATTTGGATAGAACGATCCTTTCCTTTTGAAGGTAACTGACTGGGGTCTCAATTGTCTATTGATCTTCTCTTGAGCCAATTTGGCTTGGTGGTTTTCTTCAAAAATTCAGCATTTATTGATCAGGATTAAAAAGCTCCTAAGTTCTTGATAACAGATAACCTCTTTGATTTCAGGATTCAAACCATTCTTGAACTTGACGCACTTTGAGGCTTCAGCACCTGCCTGTTGGAAAAGAGGGTAAAAGAGGGATAACTCTTCAAATTTAGTAGCATACTCACCAACAGACATTGAGCCTTGTTTTAGCTACATGAATTCCAGCTCTTTTATGCTCTTCACACTTGCTGGAAAATATTTCTCTAGAAAATAGTCTCTGAAGTTAGCCCAGTCCAATGGTCTGTCGGTCTCAGTCATACGAATCCTGGCATGGATCCACTAGTTCTCTGCTTCCTCAATCATTATTTAGGTGGCATACTCCACCTTTTCAAATTCTGTGCAGGGTAAAGATCGAAAGATGCATTCCATTTCCTTAATCCATAGGTATGCTACCTTTGGATTATAGCCTCCTTTAAACTGTGATGGCTTCCTTTTCAAGAAGTGATCCAATCTGTGAAGTCCTCTAGTATTTCTTGGTTGATTTTGCATCTCTAAGACCTCAGCCAAGCAGTTAAAAGCAGCTGCAATAGCATCATTATTGTTTCTTGCCATCTTACATTTGTAGTTTGGTTTATACTAATTCTAAGGGAAAGTATATCGCATACAATTACAAGATTATAACACAAATATAAGTACTTTACAATATATCAGTTAGGCAACAAGTCATATAATACATCCTTAACATATTATCAAGTAAGTAACCACACAATTCATCTAGTATATCAAGAAAAAAAACACATGTCATAGCAATTGGCCTTGAATTTTTTGAAAATGCTTTGATACCACCATTGTGACACCCAAAACCCAAATTACAAATTCTAATTAATTAACCTAAATTTTTGAAATAAATTTTTCACGTTTAAAGAATCATTTTGAAATTCGTAATTTAAATTCTGAGGTCACCTAAAAATTGATAAATGCGGAATATTATCATGCATACTAGTCGTGAACGAATAAAACATAATACATTTATATAGCAAAAATGATAGATAAGATTACAGTATGTGGTACATAATATTATTACAACACATTAAAATTCAAATGAAGTCAAAGTCCAAGTAATAAAACATAAAAGCTTCATTAATTGCATCACTCATCATTCTATGAAGCATGCACTGTAAAAATAATGTAAGAGTGAGATAGAATATATAATAAATATAAAATAAGTAAAATTGCACCAACACAATCAACAAATAATTATGATATGATGAATATGCCAAACAAGGTCATTTACATTTAATAATCTTTAATTTAGCCAAATGATGTCATGCTGGATCCATTTTGGTTTAGTGGGAATACTGCAGTAAAAAGTGTCATAGAGACACAAGTAGGACTTAGCATAATGTCACAAATCCCTACCCTTTGTAGCACTCAAGTACCAAAGTACACAAGTAGGACTTAGCATATACCATGAATCCCTACCCTTCATGGCGTTTAAGCACCGAAGTACACAAGTAGGACTTAGCATAAACCATGAATCCCTACCCTTCATGGCGTTCAACAAAAATAAGGCTTTAACTCATCATAGAGTAACCCCCCACTAGGGCCGACAATCATGGAACCCTTAAATTCCATGGTGCGTCTAAGTGCTTATGATGCATGAATGCCTTTAATTCTCTTTATCAATTTAACATACGATGATATCAATACTTCCATAATCACTTGGAAAGTCACAAGTCCTCAAAGGACACATCACATATATCAATTCTCAAAATCATGGATTTACAGTTCAACAACATATCTCAACAAACCACAAGACATTCATGTATACATTAATTTAGTCATTCATAATTATTCATCACAAAAATATACATACTGTATGACATTCATAAGACACTCAATAACATCTATAATAATCAATAATCCTTCAATAATTCATAAATAAATCAATATCCACATGGAAAATATCATTTTCATCCATAATAATCATCATAGGTAAATTTTAGAAATTTACAACAGCAATATACATTAGTAAAAAGGCCAAAACATGAGGAATTTAAATCCTTTTTTAGTAATTCCACTTTCTATAATTCCATAACAAAATTATCTACAACATTCATGAAGACCATAATTTCAAATTCTAAACAGAAACATCACATAATCACATAATAGTCAATAGGTTATCATTTTTCATTATCACCATTTGCTGGAAAATTTCCTGGTTTGATAATCTTTAGTAAATTAGCTATAACTCATGGTATAAAAATAAGTTTTGAATGAGGCCAAACTCCATGTTTCAATAATTCCATTATCTATAATTTTCATGAATACCAAAAATTCTAAATCCAAACAGAAATATCACAAACTCATAGGATACTAAACTATCTCAAAGAAAGTAACAAAACATACATATGTTGGTAAAATCAACGTTTCAGGAGATAAAAAAATAATTTTGGCATAAGACCAGTTCTAACTTACTTATAGCACAAATATATAAAGCTTTTATGAAGACACTAAACATTGATTCTTATCACAAAATTCTCAGTTTTAAAAATACAAACAGTTAATCATGTCAATAGGTTTTCAACATGAACATACGTCTGTATAAGGTATAACTAGGGCTACAAATATCCTTTTAACTTGAAACCACTTTCTATAGATTCATAACATAATTATCTACAACTTTTATGAAGACATCAAAGTCTAAATATGTATTTATAATTCCCAGAATTTCAATATTTACACAAAATAGAAGATACATATTCCAGAACAAACATACTTTAGAATTTTTGTAATAACTCGAGCTACAAACATCCAAATCATGTCATTCAAAGCTCAAAATTCATATAACACACATATATACAACTTTGATGAAGAGGTAAAAGTCAAATTCATACGTTTTCAGCTTTAAAATTAAGTAACAAGTTACGGAAATAAATATGGAAATCCTAGAACAGCATACAATTCTACTCATTCCATATTTATTCACAACCCTATCCCCTCTTACCTTGATGGAGGATCCTAGAGTGGTTGAAAGTGTTCTCTTATTGTCCTAGCTTCAGATCAAGAAAGACTTTGATGGAGAAAATGAAAGAAAATGAGAGAGAGCCTTCACTAACTTCAACTTGTTCTAAGAATTCAAACTTGGGAACAAGATGTAGTGTTGGTTTAATCAATCAAATGACAAGTGGGGGACAAGATTTTCATAATGGGATTGTAGTGTGATGTTAGGTACATTAATTATGGTGATAATGGAGGTTTTAGGTGAGAAAAATGGGCTGGATTGTTGACCATTTCCGCAGCCTACATAATATAGCTTGTATGATTGAAGTAAATATCAATTCTGACACTGTTTCGGTATTTTATGAATATCGCTCTCATATATTAATTCAATTTACTAAATTTGGTCTTGTTGGAAAGACAAGACAACGTGGAACAACTTTGTAGTTTACCACTTTTTCAAATTCGGACTCTAACTAGGCATTAAAATATGTACAAGAGGATATGATTAAAGTAAAATATCAATTCTGAAACAGTTTCGGTATTTTGGGCATATCTCTCTCAAATCTTAATGAATTTTAATGAATTTGGTCTTGTTGGAAAGCTAAGAAGAAGAGGCATAACTTTGTGGTTTACCATATTTTCCAATTTAGACTCTAACTAGGAAGTAAAATATGTACAAGATGACACATTTTGAGTGGAGTATATGGTAATTTGATGAGAGTAAATGGAAAAGAAAAAGAAATTAATAACTAAGGAAGTAGGTAATAAGTTATTTGATTAAATTTTACCTAAGGTATAAAGTTAAAATTATTTACAATGGTAAAAGGTTAAATTGAAGATGTTGTCCAAACCAAAATTTACATAGAAAGTCGAGAAAAAAAGGATAATATCATTGATGATCTTAATCAAAATAATTATACATGAGCATAAAATTTTTGGGATGTTACAACATCGTCAAGTTCCCAACATTCATCATCTACCATAAAAAACAACTCCCACCATGAAATTCAAAGTAGGGGCTGATGTCGTTAAGGTTGAGAGTCACACTAAGGTTCTTTTATTGTATTTTCCTTATGGCTGCGCTAAATTCTTCTTCTACAACAGTCTTGCACAGTCGGACCACCTTCACCACCTTCTTATGATTTGCCGCTGCCTTCTCCTAGAGTTTCTTGTGTGCCTCGTAGAGGGAAATGGTTTTTGTAAGCTTCTTGTTAAGTTCTTCCACCTTGGAAGACAGCTTGTTCTTTTCCCCCATTCAGTCTGTCTCCTTGGTGACATGGATATCAATTTTGCAGATGACCTCAACTTGAACAACCTCACAACCTTTCTTCTACTCCTCATTTTTTGCCTTCAATTATTCATTTTCCCTTCAGCAACTCTAGCTCCTATTTCTCAAATCGGAGTTTTCCCACCTCCTTCTTCAAGGTGAAAATTTCTAATCTGTTATCATCCCAGGCCTTGTCCTTTGCCTTGATGACCTTTTTGAGGTTATCAATCTCTTTGTGGGCTTCCTTCACCTCTGTTTCGAGCTCTAAGGCTTTTCCGAAGTACAAGGAGTTTTCCCCTGTATACTCTAACATGTCATTGAAAGAGTTGAGCATTCCATCCAACTCAGATGTGCTAGGGCAACTTTGATGGCATTCTTCACCTTAGAAATTTCTAGACCAGCACGAAGGTAGTACAGAGGAGGCCTTATTTTGTTTTGTTCAACCTCTGTCCCCTATTAGAGAATGAAGGGGCCTAGACAAGACCCCGAGATAGAAGAATAATGACACGTGGGCGTTCTCTCGCCAGGTCTGGAGATTTCAACGTTGGTTCGGGTAACTGTAGACTCATTTTAGGAAGATTCCACATTAACCAGCGTCCCCTGATGACTGGTCTCTTCTTGAACAACTTCCTTTTGCTTTGACTTTTTCGAGGGAGGAGACAGACTTGTCTTTTTTTCTAGTTCTTGCCTCTTCTTTGGGTTATCTCCTTTTCAGGCTCATGTTTTTTCTTCTTTCTTTTCTTTGGGACCTGTTATATTTGTTCTTGCTCTGGGGTGTCCTTTAGTGGAATTTTTTTGGCATTTTCTTCTCAAAATATGATAATGGCTTGGACGAATTTAAGGATGTTTGTCTTGGCTTGAATCTAGTTTTCCGCCCCTGCAATGACTAACTCAACTTTCAATTTCTTTAGTGCATTCATTGGCTCAAAAATTTTGATTTCTCTTAGAACAACAAAAAGAAAAAAGGTTTGAAAGCATATTGGCTTAATCGAAAGAATTTATTCCCAAGATCATTACATAAATAAGCTTTTCTCAGAGGCCTGGGACCAAGGAGTCACTTGCAAGAAAATTTCTTGTGCACCGAGTGGAACTCGTGCATCGATCCAACCACTTTAATGAAGATAGGGGAAAAGTCACTCTCATCGGCCATATATATCGCCCCGGTTAGCAAGAAATGTTCATGGGTTTACAATACCAGGAATTTTTTGATCCTGTCCTCATTTTTCAATAACACTAGCTTGTTCACCTGTATTTGAACTTTGACAAAGCATTTTTTGAAGGAGCCACCCTTAGCCTTAGCCGACTCTGTGAAGGCCTCAAAGTTTATAATCTTGGAGTCACACTAGAGTGTGGCAAAGCTAAGATCGTCGTCTTTGTTGGCTCGAAGAAGAACCCGTGAGTAAATAGGAGAAAAGGGCAACTATTGGGGGTGAAGTTGAAATGCTCACCTAGCACTTCGAGGCTTCGAACTAATCACCGCCATTAGGATGCAACTGAGTAGGGGCATAGTCAAGGAAGCAGAGAACCCCCATCTCAAACTACGCCAATGGGAATCTAACTTTGAGGTGCGTGAACAAGATGTCATACGTGAAGATGACTCCCTTATCTTTTGGGATATGGCAGACATAATCCCTAACCTTAGGGTGAAGTATAATATACCTCTCATTGTATTTCTCTTTGGAATAAATCATACATTTAAAGTCCATTATGCCCTTAGTGGCCCTCACATGCCGAGATGAGGTCTCCATATTCTCTCTTTGTACCCATGCATAGAGGTTTTCAGCCAAGAGTTGCACCCAGTCAACATGGTGTGAATCATGGTGGAGTACCTCGACATAGTCTTCAAAAAAATTTTCTCTCCTTATTTTGTAGTCATAGCTGCCACCACATGCTCAAAACCGCATATATTATGGTAAAACTTTACCTCGTCAAATGTATAAAAGTTAAAGCTACATTCTTTATTAGAAGCCATAAGGTCAACATGCAATTCAAAAGACCAACTTGGTCTCTGTCTTCCCCCCTCGTCATGGTCCTTATGACCTAATCCCTTGATTTCTCACAGAGATTCTCCCCCATGATATCCCTTAAACCCTCCCTTAGTCCTCATTTTTACACTCAACAAAAGGGTAAAGATACAGCAAATAATAGAAAAAAGTAAAAGTAAAGGGAAATGGTTCATTACCTAAAAATATTGGTGGAATCCTAAGGGTCACGAACAGACAAGGCTCTCTCAAGACCTTCAAGCACAGAGGATTAAGAAAGATGATGGGGTTGGGAATACTCTTTAAGTCATAAGGGTTTCTCTCTGAATTTTAGCAGAGTTTCAGTAGCCAAATGACAAAGAAAGTTTTTGAAGCCCTTCCACATACCTATTTATAGGTGTGGTTATGGGCAAAGATAGTCACGTCTTATTTCAAAAGTTTTCACCGTGTCATTTTAATTTCTAAGGACCATGTCCAAATGTAACCGTCACATGATGATTGAAGGGAAACTATCACATTGATCAACGAGTAACCGTCACAATGATTGATGTGACTTGCATTACGCGTAATGCCATATTTTGGCATAAAAAGAAAATAAATGTGTGACAATTAGAAAAGGAATCAAAGGCATAAAGTGATGCAAATCAAATCTTTTCTAAGTTAACAAACCCTTTCCTCTTAACCATGCCTATAATAGGTGATTGGACAAATGGTATAGCTTATTTAAGCAACCGATATAGTCCCTCAAATAAGCTAGGAGGAAAATGATCTAGTCTCGATACCAGCCTATGGTCAGAAAGGTCATTCGACCTAAAAGCTGTCATGCAAGACTGACATCGCACAAGCATTGAAGCTCAACATCGGCTCCCAACATCGCGGATGAGACCCATAATGTAACACTAGTATGAACTATTCTCTCAATATTGAAAGTTAGAGCTGACTTATGCAATCGCGTGTTAAGGAAGTAACCTACAAAGTGACTTTTGAGAAGGTGCCATTGGTAGGTAGGGTCACTATTGCATGTTAGCCTTTCAGCAAAGATTAGAATCTGTAACGCCCCGAAACGTTGATTAAAATTCTCGAGTAAATTTTTTGCTTTTTCGAAAGATCATTTTAAAAATTCATCAATTTAATTCAGAGTTCATGTAACGATTAATAACAGCGGAAAAATTATCATACATACTAGTCGTGAATAATTAAATTCAAGAAAATATTAAAGTAGCGGAAACGATTGAGAAGATAATGGTACATGACATATTATATTTATTACAACCCATAAAATCAAAGTTCAGGTAATAATTCAAATAGACATCCATTATGGCATCACTCTACATTCTGCGTGTCATTCACTGTAAAAATTAATGTAAGAGTGAGACAGAATATAGAATAAATATAAAATAGATAAAATTGCACAAACACAATCAACAACTCATAATGATATGATGAATATGCCAAACAAGTCCATTTAATAATTCTTCAATTAGTTAAATGATGTCATGCTGGATCCATTTGGTTTGGTGGGAATACTGCAGTAAAAGTCTCATAGAGACGCAATTAGGGCTTTAGCATATACCATGAATCCCTATACTTCATGGCGCTTACACAATTAGGGCTTTAGCATATACCATGAATCCCTATACTTCATGGCGCTTACACAATTAGGGCTTTAGCATATACCATGAATCCCTATACTTCATGACGCTTAAGTACCGAAGTACACAATTATCATAAGTAGGGCTTTGCATAGACCATGAATCCCTACACTTCATGGCACACAACAAAATAGGGCTTAACTCATCATAGAGTAACCCCCCACCAGGGTAGGCAATCACGGAACCCCTAAATTCCATGATGCGTCCAATGCTTATGATGCATGAATGCCTTTAATTCTCTTTATCATTTAACATACCATGATAACCACATTTCCAAAACCTCTTGGATAATACAAGTCCTCAAGGAACACAATACCCATAATAATTCACAAAATCATGGATTTACTGCTTCAACCACATATGTTAGTAACCACAAGGCATTCATGTACATATATATTAATTATGTCATTCATAATTATTCACCATCACAATATACAAACTGTGTAATACTCAACAACATTTATAATAATTCATAATCACTCAATAATTTAATAAATAATTTCTATCCATAGAGAAAATATCATTTTCTTTCAAAATAGCCATTTTAAGTGACTTTCAGCATCCCCAACAGCAACATACATTAGCAAAACAGTCATAACATGGGCAAATCAACTCTTTTTTAGATGATTCCACTTTCTATAGCTCAATAATACAATTATCTACAACTTTCATGAAGAACACAGTTTCAAATTCCGAACAGAAATATTACTTATTCACGAATTACCACACTGCCTCAAGGTGAGTTTTTCAAAACGTACATATGTTAGTAATTTCAGTATTTCTGGAGTTACAAAAATGATTTTTGCATGAAACCAGTTCTAAAATACTCTTAACATAATTATCTACAACTTTCATGAAGACACAAACAACTAATTCATAGCACAAAGTTCCCAGTATTGAAAACAAGATTTGGATTTCCAAAATTCCAGAATTTCAGAATTTCAACTTGCACATACTTCAGTAATTTGAGCATAACTTGAGCTACAAAAATTATTTTGATGTGAAACCACTTTCTAAAAATCCACAACTTAATTATCTACAACTTTCATGAAGACATCCAAGGCTGATTATGCATGTAGAATTCCCAGAATATCAAAATATGCACTAAACATGAAACAAATCTTTCACTCGGACATATAGTAGTATTTTTTCCATAACTTTTGCTACACATACTCAAATCAATCGGTTCAGGTCTCAAAATTCACATAACAAAAAGATTTACAACTTTCATGAAGACATTGATTACTAATTCTTACCACAAAATGCCCAGTTTTAACAATAAGATACGGATTTCAAGTGCACAGATTTACAGCTTGTACATACTTCAGTATTATGAGCATAACTTGAGCTACAAAAATTATTTTGATGTGAAACCACTTTTTAAAAATCCACAACTTAATTATCTACAACTTTCATGAAGACATCCAAGGCTGATTATGCATGTATAATTCCCAGCATATCAAAATATGCACTAAACATGAAACAAATATTTCACTCGGACATACAGTAGTATTTTGGCTATAACTTTTGCTACACATACTCAAATCAATCGGTTCAGGTCTCAAAATTCACATACCAAAAAGATTTACAACTTTCATGAAGACACTGATCACTAATTCTTACCACAAAATGCCCAGTTTTAACAATAAGATACGGATTTCAAGTTCACAGATTTACAGCTTGTACATACTTAAGTATTATGAGCATAACTTGAGCTAAAAAAATTATTTTAATGTGAAACGACTTTCTAAAGATCCATAACTTAATTATCTACAACTTTCATGAAGACATCTAAGGCTGATTATGCACGTACAGTTCCCAGTAAATCAATATATACACAAAACAAAGGATAAATCTTCCACACGAACATGCTGTAGTATTTTGGCTATAACTTTTGCTATACTTATTAAAATTACTTGATTCAGGTCTCAAAATTCAGATATCAAAAAGATATACAACTTTCATGAAGAAGTCAGAGTCAAATTCACACGTTTTCAATTTCAAAAATGAGTAACAAATTACGAAGTTAATTCTGAAATCCTAGAACAGCATACAATTCTACCCATTTCACAAATATTCACAACCCTGTCCTCTCTTACTTGTTTTGCCGAGTGAAAAATGGCTCCCTGGTTGTCCTCCTGCTTCTGTTTGAAGGAATATTGAGGAAGAAGAGAAGTTAAGGTAAGGATAGTTTACTAGCTTTGTTTCCACGTTCAGGTCTTGGCAAGGCAAAGTTAATAATGCAAAGTGAGTGGGAAACATTATCCTTGTGAGTGGATGTTTAGTGCTGTTAGTGCTTTGATAGTGGAGATAATGGAGGATTAAAATAGGAAAGTGGTTTATAATGGTCCACTTCTGGCCGTCCACCCACTAGAAGGAGTAATAATGGTGTTGGTTGCATTAAAAATTGTATAAGGGACAAGAAAGGAGTCAAAAGTCACCTCTGGCACTGAAAACCGACTGGAATTCCACTCGGTTAGCCTATAAACCGACTGGAATTCCTCCAGTCGTGTGAAGAAAAAGAGAAAACAAGTCCCCTCGCTCAAGTGAACTCAGACTCGCTTGAGCGAGTCATGCATTCTCACTCGGAATTTATCTGAATCATACTCAATTCCTTGGTTCCTCACTCGGCAGAGCATGTCCAGACCGAGCTCTCTCTCTCACTTATCCTTTCACTCGGTAACCGAGTCTTCATTCAAGTATACCCACTCGGTAAACCTTCCAGATACTGAGTCAGCTCTAAGTCAGTCTTTTACTCGAGTTTTCACTCGGTAAAATTCTTTTGAAACCGAGTTATTCTTCTCTGTTTTCTACTCGGCCGTTTCAAATCATTATTAAGCTGACTCATACATAATCTATCACTCGGCACAATTGATCCAAACCTATTTATCCTTCACCCAACCTTTCATTCAGTGAAAACCGAGTCCCCCTTCACAGTCTTCAACACTCGGTTCCTCATTCCAAATCCGAGTCTCCATACACACACGGTTCCACTCGGTAAGACTTTTCAGAAATTGATTCTCCCCTCATAGTTGTCCCCTCACTCGGAATATCTCCCAATCAAATGCCACTCGGCATATCCCAACCTTATTTCACTCGGGTATTCTACAAGTTCATCATTTAGTATACCATTCATAATCACTCATCTTCTGAGCAGTGTCTCACTCGGTAATTCATCTCCAAATCGACTCGTCTCCTGATCAGCTTTCACTCGGTGAATATCGTCAATGCTGACTCATTCCTATTGAATGCCCACTCGGTAATTCAGTCACTCAGTAAAATAATCTATATTGATCACCATTTACTCATTCTTCTCTCGGCAAAATAAATCCAACCCGAGTCCTTCCTTACACAACTTCCACTTGGTAGAATCATTCCAAATCCGAGCCCTCAATCACTTGAGTTTCACTCGGTAAATATTCCAGAGACCGATTCACTTCCTAGTTTGATCATTCACTCGGCATCTTATTGTCAAAACTTACCTCCTTTCTCTCTTATTCACCCTCACTTAGTACCCTAAGTGTCTCCAGTCGGGACCATATCACTCGGAGATGCACACTCAGAAATCTTTCATTCATCAGAGTTGCACTAATTCTTCTCGGAATCCCTTTGAACCTCTATCACTCGGAACAGACCCAATGGCTATAGTCTCACTCGGAACTGTTCCAACAATACTCCACTCGGAAATGTTTTTTTAGGATTACTCCACTCGGAGTATATAAGTCTTTCCTCTCGGAAGTGAAGCTTTTGGGAAAATTTTATTCATAGATAGAAATGCCTAACAATGTATGACTCAGAATTGAGTCATTGAAAAATATTTGACTCGGAATTGAGTCTTTTGAAGGTGTTTTACTCAGAATGAATCCTCTCAGCCATGTTCCACTCGGAAAACACAACCTTCACTCGGTATTGCCATTTTTCACTCGGAATTCCTCTCAGTCACTCGGAATTTCTTCCAATCATTCGGAACAGAGCTTTTATTTATTCGAGTAACCCTTTCTCTGACCTGTTTCACTCGGAAAACACCATTTTCACTCGGTATTTCCATTTTCCACTCGGAATTCCTTTTGGTCACTCGGAATTTGCAGTTTTCACTCGAAACAGACTCTCTTTCTCACTCGGACAGTTCTTTCTAAGGTATTTTCACTCGGAATTTGGGCCTCATCCTTAAAGGTTTATGTAATTCCTATAATTATACCCAGAAAATGAAATTTTGGAGTACCACAACCATCCATAGAGTGTTTTTATTCATTGAGTAACACTAACAGATCTTTTATACTTCAAAATTTACCAAAAAGAGCTATTATTAAAAGCAGGATGTTACATTTCTCCCACCCTAATAAAAAATTTCGTCCTCGAAATTTCAAAGCTGGAATCATTCTGTACTATTATCCGGAACACAATCTTATCACAACTATACATATTCATGCTATTATTATACCACCATAAGACATCTTCCCCCAAAACTCATTATCAAGTTCTTAACTTGTTTATATCCAATTTACACGTCTATGTTAGGCTTCGGGAATTCCTTTCCCAATACCTAATTTCTCTAAATCTTAAAGAGCTAACTATTCCTATCAATATCAATACTATGGCTCTTAGCTTTCCAAACCATCACATGAATCGTTCAACCATTACTAATTCAACTATTTCAAAGTGATTCTAGTATTTATTCCCTTAATTCATTATCAATTGCTTGCAACCATCATAAACATCAACAATCTAAATTTAAGTCCTCTAATCATTCACATACTCATATACACTCTTCTCCTAATCCCCGATAATCAATATCAATGTTTTAATAATTTGATCCCTCATATATAATCATCCTAGAGTATTAAAAGTCATCAGAATAATCAACTTAACCAAAATCCTCAACTCATCAAAACTTAATAATCATTCCTAATAACCATCAATCCCATTATTAATAACACCTATACACCCATCATCCTGGGTTTTCGCTAAAATCATCTCACATGACGTTGTTACTTATTTCCCTTAAATCGTAAAGTTGAAGTTCCACTAGAATCAAACAATCACCATTAACAACCATTATCTTCCATCTCAAATCTTAAAATCTTCGTATACTATTTCACACCTATCCAAAGATACTTAAGACATATTCCTCCTTTGGGTTCCACATGAAAATGATTTCTATTCTTAAAATCATTCATAATGTACTCTCCTATGATCATAGAAACCAAAACCTAAAACAACCAAAGAGTATAAGAATTTCACCTTAAACTCTACGTTATCTCTAGCCTTAGTATGTCCAAGAAAATGAAAAGAGAATAAGGAGTTTCCATCGTTTGGACTATCTTCACATTGAAGAATAAGAAAAACATGATTGGTTGGTATAGAAGGAGACTCAAAAAATGGTTGTCTGAAATAGGATTTTCTTCTAATGGAAATACCTCGGTCTCGTTATAACAGTCTATTAAAACTTGATTCACCGATATCTAATTCATTCCTAGAATTACTTCCATATTCTTCAAGAATAAACAGGACTGACAAGAAAGTTCCTACCTTCTGTGAGCTCAGAATAATCGCTACACACCTTAGTAATCCTAAGTTGTGTACCGTTCGAAATGGAAATAATCAAATCATATATTATAGGCTTCACAGGTAATTGAAAACGTCTAACTTACTTCTGTGTAGCACCAGAATCAGACAACATAGATAAAATGGTATCATTATTCTCACACTTACTTTGCATGAGGTCGCCTGCTTAGTCTGCCTCTGAACTGCTAACGTCAAAGACTCTTTCTGTATGTGATCTCTCGTCTGTTGACTCCCTATACTGTCTTATAGGTTGAACAGCATGAGCGTTTCCTCTACGGGCTTCTTGATAACCCGAATCTCTTTGCTTATTCATAGTGTTACTGATTTGCTGTTTCAGTGGACAATTTGGGCTGATGTGACCCTTCTGATTGCATCGATAGCAAGTGATATTTTCTAAGCGTCTATTGCAATCACGTACATGGTGATTACCTTTGCACTTGAAACACTTTATATCCATATGATTGTTGTATCTCTCATAAGATGATGACGATCCCCTCTTGAAGTGATTTGGATAAAACGATCCTCTCCTTTTAAAGGCAGTTGACTGAGGTTTCAGTTGTCTGTTGATCTCTTCTCGTTCCAATCTATCTTGGTGATTTTCTTCAAAAATTCTTAGTTGATTCTGCCTTTCTATAGCTTCAGCCAAACGGTTGATAGCAGCTGCCATAGCGTCGTTCTCGTTCCTTGTCATCCTATATTCATGGTTTGATTTATACTAATCCTATGGGAAAATATATCGTATGTATATATATATATATATATATATATATATATAATATAATAACGTAACTACAATTTATCAAATAAGCAATAAGTCATATAACGCACATTTATCATATCATCAGGCTAGTAATCAAACAAATCACCTTGCAGTTTATCAGTCAGGCACAAGTCATATAGCACATATAGGACATATTCTCAAACAATTAATCAAACAATTCACATAGTATATTAAAAATCAATACATATCATAGTAATTGGTCCTGAATTTTTGAAAACGCTCTGATACCAACATGTAACACCCCGAAACGTTGATTAAAATTTTTGAGTAAATTTTTCGCTTTTTCGAAAGATCATTTTAAAAATTCATCAATTTAATTCAGAGTTCATGTAACGATTAATAACAGCGGAAAAATTATCATACATACTAGTCGTGAATAATTAAATTCAAGAAAATATTAAAGTAGCGAAAACGATTGAGAAGATAATGGTACATGACATATTATATTTATTACAACCCATAAAATCAAAGTTCAGGTAATAATTCAAATAGACATCCATTATGGCATCACTCTGGATTCTGCGTGTCATTCACTGTAAAAATTAATGTAAGAGTGAGACAGAATATAGAATAAATATAAAATAGATAAAATTGCACAAACACAATCAACAACTCATAATGATATGATGAATATGCCAAACAAGTCCATTTAATAATTCTTCAATTAGTTAAATGATGTCATGCTGGATCCATTTGGTTTGGTGGGAATACTGCAGTAAAAGTATCATAGAGACGCAATTAGGGCTTTAGCATATACCATGAATCCCTATACTTCATGGCGCTTACACAATTAGGGCTTTAGCATATACCATGAATCCCTATACTTCATGGCGCTTACACAATTAGGGCTTTAGCATATACCATGAATCCCTATACTTCATGGCGCTTAAGTACCGAAGTACACAATTATCATAAGTAGGGCTTTGCATAGACCATGAATCCCTACACTCCATGGCACACAACAAAATAGGGCTTAACTCATCATAGAGTAACCCCCCACCAGGGTAGGCAATCACGAAACCCCTAAATTCCATGATGCGTCCAATGCTTATGATGCATGAATGCCTTTAATTCTCTTTATCATTTAACATACCATGATAACCACATTTCCAAAACCTCTTGGATAATACAAGTCCTCAAGGAACACAATACCCATAATAATTCACAAAATCATGGATTTACTGTTTCAACCACATATGTTAGTAACCACAAGGCATTCATGTACATATATATTAATTATGTCATTCATAATTATTCACCATCACAATATACAAACTGTGTAATACTCAACAACATTTATAATAATTCATAATCACTCAATAATTTAATAAATAATTTCTATCCATAGAGAAAATATCATTTTCTTTCAAAATAGCCATTTTAAGTGACTTTCAGCATCCCCAACAGCAACATACATTAGCAAAACAGTCATAACATGGGCAAATCAACTCTTTTTTAGATGATTCCACTTTCTATAGCTCAATAATACAATTATCTACAACTTTCATGAAGAACACAGTTTCAAATTCCGAACAGAAATATTACTTATTCACGAATTACCACACTGCCTCAAGGTGAGTTTTTCAAAACGTACATATGTTAGTAATTTCAGTGTTTCTGGAGTTACAAAAATGATTTTTGCATGAAACCAGTTCTAAAATACTCTTAACATAATTATCTACAACTTTCATGAAGACACAAACAACTAATTCATAGCACAAAGTTCCCAGTATTGAAAACAAGATTCGGATTTCCAAAATTCCAGAATTTCAGAATTTCAACTTGCACATACTTCAGTAATTTGAGCATAACTTGAGCTACAAAAATTATTTTGATGTGAAACCACTTTCTAAAAATCCACAACTTAATTATCTACAACTTTCATGAAGACATCCAAGGCTGATTATGCATGTAGAATTCCCAGCATATCAAAATATGCACTAAACATGAAACAAATCTTTCACTCGGACATATAGTAGTATTTTTTCTATAACTTTTGCTACACATACTCAAATCAATCAGTTCAGGTCTCAAAATTCACATAACAAAAAGATTTACAACTTTCATGAAGACATTGATTACTAATTCTTACCACAAAATGCCCAGTTTTAACAATAAGATACGGATTTCAAGTTCACAGATTTACAGCTTGTACATACTTCAGTATTATGAGCATAACTTGAGCTACAAAAATTATTTTAATGTGAAACCACTTTCTGAAGATCCACAACTTAATTATCTACAACTTTAATGAAGACATACAAGGCTGATTATGCACGTACAGTTCCCAGTAAATCAATATATACACAAAACAAAGGATAAATCTTCCACACGAACATGCTGTAGTATTTTGGCTATAACGTTTGCTATACTTATTCAAATTACTTGATTCAGGTCTCAAAATTCAGATATCAAAAAGATCTACAACTTTCATGAAGAAGTCAGAGTCAAATTCACACGTTTTCAATTTCAAAAATGAGTAACAAGTTACGAAGTTAATTCTGGAATCCTAGAACAGCATACAATTCTACCCATTTCACAAATATTCACAACCCTGTCCCCTCTTACTTGTTTTGCCGAGTGAAAAATGGCTCCCTGGTTGTCCTCCTGCTTCTGTTTGAAGGAATATTGAGGAAGAAGAGAAGTTAAGGTAAGGATAGTTTACTAGCTTTGTTTCCACGTTCAGGTCTTGGCAAGGCAAAGTTAATAATGCAAAGTGAGTGGGAAACATTATCCTTGTGAGTGGATGTTTAGTGCTGTTAGTGCTTTGATAGTGGAGATAATGGAGGATTAAAATAGGAAAGTGGTTTATAATGGTCCACTTCTGGCCGTCCACCCACTAGAAGGAGTAATAATGGTGTTGGTTGCATTAAAAATTGCATAAGGGACAAGAAAGGAGTCAAAAGTCACCTCTGGCACTGAAAACCGACTGGAATTCCACTCGGTTAGCCTATAAACCGACTGGAATTCCTCCAGTCGTGTGAAGAAAAAGAGAAAACAAGTCCCCTCGCTCAAGCGGACTCAAACTCGCTTGAGCGAGTCATGCATTCTCACTTGGAATTTATCTGAATCAGACTCAATTCCTTGGTTCCTCACTCGGCAGAGCATGTCCAGACCGAGCTCTCTCTCTCACTTATCCTTTCACTCGGTAACCGAGTCTTCATTCAAGTATACCCACTCGGTAAACCTTCCAGATACTGAGTCAGCTCTAAGTCAGTCTTTTACTCGAGTTTTCACTCGGTAAAATTCTTCTGAAACCGAGTCATTCTTCTCTGTTTTCTACTCGGCCGTTTCAAATCATTATTAAGCCGACTCATACATAATCTATCACTCGGCACAATTGATCCAAACCTATTTATCCTTCACCCAGCCTTTCATTCAGTGAAAATCGAGTCCCCCTTCACAGTCTTCAACACTCGGTTCCTCATTCCAAATCCGAGTCTCCATACACACACGGTTCCACTCGGTAAGACTTTTCAGAAACCGATTCTCCCCTCATAGTTGTCCCCTCACTCGGAATATCTCCCAATCAAATGCCACTCGGCATATCCCAACCTTATTTCACTCGGGTATTCTACAAGTTCATCATTTAGTATACCATTCATAATCACTCATCTTCTGAGCAGTGTCTCACTCGGTAATTCATCTCCAAATCGACTCGTCTCCTGATCAGCTTTCACTCGGTGAATATCGTCAATACTGACTCATTCCTATTGAATGCCCACTCGGTAATTCAGTCACTCAGTAAAATAATCTATATTGATCACCATTTACTCATTCTTCTCTCGGCAAAATAAATCCAACCCGAGTCCTTCCTTACACAACTTCCACTTGGTAGAATCATTCCAAATCCGAGCCCTCAATCACTTGAGTTTCACTCGGTAAATATTCCAGAGACCGATTCACTTCCTAGTTTGATCATTCACTCGGCATCTTATTGTCAAAACTTACCTCCTTTGTCTCTTATTCACCCTCACTTAGTACCCTAAGTGTCTCCAGTCGGGACCATATCACTCGGAGATGCACACTCAGAAATCTTTCATTCATCAGAGTTGCACTAATTCTTCTCGGAATCCCTTTGAACCTCTATCACTCGGAACAGACCCAATGGCTATAGTCTCACTCGGAACTGTTCCAACAATACTCCACTCGGAAATGTTTTTTTAGGATTACTCCACTCGGAGTATATAAGTCTTTCCTCTCGGAAGTGAAGCTTTTGGGAAAATTTTATTCATAGATAGAAATGCCTAACAATGTATGACTCAGAATTGAGTCATTGAAAAATATTTGACTCAGAATTGAGTCTTTTGAAGGTGTTTTACTCAGAATGAATCCTCTCAGCCATGTTCCACTCGGAAAACACAACCTTCACTCGGTATTGCCATTTTTCACTCGGAATTCCTCTCAGTCACTCGGAATTTCTTCCAATCATTCGGAACAGAGATTTTATTTATTCGAGTAACCCTTTCTCTGACCTGTTTCACTCGGAAAACACCATTTTCACTCGGTATTTCCATTTTCCACTCGGAATTCCTTTTGGTCACTCAGAATTTGCAGTTTTCACTCGAAACAGACTCTCTTTCTCACTCGGACAGTTCTTTCTAAGGTATTTTCACTCGGAATTTGGGCCTCATCCTTAAAGGTTTATGTAATTCCTATAATTATACCCAGAAAATGAAATTTTGGAGTACCACAACCATCCATAGAGTGTTTTTATTCATTGAGTAACACTAACAGATCTTTTATACTTCAAAATTTACCAAAAAGAGCTATTATTAAAAGCAGGATGTTACAGAATCACACCGACACCTTGTATGGTAAGCCCTTCTATTCGAAACGACTCTTCTGTTACCCCCAGGTATAAATATCTATAAATCAACAATGAAAGGTAGAACATTCTTTCTTAAACTTATGCTTGAGCTTTTAATATTCTCCTTTAATATTCATTAACTTGAGCGTCAGAGTATCCTTACAGGTGACACCTCCTTTCGCCGCAAAATGCGCAAGGATGGTGATTTTGGTACAAGGAATCACTCTAAGACCTTTATTTCCCCATTAGAATAGAGGATATAATACCTGATTCCTACTAGACCGGCATAAAATTTAAACATATAACATTTATTGAGGAGTAGTCACCACACCAAACCTAACACCGCGACCCAGACCAGTTTAGAAGGAATGAACACAAACATATAAGTCTCTATATCAAATCAACAAAAGGTATGATTGATATAAGATAAAAGTCATTGCTAACATGTTTAGATTAACAATAATATTTGTTAACTTTTTGCATACTTGTTATATGTAATAAGTCTCTTACAAATATTTTATTAGTTTTTGAAAGGTATAAAGCATAAATTTTGCCTAAGACATTTATTCAACAACTTTAAGACGAAATTTAATTAGAGAGCTAAAATAGGTGTTATCAAGGCCACATATGAAGTAGCTCGTGAAGAAAAATGAAGTAACTGAAGAAGGTCAATCCAAATGCATACAAGTGACTAACTATAGTGCCTAAATGGTACTGTTATAAGCGTGCCTTTTCGTTCTACCCTAGACATGTGATGTCTTAATGAACAATATGTTAAAGGCTTGTAATAGCAGTATCAGTTAGTTAGAGGAAAACCAATAATTATAATGTGTCATTGTGTTATATCCTATTTGATGGGTAGGTTTATTAGTTTGTAGGTCAAAATTACTACTTCTGTTAGGTGTAGTACCCCTATTTTTATTTTTATATTAAAATTTTGAAGGAATTAAATTATGGTTCATTAGAGCTTTTTAATCTACGTATTATTTATGATCTTTTAGAATTTTTGAATTATTTTAATAAAATAATATTTTTTAAATAATTTTAAATTCATATAAAGTGACTTAAAATTAAAAATATTTATAAGACAGTGAAGTTAAGTTATAAGAAAACTTTCTAAAATCTATTTCAAGTAGACTTATCTAAAAATGATCGGTTTGAGAAAAATCTTGATTTTTACCAATCGTAAAAAAATCAGGAACGTTTCAATAAATTTTTATTAACAGAAAATTTTAGATTTTTAAACTTTAAACTTTATATTACTTATTATAAAATTAGTAAGGACTGATATAATATTGCTAAATTTCAAAAAGGACAGATTTTGAATATTTAAAATATACCGAGTGAAAGATTACTATTTGACTTAATAATTCAGCCGACATTTACTATGCAAAATACTGTGCATATAAGAAATTTTCAAAAGGTGTACAGTAACCAGGATTGAATTTTCAAAAAATACACAGTACTTTTATATTAAAATAATGGAATGCATAGTAATTTTTCTTCCTATAAATACTGAAGGAATTCTTCTTTAGAATTCACAATTTCAGATTAAGTTTTCTTAATATAGTAGTGCTAGTGAGATAGTGGTGGAAGTAAGAAAGAGAAATAAATTTTTTTGGAAGAAGGTTCTGCTAAAATCCTAAGGTAAGAATACCTCTCTTTTATATTTTTTAGGGTTATTTTCATATCGTTTTTAGAAATCTATTATTATACTAGAAATAATATTATTTTAAGTTACTATTCTGAATAGTAAAATACTATTTCAATAGTAAATTACTATTTCAATAGTAAACTACTATTCAAATAGTAAATTATTATTTACTGTTACTATTTACCTTTACTATTCATATTTTACTATTTACTGTTACTATTTACTATTTACCGTTACTACTCACGATTTACTATTTACTGTTACTGTTCATGTTTTACTATTTATTGTTACTATTCACTATTCACTATTCACTATTTACCATTTTTGCTTTAAGTAGTAATCTTAATTTTCATCTTGTAACTATATTAAAATGAAAATTGGTATGTTTTAGAACTTAGAGACGAGGCACGCACGGATTTTCAATAATGAATCAGTATACAAGAGGTAAGGGGGAGTGAGATAAGAATATAATATAAAAAGACATAAGAATAATGGGAGGAGTCCCTTACTCCTTTTAAATTTAATAATATTATTTTAAAATATTAACTTTTAACTTAAAATTTATAATAAAATTTTAAATTAAATATCTGATGTAACTAACTCTAACATACCTATGCAAGGACCTGTACTTTTATAACCTATATGAACTGGACTATACCTATGTAAGGACTCGGACCACTATGACCCATATGGACTAAACTATACCTATGCAAGGACTGTATTATATGGACTTACATAGACCTATGCGAGGAATTGACCAAAAGAACTCAAAATCAACTGTATTAATAACCATTTAAATTTTGAATTATGATATGTATTAACGATATTTAATTTAATTGATTTGATTATGATTGATTATATTTGTGATTGATGATATTTAGTTATGATTGTTAATTGTGATGGATGATCTTGTGATGTGGAGTTTGAGCATATAGCAAGCATGACGAAAAGCTAAAACTCAGTAACAATTTTCTTACTTTACTCTTTAAATTTTTATTCTAAGAAAAAGTATTATTTTATTTAGTCTTTTATTTCTTCTTAGAAATTATTTCCATTGATTTTACTTTTAATCTTTAAAAATCTAGTATTTATTTCAAAAGAAGTCATTTTATGAAAATTAATTTATAAAAAGCTTGAATTAATTAATTCTTGAATTAAAGAAAACTTTTATAATTTTAAGTATTTTTTAAAGATTATTATCTTTAAGTAAAATAAAATTTTTAAAAGTAAATTATTTTGTTCTAACCTAATAACTAAAGATATTTGGAAATAATTGAGGTTTCTAAATTCGAGATTGTTAAGATTCAATTTAAAAAGAAAATATATAAAGTGTTTTAGGAGAAGTTTTGAGATATTTAAGGCTTGGAAACTCAATTTTGGTGAGAATTGAAAACTGTACCAAATTTATTTATGTATGACAGAAATTCAGAGAATTGAGAAAATATACAGCTTATTAAGATGATGTTGTAAACCTTTATGGTATTTAATAATTAAGTTTCTAAAAGCCTTAACCAACTAAATACGCGAGTAGTTCATACATCATGAATCATTAAAGTGAAACAAAATGATATTGTCTGGGGACGGATTATAGAAACCGAGGATACATTAGAGGAGGCTTAATTGCGAGCCTTGGGATGAGAGGGTGTGAAAGGGTGCTTCAGGGGACCTGGGGTAGCTCCCTAGTGTTGGGTACTTTCACAATAAAAACTTGCTCAATCTGACTAGTCTCTAAGTGTTTTCGTACCAGTTGAGCTGTTCATATTATTATTATCCAGACTTATGGAACAGTGTAAACTCCTGGTTGGCCCAGTGCAAATTAAAATTGAAGGGCCCATATATATAAGTAAGTTATGATAAAGATATTGCATAACATTCATGCATTCATAATTGATTGTGTATGTGATTGTGATTGATAATATTATGTATCCCTTTATTGCGTATGTCTTATTCGAGAATATTATATTCTGTTTCTCACTCCTTTCTCCGTGTTTTTGTTTCATATGTTTTAAATTGATGGTTTAGAGGGAAGGTGTGACGCCCAAGTAATTTTTCCCGAATAAAGTTTTTGCGTTTAAAGAATCATTTTGAAACTCTTAATTTAAATTTTGAAGTCACGTAAAAGTTGATAAATGTGGAATATTATCATGCATACTAGTCGGAAACAATTAAAGCATAAAACATTTATATAGCGGAAACGATATAGAAAATAACAGTACATGGTACATTATTCTATTACAACCCATTAAATTAAAAATGAAGCCAAAGTCCAAGCAATAATTCATAAAAGCTTCATTCATGGCATCACTCGTCATTCTGTGTAGCATGCACTGTAAAAATTAATGTAAGAGTGACATAGAATATAGAATAAATATAAAATAAGTAAAATTGCACAAACACAATCAACAACCATAATGATATGATGAATATGCCAACAAGTTCATTTATGTATAATAAATCTTGAACTTAGTCAAATAATGTCATGATGGATCCATTTTGGTTTAGTGGGAATACTGCAGTAAAAAGTCTCATAGAGACACAAGTAGGACTTAGCATAAACCATGAATCCCTACACTCAATGGCGCTCATGTACCGAAGTACACAAGTAGGACTTAGCATAAACCATGAATCCCTACACTCCATGGCGCATAACGAAAATAGGGCTTAACTCATCATAGAGTAACCCCCCACCAGGGTAGGCAATCATGGAACCCCTAAATTTCATGGTGCTTCCAAATGCTTATGATGCATGAATGCCTTTAATTCTCTTTATCGATTTAACATACCATGATATCAATATTTCCATAATTACTTGGAAAGCCACAAGTCCTCAAAGGACACAACACATATAATAATTTTCAGAATCATTGATTTACTGTTTCAACAACATATCTCAATAAACCACAAGGCATTCATGTATACATTAATTTAGTCATTCATAATTATTCATAACAAAATATACATACTGTATGTCATGTATAGGGCACTCAATAACATCCATAATCATCAATAATCTCTCAATAATTCAATAATAAATCGTTACTCATGTGAAAAATATCATTTTCATCCATAATAACCATTATAGGTAAATTTCAGAATTTTACAACAACAACATACGTTAGTAAAATGACCATAACGTGAGCAAATCAAATCCTTTTTAAGTAATTCTACTTTATGTAGTTCCATAACAAAATTATCTACAACTTTCATGAAGACCATAATTTCAAATTCCAAACAGAAACATCACATATTCATAGTATACTAAACCATCTCAAAGAAAGTATCAAAAGATACATATATTGGTATTTTCAACGTTTCTGGAGCTACAAAAATAATTTTGGCATGGGACCAGTTCTAAATTACTCATAACCCAAATATCTAAAACTTTTATAAAGACACTGAACACTAATTCGCATCATAAAATTTCCAGTTTTAAAAATAAAATTCGTAATTCATGTTAGCAGATTTTCAGCATGAACATACTTCTGTATTTTAGGCATAACTAGAGCTACAAATATCCTTTTAACTTGAAACCAATTTCTATAGATCCTTAACACAAATATCTACAACTTTTGGGAAGATATCAAAGTCTAATTATGTATGTATAATTCCCAGCATATTAATATATACATAAAATATAAGATATGTATTCCAAACAGACATGCTGTAGTATTTTGGCTATAACTCATGATATACACATCCAAATCAGTCAGTTCAGGTCTCAAAATTTACATAACAAAAATATCTACAACTTTGATGAAGAAGTCAGAATCAAATTCACACGTTTTCAGCTTCAAAATTGAGTAACAAGATATGAAATTAATTCTAGAAAATCCTAGGACAGCATACAATTCTACCCATTTCACATTTATTCACAACCCTATCCCCTCTTACCTTGATGAAGGGTCTTAGATTGGTTGAAAAACGTTTTCTTCTTACTGTCCTAGCTTCGAATCAAAGTGACTTGTACGTAGGGAAGGAAATGAGAAAGAGAGACTTTTACTAATTTTTGTTGTTCTGAGAATTCACACTTGGAAAAGGTGTGGTATTGATTTAATAATCTACAAGACAAGTGGGGGACAAGCTTTTTCGTGATGGAGGTTAGGTGCATCAATTATGGAAATAATAGAGATTTTAGACAAGGAATGAGCTGTATTGTTGACTATTACCACCACCTACCTACTAGAGCCTTGTATGATTGAAGAAAATATATTAAAATATGTATAAAACGACAAGATTGGTGTAAAAGATTAATTCTGACGCTGGTTCGGTATTCTGGGGATATATACCGACTGGAATTCTACCCGGTCAGCATATATGCCGACTGGAAACTACTAAGTCAATATATTATCCGACTGGACCACTACCGAGTCCGTCTGAGGAGAATTCATCAGTCTCCTCTTTCAGAATTGCTTCACTCGGAAGAGGATCCACTCGGAAGTGTTTCTGCTTGAAACACTCGGTCGGATTTTCCTTCCTTGGAGATGACTCGGTCGGAAATGTATCACACGGACTCGTCTCTCAGAAATTTCTCACTCGGATATATATATATCCGTCTGAAAATTGTCCTCGGTTAGCCACTTTTCCTTCCCAAATGGATTCACTCGGGACTAGCCAGTCGGATATACTTCTGCCTAAAGGTACTTAAAGATCTTTCTTCACTCGAAAATACTTCTCTCGGGAAGTGCATAACTCGGAATTCATTTGACTGAAAAGATCATTTGGAATTTTTCACTGGGAAATGTTACAACTGAGGTCATTCGGAGTCAACCTTTCTCTGTTCCAGAAGTACCTCACCTAATGACTTACTCAGTATATATTTCAGTCGGCGTCAGGAAAGTTACATTCAACTCTGAGCTAACCCACTCAGAATTTCACTACTCGGACATGAGTTTTCCTTCGGTTGGACATACTTCTCTCAGAAACGTTGTACTCGGAGAAGTTTCATTCGGAAATGAGACACTTGACGATGTTTGACTCGGAAACGAGTCATTTAAAGACGTTTGACTCGAAATGAGTCATTCGAAGGCGATTCACTCGGACCTTTCCCAGAAGTGGTTCTCTCGAACACACTTCACTCCAAATGTGTCCGAGGCCAGGACTCCACTCGGTAGTTGCTCTCTCGGTCATGTCTTACTCGGACAACATAGCCTTCACTCGGAATTTCAACCTTCACTTGGAATTCTCAATCTTCACCCAGAATTTTCAACCTTCACTCAGAAATAGATCTTTTATTCACTCGAAAAGTCTTATTTCTGACCTGTTTCACTCGAAATTTCTTGCTCACTAACATTTTACTCGGTAATGTTCCAATCAGAGTGCTACCAGAGGTTAATACTATAAAAACTACTTGAACGAATCAAAAGAAGCTTCAATTCGTAGCCAAACTTATGTAGAAAGTTAATATAACTGGATAATATCATTAATGATCTAGATTAAAGATGATTATACATAAGATTGAAATTTTTGGGATGTTACAATTCTCCCACCCTAATAAAAATTTCATCCTCAAAATTTAGTATAACGCACTCCTCAGTGGAACAATTCTGGGTATTGCGTTCTCATAGTATCTTCACGCTCCCAAGTTAAAGTTACATCATTTCCTTGTTTCCATGCAACCTTTACTAATGGTACATCCTTGTTTCTCAGGCGTTTAATTGACCTTTCTATAATCTGTGTGGGTTCTGCAGGGATGGTTAGATTCTCTCTAACTTCAACATCATCAGTAGCAATAACATGAGTGGGGTCTTGTACATACTTCCTCAATTGTGATACATGGAACACATTGTGCAAATTTGCAAGGTGAGGAGGAAGTGTAATCTGATAAGCCACTGGGCCAATCCTCTTTAGAATTTCATATGGTCCAATGAACCTTGGGCTCAACTTTTTACTCTTCAATGCTCGGCCAATCCCCTTGTGAGGTGAAACCTTCAAAAATACATGATCACCAACTTGAAATTCAAGTGGTTTCCTCCTTTTATCATAATAGTGCTTTTGTCTATCTTGGGATGCCTTCATCTTCTCTCTGATTATTTCTATTTGTTCAGTAGTCTGTTGCACAATTTCAGGTCCTAACACCAAACTTTCACCAGTTTCTAACCAACAAAGGGGTGTTCGACACTTTCTTCCATACAATGCTTCAAATGGAGCCATACCAATACTGCTATGGTAACTATTGTTATACATGAATTCAATCAGTGGAAGAAACTGCTCCCAACTACCACCATGCTCAAGCACACAAGATCGTAGTAAGTCTTCCAAACTTTGTATGGTACGCTCTGACTGTCCATCTGTTTGAGGATGATAAGCCAAACTTAATCGGAGTCTTGAACTCAACTCCTGATGTAAGCTCCCCCAGAATCGGGAAGTGAACCTCAGATCTCTATCTGACACAATACTGGATGGTACACCATGAAGTCTCATGATATCTTTCACATATAATTGTGCCAACTTTTATAGAGAATTCTTCTTATTCATCGGAAGAAAGTAAGCAGACTTTGTCAATCTGTCTACAATAACCCAGATTGCATCATTTCCTGAACATGTTCTTGGCAATCCTGACACAAAGTCCATTGAAATGTCATCCCATTTCCAGACAAGAATTTCCAACGGTTGTAGTTCACCAGATGGCTTTTGGTGTTCCTCCTTGGCTTTTTGACATACCAGACATGAAGACACATATTCAGCTATTTCTTTCTTCATCCTTGGCCACCAAAAGCTTTTCTTTAGGTCTTGATACATCTTAGTTGATCCAGGATGAATACTCAATATACTTTTATGTGCTTCTTCTAGGATTGTCCTTCTTAGATCAATATCATCTGGTACACAAATTCTGCTTCTAATCCTCCAAATTCCATCTAATCCTTCTTGTAATCCCATATCCTTTCCATTCACCTGCATCTCTCTCAATTCATGTAATTGTAAGTCCTTTGTCTGCCTTTCACCTATCAGCTTCAGAAAATCATTGGTTATCTTTAAAGTTCCCAAGGTCATTCTTTTTGAAGATTTCATCTCTACACCGAAGTTCATATCTCTGAACTGTTTTATCATCTCCATCTCTTTTATCATTAAAGATACCATATGAATGGATTTCCTGCTAAGTGCATCTGCTACTACATTTGCTTTTCCTAGATGGTACTTCAAATCAAAATCATAATCTTTAAGAAACTCCATCCACCTTCGCTGCCTCATGTTCAATTCCTTTTGGTTAAACAAATACTTTAAGCTCTTGTGGTCACTGAACACCTCGAACTTGACTCCATACAAATGGTGTCTCCAGATTTTTAAAGCAAATACCACCACTACCAATTCTAGATCATGCGTCAGATAGTTCATTTCATGTGGTCTCAACTGCCTAGAAGCATAGGCAATCACCTTTCGTTGCTGCATCAAAACACAACCTAAGCCCATCTTAGAAGCATCACAATAAACCATAAAGTCTTCTTATGGATTAGGCAAAGTTAGGACTAGAGCAAATGTAAGCTTTGTTTTTAGTTCCTAGAAACTTTTCTCACATTCTGGAGTCCAAGCAAACGGTTGATTCTTCTGGGTCAGACGAGTCATTGGTAAGGCAATTCGAGAAAACCCCTTAATGAATCTCCGATAATAACTAGCTAACCCTAGGAAGCTTCGTATCTCAGTGACTGAAGTAGGTCTCTCCCAGTTTGTTACAGCTTCTATTTTAGAAGGATCCATAGATACTCCTTTGCTTTAGATTACATGGCCTAGGAATTTTACTTCTTTCAACCAAAACTCACATTTTGATAACTTAGCATACAACTGCTTCTCCTTCAGAATCTGCAATACTACTCGAAGATGCTTTTCATGCTCCTCCAGAGTTTTAGAATAAATCAGAATGTCATGAATGAAAATGATAACAAATTGATCCAAGTATGGATGAAACACTCGATTCATGTAATCCATGAATACAGCTGGGGCATTGGTCACTCTGAAAGGCATCACAAGATACTTGTAATGACCGTAGCGTGTTCTAAAGGCTGTCTTTGGAACATCCTCTGACTTGACATGAATCTGATGATAACCTGATCATAGATCAATCTTGGAAAATACTATAGCACCTCTCAATTGATCTATTAAATCATCAATTCTGGGCAAAGGATATTTATTCTTCACTTTCAATTTATTCAACTAACAATAATCTACACATAATCTCATGCTTCCGTCTTTCTTCTTGACGAGCAATACTGGCGCTCCCCATGGCGATACACTGGGCCTGATGAAATGCTTCTCCAACAACTCTTCAATTTGCTTTTTCAGTTCTGCCAGTTCAATAGGTGACATACGATATGGGGCCTTAGACACTGGTTCTGCTACTGGAATTAAGTCAATTGAGAATTCTATCTCACTTCTGGAGGTAAACTTGAGACATTCTCTGGAAATACTTCAGGGAATTCAGAGACAACTGGCATCTCAATTGCTTTAGATTCACCATCTCCTTTGGAAAGAGTAAACAAGGAAAATAATTGAATTTCACCTTTTAAGGCAAAGATCTTAAGGTTGTCAGAAATAGGATTTTCTTCTGATGGAAGTATCACGGTCTTGTTATGACAGTCCACCAAGACTCGATTCGCCGATAACTAGTTTATCCCTAGAATTACTTCCAGATCCTTCAAAGGTAAACAAACAAGATCGACAAGAAAATTTCTACCTTCTATGAGCACAGAACAATCGTTACACACCTTAGTGGTCCTAAGTTGTGTACCGGTGGGAGTGGAAACAGTCAGATCATATATCATAGACTTCATAGGTAATTGAAGACGTCTAACACACTCCTCAAAAATAAAAGAATGTATAGCACCAGAATCAAACAACACAAATAAAATGGTACCATTGATCTCACACTTACTTTGCACAAGGTCGTCTGCTTGGTCTGCTTGGTCTGCTTCTGAACCGCTGATGGTAAAGACTCTTCCCGTTGCTGGTTGTAATCTTTGGTCTATTGACACCCTATTCTGTCTTGGAGGTTGGACAGCACGCGTGTTGCCTCCACGGCCTCCCTGATAATTAGAACCTGTTTGATGATTCATAGTGTTATTGTTGTTGTTTTAACGGTTCTGAGGACAATTTGGACTGATGTGACCTTTCTGATTACATCGAAAGCAAGTGACATTTTCTAGGCGTCTGTTGCAATCACGTATATGGTGATTACCTCCGCACTTAAGACACCTTATATTCATATGATTGTTGCGTCTCTTAGAAGATGATGATGATCCTCCCTTGAAACAATTTAGATAGAATGATCCTCTTCTTTTGAAGGCAGCTGATTAAGGTCTCAGTTGTCTATTAATCTTTTTTTGTGCCAATCTGGCTTGGTGGTTTTCTTCAAAAATTCATCATTTATTGATCAAGATAGGGAAACTCCGAATTTCTTGATAACCGATAGCCTTTTTGATTTCAAGATTCAACCCGTTCTCGAACTTGACACACTTCAAGGCTTCAGCACCAGCCTGTTGGAAAAGAGGATAAAAGAGAGATAATTCTTCAAACTTTATAGCATACTCACCAACAGACATTAAACCTTGTTTCAGCTCCATGAATTCCAGCTCTTTTCGGCTCTTCACACTCGCTGGAAAATATTTCTCCAGAAAACAATCTCTGAAGTTAATCCAGTCCAAAGGTCTGTCAGTCTCAATCATACGAATTCTGGCATGGATCCACTAGTTTTTTGCTTCCTGAACCATCATGTAGGTGGCATACTCCACCTTTTCGAATTCTGTGCAGGGCAAGACTCGAAAGATGCGTTCCATTTCCTTAACCCATAGGTATGCTACCTCTGGATTATAGCCTCCTTTGAATTGTGCTGGCTTCCTTTTTAGGAAGTGATCTAATCCGTGAAGTCCTCCAGTACTTCTTGGTTGATTTTGCCTCTCTATGGCTTCATCCAAGCGGTTGAAAGCGGCTGCCATAGCATCGTTATTGTTTCATGCCATCCTACATTCGTAGTTGGTTTATACTAATTCTAAGGGAAAATATATATCATATATAATTACAAGATTATAACATAACCATAAATAATTTACAATTTATCAGTCAAGCAACAATTCATATAGCACATACTTAACATATTATCAAGCAAGTAATCAAACAATTCACATAATTTATCAAGAAACAATACATGTCATAGCAATTGGTCCTAAATTTTTGAAAATGCTCTGATACCACCAATGTGACGCCCAAGTAATTTTTCCCGAATAAATTTTTTGTGTTTAAAGAATCATTTTGAAACTCTTAATTTAAATTTTAAAGTCACGTAAAAGTTGATAAATACGGAATATTATCATGCATACTAGTCGGAAACAATTAAAGCATAAAACATTTATATAGCGGAAACGATATAGAAAATAACAGTACATGGTACATTATTCTATTACAACCCATTAAATTAAAAATGAAGCCAAAGTCCAAGCAATAATTCATAAAAGCTTCATTCATGGCATCACTCGTCATTCTGTGTAGCATGCACTGTAAAAATTAATGTAAGAGTGACATAGAATATAGAATAAATATAAAATAAGTAAAATTACACAAACACAATCAACAACCATAATGATATGATGAATATGCGAACAAGTTCATTTATATATAATAAATCTTGAACTTAGTCAAATGATGTCATGATGGATCCATTTTGGTTTGGTGGGAATACTGCAGTAAAAAGTCTCATAGAGACACAAGTAGAACTTAGCATAAACCATGAATCCCTACACTCAATGGCGCTCAAGTACCGAAGTACACAAGTAGGACTTAGCATAAACCATGAATCCCTACACTCCATGGCGCATAACAAAAATAGGGCTTAACTTATCATAGAGTAACCCCCCACCAGGGTAGGCAATCATGGAACCCCTAAATTTCATGGTGCTTCCAAATGCTTATGATGCATGAATGCCTTTAATTCTCTTTATCGATTTAACATACCATGATATCAATATTTCCATAATTACTTGGAAAGCCACAAGTCCTCAAAGGACACAACACATATAATAATTTTCAGAATCATGGATTTACTGTTTCAACAACATATCTCAATAAACCACAAGGTATTCATGTATACATTAATTTAGCCATTCATAATTATTCATGACAAAATATACATACTGTATTTCATGTATAGGACACTCAATAAAATCCATAATCATCAATAATCTCTCAATAATTCAATAATAAATCGTTACTCATGTGAAAAATATCATTTTCATCCATAATAACCATTATAGGTAAATTTCAGAATTTTACAACAACAACATACGTTAGTAAAATGACCATAACGTGAGCAAATCAAATCCTTTTTAAGTAATTCCACTTTATGTAGTTCCATAACAAAATTATCTACAACTTTCATGAAGACCATAATTTCAAATTTAAAACAGAAACATCACATATTCACAGTATACTAAACCATCTCAAAGAAAGTATCAAAACATACATATATTGGTATTTTCAATGTTTTTGGAGCTACAAAAATAATTTTGGAATGGGACCAGTTCTAAATTACTCATAACCCAAATATCTAAAACTTTTATGAAGACACTGAACACTAATTCTCATCATAAAATTCCCAGTTTTAAAAATAAAATTCGTAATTCATGTTAGCAGATTTTCAACATGAACATACTTCTGTATTTTAGGCATGCCTAGAGCTACAAATATCCTTTTAACTTGAAACCACTTTCTGTAGATCCTTAACATAAATATCTACAACTTTTGTGAAGACATCAAAGTCTAATCATGTATGTATAATTCCCAGCATATTAATATATACACAAAATATAAGATACGTATTCCAAACAGACATGCTGTAGTATTTTGGCTATAACTCATGCTATACACATCCAAATCAGTTATTTCAGGTCTCAAAATTCACATAACAAAAAGATCTACAACTTTGATGAATAAGTCAGAATCAAATTCACACGTTTTCAGCTTCAAAATTGAGCAACAAGATACGAAATTAATTCTGGAAAATCCTAGGACAGCATACAATTCTACCCATTTCATATTTATTCACAACCCTATCCCCTCTTACCTTGATGAAGGGTCTTAGATTGGTTGAAAAACGTTTTCTTCTTACTGTCCTAGCTTCGAATCAAAGTGACTTGTACGTAGGGAAGGAAATGAGAAAGAGAGACTTTTACTAATTTTTGTTGTTTTGAGAATTCAGACTTGGAAAAGGTGTGGTATTGATTTAATAATGTACAAGAGAAGTGGGGGACAAGCTTTCTCGTGACTGGAGGTTAGGTGCATCAATTATGGAACTAATAAAGATTTTAGACAAGGAATGAGCTGTATTGTTGACTATTACCGCCACCTACCTACTAGAGCCTTGTATGATTGAAGAAAATATATTAACATATGTATAAAATGACAAGATTGGTGTAAAAGATTAATTCTGACGCTGGTTCGGTATTCTGGGGATATATACCGACTGGAATTCTACCCGGTCAGCATATATGCCGACTGGACACTACTGAGTCAATATATTATCCGACTGGACCATTATCGAGTCCGTCTGAGGAGAATTCATCAGTCTCCTCTTTCAGAATTGCTTCACTCGGAAGAGGATCCACTCGGAAGTGTTTCTGCTTGAAACACTCGGTCGGATTTTCCTTCCTTGGAGATGCCTCGGTCGGAAATGTATCACACGGACTCGTCTCTCAGAAATTTCTCACTCGGATATATATATATCCGTCTGAAAATTGTCCTCGGTCAGCCACTTTTCCTTCCCAAATGGATTCACTCGGGACTAGCCAGTCGGATATACTTCTGCCTAAAGGTACTTAAAGATCTTTCTTCACTCGAAAATACTTCTCTCGGGAAGTGTATAACTCAGAATTCATTTGACTAAAAGGATCATTTGGAATTTTTCACTGGGAAATGTTACAACTGAGGTCATTCGGAGTCAACCTTTCTCTGTTCCAGAAGTACCTCACCTAATGACTTACTCGGTATATATTTCAGTCGGCGTCAAGAAAGTTACATTCAACTCTGAGCTAACCCACTTGGAATTTCACTACTCGGACACGAGTTTTCCTTCGGTTGGACGTACTTCTCTCGGAAACGTTGTACTCGGAGAAGTTTCATTCGGAAATGAGGCACTTGACGATGTTTGACTCGGAAACAAGTCATTTGAAGACGTTTGACTCGAAAACGAGTCATTTGAAGGCGATTCACTCGGAACTTTCCCAAAAGTGGTTCTCTTGAACACACTTCACTCCAAATGTCTCCAAGGCCAGGACTCCACTCGGTAGTGGCTCTCTCGGTCATGTCTTACTCGGACAACAGAGCCTTCACTCAGAATTTTAACCTTTACTTGGAATTCTCAATCTTCACCCAGAATTTTCAACCTTCACTCAGAAACAGATCTTTTATTCACTCGGAAAGTCTTATTTCTGACCTGTTTCACTTGAAATTTCTTGCTCACTAACATTTTACTCGGTAATGTTCCAATCAGAGTGCTACCAGAGGTTAATACTATAAAAACTACTTGAACGAATCAAAAGAAGCTTCAATTCGCAGCCAAACTTATGTAGAAAGTTAATATAACTGGATAATATCATTACTGATCTAGATTAAAGATGATTATACATGAGATTGAAATTTTTGGGATGTTACAGAAGGATCGAAGAATCTCGACAGTGAATATAGCACGTTCTAGAAAGGGAGCTCGGTATGAATACCGTGGTCCAATGAATAAATAAAGTTATTAAGTAACTGCTTCTGGGCCATGGAGTTTCCTCTCTTTCTTATAATGTTTAATATTTATTTTCTTCGGATGAATGTAAAAAAATTACTTTATAAAGTTTTAATAATATTTATGAGGTATTTTAGAAATGATGTATGTAATTTATTCCGATAGTTTCTTTTTAATAATCATATCTTTAGTAAAAAAAACTTTATGAATTTTTATAGAATTTATTAAAGTGTAACAGAGGGCGTTACAAAGTGGTATCAGAGCAGTTAATCTAATAGGCCTGGGGAAAAGGTCTATCTTGCTTTATTTGTAAACTCTGTGTAAGTAATAGAAAATAGAATATCTGACTTAATAGTAACTGCGATTGATGTGACAAATCTCAGTTACTGTGAAACAGGAAACTAATGGTTGGAAACGATCTTGCTGGAGTTGTAGAACGCTTAATCAATGCAACGGGAGCATGTAAAGGTCAAGGTAATGATGCCTTGAGAAGGTTGGACTTATTCGAAAAGCGCAATCCACCTCGTTTCAAGGGAGGATATTGTAACACCCCTATTTTTAGTAACAGTTTTAATCTTATAATTTTGAAGTATGGAAGGTTTGTAAGTGTTAATAAGTGAATAAATACCCTGTGGATGGTTTGTAATATCCCAAAAATTTCATTTTTGTGTATAATCATGGAATTTATATAGACCATTAATGATATTACCCATTTACCAAGTGAAACATGTCTTAGATAAGACTGTCCGAGTGAAGAAAGGGATCTGTTCCGAGTGACCAAGAGAAATTCTGAGTGAAGGTTGAAAATTCCGACTGAAGGTTGAAATTCCGAGTGAAGGTCATGTTTTCCGAGTAAGACATGACTGAGAGAGCCACTACCGAGTGAAGTCCTGGCCTCGGAGACATTTGGAGTGAAGTGTGTTCGAGAGAACCACTTCTGGGTTAAAGGTCCGAGTCAAATATCCTCAAATGACTCGTTTCTGAGTCAAACGCCTCCGAATGACTCGTTTCCGAGTCAAACGCCTCCGAGTGACTCGTTCTTGAGTCAAACCTCGTCAAGTGTTTCCTTTCCGAATGAAATTTCTCTGAGTGCAATGTTTCGAGAGAAGTACATCCAACCGAAGGAAAACTCAATTCTGAGTAATAAATATCTGAGTGGGTTATCTCCGAGTTGAGTGTAACTTTCCTGACGCCGACTGAAATATATACCGAGTGAGTCATTTCAGGTGAGGTACTTCTGGAACAGATAAAGGTCGACTCCGAATGACCTCTCAATTGTAACATTTCCGAGTGACAAATTTTGAATGATCCTTTTGGTATTATGAATTCCGAGTTATGCACCTCCGAGAGAAATATTTCGAGTGAAGGGGGACTTTGAATAATTAATTCAGTCAAGATATATCCGAGTGGACAATTCCGAGTGGATCCATTCAGAAAGGAAAAAGTGGCTGGCTGAGAACATTTTTCAGATGGATATATATATATATATATCTGAGTGAGGTAATTCTGGATGAGGCCGGGTGAGGCATTTCTGACTGAATTATCTCCAACACCACTAAAAAAACCTTAAATAGCTACCTCCATTTAGTGATCACCGGAAACCCGTCGCTAAATAGCGACCGTGTTAGCGACCGCTAGGAGAAAAGGGCCAAAAAAGGAGGTTAGCGACGCCTTTAGCGACCATACAAAAAGTGGTCGCTAACAATTGCAACACTCCATCACTGGTGCGGTCGCTAGATTTCACCTCCATCCTTTTTTTCCCTCCATGGTTTTTTGTTGGCGCCAAACCATAGCGACGGTAATGACCGTCGCTGAGTTTCCCTCTAAACATTAGCGACGCAGGGACCGCGTCGCTATGTTTTGTACTAGTGACGGTTGGATGGCCGTTGCTATGACTTTCGGTCTTACCTCCATACTTTTACTTTTAAGAAGGCAAGGTAGTGACGGCGGGGAGACACCGTCGCTAATATTCTGTGGATTAGTGACGGAATTGTGTTACCGTCGCTATTATTTTGGGTCTTCCCTCCAAAATTTTACTTTTAAGAATGGAACGTAGTGACGGCATTGTGTTACCGTCGCTAATATTTAGGGAATTAGTGACGGTGTTGTTTTGCCGTCGCTAATATTCAGGGGATTAGTGATGGTCTTGTGTTACCGTCGTTAATATTTAGGGGATTAGTGACGGTCTTGTGTTACCGTCGCTACATGCAGTACTAGAAAACCCTATATAGCCACTGCCAGTTAGCGATGATTGATGTACTAACCATAGTGACGGGGTCGGCCGTCGCTAGTGTGTTTTATTAGCGACGGTAATACGTTGCCGTCGCTAAGGGTTATAACTTAATCACCCCTTTCTCGAGCCCTAATCAGTGTTTCTTCTTTGCTCCACTTTACTCGTCTACTTTTCTCCCCCTTTCCTCTTCTTCTCTGCCCTGCGTATCCTTCTCCACTCTACCCCGTGTGTCCATCTCCTCACTTCCCTCTCCCCCTCCGTTGACCACATTGTGGGTTTCCTCCCTTCTCCTTCTCCTCTCCGTCAGTGGCTGACTCCCTCCTGGCTCCTGGCTGCTGGCTCCAGGCTCCCTCACAGCTGACACACACACTCACGGTTGTCTCCCTCACGGTTCTGCAGTGGTCAGGTTCGAATCCGTTCCCTTACTCCGTTATTGTGTTCTATTTATTATGTATTGTTGGCTATTGGTTTTTGTTGGCTATTGGTTGTATTTTTGAATGGATTTGGGTTGTTGTGGGTTGAGAAGAAGAGAAGAAAGATTGGTTATTGTTTGGTTGTTTTTGGTTTAGGCTATTGTTTGTTGTTTCTAATTTTGCAGGTTAATGAACCAGGATTAGTGTCGCAACCTGGATCGCGGCGGCACGGCCGACCCTCAAAACGATTTTTTTTTTGAAAAGAAAAAAAACACGGAGTCGCCACCAATATTTTTTAGGATAAAATACCGGGAAAACCTTTCATTAAAGCACTGGTTATAAAAATGAAATTCCATGTTCGAGAATCTAATTACAGGTGAGGAAGGTATTAGCACCTCACAACTGTCCGTTATAAAAACAATTACCTCAATATGATAGCGCGCATTATAATTAGGCCAATAATTATTTTAACTTCTTCATGAAAAGAAAATATACGAGATGACAAAATATACAAAAATAAACAAAAATAAACACGGAATATTTACATGAGATTAACAGGACGTCTCGTCCAAATTAAACTCGTTCCTCCTTTTTTTTTAAAAATAAAAATAAATAAATAAATAAATAAAAAGTAATAAAAATTGCAATAATAATAACAATAATAATAATTATTACACCTTTTATACTAGTCCGAATAGAATATGTGAAGCACTCATTTTTATTAATATTTATCAATCAATAGATATTAATTGATAATGAAAAGGAAGACAAAGTCATTGAACAACAATTAAATCAACAGAAAATAAATAAATATAAGTACTAAAAATGAGGGGCAGAGTCGGACCGGTGTGGTGAGAGAGCTGGACGGTGTGACGAGGGAAAGAGAGAGAAAGAGAACTGGGTGGTGTTGTGGATTTAAGGAAGCTGGGTGGTGTGGTGTGAAGGGAAGGACGATGTAGAGGTTTAAGAGAGGGACAACGTTGGGTGAGGAGTGAGGGAAGTGTTGGTGAGGATTCTAAGGAGTGTTGGACGGTATGGAGAAGGACGGTGTTGAGAGGGGGACGGTGTGGATGAGAGGATAGAGGGACAGCATTTGGAGACGGGGACGGTGCGGATGAGAGGAGAGAGGGACAGCGTTTGGGAGGAGTGAGGACGGTGTGGATGAGGAGAGAGGGACGGTGTTGGGATTTAAGGAGAAGGACGGTGTGGTTTTTGGGTGAGGAGTTTAAGGGACAGCGTTGAGAGGAGTGAGGACAGCGTTTGGGTGAGAGGAGTAGGACAGACAGTGTTGGATTGAGAGGATAGGACGGTGTGGGGCTTGAGAGGAGAGGACGGTGGGTCGGTGTTTGAGAGGGAGGACAGTGTTTCTTCCTTTAAAGGCTTCAGGGTTCTCTTTAATATGAAGGCTTCTAGGATCTTTCTAAAAATGAATGCCCTCTTTTCTTCTCTTTGGATGCTGTATTTATAGAACATTTTAGGTGTGTGCTGATTGCTTGAACAGCCTGGCTTCCAATGGGGAACAACAGCTGATGAATAACTTATTATTTTTCCTTTGTCTTTTTGCCAGCCGCCCCATGAGATTGACAAACCAACTCTGATGATATGTTGGAAACAGCATGGATCTTTGACAATCAGGGAGAATGGAGGCTGGTGGGAATTCTTTATCATTTTCTTCCTATCTTGTTGTGAGCCGCCCCCTTAATTCAAGGATCCACTTGGATAGTGGAAATCCATGTCAACATGCGCAATTGGTGGAATCTGACTCGGATTTCACTTTCTCTCCAGAATCTGAGTGGAAAAGATGCCTTTTATGCACAAGATCGAGTGGAAAAGGTGCCTTTTGTACACAAGACCGAGTAGAAAAGGTGCTGTTCCTACAAAAACTGAGTGAAAGCTTTGCTCGGTGTTTCTTTGTTGGTCGGTATAGTTATTATGAGGAGGGTCAGTATTGTGGTTATGAAGGGCTGGACGAGCAAACAATTCTGGTTGACACATTCAATCAGAACCCGAGTGCAAAGTGACTCGGAACTGACTGAATAGGACTCGGAAATGGTTGAAGGATGGCTCGAAAATGACTGAAAATTGGCTCAGTGCTGACTGAAAAGGCTTCACTCGGTCCTGACTGAAAATTGGCTCGGTGCTGACTGAAAAGGCTTCACTCGGTCCTGACTGAAAATTGGCTCGGTGCTGACTGAAGAGGCTTCATTCAGTGCTGACTGAAGATTGGCTCGGTGCTGACCGAAGAGGCTTCACTCGGTGCTGACTGAAGAGTGAGTGAATCGGAATTATTTCAATCGGAAGTATTTTGCTCAGATCTTGTTTCTGTTTGAAGCATTCACTCGGAATTACTTCAATCGGAGGTGTTTTGCTCGGATCTTGTCTCTGCTTGAAACATTCACTTGGAATTTCTTCAAAAGTGACACTCAGAACTTCACTACTTGAAGGATTCACTCGGAATTATTTCATTCAGAAGTGCTTTGTTTAAAAATTGATTCAATCGGTTCTTCAAAATGTTTTACTCAGATATATGCTTGGCCGACAGGTCAGAACCATTCTTTCTTTGACTTTAAATTGATTCAATCGTGAAGTAAGTTTCACTCGGAATCACATCACTGGGATTGAATCACAGAGAAATTTTGGTCGGATACATGGCTCAAGAGTAATTCAATTGGACACATTCATCAATCTTGGTCTTTCCACTCAGAATTGTTTCATTTGTGCATCAACCCGCTCGGATGTACAATCTGACCACTCGGTACACTCACTCAGAGACCAATCCTTCATTTTAATCGGAATGGTTTCACTCGTCAACAACAGTTTGGATGCACTTGCTCGGGAGTCAGCTTTATTTTCCACTCAGAACTTGGAACTCAGCCCCAACAATTCTTTGGGTGCATTCACTCGTTTCAATTATCATTCAAACCCTCGAATGCATTTACTCACTCGGAAATCATACTTTGGAATAGTTCCACTCGTCAACCAATCCTTCATATGTATTCGCTCAGATATGTTCATTCGGAGTTAGCCTTGTTTTCACTCGGATGTTTCTCAATCAATAATCAACCCACTCGGATGTGTTTATCCAGGAGCAATCAGAATTTGGATTGACAATCTTCCCTTCGGATTCATTCAGAGTCGGCCTTATTTTCACTCAGATGTGCTTTCCTTGGAATCTTCACTCGGGTTTAGTGTGAAACTTGAGAATCTGACCGAAAGTGATTCATTCCTGGTCAGATCTTTTTTTGTTTGAAGAGACACACTACTCGGAAATGCCTTGCCTGACAATTGTTCTTCTGAGTTTCAGAGTTTATTCCACTCGGAATCAATTCACTCGGATACAATTCACTCGGCAATGTCTCACTCGAAGGAAAGGAATATGCATCAGGTATCAATCTCGCTCGGGCGAGACATGTCTCGCTTGAGCAAAATTGTTCCAGTATATAAAAATTTTCCTTCTCGCTTGAGCGGGATTCCCACTCGCTTGAGCGAGATATGCATCATATCACATTACTATACATCAACATACCACTCGGCCATGTCTCAGTCGGAGACTCCTTACTCGGAAATGATCATTCCGAGTCCTTTCACTCGGAAATAATCATTTCCGAGTCAGATTTTTTTTTGGGAATTATTTTTCACTTGTGGATCGACCAGACTGAAATAGGTGTTCACAGATGCCCCTCTTTACTTCTTTTCCATGAGAAAAGCATGAAGTTTCTTCTTGCTTTTGAAATGGAAAGGGAGTAAAGACGTGAACACCTTTGTCAAAGTATCAGATGAGGGGAAAAACCCAGGAATTGACACTTGAATCTTTCAGTTAACAGGAGGTGAGAAGATCAGGATTGACTCCTTGTAGACTGGAAAGTAAAGGTTGCCTTCATAGGCGAATGGAAAGTAAAGGATGCCTGCATAGGCGAATGGAAAGTAAAGGGTGCCTGAATAGGCGAATGGAAAGTAAAGGGTCCCTGAATAGGCGAATGGAAAGTAAAGGGTGCCTGAATAGGCGAATGGAAAGTAAAGGGTGCCTGAATAGGCGAATGGAAAGTAAAGGGTGCCTGAATAGGCGACTTGAAAATAAAGGGTGCCTAAATAGGCGAACAGAAAGTAAAGAGTGCCTGAATAGGCGAATGGAAAGTAAAGGGGTGCCTGAATAGGCGACTGGAAAGTAAAGGGTGCCTGAATAGGCGACTGGAAAGTAAAGGGTGCCTGAATAGGCGAACAGAAAGTAAAGGGTGCCTGAATAGGCTAATGGAAAGTAAAGGGGTGCCTGAATAGGCGACTGGAAAGTAAAGGGTGCCTGAATAGGCGAACAAAAAGTAAAGGGTGCCTGAATAGGCGAATGGAAAGTAAATGGTGCCTGAATAGGCGAATGGAAAGTAAATGGTGCCTGAATAGGCGAACGGAAAGTAAAGGATGCCTGAATAGGCGAACGGAAATAAAAGGGGTGGGGTTGACCCTCGGTTGAAAGGAAATGCAAAGATTAGGGGAACTAATAGGACGTCTCGTCCGAATTAACTCACCGTTGGCAGGAAATTTAAAGGTTCGGGGTGATGCCCCAGTTTGACATGACTGAAGGTTCTTGGGGAATTGCTTCCTGAATGAAAGAGAGTGAACCTGGGGTGATGCCCCAGTTTGTCATGTTTTGAAGGAATCTTGGGGAATTGCTCCCCTTGATTGAATAGATCTGGGTGATACCCCAGTTTGAGATGGTCTGAAGGAGCCTTAGGGAGCTGCCCCTTGGCGGAAAGAGAATGGACCAGGGGTGATGCCCCGGTTTGACATGATTTGAAGGTTGTTGGGGAACTACCCCTTGAATGAACAAAAGAAATCTAGGGAGATGCCCCAGTTTGAGTTGTTTAGGAAATGTAATTCTACTAGGGAAGGATTGATGGTTTGGGGTACTGCCTCTTTGGGTAAAAGAGAATGAACCTGGGGTGATGCCCCAGTTTAAACTATCTTCCTCGAAACCTTAGGGAGCTGCCCCTTGAGCGAGAAGAAATGATCCTGGGTGATTCCCCAGTTTGATTTGTTTGGGAAGTGTAGTTCCACTGGAGAAGGATTGATGGCTCGGGGCATAGCCCCTTGATTGGGAAAGGAAAATCTGGGGTCCACCCGGTATGTATAGATTCACTGAGAGAAGTGTGCTGGGGCTCTTTGGGGAGAGTTCTGAGTAGAAAAGTATTCTTACTAGGGGGAAGAAGATGATCTGAATTTTTGGCTCACCGGGAGAGAGTTTGGTGATTCTGCTGGGGGAGAGAATTTTTGCTGGAAACTATCCTTGGGCTTGGGAAGGGACACGCTAGACTTGTCAGAATGTATCAGGTAGATTCCTTGGAAGGGAGTTTGAAGAAGTGTCAGCTTTGGCAGTTGAGGAGAAGACTTCAAGAAGTGCCAACTTTGGCGATCTAAGGAAGGAGTTTTGAAAAGTGCCAACTTTGGCGGTTGAAGAAGAGATTTTGAAAAATTCCAACTTTGGCGATTTGGGGAAAGAATTCTGAGAAGCGCCAACTTTGGAAGTTGAAGAAGAGATTTTGAGCAGTACCAACCTTGACAATTTAAGGAAGGGATTCTGAGGAGTGCCAGCTTCGGAGATTTAGGAGAAGACTTTGAGAGGTGCTAGCTTTGGCAATTAAGGAGAAGACTTTGAGAATTGCCAACTTTGGCGATTAAGGAGAAGGCTTTGAGAATTACCAACTTTGGAGATAGAAGAAGAGACTTTGAAAAATACCAACTTTTGCGATTTGGGGAAAGAATTTTGAGGAGTGCCAACTTTGGCGATTTGAGGAAAGGTTACTTGAAGGACTTGATTGAGGTGTCAACACTTGACATGACTGTCTGTTATAATAACATGCAGAAAAAGGTTAGTAGTGCAAAGTAAAATTCAAAAACCGGGTAGGTCCTGTGAAACCACGACCCTTAGGATAACTCATGGACAGAGGAGAATGAAAGAGGTGATCATAGCTTTGAAGCTCATGCCTGGCTGAGTCTTTGTGATGATTGTCTAAGACGAGGTCGAGTAGTGGGAGCGTCTTTTTCCTTACGACTTTAAATGTTCACCATTCTTTCATTTTATTTTTATAAAAACACAATGTTTTATCAGATCAATACAACACGTATCGAAAAAAGGATAAATTTTATTCATGTATGTCAAACAGAACACAGAGAATGGACAACGGGGAAATAGATGGGATGAAATGAAATCATGTAGGACAGGTCAAGGCCAGGGGAAACAGGGAAGGTTCAAGGATCCTCCAGTGAGTTCTTGAGACTAGTGAGAACCTTAATCCCACGTCACGACCTCAAGTACATCGTTTAACTTTGCTTTTGAGAGGGTAGTTTGACCATGGTCCACCTGCCCCAGTTTGCACGTTTTGCATTGGAAACTTTAGTTACTCTGCCGAAATCTTGACTCTAATTTTTACCTGAGCCGCCTTTTTAGGTTTTCAACTCACCGAGTTGCTCTAACTTTTGCCTTGGCCGCCCTTTCAGGTTCTCAGCCTAGCGAGCTCTTCTCTTTCTTTATAATGTGTTCTTGTTTATTTTTGGCTGTATCCTTTTCAGTAAAAGGTTGAAACTGATTACACTTCAGTTGAGTCTACCTAACCCTTTCCAAATTTAGTTTGATCCTTTGGGGAACTGATGTCACTTCAAATAGGAGAGTCTTCTCCTATGCCATGTACCTTAAGAAATATTGGTAAGTCTTTTTTGGCATCGACGAGAGGGAATTACTTTGAGTTATCATTTTATTTTATTTTGTTTTGTTTTGTTTTTCTTCTTTTTTTTCCGTTTGCTCTTTTTTTTCTTTTTTTCTTTTTTTCTTTTTTTTTCTTTTTTTTCTTTTTTTTAATCCCCTTAATGACGTAACGACTCAATCTGACAGACTATTTCCTTGACTACATGGGCATGAGGAATGGCACACTCTTTAAGGTTGAGGTGTTGATGACGACGAGAATGCAAGTTCTTGGCCTAACGACATTCATTCCCCTTATACAGAAAATGACAGCTTGCTCAACGATCTGGACGTAACCAGCTTGCCCCACTTGGAGTGTGCATTGGACTCCAAGCTTGATTTTTATTTTTATTTTTTTTGTTTTTTATTTTTTTTGGCAAAGTCTCCCTCAATTGTGTCTGCATTTATAGGCATCAGCAATTTGCCTCTATCTATGTTGGTGACTGTTGAAGTTTCCTTAAACGACTGGCCTGCCTCTGTTCAATTCGGGACTTGGCCATGTTGTCATTCATATAGATTCCTGCCATGTCTTGAAACAAAATACTAATGCCTTCTGATAGATTGCCCCCGTGATTCCTTCAGTTGTTCTTGACTTTAGGGGTATTCTTTAACCTCTTGTTCTAACAATCTTGTTAACTTGTGTGGTGGCTCACAGGTTTCCCTACCTTCTTTGTCGGTATAGTCGACTGGGTGATCGAAATCGTGAAGCGGGATTGTGATTTCACTAGTCTCAAGAGGATCATTTTTGGATCTGCAATTTAGCGCTTTATGGCAAAAAATAAAAAGAGGAACAAGCAAGTAAAGAAAATGAATCAAAGCAAGGATAAAGGGATGAAATTTCTTTTTTGAATTTCGATACGCATTTATTGATTGACTAGTAAAACAAGTTTTTTTTCGCCCTTATTACATGAAAAGTCCCAAAGCCTTAGGCATAGCAGAGGGATAATCAAGACATTAAGACAATGACAAATTATTTTGGTAAATCAATTAAGAATCGTAGGGAGTTCGACAGCCTCCCAATTATTGAACTTTTGGCCCGGCGGGGAAACAATCAGTATTATCATCAGAACTATCTTCAATATAGGCCACCACGGCATTAACTTCTGAACCTCCATGATTGGGCAGGGGATTTGTGGTCACGTTAGGGCTTCCTTCCTGAAAATTAATCCAATTGGCTTTGATCAAATCTCTCACTTTATATTTCAAAGCCATGTAATTTTCTGTGGAATGCCCTGGTGCCCCAGCATGGTAATCACAATGAGCGTTTGGGTCATACCCCCTTGGGTAAGGAGGTTGCAATGGTCTCATGGGGGATGGAGCTACCAGACCTTTCTGAACGAGGATTGGAAAAAGTTCGGTATATGTTATGGGAATTGGATGGAACTGCACAGGGGTGCGCTCATTGTTTTGATTCCTTGTGTTCTGATTATGATTGGGTGGTCGAGTCACTTACTGCGGGTGATGGTATGGCATGGGTTGCGGTATTGGCGCTCTTAGCATGGGCGGATGGAAGTGGGGAGTATAAGCTGTCGGGCCCTGAGTGGCGGCGGCCACATAAGGATTGGGAGCTTGAATCATGGTAGGGGCGAATGGTCTCGGCGGAGCTATTTTTTGATTAGAAGAGATGGAATTAGTTTCTCCATCCCTTCTCCCAGGCGCCGACTTTCTTGTCATGCTTGTCCCAGATGAGCCCTGAGTGATCTTTCCTGTTCATATTCCGCTCTCCACCCTTTCCCCAATAGTCACGATGTCGGAGAAGTTGGATGAAACACTACCAATCATCTTGCCATAGAAAGGTGATGGGAGTGTGTCGATAAACATCGCGACTATCTCTTTTTCTGACAATGGGGGGTCCACTTGCGCCGCTATCTCTCTCCAGCGTTGGGCATACTCTTTAAATGTTTCACTGTCCTTTTTCAACATATTCTGTAACTGAACCCTGTTGGGTGCCATATCCATGTTATACTTGTATTGTCTAAGGAAGGCATCTGCCAGGTCCTTCCAACAACGAATATGGCTTCGCTCAAGGTGAGCATACCATGTAAGAACGGCCCCTGCCAAACTATCTTGGAAGCAGTGGATCAACAATTGGTCGTTAGAAAAGTAAGACGCCATCTTTCGACAGTACATCGTGAGATGGTTCTTTGGACAAGTCATTCCCCGATACTTGTCAAAGTCTGGCATCTTGAATTTGGGCGGGAGGACAACATCTGTGACTAGGCATAGTTTAGAAGCATCTATCAGTCCAAAACCTCCGACGTCTTCGATTATTCTCAAACGCTCCTCTAAGATTTCTATCTTTTCTTTTTGGGGAGCTGCGACCGTGCTATGACCCCCTACCGGGTTCATCATACGGGTTATATCTTGGAGATTGGTCATATAAGGGGTTGCATATCCGTATGGATAGTTGAGTGGCTGGTTGAACGGAGGCAACGCATGGGACTGGTTCATTAGGCCTGTATTTGGTGAGGGACCTTTGGGTTGGGCCATAGTTTGTACATCATAAGTTGGCTGGGTCATCTGGGCTTGTGCGTTGCAGGTTGGCTGGGCCATCGGGGCTTGTGTGTTTTGGGTTTGGTAGTTTTGTGGGTCATGGGTTTGCGTGTTTTGGGTTTGGTAAGTTTACGGGTCATGGGCTTGCACGTTTTGGGTTTGGTGAAGTGGTGGCATATTTGGCTAGGTGGGGTATGAAGCGTGAGGATTCATTGATTGCTGGTCGTGGGAGTCTTGTTGGTTAGCGAGCGGGGGATAGTACCCCGGTGGTAGGCCATAAAGTGGAAAAGGTACTGGGTTGCCGTCAGAACCGACAAATGTATGCTGTTGTGCATAAGACTGGCCGTAGGGTGGCTGGGTCTCAATGGCAGGGTTAGGTCTTCCGACATGAATGGTGAAAGGGGGTGTCATTGTGTTAGGTAATTAAGTTCTTGTTGGGTCAGAACCAAGGGGGGGTAGTACGGTGACAGGCTGCTGTTGGGCGTCCTCAACACCCACAGAGGAGCTTCCTTCTATGAGTTTCTTTTCTAAAAGTTTAGTTAACTCCGCCACTCGCTCTTTCAGCTGATTGAACTCAGTTCTAAAGTCTCCATCAACAGCTTCTGCCTCAGCCATGAGTCTCTTTTGAAGTCGGGTCTGATAAGGATGCCTACCCGTGACGTCTGTGTTTCTTTTTGTTTAAAAAAGAAAGCAAAGAAATGTTAGGTGGAAATAGAAAGAAGGAGAATGTCATGGGAAGCAATCACAGGCTTTGGCGAGTATCCTTTGACCATTCCTTAGAACTTATCGTTCAAAAGTACTAGGTATGGTAAACATGGAAATTAATACGGGATAGTTATGAAGACAGAAGAAAATTTTCATCCTGAGGTGAGAGCCTCAACCTCAAACATTTTCCTTGGGTACCCATGGCTCTCATCCTATAAGTTCAATCCCATGTTAATTTCTATGTATACTCAAAGGGTATTCGTTAAGCTCTGAATAGCTTCCGGCAACAATAAAGAGAAAGAGCTATCAGGAATTGACGGTTTCATAAATTGATACTCCCCTAGTAACTTTCTTAAAAACATTTTTGAATTTAGGGGTTACAATTTGACAAAACTTGTGTCAAATCAAAGGTCATGTGAGCTACGGATTTTCTGATCATTGTCAATACAAAAGGAATTGATTTTTTTGATTTTTTTTTGATATATATATATATATATATATATTTTAATGATTCGAAACATCTGTAACTCAGGATCCAAAGACTTGTGCATAAAAAGAAAGAACTACTTGCCCGTTAAAGGATCACTAGTTAAAAGTATGTCATTTTTTTAGAAAAAGTAATCCACTAAACGGGCAAGTGGTCCCCTAATTTGGATCAGAAGAGAAAGTGAGAATGAGAAAAGGTAGAAGTAAAGTTTTCCCCTTTGTGCCTTAAGGTGGGTTTGTCTGAAGGTCTCCTAATGGTTCTAAGGTTTGTCTAATAGTGAATATCTCACATTAGGTGGCTTGTTCTAAAACTTCTAAAAGTCACTAGAGCCAAGATCTTACTCATGATGTTAACCACAACAGTAGGAAGTCTACTAGGTGTGGGCACCATGAATAAGTCGAACTCTAGCTGAGATTCTCAATGTAACCAAACAGGAAGTACATCCCAAATGGCTCCGCTATCAACCTCCCCTAATCTTAAGTTTTATTTGGGCCCGGGTATAGGGTCTCACTCAAAAGTGTGTGCAAATTGTGAGTATAGTGTGTGAAAGAGGCATTCAATACCTGTACCTTACTCATCCTGCACATAGAACAAACACAGAGCAACAAAATAAAGTCGTCTAACCTAGGGTTCAACGATCACACAGATATTAACAGAACATAAATGATAGAATACAAACAAAACAGAAACCAAACATTGACAGGAAAATAACATAAAAGAAGAAGTTAAATAATTAATAGACTAATTAAAACATGCGCTATCAAATTGACTGGCTTGACTCTCTAACTCCCCAGTGGAGTCGCCATTTGTCGCGACCGGGATCGCGGCGGTACGGCCGACCCTCAAAACGATTTTTTTTCGAAAAGAAAAAAAACACGGAGTCGCCACCAATATTTTTTAGGATAAAATACCGGGAAAACCTTTCATTAAAGCACTGGTTATAAAAATGAAATTCCATGTTCGGGAATCTAATTACAGGTGAGGAAGGTATTAGCACCTCACAACTGTCCGTTATAAAAACGGTTACCTCAATATGATAGCACGCATTATAATTAGGCCAATAATTATTTTAACTTCTTCATGAAAAAAAAATATACGAGATAACAAAATATACAAAAATAAAAAAAAATAAATACGAAATATTTACATGAGATTAACTGGACGTCTCGTCCAAATTAAACTCGCTCCACCTTTTCAAAAAATGAGATTAACAGGACGTCTCGTCCAAATTAAACTCGCTCCTCCTTTTTTTTAAAATAAAAAAATAAATAAATAAAAAGTAATAAAAATTGCAATAATAATAACAATAATAATAATTATTACACCTTTTATACTAGTCCGAATAGAATGTGTGAAGCACTCATTTTTATTAATATTTATCAATCAATAGATATTAATTGATAATTGAAAAGGAAGACAAAGTCATTGAACAACAATTAAATCAACAGAAAATAAATAAATACAAGTACTAAAAATGAGGGGCAGAGTAGGACCGATGTGGTGAGAGAGCTGGACGGTGTGACGAGGGAAAGAGAGAGAAAGAGAACTGGGTGGTGTTGTGGATTTAAGGAAGCTGGGCGGTGTGGTGTGAAGGGAAGGACGGTGTGGAGGTTTAAGAGAAGGACAGCATTGGGTGAGGAGTGAGGGAAGTGTTGGTGAGGATTCTGAGGAGTGTTGGACGGTATGGAGAGGGACAGTGTTGAGAGGGGAACGGTGTGGATGAGAGGATAGAGGGACAGCGTTTGGAGAGGGGGGCAGTGCGGATAAGAGGAGAGAGGGACAACGTTTGGGAGGAGTGAGGACAGTGTGGATGAGGAGAGAGGGACGGTGTTGGGATTTAAGGAGAAGGACGGTGTGGTTTTTGGGTGAGGAGTTTAAAGGACAGCGTTGAGAGGAGTGAGGACGGCGTTTGGGTGAGAGGAGAGGGACGGACAGTGTTGGATTGAGAGGATAGGACGGTGTGGGGCTTGAGAGGAGAGGACGGTGGGTCGGTGTTTGAGAAGGAGGACAGTGTTTCTTCCTTTAAAGGCTTCAGGGTTCTCTTTAATATGAAGGCTTCCAGGATCTTTCTAAAAATGAATGCCCTCTTTTCTTCTCTTTGGATGCTGTATTTATAGAACATTTTAGGTGTGTGCTGATTGCTTGAACAGCCTGGCTTCCAATGGGGAACAACAGCTGATGAATAACTTATTATTTTTCCTTTGTCTTTTTGCCAGCCGCCCCATGAGATTGACAAACCAACTCTGATGATGTGTTGGAAACAGCATGGATCTTTGACAATCAGGGAGAATGGAGGCTGGTGGGAATTCTTTATCATTTTCTTCCTGTCTTGTTGTGAGCCGCCCCCTTAATTCAAGGATCCACTTGGATAGTGGAAATCCATGTCAGCATGCGCAATTGGTGGAATCTGACTCAGATTTCACTTTCTCTCCAGAATCCGAGCAGAAAAGGTGCCTTTTATACACAAGACCGAGTGGAAAAGGTACACAAGACCGAGTAGAAAAGATGCTGTTCCTACAAAAACCGAGTGAAAGCTTTGCTCGGTGTTGCTTTGTTGGTCGGTGTAGTTGCTGTGAGGAGGGTCAGTATTGTGGTTATGAAGGGCTGGACGAGCAAACAATTCTGGTTGACACATTCAATCGGAACCCGAGTGCAAAGTGACTTGGAACTGACTGAAGAGGACTCGGAAATGGTTTAAGGATGGCTCGAAAATGACTGAAAATTGGCTCAGTGCTGACTGAAAATGCTTCACTCGGTCCTGACTGAAAATTGGCTCCGTGCTGACTGAAAAGGCTTCACTCGGTCCTGACTGAAAATTGGCTCGGTGCTGACCGAAGAGGCTTCACTCGGTGCTGACTGAAGATTGGCTCGGTGCTGACCGAAGAGGCTTCACTCGATGCTGACTGAAGAGTGAGTGAATCGGAATTGTTTCAATCAGAAGTATTTTGCTCAGATCTTGTTTCTGTTTGAAGCATTCACTCGGAATTACTTCAATCGGAGGTGTTTTGCTCGGATCTTGTCTCTGCTTGAAACATTCACTCGGAATTTCTTCAAAAGTGACACTCAGAACTTCACTGCTTGAAGGATTCACTCGGAATTATTTCATTCAGAAGTGCTTTATTTAAAAATTGATTCAATCGGTTCTTCAAAATGTTTTACTCGGATATATGCTTGGCCGACAGGTCAGAACCATTCTTTCTTTGACTTTAAATTGATTCAATCGTGAAGTAAGTTTCACTCGGAATCACATCACTGGGATTGAATCACAGAGAAATTTTGGTCAGATACATGGCTCAAGAGTAATTCAATCGGACACATTCATCAATCTTGGTCTTTCCACTCAGAATTGTTTCATTTGTGCATCAACCCGCTCGGATGTACAATTTGACCACTCGGTACACTCACTCGGAGACCAATCCTTCATTTCAATCGGAATGGTTTCACTCGTCAACAACAGTTTGGATGCACTTACTCGGGAGTCAGCTTTATTTTCCACTCAGAACTTAGAACTCAGCCCCAATAATTCTTCGGGTACATTCAATCGTTTCAATTATCATTCAAACCCTCGAATGCATTTACTCACTCGGGAATCAGACTTTGGAATGGTTCCACTCGTCAACCAATCCTTCATATGCATTCGCTCGGATATGTTCATTCGGAGTCAGCCTTGTTTTCACTCGGATGTTTCTCAATCAATAATCAACCCACTCGGATGTGTTCATCCAGGAGTAATCAGAATTTGGATTGACAATCTTCCCTTTCGGATTCTTTCGGAGTCGGCCTTGTTTTCACTCGGATGTGCTTTCCTTGGAATCTTCACTCGGGTTTAGTGTGAAACTTGAGAATCTGACCAAAAGTGATTCATTCCTGGTTGGATCTTTTTTTGTTTGAAGAGACACACTACTTAAAAATGCCTTGCCTGACAATTGTTCTTCTGAGGTTCAGAGTTTATTCCACTCGGAATCAATTCACTCAGATACAATTCACTCGGCAATGTCTCACTCAAAGGAAAGGAATATGCATCAGGTATCAATCTCGCTCGGGCGAGACATGTCTCGCTTGAGCGAAATTGTTCCAGTATATAAAACTTTTCCTTGTCGCTTGAGCGGGATTCCCACTCGCTTGAGCGAGATATGCATCATATCACATCACCATACATCAACATACCACTCGGCCATGTCTCAGTCGGAGACTCCTTACTCGAAAATGATCATTCCGAGTCCTTTCACTCGGAAATGAACATTTCCGAGTCAGATTTTTTTTTTGGGAATTATTTTTCACTTGTGGATCGACCGGACTGAAGTAGGTGTTCACAATTAGGATGTTCAATTTTTTGATCTCTTTGCAGAAAAAAACTCCTCTTTATTGTTGAAAATTGCTTGGGTTTTAAACTAATTTTGTGAGAACTTTACAATATTCTGATCACTCCCATGCTTGTAATGGAGTTGGTGGAATTATGCAGGTTCATTGCTGTGGGAATAAAAGAGAGATGGGGATGAGGTTTTTAATTTTTTTCTTATTATAAAATTATATCTTCCTAACAAAATAAAAAACAAAAAAATAAAAAATAAAAAGTAAAAAGAAACAGGATGGTGTTCACAATCAACTTGTTATTATAAAATATGAACAAGTCTCAAAAAGCGTTCACAATCACCTTGTTATTATAAGATATGAACAAGTCTTAGAGAGTGAGAAACACATATGAACATGTTAACCTTGTGAGAAGAGAGTAAATTTGGATTTATAAATTTAATGTAACAGTTGATAGATATGAAATGTACTTTAACACATAGTATCACTCTTTACAATAAAAACTATCATTTAGAAGCAAATACCGTGGGGTTTGATTAGGATGTATTGAGTTTGAACCTGCAGGGTGTATTAGAAGCAAATACCGTTAAGTTAGCCTCTTTGGTTTTTGAATAACTTTTCAGCTATATAAATCAAAATGAAGAGAATAAACCCAATCAGCAAAAGAAGAGCATCAAAACCTGTTACTACTAATCATAAAAAAAAATCTTATTGAAATAACTAAGAAAAACATGATATCATAAAAACGATAAAAGGAGTATAGTTCATCATGCATGACTAGAATTACTGCTAATCATGTTTCTGAAAGCTGACATGAAAATTGGATTAGAGTGAATAACTTTTGCTCTTATTAATTAACATTATTCTAACAAAGAGTTCAAGAAATTATTGTATTAATTACTATTATAGCAATTATCAGAAATAATTGGATTCTGTTTTCTATGGTATTCTGATTCTATTTATGTTTTCTATTGTAGTTTGTTTTTGTTTCTATTTTTAAAATTTACTCATGAAATTTGTAACATATTACAAGGTTATTTTGTTTCATATTCAAGTCATTTGGCTGTTGAAAGCTAGTTTGATGAAATAGTTTGTGAAGGACCTAATTGATTGTTGGTGTCAATTTTAAAGCTTAATTGATTGTTGGTGTCAATTTCAAAGCCTAAATAGAAAATTAGTTCTCAAAGATAAGAGCTAAATTTGCTTTTGAATAGATTAAATTCAGTGTACATGTATTTTAGGGACTAATTTGGTGTAGTAATTAATACTCTACTATTAATTTAGTTAAGATATAGAACAAATGCTTAGAGGGGCATCAAGTACCTCAGTCACTACATCTCAGGATTGAATTCCACTAAAGTTGTTATGCCTCCACTTTAGCCTATTATTTCATCCCCATACAAAGTCTTATCTTTTTTTTTTGAAAAAAAGGTAGAAATTAAAAGAATAAAAAACACCAACCATTTTTACACTGACCCTCTCCCTCTCTATCAAAGGCAACACCAACCATTCTCCTAAACAACTCAATCCCCTGATTGAAAAGCCCGTTCTGAGTGCACCCCGCAATCAGAGCATTATTTTTTATCACTCTCTGATCAGCTTCATTATTCTCAACATTTCTTTCTCCTTCAGTTAGTAATAAACTGATATCCTCTTCTGGTATTGGTGTCAAATGGAAACCTTTTTCGTACACCAAGCCTTCACCATCACCAGCTTCGTAGTGGTGCTTAAGCCTGTTGTAAGCCAAGGTAATTGACCAGTAAGTCTTTCCATCTGGACTATAATACACTGCCTGATCGTATTTGATTTCCTCATCATCACCCGTTGGTGTATAGAACACTGCCCACCCTGCACCTGTAGGCTGTTCCATTATTTTTATACTCACCGATTCTTTTGTTTTACTTCCTTTACCATGATCCACATGTGGTGAAGGTGAAGGTTCATCTTTTGCCTTGCCCAGATCCTGAGAAATAACACACTATATTATTAATGTCTGTTTGGTAAATATATAACTTATATATTATTCAGTAATTTATAACTTTTTGAAAGTTAGCTAGCAACTTATCTATGAAAGTTTATAGTTTTCAAGAACTAAATCTCTATAATCTTTTTCTATGTTATCCTTGATTTTTTGAATGCACAGTAAATTATACTTTCTTTCTGATTAGTTTATTATATAATTTTTAAAATATTCAACATAATTCACTTAATCATCATAAATCAATTCTATAAGCTAACCTAAGAAAAGTAGTCAGTGTTTTCAACCACATTCTTACAGACTGCAAATTATAAACTATAAGTTATTAAGAGAGGACATAGTAGTTTTCAATTCTAATTAAAGGTGGTGAGGTCCATATAGGTTTCCCATGTTACCTCTGGGCATTGAGTTTCCTTGGCCTCAGGCTTAGCCTGAAAAAACACCATTTCTTGGGATATCTCATCTTTCAAGGATGTACTCAGGCTCACACCGCCATCTTTACTTCCATTGCTCATATCCTCACCATGTATGGTAGTTAAAGGTATGATAACATGACTTGGTTGTTGAGGAACCTTACAATAGGTTCCGACCCCATGATGACACCATTCTCGTTGTCATCCTTTGGAGGATTATCACCACTTTTCTCCATCACACGTTGATCACCCTAACTTGACATCGAGCTGTGTAATTCTCTATATTCACTAAGCAACACTTCCAATGAGCCTTCTTCTCCTAACATTACAAGATCATCATTTCTATCTATCTCAACATTTCAGCCCAAATTCCCTGGTTCCCTATTGGACCCTTCTATCCTATTTGCTCTTGAACTTTCACCTCTATTTTCTACTTGTTGCACCCGAGTGGTGTTATTAATCCAATCTGTTGGACTCAAGGTTCCCATTCTGTACTCACTCACCTAATGTACTAATTTAAAACCTCTATTATCATGTGCGTTCATATTTACCTCTTTATTAATACTGTGGCGTCTATGGTTATTTCGAGTCATTCTTTAACTACACTAGAAAAAAAAGATAAGTAAAAACGCACAACAACACAACTATTTACCCTGACACCTAACTTTCTAAGACAAAGCTTAATCATTTAGAGTTATAAAATAGATGAACTAATTAGGTGAATGCATGTAAATGGGCGATCTGAAAAGTTAATATTGAAAAAGAAGAGCGTAAACAGTTAATATGGAAAAAGAAGAGCCTGGTTTGTGTGTGAGAGTGGTGAGTAAGAGACAGTGGTTTGTGAAACTGCTAGCTGTTTTGTGGATTATTGTTAGAAAACATGAGGGGTGATGAAGTGGAATATTAGAACGTTACTACGTTACTATAGGTTTTGGCAAGGCAACGACAAAGGATAATTAAGAAAGGGTTATATGGCATGGTCACTGCACTCCTTAATTTACTTCCATTAACACATCACCTTTTCTCTCTCTTCCTCGTGTTTTAATTGGTTTTCATATGATTCACCCCACCTAGTGATTCCATTTGTAATGTTCAAGATAATATCAATGGCATAGGACATTTTACATCTTAAAAATTCTGTTTCACAAACCACCTAATTATAACATATTAAAACCTTTTAGATGCTTATGATATCCCCATTTAAGACCCTACAATAAACATAAACTTGATCATAGATCACAACCTTACATCTTTGTTGGATACTTAGCTCCTCACAAAGGCTATAAATGGTCCCCGGCTTCAGGGAAACTATATATGATCAGATGTGTTCTCTTTGATAAGCTCGCTTTTCCTCTTAAATACAATCCCCATCTTCCAACCAAACCAACTTTTGAAATTCCAATTGCCTTATCTATCCCCCTATCATTCTAATCTCCAAGTATCAGTAGGAGATACAATTGAACCTTCTGGGATAAGAATTTGAACTGGAGCCAAACAGCCTTGCAGGGGACCACATGCCCATATTCACGAAAATTCTTTGAAGGGCCACTAAAGTTAGGATACTTTTAGAAATTAAATTAACTTTTTTCCTTTTATGAGATAATTCCATTCATCTTTATATAAGTAAAGATTTATGAAATTACTATATCAAGTGATGGCATAAATTTGTTTAGTGTCAGTCCCTAAATCTTTAACAGAACGATTTAAATAAATTAACTTATCCAAGAACTTTTTGCGTTTCTCATGGACTCATTCTCACGTGGATCCCAAGTCTGTAGATCACTAAGAAATCGTTGCTGTGTAAACTATGTTGTTGTGGCTTTGAGATTATGTATATAATGTCAACCACTTCTCCGTTTGTCATGCAGACTAGCACACCTTATGCATGGTCTTTGTTGTCCTTTATTTAGCTTTGTCTCAGCGCTTACTTTCTTTCCCAGGTAATCCCTTAACCCAAACTTTTCTTGTTATGTGTGTTGTATCTTTTGAAGTGTATGCATATTGATTATTGTTTATTAGTAGAGAGCAGAGCTCATCAGGCATTGCATATGTGTGCTAATAACATGTTTTAAAAGTATGCATGTGTATTGTTGTTTGTTAGTGGAGAGCAGAGCTCATTAGGCATTGGTTTTGTGTGCTGATAACATGATGTTTTTATGCATGTGTATTGTTGTTTGTTAGTGGAGAGCAAAGCTCACTAGGTTGTTATGATTATCTCTCTCAACATCATATACAATGTGTAGCATATATATTTAACTGTATTGGGAATTTTTCTATATGTAACAGGGCGTTTCTAAATGTTGGAAATGTCTAGTTTACAGGGGAGACTCTGCCAAAATTTTGGCAGGCTCCCTTTCTTAGGGAACTTAAAAAATGAAACTCAACTTTAATAATGTAGGGTTTAGTCGTGTGTGTACCCATTAGATTCCCGTTCAAGTTTCAAAACAACCGGCGGATGTACCGTGTTGTGTTAGATCTTGAATTGTCCCGGTTGGACAGTTTGGTATGAATTTGTAACCAGTAGGGCGTAACCCATCAATGTTGTATGTGGTCTATCTTGAGACGTTGAATGTTCATTTGAAATTTCGGTTATGGTGTTTCGTATTGTCCCCATGGTGCATGAATGCGTGCGGTGTTACATATCGTATGTATCTCTGTGTACTTGGGGACCAATACGAAATGCTGCCGAAATTTCAAATGAACATCAACGGCACAAGATAGACCACATACAACATCGATCGGTTATGGATGGTTGCATATTCATACCGAATGGGATAGGGCCCCACCAATTTGCAACAGAAAAGAGATAAAGTTTCTCATAACCGATAGTCAAATAAAATTTTAAAAATGTAAAGTAACAGAAATCGTGCTTGTTAGATATTGTAAATGGAGGTACCGGCAAATCGACGATGGATGTACAACCGACTAGATCGCAGTCGGCGAGTGACTGAGGAGTTTATGATGGGGCTATTGGAGTTCATTCCATTCACCACGGCAAACACGCCTGGATTTGAAGCGACTCAGAAGATTCGTTGTCCGTGCTCAAGGTGAAAATGCATAAGTTTTGAATACGCGGATGATGTCATGTGCCACCTAACTGAGAAAGGGTTCATGGAAACATACCACTGCTGGTACAACCATGGTGAGCAGTTACCGCAAAGACCATCAAATGTAACCGTGCAACAGTCTTACTACGAGGTTGGAGGAAACAGGGATACGTACAACAACATAGAACAAATGGTGATGGATCATGTTGGACCCTCCACCGGGCGTATGCTGGAACATGATGACCAAGCAGGTCATGGAGACTCTGATAATGTAGAGGAGGATCCTAATCCGGAGGTAAAGAGATTTTATGATTTGTTAGCGGTGGCTCAGACTCCATTGTGGGATGGGTGCAACAGTGACACTGAGTTATCTGCCTCCCTAGCTGCTTTAAGCCTAAAGGAAGATTATAATCTTTCTGGAGGTTGTTTTAATAGGATGGTCAATCTGATGGGTTCCACTATGCCTAGTAATCATCGAATGCCCAATAAACCTGTACCATGCTAAGAAACAAGTGGCAAACTTAGGGTTAGGTTGTGTGAAGATAGAGTGTTGTGTTGGCGGATGTATGCTGTTCAGAAATGAATTTACAGATAAGAGTGTCACAAAATGTCTACATTGTAATGAGGAACGCTACAAAACCGTTTAAAAGGAGAGGGAAGGTAACCCGGACGGCCAGGAAGAAAATGTGGTACTTCCCTGTAACATCGCGTCTTCAACGCCTGTATGCCTCATTGTCCATGGCAAAACACATGCGTTGGCATGCTCTGAACCGAACACAAGAAGGGTTTCTTTGCCATCCTTCCGATGGAAAAGCATGGAAGTGTTTGGATGAGCTATATCCGGACTTTTTGGCGAGCCGCGCAATGTTAGACTTGGCTTATGTACTGATGGGTTTAACCCGTTCGGTCAATACGGAAGAGCTTACTCTTGTTGGCCAGTCATACTAACCCCATATAATCTGCCTCCTGATATGTGTATGAAGATGGAGGTCATGTTTCTATCTATACTGGTTCCAGGACCCAAAAATCCAAAGGCGAACATAGACGTGTTTTTGCAACCGTTGGTTGAAGAGTTATCACAATTATAGGATGTCAGGGTAATGACATATGATGCGTCTTTGAAGAACAATTTTATGATGCGTGCTATTTTGATGTGGACTATTAACGACTTCCTGGCCTATAGTATGCTTTCTGGATGGTCAACATCTGGGAAGCTTACTTGCCCTGTATGAATGGAACATACCGGGGGGGAATCACTCCCTGTTAGTGGCAAGACAAGTTTCTTTGACTGTCATAGAAAGTTTCTACCGTTGGATCACCTGTTTAGGAGAAACAAAACCGCTTTTAAGAAGAACAAGGTTGTTAATGAACCTCCACCCCGTAGGTTATCTGGTGCACGGGTTTGGCAGAGGGTCGAAGAGTATCCTTACATCTGGGATAAGAGTGTTAAGGAGTTTGCGGGTTATGGTAAGGAACACCACTGGGTGAAGCAGAGTGTCTTGTGGGATTTGCCATATTGGAAAGACTTGTTGTTAAGACACAACATTGATGTCATGCACACTGAACGTAATGTTTTCATGAATATTTTTGACACTGTTATGGACATCAAAGGGAGAACAAAGGACAACGAGAAGAGTCGTCTAGACCTTCTGATTTGGTGTTCTAGGAAGGAGTTGGAATTGAGGGATGCGGGACGTGGAAGAATGTTTAAACCCCATGCAAAATATGCTTTAACTAGACCACAACAGATTGCTGTGTGTATTTGGATGAATGGGTTGACCCTGCCTGATAGATTCGCTTCTAACTTGAGTAGATGTGTCGACGTGAAGGAGGGCAGGGTATTTGGGATGGAAAGTCATGATTGCCATATGTTTATGCAACAACTACTCCCGTACGCGTTTCATGCCTTACCGAAGCCTATTTGGAAACCGTTGGTGGAGTTGAGTCACTTCTTTAAGGAGTTGACGGCTACTTCGTTGACTGGGGAGAAACTTGTGAAGATGGAAGAAACTATCCCGGTATTGATCTGTAAGTTGGAGCAGATTTTTCCACCAAGTATTGTTGGATGTATCCATTCGAAAGGTGAATGCCAGAACTCTTTAATTTCCTTGCAAACACTTCTTATAATAGTATTTTCTAACTTAACATTTGTTAATGATGTTGAAGATTCTTACGCTCTTTAAAAGATAAAGTGTCGAACAAAGCCTGCATTGAAGCATCAATTTGTGAGGCATACTTAGTCGAAGAAATGACAACCTTTGCTTCTTTCTATTTTTCGACGGAGATAGAAACTAGAATGAGTAGAATTCCCCGCAATCTTGGGGTAGATAGAAACTAGAATGAGTAGAATTCCCCGCAATCTTGGGGTAGCCACCCGCACAGGGTTTGATGAACAAGTATCGATTTTTAACTATCCTGGTCATCCGGGGGGCAAGCTCACAAAATGTTACATTGATGAGAAAGATCGAAAGGCAGCTCACTTGTACATTCTTCTAAATTGCCCAGAAGTGGAACCCTTTCTTGAGTGAGTCATAAAAGTTATATGTTACATTCTAAATGAAGCTTTTATAGTATCTAAATTTTTTTCCTTTGAATAGCTTATATACAGATATGCTAAAACTTGAGCAAAATGATTTAACTGATGACCAAATTCATAGTGAGGTGTCATCCAAGTTCGTTGGTTGGTTCACACAACACGTAAGACCCGTATACCGAGTGTTTTTTATCGTTGCTTCTAACTCCCGGTATCTAACGATGACCTATTTGTTATGTTATACATAGATACAAGACCCTAACAACCATATTGAAGATTCTTTACTCCAAGCCCTTTCTTGAGGGCCGGTGAAAACTGTTAAAAAATGGCCTATTTACTACGTAAATGGCTACAAGTTTAATATTCTTCAATGGAGTGAAGGGATGCGTACCCATAACTACGGGGTTTGTGTTAGAGGCACCGCCGGACAGTTGGAAGAAGACTTTTATGGAGTGCTGACGGAGATTGTTGAAGTTTCATTCTCTGAACGACTAAGAAGAGATATTGTTCTATTCAAATATGATTGGTTCGATAACACAATCGGTGTTGGAACAAAGGTTGACAACAACTACGGCTTAGTTGAGGTCAAGAAGAATGGTAGATATAAAGGGTTTGATCCCTTCATTTTTTCCCAACAAGCTGAGCAGGTTTATTACACCGACTTCCCGGGAGGACATCGGGACTGGTATGTAGTAATCAAGGCCAAGGCCTAAACTCAGATCATTGACAATGTCTCCGAGGAGGTCGATGACACTTATCAGCTTGCACCACACGAGCTCAACGATGCCAATTTGTTGTTCAACATTGATCCAGTCATAATAGATGAGACACTCGCCACTACGAGGGGTGAACACATTGACAAAGACCTTGTCTCTCGATTAAAATGGTCTAGGGCTGATTTGGATACTGATGAAGTTGTTCAAACAGATAACCACAGTGACACTAAAACTGAAGGGGAATTTGAAACTGAAACAGACACAGAGTATATAGTTGTTAAACATATATACATAGGTTTATATATATCCTGAGACTAACCTTTCTTTTCATGATTTTATCCACAGATGACGGGACGTCGACTGCCCTTCAGTAGGGGTGGTGGGTCCAGGACCCCGGCATCCCATCTGGGGACTCCCACCCCAGGGTAGGAGACCATTCCATCACCACCGTAGTGGACTACTCCATCACTACTACAGCAGACCACTCCATCACCACCACAATGGACCACTCCATCACCACTACAGCAGACCAATCCATCACCACCACAGCTGACCACCCCATCACCCCCACAGCTGACCACCCCAGAGCAGACTCCTGGAGTTGGTGGCTTGGAGGACCATGGCCATCAGGCCAACCCACCTCCGGCATCCCCTTTGCCCATGTTGGTACCCGTGCCGGCCGGAGATGAGTAAGTGACTAAAACTCAAATACTTTTATGTTATTTGTATGGTATTTTATATTAAACTTTAGTGGAAAGACTTGTTGGTTTATTGTATGTTACTTTAATTAGTACTTGTATAGATTTAATTGTACTGGGAACTCTTCTGTTTGTAACAGGGTAACTATTTAAACTTGGAAATGTTACATTTACAGGGGAGACTCTGTCGGAATTTTGGGAGTCTCCCTAGATTGTCTGTTGTTATACTCCTGATATAATTGTTGTCATTACAGCTTTGTTGATAGTAGTTGCACTACCAAAGCGATTACTAAGGTTTTAAAGGCCCAGTGGGATAGTCCATATATATCTTGGACAGATGCTGGGAAGGTTGTCCAGGATAGGTGGTTTAACACCTTCTCGGTAAGTTACCACATCAATTTGTTGTGATTTGATTTGTAAGATAGACCTCTTATTAATTTTGATTTCTCATTTCATTTTACAGCGTGATTACCAGTGGGCAGAGGGTATGATTGATGAGATTAGGAAGGTCTTTGCCACAAAGACCTCCAAAATCATCAAGAGTACCCTTTGGAAGGTGAGGGACAAGGGTGAGCGCCCTCGTTGGATCCCCAAGGACCATTGGGATAGGATGGTCCAGAAGTGGGGAGTTGTCCCATTCCAGCAAGCGAGTGCTCGGAACAGGGCAAACAGAGCCATCGATACTGCAGCCTCAGTTTACACTGAGGGTAGCATTTCAACCCTCGAGCACAAGAAAAGATTTGTAAGTATATTTATGTTAAACATTTCTATTATGATTCGTCTAACATGTTTACAAATAATAATCTAAATGTTTTTTGTCCACCACAAGAGCTGAGGGAGCACCGGGAGCCTTCTTTGTTTGAGGTCATGCAAATGACCAAGAAGAACAAAGCCGGTGCATGGGTAAACCAGAAGACTATAGATCTAGCGGTATTTACTTTTAACTCACACATGCTTATAATTTACAAATCAGCTTATTAATCCTATCAGTGTTTTTTAATTTACAGGAGGCATATCAGGCCAGGAGGGCCGAGAAGGAGGCAGACCTGGTGGCTTCGACTCCTGAAGGGGAGGTTCCTTCAACCCTGTCTTGTTCCAACGACAACGCCATCTATATGGAGGCTGTTGGCGGTGTGAACAAGAAAGGGAGGGTCTTTAGATTGGGTGGCGTCGGCAAGCAGCTGGCGAAAAAGGGGAAGACCCCTTCCTCTTCCTCTTCGTCTGGTCTTCCGACTGAGGTTGTTCAGGTAATTCAAAACCTGAACGACGAGCTACAGGAGGAGCGACGTCAGAGGCAGCTTTTACAGGAGCGGGCCGAGGCGGACTGACGTCGGGCCGAGGCGGACCGACAACGGGCCGAGGAGCAGCACGCCGAGACTCGTCGGTAACTTGCTCAGCAGTAGGAGCTACTGATGCAGTTAATGGCGAGACTACCTCCCCCCACTTCCCAGGCGCCCCCACCACCACCACAGGATCCCCCACCCCCATGATTATATTTTTATTATGTATACACATTGTATATTTCATTTATAGTTTTTATATTATATTCCATTCAGTATTTATTTTGTCATTCTTCATTTATTATGTCAATATTTATTGGTAATTAAATTCAAAGAAAAACGCCTTATTGTGATTACTATTAATAATTCAACCTATTTGATAAATAAATTTAATCCATTATTTTGTTTTTAATAATAATTAAATATTTTAAAAAATTATTCAAATTTAATTATAAAATTTTATCACCCAATACAAAATATTAATGAACATTTTTAAAGGTAAATTAACAAAACCTATATATATTTAAACAATTTTTAAAAAAAATAAAAAATCCCATTAGCAAGGGACAGAGGTGGTCGCTATATAAAGACTAATAGCGATGGAGATAAGTGGTCGCTGTATGGCTAGCCATAGCGACGAATAGCGTGGTCGCTATAAGGCTACTACTAGCGACGGCTATAATTGGTCGCTGTATGCCTACTATAGCGACGGTCGTAGCTGGTCGCTGTTTGGCTATAGATAGCGACGGATAAAGGTGGTCGCTACATAATACTTATAGCGACGGGGTAAGGGCGTCGCTATATCTCTACTAGTAGCGACGGGGTACTGGTCGTCACTGAACATGGTCGGTTAGCGACGACTGAGATCAGTGAAGCAGAGACCATCTTAGCGACGGTGTTACGCCGTCAGTAATTTAGGGACGGTGTCTCTGTGGTCGCTGATTTATCTTCGATGAAGATTTTAGCGACGGTTATTTCGCCGTCTGAAATACCGTCACTAGTCCTATTAGCGACGGTTTTTGCATTGATTAGCGACCAATTCTTTCCGTCGCTAATAGATATTTTTTTAGTGGTGCAAGGAAGGAAAATCCGACCGCGTGTTTCAAGAGGAAACAGTTCTGAGTGAAATCCCTCCGGAGTGAAGCTATGCCGAATGAGAGACTCTGCTGGAACCTCTCGGAAACAGAAAAGCCGAACCATTAGGACTGGGAGAATGGATGGCTTCCAAGACCGAGCACGACCTGCTACATCACTGCTCTATGGAATCCGACCGGTTTATGCACTCACCAGCTAGAACCTGACCGACTTATGGGATTCATTGACGTGATGTCCATTCCTAATGGCCAAGTGGGCCATTCCATCATCAGACTTGCACCTTTTCACTCCAATCATAGCACCTTTTATATATTTTAATATATTTTCACTCCAATCATGCTAACTCTTGTACGTAGGCGGCAGAGATGGTCAAATACAGCTCACTTTCTATCCAAAAATCTCTATTATTCCCATAATTAACGCACCTAACCTTCAATCACAAAAAAGCTTGTCCCCCACTTGCCTTTTTCATTATTAAATTGATACCAAGTCTAAACTCTCAGAACCAACGAAAATTAGCAAAAACTCTCTTTCTTATTTCTTTTCTACGTACAAGTCTCTTTCTCTCTCATTTTCCTTTTCTCCTCACTGTGAGCTGAAGCAAGGATAATAACAGAACGTCCTCAACTCCATTAAGGTCAGGGGGGTATATTCTCTAGTATTCTGAGGGGGAACCGAGTGTTTGGAAAGGGTTAAGGTACCTCTGGTCCTCACCTTTCCAGGACAGGTTCGGGAATTGTTGTTAAATTAAATGTTTTAATGTTTATATATTTGTTTTATATGTTTTTATTGATATGTATATGATTAATTGATTGTATTAATTATCATTAACCATGATGAATTGAATGGTATGATCGGTATTGAATTGTGAAAATATTAAGAACCATGGGTGTCTATGTGAATCCCAGTGAGGAAGTTTTGAAAAATGAGATGAACATTTATACCACTGTTATTATTATTATTATGATTATGATTATGATTATTATTATTATTATTATTATTATCAAAATTATTATTATTATTATCATTGTCATTATTATTCTTATTCCTATTATTATTATTATTATTATTATTATTATTATTATTATTATTATTATTATTATTGTACTAATATTATTATTGATTATTTATGAACAATGAAATAAGGAACTTATAATTATGAATATGATTTATTATTATCATTATCATTATTCTGGTTATTATTATTATTATTGTTGTTATTATTATTATTATTATTATTATTATTGCTGTTATTATTATTATTATTATTATTATTATTATTATTATTATTATTATTACTATTGTTATTCTTCTTCTTCTTCTTCTTATTATTATTATTAACTATTATTATTATTACTGATATTATTATTGTTTTAATTATGAGTAATGAAATAAGGAACATATTACTTATTCTTTAAACGAAGCATTATTTTAGCCTAGATATAACCGATATATTTTCTAGAATAAGAATAAATAAAATAATAAAAATGAACTACAGCGTCTGAAAAATAGATGGAACCCAAGAACTTAAGAATAAATATTATGAGACTGGAAACACATAGATACCCAAGGATCAAATGATAAAAATAAAGCATTTTGCATCATGAAAATATTTTTGAGGGAGTAAAACTAGAGTATACACTTGGTACGCTGGACGACATTCACGTTCGATCTCCGAGGAGAATCTTGGGAGTACAACCGGGACGGAAACCCAATGGCATCAGAGTCGCGCCTGAAGCCGGGTCAGACGATGCAATTCTGGTGTACTTTGACTAAATGACGGAATATAACTATGATCGTGTAGAGCCAAGTCCCAAGATAATATAATGATGAGAACCTGTGAGTTTATTCATACCTTATAATGATTAAATAATGAATGGGGGACTTGGTGAGCTCTGATCGCTCTAGAATGGAAACGTTGTGCCTGAGAGGTAGTTTGAGCAGGACGAATGAAAAAGAATGAGATAATGGTGATGGTGGATTGATTTATTGGGCCCACATGCATCATGAGACTTAACTAAAGATAAATTATAATAAACCAAACTCATGCATTCTATGACAACATCCTTGAGTGTTATAATTGTAAATATGTTAATTGTATGATTTATGTTATATATTATTTGTTGTCTGGATATGTCCGCACCGGGAACTTTCATGGTCTAGGGTTTATACTCACCCTTTCTGATGATTAATAACAAAGGGGCTAGGAAACCAAAAACCAAAATATGAAGAACAGCAATACGTTGAACCAACTGGGAGCCCTCATTAAATGAAGAATATATGGAGCAGAATATTTATTAATGGATAATAAGACAATGGAAGACTGTATTAATATTTAAGGGTGCCTGTGTGCCCCATTCTGTTAAGAGTACAATTACTTATAGTTTGGAATGACTATGTGATTTATTTACTATATGCTTCCACTGATCTACCATTATTTTATAAAAAATAAAAATAAAAATAAAATATATTCACTTTTTCTGAAAATTGTTAACACTCTTAGTTAAATAGGATGATCCTACAGAAGGGTCTATCTTATTTATCCGAGGGTGTTACATTGGTGGTATCAGAGCATAGTTGATTCATTAAGCTTGGGAAGTGGACCATTAGGTTTCCACATACTCTGATGGAAATATTGAACAATCCAGAAAACGCCTAAGATTAAATTTCCCATGTGGAATTCTCCACATAACATATACCCTGAATCTTTTTGTTGATATTCTTTCAGCAATTTCCTAATGGCTCGCCGAAACAATGATCATGTCATGGAGGAACTTCTTACTCGAATCGTGGAGGTAATAGAATGACAAGAATTACCTCATGCTTCTACCAGGCAGAGCCAAGGACTAGTTGACTTCTAGAGGAACAACCTTACACAATTCAAGGGAGGCTTCGATCCAGAAGGAGCACAATTATGGATTGAGCACCTCGAAAAGATTTTTGCTGCTATGCGATGCCCTGACGAGGACAGGATAACCTTTGCCGTCTTCATGCTGGTTGGAGAAGCAGAGCACTGGTGGACTCATGCTAGAATCAAATTAACAACTGATGGACACGTCATCACTTGGGGATGATTCAAGGCAGAATTTCTCGCCAAATACTTCCCTGAAGACATAAGGAGGCAAAAAGAGCAGGAATTCTTTAATCTGAAACAAGGTAATATGACAGTTGGGGAATACGCTTCTAAATTTGATGAATTGGCCAAATGTTGTCCCTACTATACCCAAATGGGAGAAGCGTCGAGATGTGCAAAATTTGAAGCAGGGCTACGGCAGGAAATCCGTCAAGCTATATGTTTTCAATAAATCACTCAATTCTCTAACTTGGTTGACCGATGCCGCATCTTTGAGAATACCTCTAATCATCGATGACCTGGAACGTCTAATTATGATCCAGAATGACGTATGCCAGACCGACAACAAAGAAGGGATTTTCGAGCAGATCGACCATATTCCCGACCACCTTACTCAGCCAACCGAATTCCTTCAAGGGATCAAGGGAACAGTCAGAACTTGAAATGCTATATCTGTGGAGGACCATATATGGCAGTAAATTGTAATAAAAGAGGTAAAATCTGCACAATTTATGGACGGCTGGACATCGTGATGTTGAATGTTGGTACAGAAACACTAACAACCAACAACAGATGACTCAAAGGCAGATAGTACGACCAACAGGTCAAGGGAATGGAAGACCTGCTACAAATACCTCTGCAAATAATGCCCCGAGGATGCAGAATGTTCACCGCAACAACAACTCCAATCAAAACAATAATCCTAGAAGACTCGGAAATAGCTCAGCTGGAAGATAGGGAGGAAATGCTAGAGTTTTTACCATGAATGGTGCGGAGATATCACAAGGGAACGACCTTATGCAAGGTACATGCTTTATAGGAAGTACTCTGTTAAATGTATTATATAATTCAGGAGCCACTCACTCTTTCATATCTGAGAATTGTGTAAAACATTTAAAGCTACCTACAACCTCTCTGCCCAATAAGATGATTGTCACAACTGCTACCAATAACCCCATTTGCCCTTCCTGTATGTGTTTGGAATGTCCTCTCAACATCGAAGGGAAAGTTTATCAAGTAGATCTGATATGTTTACCTTTGATTGATCTAGATATTGTTCTAGGGATGAATTGGCTTGCTGCCAACCATATTCTTATTGACTGTCATAATAGATCCATCTCTCTCGGGTCTACTACATCTGAATGTGATCAAGTCACTGATTCTTGTCCTGTTAGCTAAGAAAAGGTAATTCCAACAAAAAAAATCCAACTATACATGATCCTTACTGATACTGAAAGCAAGGACACTTATCAAATTGATCAGATTCCTGTTGTTCAAGAATTTCCAGAAGTCTTCCCTGATGATATACGAGAGCTACCTCCAGAGTGAGAAGTTGAATTCAGTATTGACATTATACCAGGCGTGGGACCAATCTCTATTGCTCCTTATCAAATGTCACCCAAGGAACTCAGTGAACTCAAAAAACAAATAGAAGAACTTTTAGAGAAAGGAATGATTAGACCCCGTGTCTCACCTTGGGGAGCACCAGTTCTTCTAGTCAAAAAGAAGGATGGCAGTATGCGGTTGTGCGTTGACTATCGTCAGTTGAATAAAGCTACGATCAAGAACCGATACCCTCTTCCAAGGATTGATGATTTGATGGACCAACTACGAGGAGCCACTATCTTCTCAAAGATTGATCTGCGATCCGGCTATCATCAAATAAGGGTGAAGGAAGATGATATACCCAAAACAACATTCAGGACACGATGTGGGCACTATGAGTATCTTGTCATGCCCTTTGGAGTTACCAATGCACCTGCAGTCTTTATGGAATACATGAATTGGATCTTCCATGAGTACTTGGACAAATTCGTAGTGGTATTCATTGACGACATTCTTGTCTACTCCAAGAGTCATAAAGAACATGAAGAACATCTCCGAATTGTTCTAAATACGCTACGAGTAAGACAATTATATGCCAAGTTGTCAAAATGTGAATTCTGGTTGACTGAAGTAAAATTTTTAGGACATGTCATCTCTAAAGAGGGAATTACCGTGGATCCTACAAAGGTAGAAGCTGTACTAAAGTGGGAACAACCCAAGAATGTGACAGAAATTCGTAGTTTCCTTGGACTTGCTGGATATTATCGTCGATTCATCGAGAATTTCTCTCGAATTACAGCACCTTTAACTAGGCTGACACGTAAAGATCAACCATTTGAATGGACCGACAAATGTGAAAGCAGTTTTACGGAGTTACGCCAACGACTCAATAGTGCACCTGTCTTGATTTTGCCAGATCCTGCTAAGCCATATGAAGTGTATTGTGATGCGTCAAGACAAGGACTAGGATGTGTTCTAATGCAAGAAAGAAAGGTTGTTGCTTATGCCTTACGACAGCTAAGACCACATGAAGTTAATTATCCTACACATGACTTGGAACTAGCTGCAGTTGTGTTTGCCTTGAAAATTTGGAGACACTATTTATATGGCACATACTTTGAAGTCTTCAGTGATCATAAGAGCTTAAAGTATCTATTTGACCAGAAAGAGTTGAATATGCGACAACGTAGGTGGATGGAATTCATCAAAGATTATGATTTTGAACTCCGATATCATCCTGGAAAGGCAAATGTTGTAGCTGATGCACTCAGTAGAAAGGCTCTACGCCTATCATATATGATGACAAAGGAGTTGGAATTGATTGAACAGTTTCGCGATCTGAATCTGGCAGTAACACCAAAAAGGGGAAGCCTTATGGTTGGAATGCTAAGAATTTCAAATGACTTCCTGGAACAAGTTAAGGAAGCTCAAGCCAATGATCAGGAATTACAAGTCTAGCAGGAAAGACAAAAAAAGGAGGCTCAAAATTTAGCAAAGATGAATATAAGGTGATTAGGTATCAACAGAGGCTCTGTATTCCAGTTAACACAGGCCTTAAAAGATCCATCCTTGATGAAGCACACAAAAGTAAATACAGTATCCACCCAGGATCAACCAAGATGTATCAGGACTTGAAGAAAATATTCTGGTGGCAAGGAATGAAAAGAGATATCGCTGAGTATGTAACAGTTTGCCTGATGTGTCAGAAGGTAAAGGCAGAATAACAACGACCAATTGGGATCCTTCGACCTTTGGAGATTCCAGAATGGAAATGGGATGAGATTGCTATGGACTTCGTGACCAGATTTCCCAGAACATCAAGTGGATATGATGCTATTTGGGTAATCGTAGATCGATTAACAAAGACCGCTCACTTTATCCCTGTCAATATGAAGTATTCTCTAGAGAAACTCACCCAGATCTATATCAAGGAAATCGTACGATTACATGGAACACCCACTGCAATTGTGTCTGACTGAGATCCTCGTTTCACATCACAATTTTGGAAGAGCCTATAACAAGCTCTAGGAACTCGCCTAAAGTTAAGTTTCGTATATCACCCACAGACAGACGGACAATCAGAAAGGACAATCAAAACTCTTGAAGATCTGTTACGTCTTTGTGTCTTAGAACATGGGGGAAGTTGGCAAGAATATCTTCCACTTGTTGAGTTCACTTACAACAACAGCTACCATGCTTATGAGGCTCTATATGGAAGAAAATGTCGTACACCTTTGTGTTGGTATGAGACAGGTGAAAAGACGATAATTGGACCAGAGATTGTTCAGAAGATTACAGAACAAGTCCGAAATATCCAAATGGCAATGAAAGCTTCACAAGATAGACAAAAAAGTTACTACGACAAACATTGGAAGCCATTGGAATTTGAGGAGGGAAACCATGCATTTCTCAAAGTTACCCCTACCACTGGAGTAGGAAGAGCTCTAAAGGCCAAGAAGTTAAGTCCCAGATACGTAGGACCCTATCAGATTCTGTAAAAGCTAGGAACCCATGCGTACCGTATTGCTCTGCCACCCGAGCTAACAAACCTTCATAATGTCTTTCATGTCTCTCACCTCCACAAATATGTACCAAGCCCTGATCATGTTCTGAGTCCTGATCAGTTTGTTCTGAAAGAAAACCTTACCTTTGAAGCATCACCGGTTAAGATTGTTGACCGACGTCTAAAACAGCTAAGAGGCAAGGAAATCTCTTTGGTCAAAGTAGTTTGGAGTCAGACAGATGATAGGGACGCTACTTGGGAAATTGAGGAAAAGATTAGAGAATTGTACCCTCAATTATTTCAACTTTAAATTTCAGGACGAAATTCCCAAAAGAGGAGGAGAGTGTAATACCCCTATTTTTAGTAACAGTTTTAATCTTGTAATTTTGAAGTATAGAAGGTTTGTAAGTGTTAATAAGTGAATAAATACCCTGTGGATGGTCTGTAATATCTCAAAAATTTCTTTTTTGTGTATAATCATGGAATTTATATAGACCATTAATGATATTACCCATTTACCGAGTGAAACATGTCTTAGATAAGACTGTCCGAGTGAAGAAAGGGATCTGTTCCGAGTGACCAAGAGAAATTCCGAGTGAAGGTTGAAAATTCCGACTGAAGGTTGAAATTCCGAGTGAAGGTCATGTTTTTCGAGTAAGACATGACCGAGAGAGCCACTACCGAGTGGAGTCCTTGCCTCGGAGACATTTGGAGTGAAGTGTGTTCGAGAGAACCACTTCTGGGTTAAAGGTCCGAGTCAAATATCCTTGAATGACTCGTTTCCGAGTCAAACGCCTCCGAATGACTCGTTTCCGAGTCAAACGCCTCCGAGTGACTCATTCCCGAGTCAAACCTCGTCAAGTGTTTCCTTTCCGAATGAAATTTCTCTGAGTGCAACGTTCCGAGAGAAGTACGTCCAACCAAAGGAAAACTCAATTCCGAGTAATAAATATCTGAGTTGGTTATCTCCGAGTTGAGTGTAACTTTCCTGACGCCGACTGAAATATATACCGAGTAAGTCATTTCAGGTGAGGTACTTCTGGAACAGATAAAGGTCGACTCTGAATGACCTCTCAATTGTAACATTTCCGAGTGACAAATTCTGAATGATCCTTTTGGTATTATGAATTTCGAGTTATGCACCTCCGAGAGAAATATTTCGAGTGAAAGGGGACTTCGAATAATTAATTCAGTCAAGATATATCTGAGTGGACAATTCCGAGTGGATCCATTCGGAAAGGAAAAAGTGGCTGGCTGAGAACATTTTTTAGACGGATATATATATATCTGAGTGAGGTAATTCTGGATGAGGCCGGATGAGGCATTTCCGACTGAATTATCTCCAAGGAAGGAAAATTCGACCGGGTGTTTCAAGAGGAAACAGTTCTGAGTGAAATCCCTCCGGAGTGAAGCTATGCCGAATGGGAGACTCTGCTGGAACCTCTCGGAAACAGAAAAGCTGAACCATTAGGACTGGGAGAATAGATGGCTTCCAAGACCGAGCACGACCTGCTACATCACTGCTCTATGGAATCCGACCGGTTTATGCACTCACCAGCGTTCACATCACTGCTCTATGGAATCCGACCGGTTTATGCACTCACCAGCTAGAACCTGACCGACTTATGGGATCCATTGACGTGATGTCCATTCCTAATGGCCAAGTGGGCCATTCCATTATCAGACTTACACCTTTTGACTCCAATCATAGTACCTTTTATATATTTTAATATATTTTCACTCTAATCATGCTAACTCTTGTACGTAGGCGGCAGAGATGGTCAAATACAACCCACTTTCTATCCAAAAATCTCCATTATTCCCATAATTAACGCACCTAATCTTCAATCACGAAAAAGCTTGTCCCCCACTTGCCTTTTTCATTATTAAATTGATACCAAGTCTAAACTCTCAGAACCAACGAAAATTAGCAAAAACTCTCTCTTTCTTATTTCTTTTCTACGTACAAGTCTCTTTCTCTCTCATTTTCCTTTTCTCCTCACTGTGAGCTGAAGCAAGGATAATAACAGAACGTCCTCAACTCCATTAAGGTCAGGAGGGTATATTCTCTAGTATTCTGAGGGGGAACCGAGTGTTTGGAAAGGGTTAAGGTACCTCTGGTCCTCACCTTTCCAGGACAGGTTCGGGAATTGTTATTAAATTAAATGTTTTAATGTTTATATATTTGTTTTATATGTTTTTATTGATATGTATATGATTAATTGGTTGTATTGATTATCATTAACCATGATGAATTGAATGGTATGATCGGTATTGAATTGTAAAAATATTAAGAACCATGGGTGTCTATGTGAATCCCAGTGAGGAAGTTTTGAAAAATGAGATGAACATTTATACCGCTGTTATTATTATTATTATTATTATGATTATTATTATTATTATTATTATTATTATTATTATTATTATTATTATCAGAATTATTATTATTATTATCATTGTCATTATTATTCTTATTCCTATTATTATTATTATTATTATTATTATTATTATTATTGTACTAATATTATTATTGATTATTTATGAACAATAAAATAAGGAACTTATAATTATGAATATGATTTATTATTATCATTATCATTATTCTGGTTATTATTATTATTATTGTTATTATTATTATTATTATTATTATTATTGCTGTTATTATTATTATTATCATTATTATTATTATTATTATTATTATTCTTCTTCTTATTATTATTATTAACTATTATTATTATTACTGATATTATTATTGTTTTAATTATGAGTAATGAAATAAGGAACATATTACTTATTCTTTAAACGAAACATTATTTTAGCCTAGATATAACCGATATATTTTCTAGAATAAGAATAAATAAAATAATAAAAATGAACTACAGCGTCTAAAAAATTGATGGAACCCAAGAACTTAAGAATAAATATTATGAGACTGGAAAGACATAGATACCCAAGGATCAAATGATAAAAATAAAGCATTTTGCATCATGAAAATATTTTTGAGGGAGTAAAACTAGAGCATACACCTGGTACGTTGGAGGACATTCACGTTCGATCTCCGAGGAGAATCTTGGGAGTACAACCGAGACAGAAACCCAATGGCATCAGAGTCGCGCCTGAAGCCGGGTCAGACGATGCAATTCTGGTGTACTTTGACTAAATGACGGAATGTAACTATGATCGTGTAGAGCCAAGTCCCAAGATAATATAATGATGAGAACCTGTGAGTTCATTCGTACCTTACGATGATTAAATAATGAATGGGGGACTTGGTGAGCTCCGATCGCTCTAGAATGGAAACGTTGTGCCTGAGAGGCAGTTTGAGCAGGACGAATGAAAAAGAATGAGATAATGGTGATGGTGGATTGATTTATTGGGCCCACATGCATCATAAGACAACTAAAGATAAATTATAATAAACCAAACTCATGCATTCTATGATAACATCCTTGAGTGTTATAATTGTAAATATGTTAATTGTATGATTTATGTTATATATTATTTGTTGTCTGGATATGTCCGCACCGGGAACTTTCAGGGTCTAGGGTTTATACTCACCCTTTCTAATGATTAATAACAGAGGGGCTAGGAAACCAAGAACCAGAATATGAAGAACAACAATACGTTGAACCAACTGGGAGCCCTTATTAAATAAAGAATATATGTAGCGGAATATTTATTAATGGATAATAAGACAATGGAAGACTGTATTAATATTTAAGGGTGCCTGCGTGCCCCATTCTGTTAAGAGTACAATTATTTATAGTTTGTGAATGACTATGTGATTTATTTACTATATGCTTCCACTGATCTGTCATTATTTTATAAAAAATAAAATAAAATAAAATATATTCACTTTTTCTAGAAACTGTTAACACTCTTAGTTAAATAGGATGATCCTACAGAAGGGTCTATCTTATTTATCCGAGGGTGTTACAAATATAACCCTGATGGAGCACAAACCTGGATTCGAGAGATAGAGAGAATCTTTTGAGCATTGCAATGTAATGAAGCTGATAAGGTAGTCTTCGCTACTTATGCCTTGTCTGAGGATGCCGAACATTGGTAGGATAACATACGTAGACAATTCGAAGTCAACGACATGGAGATCACTTGGGATCATTTCAAGGATATGTTTTTGGAGAAATACTTTCCAGCGGATGTTAAAGAGAAAAGACAATTCGAATTCCTATCGCTGACCCAAGGAAATATGACCGTTGAAGAATACGCATCCAGGTTTGAAGAGCTGTCTCGTTTTAATTCTCATTATAATGATACTACTAATGAAGGTGATCGGTGTACAAAGTTTGTAAATGGATTGCGGCCAGAAATTAAAGAAGCTATACGAATACAGGAAATACATGAATTTTCTGTATTGGTCAATCACTGCAGGATCTTTAAAGAGGATCATAAGGATAAAATGACTAAAAGTCGTAAGCCCATTCACAAGGCGGGAGAAATGAGAAGTGGAGGACCTCACCATCACCAAAGAAGAGACTTCATGAGAAATAAGCCTTACCAAGCGCCATTTCACCAGTTTGGAGCAGCATCTATTCCTAATAGACCCCAAGCTTCAACTGGAAGCTATTACCCAACATCTACACCAAATTTTAAATGTTTTATCTGTGGAGGACCCATTTGAAAAGGGATTATCCTAAAAACACTTATGTTTTCTTTAAGTGTAACAAACCAGGTCATCACATCAAGGATTGCCCAGAGATGAAGAAGGAAAACCCTGAAGGTGCAAGTATAAGCATAAATACTCAGGGAGGCATACACAGTGCAGTCAGAAGGCCGAAGGTGAAAGGAAAGGTTTTTGCAATCACTAGAGAAGAAGCATCTTATTCTGATTCCATGGTGGAAGGTAAGTGTATCATTAATAAGATTCCTTTAACTGTTATGTATGACTCAGGTGCATCACATTCCTTTATTGCCCATGACTGTGTAGAAAAACTAAAATTACCTATGATAGAACTGTCATTTGACTTATCTGTACATACTCTTAGAAACAATCCCATTGTCACTTCTAAAGCCTGTTGGAAATGCCCTATTGTCATAGATGGTAGGGACTTTAAGGCTAATCTTTTCTGTTTACCCCTTTCTGGCTTAGAAGTTATTATTGGGCTAGATTGGTTGTCTGATAATCATGTTCTAATAGATTGTCATAATAAAACCATAATGTTTAAAGAACCAGTGAATTTGAATCCTGAGGATTCGAGATTTCTAACCTCCAACCAAGTGAGTGCCTCTTTAAAAGGAGGGGCTCAAGGATTCATTCTATTACTTTCAACGAAAGGAGAACAAGAATCGAAAATCAAAAATCTGCTGGTTGTGTGTGAATTTCCTAACATTTTTCTAAAGATATCCCTGGTTTACCCCCAGAAAGAGATGTGGAATTCACCATTGATCTAGTACCTGGAGTTGGACCCATTTCAATTGCACCATACCGAATGTCACCTCTAGAATTAGCAGAGTTAAAGAAACAACTTGAAGAGATGATAGAGAAGCAGTTTATACGACCCAGTGTATCCCCTTGGGGTGCACCAGTGTTATTGGTTAAGAATAAGGATGGTAGCATTTGGTTGTGTGTAGATTATTGACAACTGAACAAGGTGACAATCAAGAACAAATATCCTTTGCCAAGGATTGACGACTTGATGGATCAACTGCGTGGTGCCACGGTGTTCTCCAAAATTGATTTAAGGTCTGGATACCATTAAATAAGGGTGAAGAAAGAAGATGTACCGAAAATTACTTTTAGAACACGCTATGGCCATTACGAATATCTAGTAATGCCTTTTGGTGTAACTAATGCACCAGCCGTATTCATGGATTACATGAATAGGATTTTTCATCCATATCTAGATAAATTTGTAGTGGTGTTCATTGATGATATATTAGTGTACTCTAAAAGCAGAGAAGAACATGTTGAACACTTGAAGATTGTGTTGGAAATCCTGAAAAAGAAACAATTATATGCAAAGCCATCGAAGTGTGAATTCTGGTTGGAAGAAGTTAACTTTTTAGGACATGTAATTAGTCAAGGAGGAATAGCTGTAGACCCTTCCAAGGTGGAGGCAGTTTTAAAATGGGAGAGACCAACCACGATCACTGAGATTAGAAGTTTCTTGGGCTTAGCTAGATACTATAGGAGATTCATTGAAGGATTTTCAAAGTTAGGATACCCACTAACCAAGCTAACACGGAAAGGACAACCTTTTGTGTGGACGACACAATGCGAGAATAGTTTCCAAGAGCTAAAAGATCGACTTACATCTACGCCGGTGTTAGTACTCCCTGATCCACATAGAAGTTTTAAAGTTTACTGTGATGCGTCTAAGAAAGGACTAGGAAGTGTACTCATGCAAGACGAGAAGGTTGTAGCCTATGTGTCGCGCCAATTAAGGCAACATGAGATTAACTACCCTACCCATGACTTACAGTTGGCCGTTGTAGTTTTTGCCTTAAAGATTTGGAGGCATTATCTATACGGTGCAATATTCGATGTGTTTAGCGATCATAAGAGTCTCAAGTATTTATTTGACCAAAAGGAGTTAAACATGAGACAATGGAGATGGATGGAGTTCTTAAAGGACTACGACTTTGAGTTGCAATACCATCCCGAAAAAGTAAACGTAGTAGCTGATGCTTTGAGTCGAAAGTCTCTACATGCGTCCACAATCATGATTAAAGAGCTGGAATTGATAGTGACATGAGATTTTTACAGTCGTGGTCCTGTCAAATTAGTACATTAAAATTAATTAATGTAGTACTAGGGTGTCAACCTAGGTCGTTCTCTCAAAGATCAACACAAAAAATTAGGAAAATTAAGTCTTAAACTAATTTTAACAATTAAAACTCAACAAATAAAATTTATTTTTATAGACAGAAGTTCAATAAGCATACAATGGGGGGGTTTGTTTGATTGTTATAGAAATTTAAAACAGCATAAATAATGAAACTTAGAAAAATAAATAACAAGCGATTGATTTTCTTGGAGTATTGTAATTAAATTTATCCTTGGTTCACAAAAGGTGGTTTATCCACTTTCATTATGTCGATTTCTTAGCTCAATTTGAATTGATCAACTAAGCGTCTTTTTCAATTCATAATTCCTTTACTTTCATTTAAAAATAAATATTTTAATCAAGCATCCTAATTAAGCAAAAGGAGTCAAGATCGTAAAATCTAGGAATTATTGAGCATACTTAAGAACATCGCCTACATACATAATCTATTCTCAAATTATGGAATTAAGCAAACCATAATAACTAAAAGTGATTATGAAAATATTCATTAAGCATGTATACTTCCTTAACCAATTTTAATCTAAATCTCATTTTATTCCATTTGTCTAATTAAACCGATTAAGCATACAAATTTAATTAAACAAAATAGAATTAAACAAGTAGAGTAAGATTATGAAGAAATCAACAATAATGAAAATATATTATTTTAGAAACAAGAACCTCAAAATCATTATTGCAATATTCTCCAAGAAAATCAATCTAAGGGTTGTAGCCTTCCATAATTAAAAAAAAATAACCCAGAATGACGCTCCTCCGAAGTTCTTCCTCCGTTTCTCCTGTTGTCCACTGCTTTAAAAATTCCCTCTCTTCACTCTTTTTAGATGATTTTCATTGAGTACTAAGCTCCTTATTTATAGCATTTCAAGGCTGATTTTTCTCATTAAAAATCATCCCATTAAATGTCCACTAAGCTTCCTTGTTGCCCATTATTTAGCACCAATAGAACATGCCAAATTGTTCTCAAAAACCGTGAAAGTGCTGCACTTGGTGGAGTTCTTCTTTTGCTTTCTTTAATTGCCATAAAGAGTAAATTATTTGCACAAACATTCTGCACTAGAAGGACCATTCACGTTGAATTATAGAGAAAAAGAGAACATGCCTTTGTGTATTGCATTTCCGTGAGCTCCTTTGCACTTTGGTGGGTTTCTCTTTTTAATTCTTTAATGGAAAACATTGAGGGCATTTCTCTTGGAATTTCTTGCTGTCCAGCTCCAATTTCCATTGTTATTTTTGTGTTGTTTTCTTGCTATTTGCTGTCCATTTTTCACTGTTATTGCTGTCCCATTTTCTCTTATTTTTCAGTAGCCTTTATTGTTGAAAACTTGTTGTTTTCTGCCTATTTTCTACTGCCAATAGCCAGCATTCTAACGTGATAACAGCAGCTAAAAGGGAAGTCTTTGTTACCAATTAATTGCATAAACTAATAATACAAAAAGCCTTGCCAACATGAAAGCTTGTAGAGGCAAGTGTGGGTCCAATTTGCTTTTGGAAAATTCAACATTCATCTTTGAAATCATGCTAAAATTCACGTGGGTCCATGGCTGAAAGCTTTATCCAATTATTTTCCACTTTTGCCTTGCCTTTATTTGTTAAATCAAAGTGTAATGGGAGTTCTCTTGGTGCAGTCTGTGAGTGGCTCTTGTTGAATGCATTTCTTGCATAAAATATTGGTCCTTTAGAGCTTTGTCCAATGCTGCTAAAAATAGACTTGTAGGTGACCATTTATTTGCATAAATTAATGGTACATGGAGCCTTGAAACCGTGAGAAATAATGAGGAATTAGGTGACTTAATTGCTTGCAAAAATTCTACACATGGGACCTTGTGGAGTGGATATCAACGTGAATTACTTGCTAAAAAGAAAGGGGAAGGCCTTTGCATTATTGTATTAAAATAACAAGTAATGGAACCTTGCATTTAGAGAGCTTCCAACGTGAAATAATTCCCACTAGCACTCATAATTCACGTTGGCACAAGTAAGGGAATTAGAAGGTTCATTTTGTTATTCTTTGAAGCATGGATAAGGCTTACACAATTTCACATTAATATACTTGTCAAGAAAAAGTAATTAATGTGAATTTGTACTTGGATGAGGGTAATTTATTTGCAAAATAATCAAGAAGCTTCCAATAATTTGATAGCCTGTAAAATAAAATAAAATCAAATTAAACTTAGTTAATTCAATAAATTTTATTTTAGGACTAAACATTCATGAAAGCTTAAATTATGACACTAATTAATATAAAAGAAACAAAAACAGTAGAAATTAAAAACAACAATCACTAGTAAACAGTAACAGTAAAAGAAAACATAAATCATAAAATACAACACTTAATAGTAACAGTAAAAAAATAAGAAAACAATGATTACTAACAAATAGTGAAATAAAAATTACAAATGGAGATTACTGATAAATTACGCTAAAACATAGTTATTATAATTTAACAGTAGATAAAACAGACAAACAGAGTAAGTAATTAAAGGTAAAAAGATATGTCATCAAATACCCCCACACTTACTCTTTTGCACTCCTGGGCAAAATCAGAATGAAAACAAATCTTACACTTTATTAAAAACGTTTAAATTGAAATACAGTAAACACACAGAACTAGCATGCTTGTAATGAAATCTTAGGAATACACAAAGAAACAAGAGTTTTCAACATGCAAGATACAGAGCATCAAGATATGTATAAAAATTATCCGAACATTTCGACATGTGAGAATTAAATCAAACTGAAAAGAAAATCATAAATGACAGAACCTCACAAGACATACTCTCAACTCTCAAGTGTTTTGGGTTTATGTATATTCTCATAACATTTCCTGAAAAATAGACAGTCCAAAAATTTGGCAAGTTTCTCAATTTCACAATCAACACAAATGTATGTATATATCAACAGGGCTTTTCTAGGGTTGTAATGTGGCCAAGGTTAAAATAGGTGGTGAAATTTTTAGGATTGTGGCAAGTACCAAAAAGAATAAGGAGCAAATAATTTTACAGGTAAGCATGAGGATATAACACTTTATGTGTCAATTTCTTTTAGTCGCAATCATCAAAATATTTCTTTTTATTTATTCATCTTTTTTTTATCTTTTTCTTATACGATTGCATAACACTTGAAACAAGAGTTTTGACTCCTTTTTGTACACCCCCAGACTTATTTGAATGCCTGTTTTTGACTTGATTCCAAAGCTCCAATATATTCCTTAAGGTAGGTATATTTTTGGTTTTTTTTTGCTTTTTGGTTTTTTTTTTCATGGCTTATTTGAGTTGCAATAAAGAAATGGTTAAATAGGCTTAAAAGGTCTAGCAAAGGATGATTTATCCATGGTAGGCTTATGTGGCTAGTGGCTCAAAATGCCTGTATCATTTCAAATACATTCACATGAGTTTCAAGTATCATCAAGAAACAAGACAAAAATTAGGATGTAAGCTTTCAGGAATTAATCACACATGAAAGGATTAAGATGGTTTAAAGTGATCCATCAAATTTTAAGGCTCAAAAATCTCACAAGGTATAATTCCATCATATATGATCATCTCTCAATTATCATGTCATTCTCAACATACAAAAAATGTTTGAGTTCAAATTATAACATATCATTAAAGCTCATATCAGACATGAAAGAATTTACCTGTTACTCATGCATATCCAAAAAAAATTCCAATAAAACATGTCTTTTTAAAACAAAAACACACAAAATTTTTTTTTAGAAATTATTATATTTTTTTATTATTTTTTTATTTTATTATTATTTTTATTTTTTTTTTATTTTTTTTTGAAAAATAGTCACACCAAATTAATCACAAAAACAACACATAACAACATACAAGAATATTCCCACCCCCACACTTAAATCATACATTGTCCTCAATGTAAGATAAGAGCATACAAAATAGACAATATAATAAAAAAGTAAAAAGATGGGTAAGAAAAACTCCCTCAAGGGAGATCAAGAAGTGGTTCCCCCAAAACATGTTCCTCTATTGTGACATCTACAAGTGAAGGATTCTCATGGAATGGCTTCAAGCGTTGTCCATTAACCTTGAAGCTTTTGTTTGAGTTCTCACTTTTTACTTCAACAGCTCCATGGGGAAATACATTAGTAACAATGAAAGGTCCTTCACATTTGGAGCGCAGTTTCCCGGCCATCAGTTTCATCCGAGAATTAAACAGTAACACTTTCTGTCCAGCAGCAAAATCCTTTCTAGCTATTGAGCTATCATGGAATTTCTTTGTTTTCTCCTTATAGAACCTCGAGTTCTCATAAGCTGCCAAACGGATCTCATCAAGCTTATTCAGTAGTAATTTTCTTTCCTCACCTGCTTGATCAAGTGCTAAGTTGCCAGCTTTTACAGCCCAATAAGCACGATGCTCAATCTTCACTGGAAGATGGCATGCCTTACCAAAAACAATTATATAGGGAGATATTCCTATAGGTGCCTTAAAAGCTGTTCTATGTGCCCAAAGAGGATCATCTAGTTTCCTGCTCCAACCTTTTCTATTAGGCTATACTATCTTTTCCAGGATTCTTTTGATTTCTCTGTTAGAGACTTCTGCTTGTCCATTGGTTTGGGGGTGATATGGAGTAGAGACTCTGTGAATAACCCCATACTTCCTGAGCATAACTTGCATGGTCCTGTTGCAGAAGTGTGTTCCTTGATCACTAATGATTACTCTCGGAATGCTAAACCTACAAAAAAATTGAGATCTAACAAAATCCACAACAACTCGAGCATCATTAGTTCGGGTGGCTTTAGCTTCCACCCATTTAGAAACATAATCTACAGCCAATAAAATGTAAGTAAAACTAAAAGATAGAGGAAATGGACCCATAAAATCAATGTCCCAAACATCAAATACTTCACAAAACAACATAGGTTGCTGAGGCATCTGTTGTCTCCATGTGATAGCGTTACCAGCTCTTTGGCATTCCTCACAGGTGTTACAAATTCTCCATGCATCCTTAAAAATTGTGGGCCAGTATAAACCAGAGTCCAACACCTTCCTTGCTGTTCTTTATGGATCAAAATGTCCACCAACTGGTGAAGAATGGCAGAATCGAAGAACTGATTCTATTTCATGATCGGGAATGCATCTTCGAACCACCTGATCATTACATAATTTCCATAAGTACGGGTCATGTAACATCCCAAATTTTATAAAAATGATTAAATAGGAGAAATAAGTATTAAATAATTATAAATGGGTTAATAAATGTCCCAAAATATTAAAATGATTAAATTGAGATTTATAAGAATTATTTATGATTTATTGGGACTTTAAGAGTTAAAATTATACTCAGTTAGAATATGAGTGTCGGACCAAGTATCTCCAATTGAGATGCCGTTGGTCAGGGCTGTTAAGAATATTATTAGGAATCCGAATATATCTTCAGAATAATTTTTGGATTTAGTATTAAGCACGAACAGAGAACCTGTGTATTATAAAATGGAGAAATTATTAATGGGGGTTAAACTTTAAAACAAAAATCCCCCCCCCCCCATTCTCTCAATTTCAGGCCACTTTCTCCTTCTCCTTTGGCATTCATTCTTTTTCCTCCTCACACTCTTTTCCTCTTCATCTTTTCTTCTCTAAAAACCCTAAGTGGTGGGTGCTTATCTCCCTCCCTCATTTTCATTCCTTCATTGGACAAGAAGGAAGTGGTGATGACTTGGAAGCTCTCTCCCTCTTCTCCTCTCATTTTCGTCACCCATCCTCCCTCTCTTGGCCCCCACTTTATTTTCTTGGTTTGAGGTAAGTTCCTCATAAATCTTGTTAAGTTTATGCCCTAGATTATGGGTCATTATGATTTTTGAGAGGGCTATGTGTATGGGTCATGGATTAGGAACCATTTTTAGGCAAAACCCAAAGGTGGGGTGTGATAAATATGTGTTTTTATGTTGGTGTAAAGAGGTATACGAAAATATGGTGTTTGGTGGTGGAAGATGATGATTGTTTATGATGGTTGTTAGATTTTTTAATGAAACCCTAACTCTAGGATTTGGGGGAAATGAGTAATAATGTCATGAAAGATGATTTTTAATGAAAACCTATGATAATGTGTGTGTGGGTATTGTTAATGATGAAGATTGGTGGTTATTAGAAATGGTTATTGAGTTTTGATGAAAAACCCTAAATGTAGTGATTTGGGGATTTTAGCTAAATTGATGATTTTGATAGCTTTGAATACTCTAGAATGATTATATATGAGGAAATGAATGTTTGAGACATTGGTGTTGATTATTGAGGATTGGGAGAGGAGTGTATATGAGTATGTATGTGGTTAGAGGAATTAATTTAGATTGTTGATGTTTATGATGATGTTAAAAATGGTTGCAAGCCATTGATAGTGGATTAAGGAAATAGATACTTGAGTTGATGAGTAGGTATGCCATTTTGAAATAGTTGAATTAGTGATGGTCTTAGATGGAGCCAAGAGGCTTATAATGAGTTTGAATAAATTTTGGTGATGGTTAAATGATTCATGTGGTGATTTGGAAGTCTTAAGGCTAAGGGCCATAGTATTGTTGTTGTTAGGTGTGGTTAGCCCTTTAAGATTTAAAGAATCTTAGTCTTGGGAGAGGAATTCCTGAAGCATAACATGAGCGTATAAATGGGATTTAGACAAGTCTAGGACTTGATAATGAGTTTTAGGGGATGATGCCTTATGATGGTATATTAATAGCATGTATATGTATGTTTGTGATAGGATTGTGTTCCAGACGATGATGCGGAATGATCGAGGCAATCGGAGCACTTGGATTATGGTTCTTCTCTTGAGGTAGGAGAAGAGTTTGCATTTCAAATTTGCATGAGTGAATAATTGTTGAATTATGTATATGTATGAACTCATGCATTGCCTTGCCATAATTATGTTGAATGTTGAATTGATGATGTGATGAATGCTAGGCTTGGCAAATTGTTGAATTTTGGAAATTATATATATATATATATATATATATATATATATATAAGATGGTGATGAATGGTTAGTGGTCCCTTAATGGGAATTGATGTATTGAAATGAAAGACCCATAATAAAATGAATGATAGATGATTTGAGTCATATTATAGTCCACAAAGTGCATTTTAATGCATAATCATGGAAGTGAAGGGGTCAAATAGAGTGTTATGTGGTTTTGATGACATAGGGTAGTTCCAATAGCTTCCATGTATGAATTAAAACTTGTGGAAATTGGAATGGGTCAATTTAAGTAAGAAATGACCCTTGAGTTACATTAAAATGGCTTAAAATGGGTAAAACACATTTATATGCATAAGTCCCTCATTTTTAAGAATTTTTGAATGAGACTGGTGGCCACGCGTCACAAATGGTGTAATTTAGTTGGTGTCAAAATTTGGTAGCATTTGGAGTTGATATGAAAAAGTTAGGAGGGTTAGAAGTTCTAAAATTGTGCATTTTCTGCATAATTTTTGCATTCTGGTGTGTCATAATCGATTATGATGGTTAGCATAATCGATTATAGACGTGTTGTTTTAGGTGTAATCGATTACATGGTTAGAGTAATGGATTACCGTAATCGATTACAGGAGTGGCGTAATCGATTACGACAGGACTGCTTGATAAGCGTCCTTTGCTGTTTTTGGGCCAGTTTGGGCACCTTAATGACATTTTTAGCCTCCGACTTCTTCATGAAAGTTGTAGATAATTGTATTATAGAGGTGTGAGAATTGGTCTCACATTAATTAGAGTTTTCTAACTCTCATTAGGTGAAAAATACCGAACATACTGTGTTGAAAAATTCAAGTTTAAGAGGGTTTGGAACCCAACTTTTTATGGTGGTCAAATTAGGACTAATAGGTGATATTTATGACATGTCCCACTATTATTAAGACTAAAGGTGAGCTTTTCTCATGTCTTAGTATTGGAAGTTAACATGAGCTTATTATTATTTAAAACCCCCTTTATTATGTAAAAACAAGAGATTGTATTAGGGGTAATGATGGGTGATGTTGTTGATTAATCCCTTGAATAGAGGATGATTGATATTATAGATGATTATGAATGTCACTGAGTTGATACAAGAATAAAATTGTATGTGTGGTTTGAATTGTATTAATAAATTATTGTATTACCACACTAGTTATGAAACCATGGCAATGACAAATGAAATGAAAATCCACTAAGTGAATGAGTGGTAATATTTATGAATGATATGTAATGATGTGATGCCATTGTGGTTGATTACAAGTGCTGTCTTGCATGTGTGATATGAAATATATATATATATATATATATATATATATATATGAAAGATGTTAAATGAAATGCCACATATAAAACTTAAAAGCAATGGCTAAAACCAACTATTATAAAATCCACTAAGATGTACATGGTGGTGTTGGTGATTATGATGATGATGATTGATGAGTGGCATTTAGGATGAACAGTGTGAGAAATGTATTTGATTTGCATTGCATTGCATCCATGGCATATCATACGCTGCTTATATGGAATGTTAGGGGTTCCAATAGGCAGGCCCAGTGGGAGGGCGACCCAGTGCACGGGTGTTCCCTAGTGATTCTGGGAATCACGAAGCTGCCCTTAGATTGGTGGTGAGGCACCCTATGTGGTAGGCCCAATGGGTGGGCGGCTCTGTGATGAGCAAGTTACCTCGGTGTCCGACGGGGCACGACTCTCTCAATGTGTGTTCGGGAGAGTGTTAGGAAATCCCTAAACATGAGCAGCGGAAAAAAAAGGGATTCCATAGGATTTGTAAAGTTTCGTGTTTCAAAGCACAAAACAAACACAAAAAAATTCGTTTTGGATTACCTCTTGAAGAACACCAAAGCAGTCGTAGCCTCGTCCTTTAGGAGTCCACACGAGCACTCCCACCAGAATCGCAACACTTGCCAACTGCTAGTTTGACGGCGTGTAGCTCTTGCAACTTTTGCGAATTTGTGTCTCACTTGAGTGAACGGCCTATGAGCATCTTATGCTCTATTTATAGGCTTAGGTTTGACCTAATTTATTCTCTATAAAAAGTGGGCTCCTTACTCATTCCAAATGAGTTAGGCCCAATAGCTTTATTTTAGTCCAACTAAAGTAAGACAACATTTTCTGATGGGCTTACTCTATGTGTGTGACCCTACAGGTAAAATACCCGGTCATATTAATAATAAATTATTTTATTATTAATATAAAATAAGAGCGGCACCTAGCAATGCATCATTATGTCCGAATATTATTTAATATCAACATAACCTATAAGTGATAATTATTTAATATGTTTGTTCCTTTTGTCACGATATCCTAATTGGGCCCAAGGCATGGTTACGTCATCCTTGTACGGCCCAATTTATTTTACTTGATACCGGAGTAGACTGGATCCGAATAAATATCTAATATTTATTCTTTCTAGAATGGCCATGCGTTTTCTTAATCTTACTCCATCAAGTGGCCTATAGATATCACTCCTGTCACATAGGAGAGACAAATCCCATCTACATCACTCACATCCCTCTACATAATTTGTTCATTGCCTAATCACAACCTTTATAGTCCTCTTGTTACAGAAGACGTTTAATTGTATTAAAACAATAAACTCCTCATGTAGGAATCGTAGTGACAATCATGTAACGATCCATGCAACGTTCTCATGGTGGGTCTGTCCAGTACATCATTACTCTTAATGTGTACCCGTGTGAAGACTTAATATCATCTATATCTATGATCTGTGAGATCAGGTCATCAGTACACTCACACACTAGTCTCAATGTATTTACATGTCCCCATGTAAATACTTGACTAGGGACATTTTAGGAATAACTTTTATATGACCTATTACTCCAAGGATAAATACGTTTTAAAATAATTTTAAACTGAAATATTTATTTTATTGATAAGCAGAAAAATGATACAAATGAAAAAGCATAAAAGCTCATAGTGCATTTACCAACAGAGAGGCTCGTAGCACTTATGGCAAGTAAGGCCATGTTATTTGAATCCGCAAGTCACGGGTTGACTAGTGCTACAAATGGGCGATAGCGGTTTGGTACCTGTAAAATATGATGTTAAGCATGCATGATTTGAGATATAAGTGTACATTTTTACTACTGCAGTAGGGGCATAGTAGCACACCTATGCTTGACCCACAATTTGGTGTTTATTCCCACAGTCGAATCTGTATTTGTTATTAATTCCATTGTGCGTACGCATTAGCCTAAGAGCATTTGCATGTAGCATGGAGATATGCTAGGTGGTGATGATGATTGATGATGATTGAGATTGTGGTGTGGTGTTGGTGAAATGGGTAATTAATATACTTAAAAGACCATATAAAAGTAATAAATGATATGAATATACAAAATGATATCGAATATGACGATATGTATGTTATGGCCCAATGTAATGAAGGTCGTATTTGTTTATGATTGATAATAATGATGATTAGCCCAGGACGGCTTGAGAGGAGACCGGAATGGTCGAAGTTGATGATGTTAGCCCGTTGTAGCATTGGAATGATTGTGTATATGCTTGCTTTGCTATGAATTGATGAGTGAATACATGACATGTATATTGTGAAATGAATAGATTATGATATTTATTGATATGTTTAGCAAAGCATACATGAGGTTGATATGCATATGCACATAATCTTAATTGTATTCATATCGTCATTTGAAATGTATAACTCACTCTCCCATGTGGTATACTTTTTAGTATTGATGCAGGAATGTCATGGGATGAGGATGGTTTTAAAGTAAAGCTTTTATTAAGGTAAATAGTAGTAATGGAATGTCTTGGCCGGCAGCATTGTAACTTAATGTGTCGTGTATATAATGGGTACAGTGATGTTATTATTTATTGATGTTGATGGATGAATTTGTGAATATCTACCAATACGGATGATGTATGAATATTGGGGGTATTGGGATTTATACCCGATAGATGAATATAATGGTGTTGATTATGTAGCCACTTTGGGAATGTATATGTGTTGAAGATTTACGACCTTAAGGTTGAATCGAATATGGTCAATTATGAAATTATGGACAATGAGGATGTATGATTCATGACCATATAAATATATGTATATATATATATATATATATTAAGCATTGCATGTTCATGATTTATGTATAAGATTGGTTATGGCCTAATAGGCTAGTGTTGTATGGTTGCATGCTTTGCCGAGCCTTTTCTCATATCTTCATATATGGGATTAGGCATGTGCCCTGTATAGATATTCTTCTTCCGCTATAAACTCTACTATTTTTGTATACAAGCATGGGCAAACTATTTACTGATCTAGTTATATTTTATTAAATCTCACCCTTCGGTTTTCTGTGATTCGAGTCTTGATGTAATCGTGGTTGTGTTTTGGAAATAATTCAAACGCGAAAAATTTACTCACATTTTTATTAGTTAATTATTTTGATTACATCGGGATTCAGGTCTAGAAAATCCGGGTGTTTCAGGTCATCCCATATATAATATTTTACATTACTTTTTAATTTTGAAATTTGGTTTATGGATGCAGATGGTGGAAAAACAGAAGCAACAAGATAATTTACAATGTTAGCAAACCAAGGTGTATCAAAAGAGTTAGAAATACTCATGAGGTGTTCAGGAGCATTCTCAATTCTGCTTAAATGGTCTGCCACAAGGTTTTGTGTTCCACTTCTGTCACGAGTTTCCAAGTCAAACTCTTGGAGCAAGAGCATCCAACGAATTAATCTTGGCTTGGACTCACCTTTCTTCAATAAGTACTTCAGAGCTGCATGGTCAGTAAAGATAACTACTCGAGAACCGAGTAGGTAGGATCTGAACTTATCTAATGCAAATACAATGGCCAAGAGCTCTTTTTTAGTAGTGGTGTAATTTACCTGGGCAGCATCTAAAGTTTTAGATGCATAGTAGATGACCCTAGGCTGCTTGTCAATCTTTTGACCAAGGACAGCTCCCAATGCATAATTAGAGGCATCACACATTAACTCAAATGGGGCTGTCCAAACAGGTGCTTGGATTATTGGGGTAGTGGTTAATGCTTGCTTGAGGCAATTAAAAGCCTCCTTACACTTTTCATCAAACTTAAATACCACATCCTTTTGAAGCAGACTGGATAGTGGTCTAGCCTTCTTGCTAAAATCCTTTATAAATCTTCTGTAGAAACCTGCATGGCCAAGAAAAGAACGAACCTCTCGAACACAAGAGGGGTAAGGTAAATGTGATATAACTTCTATCTTGACAGGATCTACCTCAATTCCTTTCTCAGAGATTACATGCCCTAAAACTATTCCTTGTTTTACCATAAAATGACATTTTTCATAGTTCAAATAAGGTTAGTTTCAATACATCTGTTTAAAACTTTATCCAAACTATCAAGGCATGCATTAAATGAAGATCCATAAATAGTAAAATCTTCCATAAACACCTCTATGCAATTTTCAATGAAATCATGAAAAATACTTATCATGCATCTTTGAAAAGTTCTAGGAGCATTGCATAGGCCAAATGGCATTCTCCTATAAGCAAATGTGCCAAAGGGACAGGTGAATGTGGTCTTTTCTTGATCCTCAGGTGCAATGTGAATCTGAAAATATCTAAAGAATCCATCAAGAAAATAGTAGTGAGACTTACCTGCAAGACGCTCAAGCATTTGATCAATGAAGGGTAAAGGGAAATGGTCCTTCTTTGTTGCTTAGTTTAGTCTCCTATAGTCAATACAGACTCTCCAACTATTTTGCACTCTGGTAAAGATCAATTCATCCTTCTCATTTTTCACAACTGTGATCCCTGTTTTCTTAGGAACCACTTGAATCGGACTCACCCATTGGCTATCAGAGATAGGATAAATGATTCCTGCTTGTAGAAGCTTAGTAATATCCTTCTTAACCACATCAAGGATTACAGGGTTGAGTCTCCTTTGAGGCTGTCTCACTGCTTTAGCATTTTCTTCCAGAAATATCCTATGCATACACATGGATGGACTAATTCCAGGAATTTCTACCAATGTTCAGCCTATAGCCTTCTTGTGTCTTTTCAATACCTGCAACAATTTTTCTTCTTGATTTTCATCAAGAGAAGTGGAAATTATCACCAGGAGCTGTTCATCATCCCCTAAGTATACATACTTGAGGTTCTCAGGTAGAGGCTTTAATTCTAACTTAGGTGCCTGTAAAACAGATGGAACTAACAAAGTAGATTTGGATTCCGCTGCTTGCACTTCAAAAATTTTGTTAGAGTTTTCTTGAAATCCTGCATTCAGCTCCTTATGGTTAACAGGTATATCTAAAGACTCTGAATCAGAAATTATGTATTTATCAATTTCAGCATAAATATCACAACTTCCAGAATCATTGCATGCAAAACAATTGTTTGAATCATCTATGCATTCCAAATCAACATTAGAAAAATGTTCAAAAACTAGTTCATCAATAATGTCAATTTGGAAAGAAGAATGATTTTCAGCTGGGTATTTTATGGCATCAAGAATATTGAATTGAACTCTCGTGTCACCAAATTCCATAGAGAGAGTTCCAGAATAAACATCTATTTTGGTCAGGCTGTTTTCAAAAATGGTCTTCCCAAAATAATAGGAACAGGAATTTGAGGCATACCTTCTTCCATATCGAGTATAAAAAAGTCAGCAGGGAAAACAAGTTGTTCTACCTGAACCAAAACATCCTCTATGACTCCAGCAGGGTAAGCAGTACTTCTATTGGCTAGTTGAATCACTACACCAGTAGGTTGTAAATTTCCAAGAGACAGAGATTTGAAAACAAACATAGGCATCACATTTATTGAAGCTCCTAAATCTAACATGCAATTTTCAAATTTGGTATTGCCTATGATACAAGGTATAGAGAACGTACCTGGATTTTTGCATTTCTCAGGAATATTTGGAACTTTCTTACCAAGCAATGCAGATACATTTCTTCCCATGCTTATCCTCTCATTTCCCTTGAGTCTCCTCTTGTGAGTACACAACTCCTTTAGAAATTTGGCATACTTGGGAATTTGCTTGATTGCATTAAGAAGAGGTATATTCACTTCCACTTTCCTGAAAGTGTCCAAAATTTCTTTATCCACTTCTTCCATTTTCTTGCTTGGAATTGCTTTTGGTGGGAAAGGAAGAGGGATATGAGGTGGGATTTGGGGTGGTTGCATCTCAGACTTGCTTGTGCTTGAAGAGGGTACATCATTCTCAACTGTTTCAGGCTCAGTTGTTTGTTTTTCAGGTTCCTTGGGTATGGGTACTTCAAGGTTCTTACCTGATCTTAACTGAATTGCACTCACATTTCTTGGATTTACAGCTGGTTGAGATGGTAATTTGTCAGAGTTTTGAGATTGTAACTGGCTTAATGATGAAGCCAGTTGCCCAATTTGGTTGCTTAAACTCTGGATGGTAGCATCATTCCTCTGTTGATACTCTAAGTTCTATGCAGCTATTTGTTTCACCAGTTCTTCCAAAGAAGGGCCACTTTTTGGAAGGTTGGTGCATTGCTTTAAAATAGAGGTTGGGGATTTTGTTGTTGATTACCCCATCTCAAGTTTGGATGGTTCCTCCAACCTAGATTGTATCTGTTGGTGGAAAGGTCATGGTTTTGTTGTTGTTGTGGTGGTGGAGGTCTATTATGGTAGATGTTAGCTGCATAGACTTGGGGACTATTATTATCCTTTTCTTGTAGAGAAGGACAATAATTAGTGGGGTGCTCTTGTGAAGAGCAGATGCCACACACTTTAGCAGTCATGGATTTTTGATTTACTGCCAATTGTGTGACCAGAGTGGTGAGAGCATCAAGTTTGCTCTCCAATTTAATTCTAGATGAACTAGAATTAGAATCAAACATGGGTTTGAAAGAATCATTTCTCACACCGAATTGTTGAGAGTTGGATGCCATCTTCTCAATCAAGTTTCTTGCTTCAACAGCAGTCATATCTCCTAAAGCTCCTCCACTTGCTGCATCTATCATGTTACGATCAACATGGTGCAGACCTTCATAAAAGTACTGAAGAAGAAGTTGTTCAGAAATTTGGTGGTGAGGGCAACTTGCACAGAGTTTCTTGAATCTCTCCCAATACTTATAAAGACTTTCTCCAGAGAGTTGCCTAATGCCAGATATGTCCTTACGGATTGCAGTTGTTCTAGAGGCAAGAAAGAACTTTTCCAAGAACATTTTCTTTAAGTCATTCCAACTTGTGATTGATCTTGGAGCAAGGTAGTATAGCCAATCCTTAGCAACACCCTCTAACGAATGAGGAAACGCTTTAAGATAGACATGGTCTTCTTGAACGTTTTGGGGTTTCATTGTGGAGCACACAATGTGGAATTCTTTGAGGTGTTTGTGCGGATCTTCACCCGCAAGACCATGAAACTTAGGCAACAAGTGTATAAGTCCGGTCTTAAGTATAAAAGGGACATCCTCTTCAGGATATTGAATACATAAACTTTTGTATGTGAATTCAGGTGCAGCTAGTTCTCTAAGAGTTCTCTCATGAGGTCTAGCCATATCAGAAAAACTAGCAGTAATACTTCCAGCAGATTCAGATGAGATACTATCACTATCAATATCAACAAAGTTATTATTAAATCTAGCTTCTCTAATTAATCTATGAAAAGTTCTATCAATTTCAGGATCAAATGAATATAATTGCTCAAAAGTCCTTTTAGTTATACGTAGCATACAACAAGATATTTGATGATCATGAGCAATAAATCATAAGAATCCTAAATCATGCAAAAGGAACAAAACAGATTTTTTTTAATTTTTATATATTTTTTAATTTTTTTTTTATTATTAAAAAAACTAATTTAAAACAAGAATTTTCCTAAAGATCGTTGATCCCCAGCTGCGGCGCTAAAATTTGACATGAGATGTTTACAGTCGTGGTCCTATCAAATTAGTACATTAAAATTAATTAATATAATACTAGGGTGTCAACCTAGGTCGTTCTCTCGAAGATCAACACAAAAAATTAGGAAAATTAAGTCTTAAACTAATTTTAACAATTAAAACTCAACAAATAAAATTTATTTTTATAGACAGAAGTTCAACAAGCATACAATGGGGGGGTTTGTTTGATTGTCATAGAAATTTAAAATAGCATAAATAATGAAACTTAGAAAAATAAATAACAAGCGATTGATTTTCTAGGAGTATTGTAATTAAATTTATCCTTGGTTCACAAAAGGTGGTTTATCCACTTTCATTATGTCGATTTCTTAGCTCAATTTGAATTGATCAACTAAGCGTCTTTTTCAATTCATAATTCCTTTACTTTCATTTAAAAATAAATATTTTAATCAAGCATCCTAATTAAGCAAAAGGAGTCAAGATCGTAAAATCTAGGAATTATTGAGCATACTTAAGAACATCGCCTACATACATAATCTATTCTCAAATTATGGAATTAAGCAAACCATAATAACTAAAAGTGATTATGAAAATATTCATTAAGCATGTATACTTCCTTAACCAATTTTAATCTAAATCTCATTTTATTCCATTTGTCTAATTAAATCGATTAAGCATACAAATTTAATTAAACAAAATGGAATTAAACAAGTAGAGTAAGATTATGAAGAAATCAACAATAATGAAAATATATTATTTTAGAAACAAGAACCTCAAAATCATTATTACAATATTCTCCAAGAAAATCAATTTAAGGGTTTTAGCCCTCCATAATTAAAACAAAATAAAAATCGAATCCGGAATGACGCTCCTCCGAAGTTCTTCCTCCGTTTCTCCTGCTGTCCACTGCTTCAAAAATTCCCTCTCTTCACTCTTTTTAGATGATTTTCATTGAGTACTAAGCTCCTTATTTATCGCATTTCAAGGCTGATTTTTCTCATTAAAAATCAGCCCATTAAATGTCCACTAAGCTTCCTTGTTGCCCATTATTTAGCACCAATAGAACATGCCAAATTGTTCTCAAAAACTGTGAAAGTGCTGCACTTGGTGGAGTTCTTCTTTTGCTTTCTTTAATTGCCATAAAGAGTAAATTATTTGCATAAACATTCTGCACTAGAAGGACCATTCATGTTGAATTATAGAGAAAAAGAGAACATGCCTTTGTGTATTGCATTTCCGTGAGCTCCTTTGCACTTTGGTGGGTTTCTCTTTTTAATTCTTTAATGGAAAACATTGAGGGCATTTCTCTTGGAATATTTTGCTGTCCAGCTCCAATTTCCATTGCTATTTTTGTGTTGTTTTCGTGCTGTTTGCTGTCCATTTTTCACTGCTGTTGTTGTCCCACTTTCTCTTATTTTTCAGCAGCCTTTATTGTTGAAAACTTGTTGTTTTCTGCCTATTTTCTGTTGCCAACAACCAGCATTCTAACGTGAAAATAGCAGCTAAAAGGGAAGTCCTTGTTACCAATTAATTGCATAAACTAATAATACAAAAAGCCTTGCCAACATGAAAGCTTGTAGAGGCAAGTGTGGGTCCAATTTGCTTTTGTAAAATTCAACATTCATCTTTGAAATCATGCTAAAATTCACGTGGGTCCATGGCTGAAAGCTTTATCCAATTATTTTCCACTTTTGCCTTGCCTTTATTTGTTAAATCAAAGTGTAATGGGAGTTCTCTTGGTGCAGTCTGTGAGTGGCTCTTGTTGAATGCATTTCTTGCATAAAATATTGGTCCTTTAGAGCTTTGTCCAATGCTGCTAAAAATAGACTTGTAGGTGACCATTTATTTGCATAAATTAATGGTACATGGAGCCTTGAAACCGTGAGAAATAATGAGGAATTAGGTGACTTAATTGCTTGCAAAAATTTTGCACATGGGACCTTGTGGAGTGGATATCAACGTGAATTACTTGCTAAAAAGAAAGGGGAAGGCCTTTGCATTATTGTATTAAAATAACAAGTAATGGAACCTTGCATTTAGAGAGCTTCCAACGTGAAATAATTCCTACCAGCACTCATAATTCACATTGGCACAAGTAAGGGAATTAGAAGGTTCATTTTGTTATTCTTTGAAGCATGGATAAGGCTTACACAATTTCACATTAATATACTTGTCAAGAAAAAGTAATTAATGTGAATTTGTACTTGGAGGAGGGTAATTTATTTGCAAAATAATCAAGAAGCTTCCAATAATTTGATAGCCTGTAAAATAAAATAAAATTAAATTAAACTTAGTTAATTCAATAAATTTTATTTTAGGACTAAACATTCATGAAAGCTTAAATTATTTTAAACACACTAATTAATACAAAAGAAATAGAAACAGTTGAAATTAAAAACAACAATCACTAGTAAACAGTAGCAGTAAAAGAAAACATAAATCATAAAATACAACACTTAATAGTAACAGTAAAAAAATAAGAAAATAGTGATTACTAACAAATAGTGAAATAAAAATTACAAATGGAGATTACTGATAAATTACGCTAAAACACAGTTATTATAATTTAACAGTAGATAAAACAGACAAACAGAGTAAGTAATTAAAGGTAAAAAGATATGTCATCAATAGAGAACTTAAGAGATCTTAACCTAGCAGTAAAGATTAATGCTAACAACTATAAATTAGGAGCGTTGTAAGTGACAAATGAATTCCTGAGGCAAGTGTTAGAGGCTCAACGAGAGGATGAATTCTTACAAGAGAAGAAAGAACTCTTGAAACAAGGAAAAGAAGTCAAGTTCAATATGGGAAATGGCCAATTGTTGAGGTATAAGGATCGAGTGTGTATCCCTGACAAAGAGGAGTTGAGGAAAGCAATTCCGGAAGAAGGCCACAAAAGTTATATGAGCATTCATCCCAGAGCTACTAAAATGTATCAAGATTTGAAGAAGTTATTTTGGTGGCCTGGAATGAAGAAAGCGGTGGCAGAGTACGTGGCTGCATGTCTAATTTGCTAGAAGGTTAAAGTGGAACATCAAAAACCCCCTGGAATGCTACAATCAATGGAAATACCAGAATGGAAATGGGATAGCATTACCATGGATTTTGTGACTTCTTTACCCAAAACTCCATTAGGACATAGTTGATAGACTAACAAAGTCTGCCCACTTTATTCCCATCAATATTCGTTACTCTATGGAGAAGCTAACGAAATTATACATCGAGGAGATTGTGAGATTGCATGGAATTCCTTCAAGTATCATTTCTGATCGAGACCCTCGTTTTACATCATAATTCTGGAAGAGCTTACACATGGCTTTGGAAACAAGACTACGTCTGAGTTCAGCATATCATCCTCAGATAGATGGATAATCAGAAAGAACAATCCAATCTTTAGAAGACTTATTACGAGCTTGTGTGTTAGAGCATAAAGGAAGTTGGAATCAATTCTTACCATATGTGGAATTCACCTACAACAACAGTTTTCATGCTAGCATTGGCATGGCACCTTTTGAAGCATTATATGGAAGAAAATGTAGGACCCCGCTATGTTGGTTTGAGCCTGGTGAAAACTTGATGCTAGGACCAGAGTTGGTACAACAAACCATGGATAAAATCAAAATAGTTCAGGAAAAGATGAAGGCAACACAAAGCAGGCAGAAAAGTTACTATGACAAAAGAAGAAAGCCGCTCGAATTTCAAGAAGGCGATCATGTATTCTTGAAAGTCACACCTACGACTGGGGTCGGTCGGGCAATGAAATCTCGAAAACTAACTCCTAGATTTATTGGTCCATATCAAATAATTCATAAAGTTAGTTCTCTTGCCTACCAAATAGCATTACCATCTTTTCTTTCTAATATCCATAATGTTTTTCATGTGTCAAACTTACGAAAGTATATATCTGATCCTACACATGTTATTGAACTTGATGTCATACAAGTTAAAGATAATCTTACATATGATGCACCACCTGTCAGAATAGCTGACAGAAGAATAAAACAGCTAAAGGACAAGACAATTCCACTCCTAAAGGTCATTTGGAGTGAAACGAGAGGGGAAGATGCTACATGGGAACTAGAAACTGAGATGAAAGAGTCTCATCCTCATTCGTTTTACTGAATAATGTAAATTTCGAGGACAAAATTTTTCTAAGGGGAGTAGAGTTGTAACTCCCCTATTTTTATTTTTATATTAAAATTTTAAAGGAATTTAATTATAGTTCTTTAGAACTTTTTAATCTACGTATTATTTATGATTTTTTGGATTTTTTTGGAATTTTTGAATTATTTTAATAAAATAATATTTTTTAAATAATTTTAAATTCATATAAAGTGACTTAAAATTAAAAATATTTATAAGAAAGCGAAGTTAAATTATAAGAAAATTTTCTAAAATCTATTTCAAGTAGACTTATCTAAAAATGATTGGTTTGAGAAAAATCTTGATTTTTACCAATCGTAAAAAAAATCAGGAACGTTTCAATAAATTTTTATTAACAGAAAATTTTAGATTTTTAAAATTTAAACTTTATATTACTTATTATAAAATTAGTGAGGACTGATATAATATCGTTAAATTTCAAAAAGGACTGATTTTGAATATTTAAAATATACCGAGTAAAAGGTTACTATTTGGCTTAATAATTCAGCCGACATTTACTATGCAAAACACTGTGCATGTACAAAATTTTCAAAAGGTGCACAATACCCAGGATTGAATTTTCAAAAAATATACCGTACTTTTATATTAAAATAATAGAATGCATAGTAATTTTCCTTCCTATAAATACCGAAGGAATTCTTCTTTAGAATTCACAATTTCAGATTAAGTTTTCTTAATATAGTAGTGTTAGTGAGATAGTGGTGGAACTAAGAGAGAGAAATAAATTTTTTTGGAAGAAGGTTCTGCTAAAATCCTAAGGTAAGAATACCTCTCTTTTATATTTTCTAGGGTTATTTTCATATCGTTTTTAGAAATCTATTATTATACTGGAAATAATATTGTTTTAAGTTAATATTCTAAATAATAAAATACTATTTCAATAGTAAAATACTATTTCAATAGTAAATTACTATTTTAATAGTAAATTACTATTCAAATAGTAAATTACTATTCAAATAGTAAATTACTATTTAGTGTTACTATTTACCTTTACTATTCACGTTTTACTATTTATCATTACTATTCATGATTTACTATTTACTGTTACTATTCATGATTTACTATTTACCTTTACTATTCACGATTTACTATTTACTGTTACTGTTCACGTTTTACTATTTACTGTTACTATTCACGATTTACTATTTACTATTCACTATTCACTATTCAAAATTTATCATTTCTGCTTTAAGTAGTAATCTTAATTTTCATCTTGTAACTATATTAAAATGAAATTGGTATGTTTTAGAACTCGGAGACGAGGCGTGCACGGATTTTCAATAACGAATCAGTATACAAGAGGTAAGGCGGAGTGAGATAAGAATATAATATGAAAAGACATAAGAATAATGGGAGGAGTCCCCTACTTCTTTTAAATTTAATAATATTATTATTTTAAAATATTAACTTTTAACTTAAAATTTATAATAAAATTTTAAATTAAATATCTGATGTAACTAACTCTAACATACCTATGCAAGGACCTGTACTTTTATAACCTATATGAACTAGACTATACCTATGCAAGGACTTGGACTACTATGACCCATATGGACTGAACTATACCTATGCAAGGACTGGATTATATGGACTTACATAGACCTATGCGAGGAATTGACCAAAAGAACTCAAAATTAACTATATTAATAACCATTTTAATTTTGAATTATAATATGTATTAACGATATTTAATTTAATTGATTTGATTATGATTGACTATATTTATGATTGATGATATTTAGTTATAATTGTTAATTATGATGGATGATCTTGTGATGTGGAGTTTGAGCATATAGCAAGCATGACGGAAAGCTAAAACTCAGTAAGAATTTTCTTACTTTACTCTTTATATTTTTATTCTAAGAACAAGTATTATTTTATTTAGTCTTTTCTTTCTTCTTAGAAATTATTTCCATTGATTTTACTTTTAATCTTTAAAAATCTAGTATTTATTTCAAAAGAAGTCATTTTATGAAAATTAATTTATAAAAAGCTTGAATTAATTAATTCTTGAATTAAAGAAAAATTTTATAATTTTAAGTATTTTTTTAAAGATTATTATCTTTAAGTAAAATAAAATTTTCAAAAGTAAATTATTTTGTTCCAACCTAATAATTAAAGATATTTGGAAATAATTGAGATTTTTAAATTCGAGATTGTTAAGATTCAATTTAAAAAGAAAATATATAAAGTATTTTATGAGAAGTTTTGAGTTATTTAAGGCTTGGAAACTCAATTTTAGTGAGAATTAAAAACTGTACCAAATTTATTTCTATATGACAGAAATTCAGAGAATTGAGAAAATGTACAGTTTATTAAGATGATGTTGTAAACCTTTATGGTATTTAATAATTGAGTTTCTAAAAGCCTTAACCAACTAAATACACGAGTAGTTCATACATCATGAATCATTAAAGTGAAACAAAATGATATTGTCTGGGGACGGATTATAGAAACCGAGGATACATTAGAGGAGGCTTAATTATGAGCCTTGGGATGAGAGGGTGTGAAAGGGTGCTTCAGGGGACCTGGGGTAGCTCCCTAGTGTCGGGTACTTTCACAATAAAAACTTTCTCAATCTGACTAGTCTCTAAGTGTTTCCGTACTAGTTGAGCTGTAATATTATTATTATCTGGACTTATGGAACAATATAAACTCCTAGTTGGCCCAGTGCAAATTAAAATTGAAGGGCCCATATATATAGGTAAGTTATGATGAAGATATTGCATAACATTCATGCATTCATAATTGATTGTGTATGTGATTGTGATTGATAATATTATGTATCCCTTTGTTGCTTATGTCTTATTCGAGAATATTATATTCTGTTTCTCACTCCTTTCTCCGTGTTTTTGTTTCATATGTTTTAAATTGATGGTTCAGAGGGAAGGATCGAAGAATCTCGACAGTGAATATAGCACGTTCTAGAAAGGGAGCTAGGTATGAATACCGTGGTCCAATGAATAAATAAAGTTATTAAGTAATTGCTTCTGGGTCATGGAGTTTCCTCTTTTTCTTATAATGTTTAATATTTATATTCTTCGGATGAATGTAAAAAAATTACTTTATAAAGTTTTAATAATATTTATGAGGTATTTCAGAAATGATGTATGTAATTTATTCCGATAGTTTCTTTTTAATAATTATATCTTTAGTAAAAACAAATTTACGAATTTTTATAGAATTTATTAAAGTGTAACAGAGGGCGTTACATTAGGAATGTAATGCCTATAAAAGAGAGACTTGATAAAGATATTGAACATAGTGATAATTGGTTTGTAACTTATGCAAGAGACTTAAATTTTGGAATTACATATACATTATTTATAGAGAAGTTTGTTGTGAACTTACAAGCCCATAATTGTTCATGTAATTTTTAGGGATTAGTAAGCATTTCATGCAAGTATGCACTAAGAACAAGAAACCAAAGGACTATATGCACCCATGCTATATTAGAGAATATTATGCAATATGTTATTGCCACTATATTAATAAAGCCAACAATGGCCATGAAATGGCCAAAGATTGATCTAGAAGACATTTTGTCTACTACATATAAAAGGGAAACTGAAAAAATTAAGATGATGAGCCTAATACAAGTAGGTTGAATCGTAGGTTCACTATTAATATGTGCGCTAGATTCCACAACTATAGTCACAATGCAAGCAGTTGCAAAAACTCGAGTTATGTCCCTTCTTTTTCTGAAAAAAAAACTCGAGTTATAACAAATATTTATAATATATTAAATAAAACTATTTTGAACTATATTTCACAAATTATTTAATACGTTTCATAAAAATATTTAATAAGTTTATTTTATTATAAATACTTTTATAATATAAATGTTTTTAATATATTATTTAATATATATATATAAGGTATCATAAATACTATAATTATGAAAAATATATATTTAAAATATATACTTAAAATATAAAATATTTTATGTAAATAATAAATATTAATTAAAATATATTTAATGGAATATTATGGTATATATGCAATTGTTACCATTTATGTCTCAATTGTCTAAGTTGGTCTAGTGGCACAAAGTGTTGCAATTGAGTCCCTTGTTTGCAAAAACCTAAGAAAAGTTGCATAAGTGGGTAGCCCACAAGCATTTGCATCAATGCGAGTCAAGCCCAGGCTTTAAAAATACAGTTTGAAAAAAATAATCCTTTTTAGCCCCACCCTGAAAAAGCTCCCATCAACGCATGGTAGCCTATTTTGACATCTCTAATTGTTTTGTTGATACTTTTTTGTTTGATATATATTTGTCTCAAATTAGGCAAGACCAATATGAGTGATAGAATTCTCCTTCTCAATATTTAATAGAATTGCATTACCTAAAAATTGAATGCAAGACCACAAATTTTATTTTGTCAATTCTATATAAGTTTTTTTTCTATTTTTTTATAATGTCAATGAAGTAATTATTGATGTCATAAACAATATGACTATTTAATGTTTATAGATAATTTGTTCAAGAGAATTATCAATTCACTTAAGATTTTCATTTATTGACTTGCATATTTAAATATAATAATAATAATGCACTTTAGAATTTAACACTTGAATTTCAAATGTCAAAGGAATGACATTTAACTTACCAACATTACAAAATGTCTAATATATTTGTTGCAAGTTGAATTCACTAAAAGGAAGTGTTCCCCACCTCAATTGAGCCTTTCATCAACTTGACCATATTCTATCCATACCTAATACAATTGTTCAAACCCTAAACTTGTATAAATTAGATTTTACCTTACTTTTCCTCAACAATTTTGTACACTTACACTTTACATAGTAAAATTTTATACCACTCACAAATAATATGGATATTCTATAACCTTATTAACAAACTCATCAATCTCTATAATACTTATGTTGTAGACCCCTTATATCAGTGTTCATTATATTATATATATAACTACAATACATTATCTACATTAAGAGCATGCCTTACTAAATTTGTAACAAAAAAATAACACAACTCCAACATCATAACAATTTACTTGTCTACTTTTTCGAAATTTGCATACTAGATTTTAAAAATCTTTTAAAAAGTTGACAACATGATTCTACATAATTCTACACGTCTAATTTATTTTATATAAAAATGGACAATATAACACTTATAACATAGATACTTCCTAAAACATATAAAACTAAATTAGTAGACAACAAAACATAGCTAGCTATCCACACACATTATTCCTAAAATCACTATACATATGTGGCGCCCCGAATTACAATTTAAAATTTTTGTGAATAATTTTTTTTCACGATGTATAGGTCTTACTACAACGTAACTAGACATGCCACATAAATGATAAGAGTAAATGATTGATAATTAAAACACCTTTCTCATATATGACAATATGAGAAGATACACACACAAGTCATATATATATATATATATATATATATATATATATGAGTTTACATACAATCTTAAAACATATTTGTCATGTCCATAGGTATAATGACCTCAAAACCACATATATACAGAGTTGTCGACCAAGGTATTTCTACCATTATTTTACCTTCAAACCACAAAAAGCGTCACTATCAAAAGAAGGTCATTTGCCTACTATGGAACCTGTATCACAACCTAAAATGGTCCACATGGGAGATTGAGTCACATATTCAAAATGATGGATATATTACAACTGTGATAACATATACATGTGCCTATATAATCCATACACTCCCCAAAAGGAATCGATTCGACAATTATGCAATACAACAACGTATTCATTATATCACAAACACATTTATAGATATATATATATATAATTATGGTCATAACATTCTCATAAACATCAACTCAAAAACAAGTGATTATGTGTGTGTGTGTGTATATATATATATATATATCAATCAATCAACAATCATAAATATCAAACTATTTCTCTTACTTTCTTATCAATTCTTATTCGCCACACATGGGCATCTCTTTCTCATTGGTATATCACTGAACCATATGCTAAAAGCATATCTTTATCACAACAATATCAACAACAATAATGCTAGTGCGAATCTGACTGTGGGAATATAACAAAGTGTGGTAATTATATGTAAGTGTGATATTACGTATATACTGCAGTATCATCAATAATAATGTGTACAAGGGCTAGGGATGGCAAAAAAACCCACGCCCGCGGGTAATCCGTGGGTTACCCGTAATGGATACCCGCATATTTACTAAACGGGTGGGTAGCGGTATCACACTACCCGCCCCGCGGGTACCCGTTTAATTATTAATATTTATTTTTTATTAAATATATTTAAATATCTAAGTATTTTTTATTATTTTATAATGAGATAAACAAAATTTAATATTTTTCAATAAAAATACTTTTAATTTATAAAGTTGTAGTGTATAATACAATATTAATTTGAATTACATTTTACTAAAATAATATTATGTTTAGTACATTATACCATATTTTCTTCTTTGTTATTATTTTATAAAAATAATAAATATTCAGAAATACCCGTGGGTACCCTCTACCGAACCCGCGAATACTCGCTAGCCGCCTAAAACCCGTGGATACGGGTAGCGGTAACATACTACCCGCACCCGCCCCGCCCCATTGACATCCCTAACAAGGGCTATAGTGCAAAGAAAAAAATTAGACTATCTTTGTATTTTTTTGTTCTTTTACAAGGCTTTGCTTCCAATACAATTGTTTTCAAGTCTTCAAGCTCCATGACCACTACAAGCTTAAGAAAACTCAAAACAAAGGTTAACACAATTAATATAGGAAAGCAAAAAAAATAAATTTGGTCACTCTACTCTAGTGGTTCACTCTCACCACTCCTCCAAATTAGTTTAAGTTCCTTAACCTCAAGTAATGTCACTCTTACCTCTATGTTCCAAGTATGCTACCCCCCAAGATATGGAATTAAGATTTATCCCAAAAGAATACCAAAGGTATGAAAACCTCTAAGACAAAACTTTAGAAGAGATAAAAAAAAACAACAAAAGTGAAATTAGAAAAGGGTAACTCAAATTAGATTTTATATGACAAGAGGAATAACTCAAAGCAATAAAAGAGAAAATGAATGGAGATTATACTTTAGAAATGGAATTTCCGAGACCAAAAAAATTAGACAAAACTTGGACAAGTAAAAAAATTAAATGCATAAAAGAAGCAAACACACAAAATAAGACCAAGAAACCTAGAATGCACTACTTGTGTAAGGAAAGGACAATTATGTAGATTGAATTTTGAAAAAAAATATTTCTTAGAAAATTTAATAAAATTGAATTAGGCTTTCAAATAATTGCAAATAAAATGCTCTCACTTTTTATTTATTTTTTGTTCAAATTTTTTTCAAGATACCCTTCAAATTTTGTAATTTTTGAAAAGGGCTCAAGCTTTTTTTTTGACTCTTTTTGTTACTTTTAATTCTTTCTTTTCCCCCTTTTCAAATTCTTTTTTTAGCATTTGAAATGATCAATACAAAAGCCCAAAACCAAAACTAATAAGCAAAGCACAAAAGTCAATTTAGCATTCTTTACTCACACATAAGCATGCATCTTCTCCCACATGAATTAGGTATGAAAGGAAAGTGTTTTTTGATATTTAAAATACAAGAAAACAATATGCAAAATTCAGATTTAAATGAACTTATTGTGCTAGACAAAAAATGCAAAATAAACCCTAGAAAAAAGCTATAGAAAGAATCTAACAAGGCCTAAATTTTGAACACAAATAGCCACCTAAAAGTGAGATGGTTTAACTAAGGATTTGGAGCCTTAAGCCAATTAAAAAGAATGAATTTTAATGGCCTAGATTTCACCACGCTACTCACGGATTCAAGTAAAAGCTTAAAAACAATGATAAGGCTCCAAAGATGCACCAAGACCTAATTTTGCTTCTAAGAAAAATTAAATTTTGTAAGATCAAAGTTTAAGACCTTTAAAACCAAATTTTAATGGTGTAAAAAAAAGAAGAATTCTAACACAACTAGAACAACATACACAAATTAAAATTGACAAGACACAAATAATATGCATAAATAAAATCAAATGAAACGATAAAAGATATAGGAAATATGCATTTTTTGTTATCTTTTTGTAATTTCTTAATAAAAAGACATGTGAAACTTTGAACAAGCAATAAAATAAAGAAATTCAATCAATGAAAACAACTCAATAAAAAAATTAAGAGAAAAAAAGAAGAACTTCCAAGGCTCTTGATTTTGATGTAGGAAGGAGGATTTAGTTCTTTTTCTTTCTCTTGTGATAAAGGAAAATAAAGATTAGGGTTTTACCAAGGGAAAATAAGGAAAATAAGGAAAAAAGAAAGGGAGAGACGTTACCTAAAAAGGATCAGCCTCAATGTCGCTACCTAGGGAAAGAAACCCTAGGATAAAAGTTTATCAAGGTTTAAGAAATCCTAACTAAAACGAAGGAGGAAAATTCAACTCCACAAATACTCAAATATATTCTCTCAATTCAAGGTGTGTATATTACAAAGGAGAGCATATCTATATATAGGCTAAGGAGAGGGGCACACCATTTAACCTAATGAGCTTCACTCTCTACTAAGCTTAAAAACACTAAAACTAAATAAAACTAAGAAAGGTGACCAAAATACAAGGCTTAAACTCAAACATAAGCATGAAATGGTCATATAAGACCCAAAACAAAAAATAATTCTAAACCTAATTAATTCATAAAAAATAATATTTCTAATAAAAATAGTAAATAATGACCAAAAGAAGACCCAAACGAGGCTTATGAAGAGTCACAGGGTAGATCAAGAGACTAAAAACACTGTAAAGAAAGATCTTCAATAAGTTCTACTCTCCAAATAGATAGTTGAAGGAGGAGCTGAAAGCATAAAAAACTAATCCAACCATAGTTAAAACAAAAACCCACAAATCTCCATAACTTTGGATGCATCAAACATCTCTGGATTTGGATAGGCAGAGGCATCATGTTTTCTCTGAAACAGAGTAAGGATTTCTCATATAGTGAGCATGTAATTTTGGCTTTCGATGAGAAGCCCTCCCCCTTTTTTCATATGAACTTTCGAGGAAAATGCTGTACAATTAAGTAATTATATTTCTCTGGCTCTGCTACGCATACTGAGCATACAAATATTAGTTTCGTTTGACTTATTTTGCTGAGGTTTAACTCTTTCTCTTTGTCCTTTTGTCAGAAGCACCTAATGGCCTTTCTTTAATAAAGATTATGTAATTTTTCTCGTCTAATTTGAGGAAATTATGAATAAAGGGTGTTAACTTGAGGAACCGGCCTATTTGAATCCATGTTTCATTTTTGTGTAGTGCATCTTAATACAGGTTTCATCTTAGAATGACAGCAACCTTTATGTATTATGAAATATCAATACACTCTACCATCTTAAATTATCGGTCTACTTGCACTTTTTAACATAGGTTATATACTTGAGCATATTAAAACTCAAATTGAGCTGCAAAAATAATTGACGATCGTGTTGTTGCTTTTTTTTGCAGCACAATGAAAGCACTGGAGTTTGAACCTATGGCACATATGGGTGTTGTTGGTTTACTGCTCACTCAATTGTGTGAAGAATTTTTCTCTCACAACTTACAGTTACAAGTCTTGTTTAGGTCATTACTTTATGAGTTCTAGATGAAATTGACGATAACACGCATCCATTTAACAATGACCAACGCTGTTTTACATAAGTTCCTGAACTAAGTAATAGCATCTACATATTATAGAAGTTCATAAAAGATAGTATATAATTGAGAGGGAGAAAGAGAAGATAGTACATGCAACCTGTTTTGGTATGTTAATTGTTATTTTGATTTTAATAAAATTGCTAAGATTTCCAAGCAAAATATTAACTGAAAGTACATATGACGATAAGGCATTCTCCAGTGCTACATCAGGATCCAACTGTACCTTGCCGTGGGAAGTAAATGAATGATCTGGCAAGTCAAATGGGGCAGGCTCTGAAGGTAGAAGTGAATTCAGATATACAGATTATAAGTTCCTCATCATTGTATGCTTAGCCTTGCAAAGAGGATGAGTAACCTTAATTAACATGTAAAATTTGCTCTAGGATCTGCCATGACCAGCAAGCGGAGAATTCACAATTGGATTCCCCAATTCCACGAAGATGTCCCTGCTTGCTTCCCCCAACGTATTCTGGATTTTGACTGCATCATTCACCACCTACTAGGAAAAAACGATTGGATCTGGGGAACTAGATCACAATGTCACAAAATATCAGGGATGCTGAAGGGCTCTAATTCTCACAGGCATATATACACACCTTAGACCCATACTAGCATCAACCACATCATGACCCATCATGCCCAAATCCATCAGCCCCACATGCATTGATGTTGCACATCTCCTACCATCAAACTTCCAATTTAAAACAATCATTTCAGACAACCTGCTTTGGGATTAGGGAGCCTCCATTAGAGATCCTATGCTTCTTTCTTTAGGATTTTTCTGCAAAAGCCACAGAACTAATGTCTTTATACAGAGATTAATTTGTAAAATAAAAACAATATGAATGTTGCCATGATCTAATATGCCCTTTCAGACTCAGTCCCACACAAGTGCCCTTTGGATTTGAAGTGTGGACAATTCTCAGGTTCACCTACCTTGTGTAAAAATTGAGCTATTTTACATTAGAAGATGAGAACAACAAGGATCAAACTGTCAACCACTTGATTATACAAGTTCTCATATCATGTCATGAACCAAATTTCCAAAAAGTTAAGTTATTATGTGAAGATGCATGAATGAGTATCGCTAACAAATATAACAAAATAAGTTTCAAGTCACTCATCATAATTACTTATTTATTTAATATTATATCCAAGAGTTAAGAAAACACACATTTATAATTTAAATGGGGCATCATCTACCACTTCTAACAGGGTCCATGTGAAACAATTCCTATAAAGGAAATACACCTATGTAATTATGAGCCAGAAACATCCTTTAGAATTATTTGGTCCTTTCCATCTCTTACAGCAACTGAGTCATCGGCGTTGCTTCCAAGAAACAAATGGTTGAGTCGATCTTCAATATCCAACATTCCACAATCAGTATACTCAAAAGCATGCACACCAAGAACATCTCGGAACCTCCCATTGAAGTGTCTATAAGCTGGCAATAAGATGTTCTCTAAGGATATCACTATTTGTTTCCTTAGCTGCGTATCAAAGGTGCACCAACTAGACTGAACATTGCAAGTCTCTTCAAATTGCTTGTTGAACAAATTGAGCTTGTCTTTCAATGACTCTGCTGCAACATTAGGTGCCCCTGGCTCATTGCAATCCAGCTTCAAAATGTCCACCACCTTATTCCATGAAGTTCTCTGATAGAGTTCAAAGTTTTTTCTTATATTTCTTGTGAACCAATCCTTGCTAAAGGTTCCCAATCGCTGCTCTGCATACCTCAGATTATTCATGATGAAAAAATAGCATAATATGGGGTCCTTGTAGATTTTGGACTTTGCTTCCAATTTTTTTTTCAAACTGGTCCATTATCGACTCCATGTGCACAGAAAATGAAGATGCTCCCACTCCATCAGTAGCTGCCTTCAGGTATTCCTGTAAAATTTGCTCCAGAATTTGTTGTGACCAGTAAACAGGTACAAGGGAGCTCATGACCCTACAGGTCATTGGATGAACACCTCCATCATAACCAGCATCTAGCTCTGCCTCTGGCACATGAAAAATCAGATCCCCAAGTGCCATAAGAATGTCCCTGCCAGCTTCTCCCAGTCTGTTTTGCATCGTGATTACTTCTTTCACTAATGACTCAGGAAACAATGATTGGAATTCTAGAATTTGGCCACGCAATGTCTCAAATAAGTTATGATTCTAAAAAAATGCCACATTGAAGGGCTCCGACTTGCAAACGCATCGGCAAAATTCAGCAACTTAATAGTGGCTCCATGACAAATCTCCAAGAAACAAAGATCAGCAGCTGAAGAATACTCTGAGAAGACATGATCACAGAGCTTCCGTTCAGTGGGAAACAGTATCCTAACAGCAACCTTAAAAACTCTAATCCATTTTCCAATCATGTAATCTTGAAATCCCATCTTCTCCAGCCCTAACAATTTATTCATTACACACTCCTCCAACCACTGCCTCCGCAAACTGCTATACAAATCAAAGCACTCCTTCTCAAACCCAACACTCACCATAAACTTCAAAGTATCATGAAGCTCATTGATTCGTTCTAACGGCAGCACATCAATCACAAAATTGTGGTCAGTCACCAACTCAGAGTTATCCTTAACCCGCTTCAAAAGCACGGCGACAAGATTTGGATTGTTCTCCTGAATCCCCTTTACACAAGCTAAAAGGTGTTGCATGATAGATGTTGTATTAACATTGGTCAATTCTTGCGAATCCACTTGAATTACAGCATGATGTTGATCTTGGAGTTCAAGACATTCATTTACTAGCAAACTATGTAAAAGATGACGAAAAATAACAAGGACATAGCTAAAACCTACTCCAACAATAACTAATTGCAATTTAATCTTCATCAAAAGAACAATTAAACATCCAAGAAAGAAATACAGAAGATCTGCTTCAAATCCACACTGAGTTTGCCGCGAAAGACTCAACGACGTGATAGCGAAGGCAACACAAGAAATTAGGCTATATGCATCAGGTTTTCCAGACACAACTTTATCGGCGTAAAAGGAATAAACAGAGGAAATGGTCAAAACCAAAAATATGGAATGAAGTTTGAACCGCGGGCTCCTACGGTGTTTCCAAGTCTTTGCAAAGAAAACCATGAGACATATGGTGGAACTGAAAAGAGAGTAGAGAAATATTTTGAACATGTTCCAGTTTCCAAATAGATGGTTGAATGAGGAACTGAGAGCGTAGCAAAGGAGACCAACAAGAGTTGAAGCAAGACCCAGAAATCTCCATACCTTTGATTGCGTGAACCTTCTTAGAATCTGAACGAGCATGTTCTTGGGTTAACATACAAAGAATTGATTATCACTTCTCTCTCTACTCTCTTGCTATGTTACTGTCTAAAGGGAAACATCCCATGATGTCTCCATCGTCTCCAACCCAGTAACATCGCTAAGCGGAAAGGTTTCAAAAATATAATATTCAACATGATCCTGATTTTGTAACTGCTTATCACTTAATGAACTCCTGTCTACTAAAATTGACCTTGACTTTAAAATTTACCCTCCATCCATGTTTCTTTCTATATTTCATTTATTCTCTATTCTATACCAACTTAATTGCCAAGAAAAAAATTAACAAACTAAATACACCATCATTTTATCTATCAAAATTAATTAATACTTCCTCTCATTCTAAATATAAACAAATTTTAATGAATTTGTGGTTTCTTAATATATGTAAAATTATATTTTTTCAATAGGCTAAATGGTAAATTTAGCCCCTAGAATTGTTGGGATTTTGGTTTTGCCCCCTGAAATGATTTTTCTTAGGATTGTCTCCCTAGAAAATTTTTAAGTTTAGAATATAACCCCTTTCATTGACTGCCTCTGCCAACTGATGAGGTGGAGCCTAGTCATTGCATATGTGGCATGTGACTCATCATATTAGTACCAAGTCACTGATTAACCTATTTTAATTAAAGGTTAATGAAATGATTTATATTAACAAAATAAAAGAAGGGGTTTAAACACGTTGGTCACTACTTCGTCTTCCTCACTTCGTTCATCTTATGTATTTCCATTTCCCCTTCTCCATATGATTCTTTTCCCAATCACACCCCAATAACCCTTTTTCCACACACCACAGCACAGGGTTAGGCATTGGATTTGGTGTATTTGTGTTTGTTTCTGTGTTTGTGTTTGTTTTTGTATCCCTTTGACGCTAAGATTAGCCGTTGTGTCAAAATCTCTTGGCCACTCCCCAGATAATTGCAGATGCAGACTCTGGGTTAGGGCCACTCTCTTCTTGGCTTCTACCACAGGTTTCTTCGCCTTTCCCTACGCTTCCTTCTCATGTTCATGGATTTCCCTTCCACCTTCAACTTCATCACCCAAGCCAGTGAACTCAGTTGCGGTTTCCTCCTCCTCGGTTACTTCTCCCGCTTCTTCAATCTCCTCGGCCTCTTCTTGATCTTCTTCATCTACCTCAAGATTTTCAACTTCTTCGGTGGCCACACCCCCAAGCTCCGTTCTCGCGCCGTTCTGCTAAAGCTCGACGCTTTTGAGCCTCCTCCTTCTAAGCCCCCCATTCCAAAGGCTCCGGCTCCGAGGACGAGAAGGACGATAATTTCGATGTTGAAGATGAGATGTTCGATGTAATGTCGCTCAGGAAATTAGTGAAAATGGAGCGCCAGAGGTACAATTCGGCGTGCGCAGAGCTCGAGAAGGAGCGGGGTGCGGCGGCATCCGCGTCGGAGGAGGCGATGGCGATGATTCTGCGGCTTCAGAATAAGAAGAGTTCGGTGGAGATTCAGGCGAACCAGTTTCGGAGAATGGTGGAGCAGAAGGAAGAGTATGATCTGGAGGTCACTGAATCATTGAGATGGGCGATTGTGCAGCTCGACAAGCAGAACAATGTTCTGGAGGCTCAGTTGGGGCTTTACAGAGAGAAACTCGGAGAGTTCATCACCAATGAAGAAATTGATCGACTTAAAGGGGGTGGTGATTCCAGTAGTGGTTTTTTGAATTTCTCCGTTGAATTTTTCCCACTAAATCATTTCATTAACCTTTAATTAAAATAGGTTAATCAGTGACTTGGTACTAATATGATGAGTCACATGCCACATATGTAACGACTAGGCTCCACCTCATCAGTTGGCAGAGGCAGTCAACGGAAAGGGTTATATTCTAAACTTAAAAATTTTCTAGGGAGACAATCCTAAGAAAAATCATTTCAGGGGGCGAAACCAGAATCCCAACAATTCTAGGGGCTAAATTTACCATTTAGCCTTTCCAATATCATTGAATGTTTGTCTACCTTATATATTCTCTATATATATTTTCAAAACAATTAATGTTTTGTATAAAAAATGATATTAAGGGAATTTTAGGATATTACATCAAATATTTGATAACATTAATACAAATAATAACTTTCAACCATTATTCATAATATTTACTTTTACTTATATTTAAAACTGGGACTAGTATTAACTTAATCATGTATCTACTAGCTGTAGGATCATGAGAGGTTGTAACTTAAAGTGAAGTTAGACCACTTGAAGACATAGCAACGTGAGGTGGAGGAGCTAAAGGTGTAGCTACAACGAGCACAATAGGTTGGTTGGTCTACCCAGGGCTATCCAATAGCCTGGTTATAATGGTAGACTAAATGACCAACTTATTTCAAACAAGGAATAGTAGCTTCAACCCCACTATCACCGATAACATCAAGCCTATTACTAGTATTGATAAGCCTCGGTAGTTGTCCCTAGCCCCAACAACATAAAAAGTTATAAAAGGTTGTTTTACTTTTTTATTTATAGTTGACTTTCATTCAATTTAAATTATAGGTTGATCTGTCCTGAACCGGGGTCTAGAGATCCGGTGTCAAGTCAATCATAAATAGTATGAAGATTTTGTGTAGAAGACCGGATGTATGAGTATCCGGTATAAATATCCGTTGTCCTTGTATAAGAAGGGCGGATTGGGCGTTCTGGAGGTCCTTCACACCGGCCTAACACGTTGATGTGGGCGAAAGGTGGTGTCACTTGCAAAGATTCTCCGACGCTCAAGTCAATGATAATATTCCAAGTGAGGAATATTTTCCAGAGAGTAATCGTAAGTAATTTCAGTCAAAAAAGATCCCTCCCCTCATTGATGAAGAGAGTTCATATACCTGATTGGCTCGAAATACGAGGGCATGTTAGTGGGGAACCACTAACCTCCAATAGCACTATATATTAATATTTTATTATGCACTTGCCAGCATGATTGGGTCAAGTGGCTATTTTATATTGAGCGTAGAGTGTATAGACTAGAATCAGGGGACAAGTTAATCATTCCCGTGAGCAGACTTTGGCTCGTAGTGCAGGGAATTATTGATCGGTCCCTGTAGCAATGCCTTTTGTCTTTTGCATAGTGACGTGTGAGTTATCCGGTGTCATGGTGTTATCCTGGACAACCGGTATAGGGAGAGCGCCTGATACGGAATTAGAGTCTGGATGTATACCGATGACACCGGTCACACACTGGCGAATTGACTAAGACGTTGAAATATGTCTTGTAGGATGGATACCGGTATTGAGACCGGATCATATGTCCCCTAGCTTGTGTGAGGGACTGAGTAGTTGTTCACATAAGCTATTCAACCTGCGAGAGGTCTGAATATTGGTATGCTTATGCGCATAACAGTTTCTTCACATTTACTATCATATTGCAAAGAACCGTTCTTTAATCGAAAGATCCGACGTATTGATGTCGTCATAATGGATTCAGACAAAGATTTGTTGTGTAAGAATTTCAAGAGTTTGTTGGAATTGAAGATTCTTGAAGTTCGCGTAACGGCTGTAAAGCGTGAATTGTGTCGCATGATTAGACATTAAATGCTTTTAATCACGTGGGCGAGCAATTATTGCGTCTGAGATGGAAATATCAATAACCGTCGTTTAGGGCTTAATGGGCCTACAATTTTTTGAGATTTATGGGCCCAGCGAATAGGCCCTTCGTCGAATTGATATTGTTTTGGCGCGCATGAATTTGGAACGACTGTGTCGTTTCACTTGTGAACCAACGCGTTTAGTCGTGGACGACACAACCTCAAGAGTTGGTAACCGAACCCTTTCGTTTTCTATTAAAGAAACACTTAGTGGATTCTGGGTTCCACTCGTTTCTGATTTCTTAGCAAAACTCTGCAAAAATTTTTGCAAGGACGTTTGTCGCTTATTCTATAAAGCTTTTCTCAGTTTTCATCCTCCTCATCATCTGAGGTAACTACTTTTCTTTCCCCTGTTACTTTCCTCTTGTTTTGCTCTGCTGTTTTTGCTCGAAAAGAATGTACTTTATTTAGGGGGAGATTAACTTCTCGCAACGCTAATTGTCATGGGGGAAGAATCCTTGTGATTCTTCCGAGGGCTGAGTCATGTCGCTCAGAAAGGGGATCTTACTCACTATGAAAAGTGACTTCTCCCTTCTCAGAGTCGTCCTCTGATTGTAGTCGCTCTGAAAAGTGAGATGAGTAATGATTGTCACCCTTCTGACGATGTGACTTTTTTATCGTAGATCAGAGATTTTGGTCTAGGCGACTCAAATGGCGACTGGAGAAGGAACCTCCGGAGATCACACCGTTCTGAAGACAGCAAAAGGTCTCTACAGCGTTGCTGTCTCTAGGCTGAACTGGGAAGAATTTCAGGCTAAGTGGCCTTTCTGTTGGGTAGCTGATGAGTTTAAGAACTTGGCTTCCCGTCATGCGAATGAGGATGGATCTCGAATTCAACCAAGATTCACACTTCATGCAGAGGAAGAAATGAAAAAGTGGTTCAGGGTGTTTGCACCACTCCCTACAGAACGGATATGCCACATCGTGCCAAATGACCGTTCTATTTACATGCATGATTTCGTGTTTCATTACCTCGGAGTTCGTTTTCCCTTATCCGAGCTTCAGATGGGTGTGTTAAAGTTCTTAAATTGCGCACCCTCTCAGCTTCATCCCAACGGTTGGGGCCTCATCCGTGCTTTAGAGGTTCTGGGCGAGTATTTCAACTTTACACCTACTGTAGTGATGTTATTTTATTACACTCAGGTAGTTCGGAGGGCTAACAAGCAGGGCGGTGTTGGCCTAGTAACACTTCGGACCCTATGTTCCTTTGTGAACTTCGAATCCTACACCGATTCGGCAAAAGTTGATGGAAAATCATTCAAATCCTACTTTACCTAGATATCTGTTAAGAAGAAGAAACCTGTCTTTTGGAAGGATGAAGAGGGTCTTAATAAATTTCCTCTGAGCTGGACTCATAAGCATTTTCTTTTAAACTCCCAAGCATATTATGCTGATCAATCTGAGCTATCCCCCGAATCGTCAAAAGTGTTGTTTACACTTGAAGCACACACTACACGTTCTAAAGTATTTTCGTGTAGGCGTCTTTTAAGTAGTTCAAGCGGAGTCCGGGACGGATATCTACGTAATTCTCATTTTATTTCTCTTTTTCTTCTTTGTCAAATGCATTAAGTGATTCGTAGTTGCTAATATCTTGTGCTTATGCATGCAGGTGAAATAGAGCAGGAATCTCCAGAAATGAATAAGTTGAAGGGGTTTAAAGCGGCAGGTAAATCTGTAGCTCGTGAGAATGAAATTCAGGCTAAGACTTCTATAAAGGATCGTCCTGAATTGATTATTTTGACCTCGGATGTAGAAGGGGATATTCCGCTGGTCGAGGGCGGCTCGACTGGAGTTGGCGCAACTACGAGTCGGCCCCAAATAACTGAGAGGAGGAGAAAGATCAAGAATGATTCTTCCGGAGGACCGTCGAAGAAACATAAACCTTCGAGGAGTCCAAAAAAGGGAAGGGCTTCAGAAGGTAAAGCTGTAGAGATTTTGGATGCAACTGATGTTTCTTCCGGACTCAATAAGGGCATTCTTGCCGGGGTTTCTGGATCTAGTCCGATCTCCTATCCAACAAATTCATTCCTTACCCCTTTCCTCTCATATCGGGGAACTACTCCAACGATTCTTCCTCAGCCACTGTATGAACTCCGGCCCACGCTTAAAACTAAAGAAATCAAGGAGGCGTGTGAGGCCGAAAAATGGTAGTTAGCATAACTGACTGGGATGCTTCACTCATTCAGTTTGTTAGCTGATGACGTTGACAAGGTTGATGAGCTGAGTGATAAATTAGAACAGCTTAACCTCTCGACGGAGAAGGATAAAGCTGCCCTAAAATTGGCTGAAGATCGCCTCGCCAAGTCTAAAGAGTTTGCAGATATTATGAACAAAGAAAATCTCAAGCTCAAAACTATGCTTAAAGACTTGGAAGGTAAATTGGCAGAGAAGGAGGAGACGCTTAGTAAATCTCAAGAGGAACTCCGTAGCAGTCAAGCTAAACAAGCTGATCTTGAAGACAAAAGCAAGGCTGCTGCGGAGGATTATTTTAAGCAAGCCGAGGAGTGGTCCCAAAAGGAGAAGAAGTTCCTCCTTGAGATCGAGGGACTGAAGACTGGGAGCACAGAATCTGGAGGATCGAGTGGGGAATTATCAAGGTTGCGGGAAGAATTGGCTGTAGCAAAAGCTGAGAAGCAGGAAGCTATCGACATATGCACTCAGGCGGTTGAAGAATCCTTCAGCCTGGCTATACGCCAAGTTTTCTACCACAACCCCACTGCGAAACTTAGCCTCTATGGTATGGATCCGTTCTACGAATTCCATGGAGGAAGGTTAGTCACAGTGGTTGATGGTCGACATGAAGATCCTCCGAAGTCCTTGTACGGTTTGCCTCCCCTTCCTGAGGGTCAAAGTATGGGACCTGATTTCATCTTTCCTACGTCTGAGGTTGCCTCATCTGCAGAAGGTACTGAGGCTCCCGAGGGGAAGACTCCTGAGGAAATCCCGAAGGAAGGGACACAAGAGCTTGGAGCAGGGGAAGCACAGAAAGAGACTGAAGAGCAAATTCCCCCACTGTAGTCTTGTTTTTGTTTATATGTAAAGTTGTGTACCGGGATCAACTCCAGTTTTGAACAGTTACATGTAATTTTGCTTTTTCTTTTCCTTCTTTATGAATGAATAAAATTCTATTCGGATATTTGTCTTGGATATATATATTGTCTCAGTACCTGATAGTCCGTTCTGTATGACTAACCGTTGAGGTCGAATCGAAATGATTACCTCAGAAAATTAGGTAATAGAAAGACATATACATGAATACTGTCCCCAAGTATAGGCGTGTTAAGGAATAGGTACCTGTTGTAGGGCGTCATCCTTAATTCTTTTTGGGGAGAAAAGTGGTCGATCCGTTGTTCACAGAAGCGGTGTGTCAGAACGGATGACTAGTATTAATTAGTGTTATTCTCACAAGGAGGTTCACATAGTCAATCTGTTGTTCAATGTGAGAGTATCGTTCCGAGATTTGGGAACTGCAAAGATATATAAAGATGATGGTTGTGTTTTCCATCATAGGAATAGTGATGAGAATTTGTTCACACCAGGAGTTGATACATAAAATCACAGATCAAGTGATAGGGAATATCCGCCCTGGAGAAATATCTCTTAATTATAAGAGCACGAATTAAGCCTTCAAGATCACAGGAGTAATATCATCAAATCACAGATTGGGTGATTGAGATTATCCGTACTGGGGAAGTACACCATGCCAGGAGTTACATCGTCAAATCACGGACTGGGTGATTGAGATCACCTGTCCTGGAAAGTATATCATGCCAGGAGTTACACCGTCAAGTCACAGATCAGGTGATTGAGATCATCCGTCCTGGAAAAGTATACTATGCCAGGAGTTACATCGTCAAGTCACAGATCAGGTGATTGAGATCATCCGTTCTGGAGAAGTACATTTTGATCTTCAGGGTATGGAATTGAGTTTTCAATTTCATTATCGAATCCGGTATACAATTTCATTATCGAATCTGGTATACAGGGTCATCACCTTGTTTGTCCCCTAGCTTGTGTGAGGGGTTAGTAAAGTGACTCATATAAGCTACGTCGTCTGTAATGATTTTGGATACCGGATGATATTCGTCGTTTATAGAAAGTCGTTACGTGGTTACGTAAATATCCGTTCTTGGAATGAAGTTCCGTTATCGTAGATCTTCTTAGGACGGATCCGTACAAAAAGTTCTTTTGTGTGGGAACCCCAGAAGTTATTGAAACTTGCAACCCTTGGTATTCAGGAAACAGTTGTAATATTTCTCATGATTGGACATTTAATGCCTTTAATCACGTGGGCAAGCCATTATTACTTTAAATGCGCACGTCTTTATAACCGTCACTGAGGGGCTTAATGGGCCTGAAATTTAAATTTTGAGACCCATTTAAGAGGCCCTTTTGACGAATTGACGCTGATTTCGTGCCTCAATGTTCGAAACGACAACCTCGTGTCTACGAAAAAGGTGTCGTTTAAAAGTGTCGTTTGGTTGTAAACGACATAACCTTCGACTCCTTATAAGAGTAGAACTTAATAGATTCAGAAGTTACTCAATGTTTGCTTCCCTGTCGAAACTCTGTAAAAATTTCGAGAAGAGACTCCTGTTTGCTTGTGTGAGATTTGATTCACCATTTCTCTTCATTCTTAGGTAACCTCTCTTTCGTCTTCTCGTTTTTCTTCTAGTTTTTCTAAATGTCTGGGAGAGACTTTGCTAGCTCGAGATACGTTGGTCGTAGGGGAAAGAGAGGTAGAGTGTTGACTCGGACCTCCTTAAGTCGTGGTGGAAGGATCCCTGTAATCGTCCATTCAAATCTACTTCATTCAGAGAGGGAGGCGTCACCCTACTCGAGGCGAAGGGTGATAATACCCTCTTCAGAATCCTCTACTAGCGAGAGTGAGGGGAGCGCTGATTTGTACCTCTCTGATGATGTTAGCTTTTATCGCAGTGTTAAGGCGTTTAAACTAGCCGTAAAGAAGATGTCTGGAGAAAGCACCTCTAGTGGTGGAGCATCTTTTGAAAAATATATCATGAAGACAGCCTCTGGATTATGTAATGTAGTTGCACACCGGATTGACTGGGTAAAGTTCCAACAGAAACGCCCATATAGCTGGGTTGCTGATGAATTTCGTGATACGGTGTCCATACATGCTCGGGAGGATGGAGCTAGGTTGGAGCCTCGCTTCACCGTTTTCAAAAAAGGAAAGTACAAGGAGCGTTTCATGGTGTTGGCTCCCTTGCCTTCACAACGGATCTGTCATACACCGGATGAGAGATCAATATATATGTATGATTTCTTATTCCTGAATTTAGGTGTACGCTTCCCGCTCAGCAAATTCCAAATGGCTGTTCTGAGGTTCTTGGATTGCGCTCCCTCACAGCTTCACCCAAACGGATGGGGTTTGATTCGTTCTCTTGAAGTGCTTGGGGAGCACTTTAATTTTACACCGACGGTGGCCATGCTCTTTTACTTCACGCAGGTGGTCCGTCGTGCCAATAGGGAGAAGGGAGGAGTAAGTCTAATAACCCTCCGGACTCTCTCCAAGATCATCAACTTCGAATCCTTCACCGACTCTGCCAAAGTTAATGGACGTTCCTTCAAGTCTTATTTTACCAGGATTCGTGTGAAGCCTGATGAACCAATTTTTTGGTTGAATAAAGATGGGATTGAAGAGTTCCCCGTGTCCTGGACGCATGAACATTTCTTGTTGACGTCCCAGGCTTACTATACCGACGAGGACGAGTTAACACCAATATCGGTTTCCGTTCTTTCTGCTCTTTAATCGTACACCGCCTCGCATAAGTTCTTCTCTTGCAGGCGTTTGCTTGGGTCAAAGACCACCTGCGAGGAATATTTGCGTAATTTCCTGTCATTTTACATGTTCTTCTTTCTTAATAACTCAATATCTTTTGTTTCTGACGGTTCTTTTTTCTGATTATGCAGTTGAAATTGAAGCTGATTCGCCAGAGATGGAGAAGTTGAAAGGCCTCAAGGCTAGAGGGAAATCCATGGCGGCTGAAAACAACATTTAGGCAAAGCGGAATTCCAAGAAGGCCACTGTTGAGACCATCATACTCACCTCGTCTGCTAGTGACAATATTCCTTTGTTGAAGGGCGGATCTGACATACCGACCTCCAACATTGAGGGAAAAAAGGTTGGTGAGAAAAGGAAGAAAGCAAAACATGACCCTTCCAAGAAAACCGAATCTCAACCCTCTCCCAAAAAACAAAAGATTTCTGAAGGGGCAGTTGATGCAGAGGTTTCCAAGGGTAAGGCAGTAGAGAAGGTTACACCGGATGCCCCGAGCAGTGTTCCTACGTCGGTTGCCAAACCAATAACTGCTTACTTTGCGCCTAAGGTTTCTTGTCCTCCTCCAGGGAATTCCAATCTTGCCCCACACCTAGTGTATGTGGGTCCCGTGCCTCAAAGCATCCCTGATTCTCCGTACCAGCTGAGGACTTTAGAGCCTGATGAAGTAACAAAAGCTTGTGACGCCGGACAGTGGCAGTTAGCAGAACTGTCCGGTCTCCTAAAGTCGGTTCACAAGCTTTCAGAAGATAATGAAAAGCTTAGTAAATTGGTTGGCAAGGTTAACGACCTTAACGTTGCTGTAGCTAGGGATAAGGCAAGCATCCTCCAACTGGAGAATAGATTAGAGGCTTCCAAAGAGGAAGGGTATAAAAAGGACGAGGAAATTGCCAGTCTGAAATATCTTGTTAAGGAGCTGGAGGTCCAGATACTTGATCAGAAGAAAACCAATTCCGACCTCCATGCTAGCCTTTGTACAGAGAAGGAACATTCGGCCAAAATATCGGAAGAATTGAAGGATGCCAAGGTCGTTTACTCCCAAGGAGCAGAAGACTGGTCACGTAAGGAGAAGAAGTTGCTTTTAAAGTTGGCGGGTTCGACTGACGAAGTCAAAACTTTGAAAGCGGATTTGGATGAGGCTGTAAATATGTGTGACCAAGCTATCAAGGAATCTTTTGGGTTAGCTGTTCGTCAAGTTCAATACCAGAATCCTAAAGTGGAACTTAATCTGAACGGTATTGATCCGTTCTATGAGTTTCACCAAGGGAAACTGGTGGCCGTTGTTAATAATCGTCAGGAGGATCCGCCTAACACCCCGTACAAATTTGCTCCTCTACCTGAAGGTCAGTCAATGAAACCTTCTCTCCTGAAGCCTATAAGCGTAGGGACAAGCTCTGGTGCTAATGTAAGTAAGGCTACAGGTGATGAGGGAGGCAAAGGCAAAGGGAAGGAAGGAGAGACAAGTTAAATTAAATAGTGTCCTCCTTGTCTTAATTTCTATTGATTCAAATCTGCTGTGTTCCGGGATCAGCTCCGGATTACTGAATGAATTCCTTCGTGTAATTTAGCATTTGACCAATAAAAGAACAATTTGCCTTTATATGTTTGTTAGCTGAGAACAGCTTTGATAGAAGGGTTGCATGTGTAATGAATCATTCTGGATTTAAGTATGTAGAATGAAGAACGGATGTTAACATATAACTTTCGCTCCGGATTTGAACATGCAGGATGAAGAACGGATAGAGTATTTTTTGTCAAGTATGGAAAATTTGGTGTGATGAAGTCATTTTCTAGGATCACACGTTTGGTATACAAGCCTGGTAAAAAGTGTGCCTTGCTCCTTGAAGATTAGGCCTTTTGGTTGTAAGTATTATAGTAGGGATCGCCGTTGTGAGGGAACATGCTATTGTCACGAGAACGGCTTGCAATGTTAATCACCCCTCAAAATAGTCGTTATGCTGTCGATACTGTCCCCCAGTATTGCTGGGTGATCAGTTCTGAGCGAATATTTGATTGAACAAAATCCGAGTGAAACTTCCGAGTGGAAGTTCTTCTGAGTGAGAATTTCCGAGTGGAAATTTTGCTGAGTGAAGTATCACGTAGTGAATAATTCCCGAATGGGAGATCACCGAGTGAATTATTTTTCGACTCGGGGAACAGATGAGAAAAACTCTAAGTGAAATATTTTCGATTCCCGTTTGATGTTAAGCCGGGTGGAAATTTTTCGAACAGGAGATCACCGAATGAGGGATTTCCGAGCGGGAAGTCAGCGAGTGACTTATCTCCGACTTCTGTGTTGCACACACCGACTGGAGAATTTCCGAATAAAATGCTTCAGATGAAAATGTCAGAGAGGCATACCCGAGTGTGATACTCTAGGGTAAGATTTCATCATATGCTTCAGATAAGGGCGTACCCGAATGAGTTATTCCTGAGTCGGAATTCATGAGTCGGGCTTCGAATGAGTAATGCCGATTGGAGAATTGATGATCCGTACTTTGAAATCATGAAGTTCTCAAATAAGGGACTTCAAAAGAGAATGTTAATCTGGAGTTCAGAATAACTTACTTGTTGTGTTTGGAGTTCAGTTCGATCCTACAATCCAAAATTCTGATCGGGGTTCGGTTTTGATCCTACAGCCCATGTCGTATTTGGCGTTCGGTTTGATCCTACTAACCGTTCTTTAGTCGGTCTTTGGTTTTACCCATTGACGATTCTTCACCGACGTTCGGCCAGACCTACTAGTCGTACTCGGGGTTTGGTTTAATCCTACAATCCGAGCCTTCAACACGGGGTTCAGATCAGGGCTAATCCTGAACCTATTGCACCCGTTACTCGGGGTTCAGCGTGGTTTGGATAAGAACCAGCTTACTGCGCCCAAGCCTTCTCCGGTGTTCGGCCATACCTACTAACCGTACTTGGAGTTCGGTTTGATCCTACAATCCAAGCCTTCAACGGTGTTCAACCAAACTTACTAACCGTACCTAGAGTTCGATTTAATCCTACAATCTGGGCCTTCGAAAGGGGTTCGGTACAGCCTTGTAAAAAAGGTCTGATCCTACTGCGCCCTTCTCCTGGGATTCGGTATGATCCTTGCAAGAGGATAAATCCTACTATGCCCAGGTCTTCAATTGTTCATGCACATTCGAGGAGTTACATCGTCAACTACAGAATGGGTAGTTGAGATCATCCGTCCTGAATATGTTTGTGCACACCGGATAGACTGAAAATGACAGCATAAGAAAAACTCGAAGGAGTTAAGTTGATATATGAGATTCTTATTGAGTAAAAATAAGAATTACAATAAAAGTGTAGCTGGGATAATTAGATTGATTTCTCCGTCGAACACTCTCAAGTGAGGAGAAAAGAATGCAAGTTGCTCCAGCAGCTAACTGTAATAAATGCGTAAGTTCTGGATATTCCATTTGTTTCGGATCGGTGTGCCATCAAGGTTTTCAAGGCGGTAAGAGCCTTTATCGGCGACCTCGGATACCCTGAAAGGGCCCTCCCAGTTCGGGGCTAATTTGCCTTGATGAGCAAATTTGTTTCCCACACTTACTTTCCTCAAAACCAAATCCCCGATGTTGAAAGTCCTTGATTGGACTCGTTTGTTGTATCGAAGGGCAGCTTTGGCTTTGATGGCTTGATCTCTAATGAATGCAACCTCTCTGAGTTCTTGTATGACATCCATTTCTGATGCCAAGTTAGCGTCATTGCTTTCTTCAGAGAAATACTTGACCCTAGTAGAAGCAATTTGCAGTTCTACAAGTATCATTGCCTCCACCCCGTAGGTCAGGCGATACGGGGATTCATTGGTGGAAGAATGAGGCGTTGTTCGATATGCCCAGAGGACGTGACACAACTGATCTGTCCATCCGCCCTTGGCCTCGCCTAGTCATTTCTTTAGTCCTTTCAGCACCTCCCTGTTGGCCACTTCGGCTTGGCCGTTGGTTTGGGGATGTTCGACGGAGGAAAATATCTGGGTTATTCCTAACCCTTCAAGCAAATCTGTAAATTTCCTGTCCGTGAATTGGGTGCCATTGTCTGTGACAATCCGTGCTGGGACTCCGAATCGTGTTATGATATTTTCATACATAAAACGACGAGTTCGGGCTGAAGTGATATAGACCACCAGCTCTGCTTCAATCCACTTAGTGAAATAATCGACCCCTACAATGAGATATTTGATACCCCCAGGAGCAGTTGGGAAAGGACCCAATATATCCAATCCCTACTGGTAGAACGGCCATGGGATAGCGGATGTAAAGAGTTCTTCCGCCGGTGTGTGGTGAAGATTTGAGAATTTTTGGCAGGCATCGCATTTCTTGACAAAGTCAATAGAATCCTGCTTCATTGTAGGCCACCAGTACCCCACCCTGAGGATTTTTCTCATCAGACTTCTTCCTCTGGCGTGGTGCCCACATTGTCCTTCGTGCACTTCTTCCATTACTGCTTGTACCTCATCCTCTTTTAGACAGATTAAGTAAGGTACTAAAAGTTCCCTTCTGTAAAGGTTGCCATCAATCATAGTAAAGTATGGCAATTCTCTTCTTATTCTTTTCTTTTCCTTCTCATCAGTGGGCAACTGCCCATCGGCCAAATAATGGATGTAGGGGGCCATCCATGTGTCACCGTAAAGGGAGTTGGTCATTATGGCGTTTAGAGAAGGGAAAAGAGGGATGCTGGGCGATGTCAGAGTGCTTTGGACCAATGTTGTGGTGCTACCAGGTCGTTTGGTGCTTGCCAGCCTGGAGAGTATATCCGCTCTTGTATTCTCTTCGCGTGGGATGTGTTTAAATTCCATCTTTGAGAATTTTTCTCTCAGCTCGTTGACGCAGTTTAAGTATAGTTGGAGTTGAGGCTCACGAGCTTGATAGTCTCCTAGAATTTGTGAAATCACAAGTTATGAATCACTACACAGTGTCGCCTCAGAAGCTCTGATGTCGATCGCAACTCGCAGTCTGGCCAAACAAGCTTCGTATTTAGCTTGGTTGTTGGATGTTTTGAAATTAAAACGAAGGGAGATCTCCAAGTGTACTCCATCGTCACTTTCGAGAACTACACCTGCTCCAGAGCCTTTTTGATTCGATGAACCATCGACATAAATGGTCCAATGGACACAAGGTGCATCTGGATTTATCCCTGTCATTTCCACAATGAAATCGGCCAGGACCTGGGCTTTAATAGAGCCTCGAGGTTCATAAGATATATCAAACTCTGAGAGTTCAATGGACCACTTGATCATCCTACCAGCGAGGTCAGGCTTGATTAACACAGAGCGGAGTGGTAGATCCGTTCTTACCAGGATCGGATGTGCGTGAAAATACGGACGCAGCCGTCGAGAGGCCCAAACAACAGCGAGGGCGGCCTTTTCCATTTTTTGATACCGAATCTCAGCACCTTGTAAGGTTTTACTGGTGAAATAGACCGGTCTTTATCCATCAAGAGTTTCCTTTACTAAGGCTACGCCTAAAGCTTCATCTGAAATAGCCAAGTATAGGATGAGCGTGTCTTCGGGGTCAGGCTTTGATAGAATAGGAGGTTTGGACAACACCTCTTTAATCTCTTGAAATGCTTGCTCTTGTTCCTGTCCCCATTCGAATTTCTTGGACTTTTTCAGCACTTTATACAAAGGAAGTGACCTGTGAGCCATCTTCGGTATAAACCGTGCCAAGGCTGCTACTTTGCCATTCAGGGATTGGACTTCCCTCAGATTTTTAGGGCTTTGCATGTTAAGAATTGTTTGGAATTTCCCTGGATTGGCCTCAATATCGCGTTGAGTCAGCATGAAACCCAAAAACTTCCCAGCTGGGACAACGAAGGTGCATTTCAATGGGTTTAACCTCATGTTAAATTCTCTCAAAAGGGCAAACACTTGGCGTAGGTCGTCAATATGATCACCTCCAACCGGTGTTTTGGCTATGATGTCGTCGATGTACACTTCGACAAGCTTGGTGTACATGCCCTCAAACACCTTGTTGATCATGCGCTGGTATGTGGCCCCAGCATTTTTCAGGCCAAAGGGCATAACTATGTAGCAAAAGACACCACGATCATTTACGAAAGCTGTCTTCTCCTGATCCTCTTCGCACATCGGAATTTGGTTGTAACCTGAGTATGCGTCCATGAAGCTCAGGTACTGATAACCAGAGGAATCATCTACCATCCGATCTATATTAGGAAGAGGATAAGGATCCTTCGGACAGCAACGGTTAAGGTCCACATAGTCAATGCACATTCTCCATTTGCCATTAGCTTTCCGGACCATTACTGCATTAGAGAGCCATGAAGAATAACGGATTTCCTTGATAAATTCAGCCTTCAATAATTCCTCGGTTTGTTGGCAAGCTGCTTTCTGCTTCTCTGGTCCCAATCTTCTCTTCTTTTGGGCAACCGGTCTCGTCTCTGGGTAGACGGACAATTTATGACAACAGAAAGCAGGGTCAATACCAGGCATATCGGCTACGGTCCAAGCAAAGAGGTCTTTGAACTCCTGTAGGAGCATTAATAGTCGCTGCTCTATTTCTGTATCTAGCTTGTCATTAATATGGGTGACCTTTTCTGGAGAATCCCCCAAAACGATGTCCCTGGAACTCCCATCCGGTGTAGGCTTTGATGGGTTGGACGGATCAATGTGTAAATCCGCCCTAGGGTCCAAGTCGACAAGGCTCACAGAACCAGCAGCTGCTCCAGAGTCATTGAGTTTCCTCTTTTTGTTAGATGCTTCCAACTTTGTCATATTCAGGCTTAGGTTGTAGCAATACCTGGCCATCTCCTAGTCACCTCGGATGGATGAGATAGCATTGTCTTTATCAATAAACTTGATAAGGAGGTGTGGAGTTGAAATGACTGCCTCCATAGCATTCAGGGTGGGACGTCCTATGATGCCGTTAAATGGTGACTCGACATCGATTACCAGCACTCGGGATTTAACCGTTCTGGCTCCTGGCTTGCCTTCAAAAGAGATAAGGGTGTCAAAGTATCACTTTGTTGGTTGCTTTGCACCATTGAAAGCTGTTAGTTCCTGTGTGTAAGGCTGTAAGTCTGAGTCATTAAAACCCTTCTTTTTAAAGCAGTTATAAAAAATAACATCACAGGAACTTCCCTGGTCAACAAGGATTCTTCAGACGTCCTTGTTGGCTATGACTGCAATGATGACTACAGCATCATCTCCACCAGGAACGGTAGGGCCAAAATCCTCATCAGAGAATGAAATTACTGGAGCTTCAACCCCTCCTCTGTAAGGACGATTGTCTTTAACCTTTCCTTGTACAGACAGAATCATTCTATGATGATTCTTCCGGGCTGTAATTGAAACTCCTCCCCCAGCGAACCCTCCGGCGATCATATCAATGACTTCACGCCGGCCTTGACGCTGTTGTTGAGGTATGTTATCTTTATGTACTGTTTCATCAGTCATTACACCTTTTTGTTTCTCCATAGCAGAGAATTTTCTAACCGGATTACGGTTATCGTCATCCCCATCGTCTGAATCTCTTTCTCTTTTCTCATTCCGATCTGACCTGTCAAAGGATTTTTCTTTGAATAGGTATTGCTTTAATTTGCCTTCTCTAATTAGCGTTTCAACTGCGTTCTTTAGAGCTTGGCATTCATCAATGGAATGACCATTCTGTTCATGAAAATCACAATACTTACGGGGGTTCCCCGGTCTCTTCATAGGGGCTGGCCTTCTAATGCCATAGATGCTGAAAGCTGGCCATCCGACCTCTCTCAAAATCTGAGATGGCTTGGCTGATAGAGGTGCATAATGGCTGAAGGAATTAACACGCCTTTCTCGAGGTCGAGGAGAGGGTTGTGATTGGTGATTGGTGAATGGCCTCTCCATGCGTTCTGATCTCGTTTTCTCCTTACCCTTCTGGGGTTGGGAAGGTGGTGTTGGTGGCTTTTTCTTTGCAGCCATAGCTTCTAGGTGCATCTCTATACTCACGTACTTTGAGGCCTTTTTCCTGAACTCCTCAAATGTTATTGGTGGGCTCTTTGCTAATGAGAGAGCAAAAGCTGATCCTGGCTACAACGCCTCGATAACGATATGTAGCTTAATAGATTCTGTGAGGTTAGGAACCAGGGATGCTTCCTTGTAGAACCTCTTCAGGAAATCCTTTAAGCCTTCGTTTTCGCCTTGCTTAATTTGAGCCAAAGTATGAGATGTCCTGGGCACATCTTTAGAGATGACAAAGTGAGTTTCAAAAGTAGCTGCCATTTCAGCCCAAGAATCTATAGATCCAGCAGGTAGACCTTTAAACCAACCGAGGGCCTCTTCTGATAATGTCCGTGGGAACATTCGACACATCACATCTTCATCAGCCCCTAAATACATGGCTTCAAATACGTAAGCATCAAGATGCTTAGTAGGATCAGTTTCGCCATTATACTTTCTGATGGAGAGTGGCTGAGTGGTTTGAAGATGTTTGGGGATGTGGATGCTTATAAGCCTCCTTGAAAAAGGAACTTTGAGTTTGTAAGTTACCGGGGGTGCTGTAATTAGCTCCCTTCTTCCTCGTGTGGCTCCATCATCAGAATTGTGAGTTTGTTCTCTCCCTTCGAATGTGGGGATGTTTGAGTATTGGAGAGTTGTGGATTTTTCTCCATCGGTTGTATGGTGTGTCCCGCCAGTTTGGGATGTTGACTTCTCTCCCAAGTTCTGTCTTTCGCGTTTTAACTCTACTAACTCCTCCATGAATTTCCGTATCATCTCATCTCTTGGATCGGGTGCAGATACTTGCACCATTCTCCTTGAACTTTCAACAGGTGACTCAAAAACCAAGCGTCTGTTCGTTGGTTGTTCTTGAGCCGTCACATCTTCTACATGCCCATCAGATATGTTTCTTCCGTTGCCTTCCATGACGCAAGGTTAGACTCTATAAACGAGAGGTGGGAATAACTTTATCACGTCCCACTGGGCGTGCCAATGATCTATCCTGAACCGGGGTCTAGAGATCCGGTGTCAAGTCAATCATAAATAGTATGAAGATTTTGTGTAGAAGACCGGATGTATGAGTATCCAGTATAAATATCCGTTGTCCTTGTATAAGAAGGGCGGATTGGGCGTTCTGGAGGTCCTTCACACCGGCCTAACACGTTGATGTGGGCGAAAGGTGGTGTCACCTGCAAAGATTCTCTGACGCTCAAGTCAGTGATAATATTCCAAGTGAGGAATGTTTTCCAGAGAGTAATCGTAAGTAATTTCAGTCAAAAAAGATCCCTCCCCTCATTGATGAAGAGAGTTCATATACCTGATTGGCTCGAAATACGAGCGCATGTTAGTGGGGAACCACTAACCTCCAATAGCACTATATATTAATATTTTATTATGCACTTGCCAGCATGATTGGGTCAAGTGGCTATTTTATATTGAGCGTAGAGTGTATAGACTAGAATCAGGGGACAAGTTAATCATTCCCGTGAGCAGACTTTGGCTCGTAGTGCAGGGAATTATTGATCGGTCCCTGTAGCAATGCCTTTTGTCTTTTGCATAGTGACATGTGAGTTATCCGGTGTCATGGTGTTATCCTGGACAACCGGTATAGGGAGAGCGCCTGATACGGAATTAGAGTCCGGATGTATACCGATGACACCGGTCACACACTGGCGAATTGACTAAGACGTTGAAATATGTCTTGTAGGACGGATACCGGTATTGAGACCGGATCATAGGTATAATAATAATATTAGTTATAATGGCATAAAAACAAAAATGGTTGTTGCATCGGATTTATTGCATATGTTATATATATAGTAGATATACAAATCCTGACACAAGTGATACCTCTTGTCTATCAAAGCGCCAATGCAAATGTTGCATCATATGTTTTTGCCTTTATCATAATGTTGATGCAACGAAGTTCATTATGTCAGATTTTATGGTCAAAACATGTGTCCAAATTTAATCATTTCAATATTATATAAGATAACATTTCCCAAATGATACATACATATGTTTGTGTGCTCTACCTCAATACTGAACAACAGAGGTCATTGCGTCGGCTTCGTTGGTCATTGCATGAGTCTAGATTTAATCTTCTCACTCCATATAAGATAACCTTTCTAATATCATACATACATCTATGTGTGTGTTGTGTTAGTCATTGTGCCAGCTTTTATAGTCATTACATGAATCTAGAATTAATCTTTTCACTTATATATAAGATAACCTTTCTTGCATGGTACACACATCTATGTGTGTGTTGTGTTGTCTTTTTGTTTGTTGTATGGCTCTAGATTTAATGTTTTTAAAGTCATATAAGATAATATTTCTCACATGATACACACATATGTGTGTGATCACCTTTTGTAGATGATACATCTATCTATGTGTATTGCATTAGTTATTGCTTTAGTTTCTCTGGTCATTGCATGGATCCAAACTTAATCATTTTACTCTCGTATAAGATAACATTTCTTACTTGATACATAACAAAAAAGAATTTTCATAAATGGTTATTGTTTCAAAAAAAACTATATTTTACATGAAACAACTTGCAATGAAAAACCTAACAAAATTGGGTAAGAGAAAGAAAATCCTTATCAATTTTTAAATTTTGGTCGTAAAATCCTTATCAATTTTTAAATTTTGGTCGTGTTTAAATATTTCAACCCATTCTACCTTTTTCTTTGTGGTCCTATGCTCTTAAATATGCAATACACATCATTAACAAGCTACCTACCTATACTGTTTAACATTTCACATTTTGAAATATATATATATATATATACACACACACACACACATATAGGCTAAAATACCTTTTTAGCCATCTTAAAGTTTAGGGTTTAGAAAAAAACCCTAAAACATTTGCCCTAGACTTTTGGCCCTTAAAAAATTTTAGGGTTAATAAAATTAAAAAAATGTTAGGCTTGACTGTTAACTGATAAGGTGGCTAACGTCTGTGTCACCTCATCAGTGACACGTGATTGACAGATGGCAAATTTTTTAAAAATAAAAAAATAAAAATTTCATATCATTATTTACAATAATTTTCTTAAAAAAATAATTTTTTCCCTATTCTCTCTTCCTTATCATTTCCCTCACTTTTTCTCTCTAAATCCCTAACAAGATATCTAACCAAATTACCCTCTACAAAATCATTGTGAGCTCATGTTTTGAAGTTGAAGACTAAAAACAGTTGCAGAAACTTTTCTTTGTAAATCCTTTTTCCCAATTTTTCTTACAGGATGAATTTCTTCCTTTTCATTTATTAAACCATCAAAACTCTCCTTAGAAGCACAACTATCTAAAAAGGAGCAAGAATCCCCCGGACAATTAGACACATCCCCACCATCATCTGAAACCACATAATCATTGTTTGAATCATCGTCTGAATCATTAGAACCACCTTTTTTGACGTAACCCTTTTCCTAAAATTGTGTTTGTCGTTAACCTTTCCTCCCTTTACCATATGTTCTCACACACAAATAGAGAAACAAAACACAAATTTATCAAGAAACGAATGAGCTTTAAGGAAATGATAAATTTATCAAGAAAAGAAACAACTGCTTTTGGCCTCACTTTCCCCTAGCCAATCATATTCATACTTGGATTCAATACATTGTCGTTACCACTCCTTAAGATTTTATTATCATCCTCTCCCCAAAAGGGTGAACTCCCCCATAAGACACAGGAGAATTCCCTCCTATAGGGTTCTACCCTGAGGAAGCCTCAGGTCCACCACTAATACCTTTTTTGGCTCACCAAGTCTGACACATAGCTCTCTATTTTCTACTATCAAGAACACAATTGAGTCACCGATGATGAGTTTCTTCTCGTTAATAAAAGTACTCTAGCCAGTAGTCAAGAGATGCCGCCTTGGTGTGCCCCTATAGATGTGCTTGAATTTTCATGTTTCACCATGAATATCCTTGGCAAGGATGTTCTGAATAGAAGGCTTAGCTAAATAGTCCAAACATAGGAAAATTGTCTCAACACAGTACCTAGGAACAAAAAATCCCCCACCATTATTGGCATCAGATTGGGTCAAGGTTTGGTCAAATGAAGCAGGCTTCTCCTGTTGAGTATCAGACCCAACAATAACGGCAACATCACGGTCATAATCAGTATTATTGGGATTCATAGGAACAAGCCTAAGTTTTGCATAAACCTCATCAGTCTCAGGATCAACCATGTACTTGATAGCCCCAACCCTGCATGAAACACCCGTTCTATATTGTGTGCCTTTAGAGAGAGAAAGTAAGATCTGGTTAGGGATTTAGAGAGAGAATATGAGGGAAGACGAGGAAGACGGAGATAATGAAAGGACATAGATGATGTGGAATTTTTAATTTTTATTTTTAAAAAAATTTGCCACCTGTCAACCACATGTCATTGATGAGGTGGCACAGACATTAGCCACCGCATCAGTTAGCAGTCAAGCCTAACATTTCCTTAATTTTGTAAATCCTAAAAATTTTAAGGGTCAAAAGTCTAGAGTAAATTTTTAAAGGGTTTTTTCCTAAACCGTAGACTTTAAAGGGTTGAAAAAGTATTTTAGTTTATATATATATATATATATATATATATATACACTAGACCTATCTCTATACCCAGAGAAATGACATAGCCTTGAATCAGCGTTTACTGTTAAGCAATGATTCACCTAGTTCATGTTTCACTTCATATCTATTACTCTATATGTTTATAATGTATATAAATTCAGAAGCGTGAAATGATATTACCATATCAATTTTTCCCATTTTACCACGTGAAACATGAAATATTAAACAACAGTATCAATCTTAATTTTTTTTAGATTTGTCATTCTAAGAATTATTAGTACTTTATATTTTCTATATAAATAAATGTCTTTACACAAACAACCTAGTCTACTTACTCACAAAAATAAAAACATAAATATCTTATAAGTTCTCCTCTCACTCATGACTACTCCAGTTTCCCTTTTCCTCCACACCCTTTCATATTTCTTAACATTAATCCATTGCTAACAAAAATGACATTTCCCCATTAGTATTCTCAATTGTAACTCTAAATTCAATCCTTTGACGAAGAGTTATCCTTTTTGTATTGACATCTTCTATGTATTATCAATCTTCTCCCAATAAATATATGGCTAAACTATTGACGTTGTGTCTCAATTGTGACTTTCATCCACAACAAAGGTGTATAGGGACAAAAGTAAAGATCACTATAATCAATAACGATTCTCCTAGAAGTCATTCACTTATACATGTAAGAATCCTTTATCAAATAAAATGTAAATTCTCTATTTTGTTATGCATATGTGTTCATAATTGAGTTTCCATAACATATAGTCGTTAATCTTATGTCATACATGATGTTTTCTCCGTAATCTAAGTAATCACTTTATCACTTTTCTTTTAAATATATATCATTTAACATTATTTTTAATTAATGAGATCAATTGTCTAAGAGTCAATGCATTCAATGATAACTCTTAAAGACACTCTAAATTTAGTACACTTATTAGCAGCCAAGGTAATACAAAGGTAGACCATATTATACTCAAGGTATGCTTTTCTTTTACTATTTTGGGTATTTAAATTAACCATTTATATTTTAAAATTTTTAAATAATATATACAAATTATATACATAAACATAACTATAGATATATTTAAAAAATATTGATTTTCGATGTATCTCCATTATAAAAATAAAATTATTTAATTTAAAATTTTCTTCTAAATATATATATAATTACTTAAAATAATATTTATTATTATCCCTATTAAAAATAACATGTTAAAAGAAAATATAAGTAATAATTTATAAGGAAAATATATTATATCATGTAATTTTTTTTACATATAATTTACTTACAATTCAATATTACATTTAAATTTATGAATTGGATAATTAAATTCATAATGAATTTTAATATAATAAGTGTATACGCAACATTTATATTTAAATGTTACAATATTCATATTGTTAGCAATTATGTAAAAAATTAAGTTACGAAATTTATAACCAATTAATTATCAATTTATTTATCATTAGTTTTATTTTTAATTAATCATTAATTTCTTTTTAATTGTTAAAAATTTAAATTTAATCATTAATTGGTTCTCATTTATTATATGATATGAAGTTTTTCTTTTGTAACATATATGTACAACGTGAATATAATTCAATATCTTAATTTTTGTTAACGATTTAATATTTACATTTCATGATTTGGAGTAATTAAATCATACACTACAAAAAATATCTTGATTATTGACACTATTATTTTGATGGTCTTCAAAAACTGTAACAAATTAGTTAATTTCTAACGTTTAACTGACACTATTATGGTTTAGCGCTTGAATTTGGAATTTTATGGTTGATGGTGGGAATATATGTGAGAGTTTTCAGTTGAATAGATCTGATTGCTATCTATGGAGATAGAATGATGATTTTGAGGTAGAGAATTTACAGATCTATGAACAACATTGAGAGAGAACGTATTTGGTACACTATTCTTAACTTGTTGAAGATGAGTGTAACACCCCAGATTTTAAAGAAAATAAATTTATTGGATAATGATAATTGATTATTTATGGTCAAATAATCGTGGGAATTGTTTATGATTTATTGGAATCGGATAAGCTGAATTTAAGCCAGGATGAAATATGAGTGTCGGACCAATTATCTCCGATTGGGATGATATTGGTTAGGGCTGTTAAGAAAAATATTGGGAATCCGATGGTATATTCGGAATAATTTTTGGATATGGTATTAAGCCCAGACAATGATCCTGTTTATCATAAGACGATGAATATGTAATGGGGAATTAAAAATAAAGCCAAATGACCCATTTTTCCCTTCTTATTTCCGTCAGCCCTGGATTTTCCCCATAACTTGTACTTCACTTTTCCTTCTTCTATACTCTTCTCCTTCATTTCTTCTTCTTCTCTCCAAAAACCCTAAGCAAAAAGGGTGGTGGTTCTCTTCTTCTTCTCCCATTTTTGTCCTTGAAGAAAGCTTGGCGGAGCTTGGAGCTTGAAGTCTCATATTTCCTTCTTCTCATTTTCGTGTGGATTTCTCCTCTCTTGGAAAACTCTCTCATTCCTTCTCTTGAGGTAAGATCTTGCTGTTCCTCAAGAGTATGAACTATGGGTCTTTGAGTTTTTATGTTGGGAGAGTGATTTAAAGAATGTTATTGGGTTTTAATGAAAACCCTAACCCAAAAATTTATGGGAAATATGAGATATAAGTGGAGAAGCATTTATTGTGTTAAATTTTGGTAAGGTAAAATGATGTTATTAATGGTGAATGGCCTTTAATGAAGCTTAGTGGTTGTTGGGAACCATTAAAGTGGGAACCCGGTAATGGGTTTGGCAATAAATGTGCTTAATAATAAATGCAGACGCCTAAACCGTGGTGGTGGTGGCTGAACGAGTGAAATAAATGGAACTGAGAGATGCCGGAGAACATCGAGTAAATAAATATGAACGTTAGACCGATATGTTTGAATAGAAAATTGATTGTGTGATATATTGTGATGTAGGAATTAACCCCAGCTACGTGGCGGAATCTTCTGACCGCGATGAATACTACTTCTCTTGAGGTAGGAGGGGGTAACTTTTCTAAATGCATGATTTCATCTATTCTTGATGTGAAAATATGTGTATGTGATTGTGCTTGTTGGATTACCTGTGTGGACGATGTGATGATTCCATGATTAAAGTGCATTCAGAATGATTGATGTTATATGGCATGTATTTGGATGATAAATGTGTTATTGCCCTGAATTGAGGCGGAGTCAATGACCCGGTGTGGGATCAGCTACTAAAGTTAGTAGATGGTTAAGGCTTTATGCCGGTACTGTATGTATCCGGTATCCCAATGTGAGGGAAGACCGATTTTAATGTTTGATATTGTATTTGCTGAGTCTGTATTGTATACAGAATGAGTGAAGCTATATCCGTACTTTGGTACCGGTATAGAGACCGAATCAGATATTGTGTTGAAAATGCTGATGAAATGTCCTAAGATGGTTTGAGACCATGCTTGAATTAAAAATCAATGATGTGAAATATCCAAATGTCGTATATGTGAATTGACAATGTGATTGCCACTAACTGCCGATGTGTGTGAGTTCCAACGATGATTGGTAAAGATTGGGAATATTGAAATCCACTAAGTGGTAATTATGAACGGACAATTGATTGAGTGACATTTAGCATGCACAGTGTGAGAATGCATTGATTGGCATTTGCATCCATGACATATCATTCGCTGCTTATGTGGAATGTTAGGGTTTCCAATAGGCAGGTCCAGTAGGAGGGCGGCCCAGTGCACATGTATATTGTTATTGCACCCTAGTGATTCTGTGAATCATGAAGCCACCATTAGTTTGGTGACGAGGCACCCTATGTGGCAGGCCCTGTGGGAGGGGGGCTCTGTGATGAGCAGTTTACCTCAGTGTCCAATGGGGCACAGCTCCCTTGATGTGTGTTCGGGGGAGGCCCGTAGCACTTTAGCAAGTACGGCCATATTGATAATCCGCAGTCACGGGATGACTAGTGCTATAGATGCGCAAGAGCTGTTTGGTACCAGTAAAATATGATGTTGAACATGCATGCAATTAAATATAAGTGTACATATTTTAGTACTGCAGTAGGGGCATAGTAGCATACCTATGCTTGTCCCACAATTGATTATGTTGTTTTCCCATAGTCGGATCTGCACTTGAAAGTAATTCTATTGTGCATTTGCATATAGCTGAGATATGCCTAGTTGATAGCCAAGATGGCGATGGATGATTGTAGAGTAGAGAGAAAGTAAGCCGAGGTGCTAACATTATATGTGTGATGATTATTGAGAATGTTAAAGATATATTATGTATAATATTGCCTTGTGAATATACGGTGCCGAGGTGAATGATGTATCATGTGTGTGAAATCGTGATGTTTTCTTGAAAGATGAATATAATGCACACATGTATAAATCTTATCATAATGTATGACTTTGATTCATTTGGATTATGTTACTTACCTCCCTGTTGCCATTTTTAAGATTGATGTAGCTGTGAAGTGAAACCCTACTCTTTTTGGAGGTCGAGTGTTGGAGGAGGTAAATATGAAAAGAATGTGGGTGAGCCTTGGCCGGCCTATATATATTCATTTTGTATGGCATACGGTGTGTGTATGCTTATTATAAAATTAATTTGATAACGTTTGATTTTGGGAGATCATGTAGGAAAATTAGACCAGATGTGTATGGCTAATTTTCATTAATGACCTTGATAATGTATGAATGATATTATTATTATTTACGAAAATATATTTCTGTTGTTAAACAAACCGATAAGGTATCTTTCATTCTCTTTCTGGTGGATATTTTAATCACTCTTGAAATTATTTTAATCTTCCACTTTCCCCTTGTGACGGCCTTAAGTCCGGTCGTCCGAGGTGCACTCTGATACTGTTCTCATATCTTCATATATGAGATCGGTTATTCAATGATCTGGGGTAATTACTCAGCTTTATTTATATTGAATTTCTGCTACTTATAATTATTTTAAAATTTGCAAAAAATTTACCCCTGTTTCTGAAATAGGAAATCGGGCCGGGGTGTCACACGAGCCTCAAATGTTAACATGATTGAATTTTATCAATGCTATAAGGATCTAGTTTTGTGTTACAAATCAGATTAGAGATAAAGGACTCATATTCATCACTCAGATCCTCACACATACAATCAATGTAATCCTGACTAGTGATAGGTGATCCAATTGAACTTAACACATTTACAATCGTTTTCAGTTTGAGCAAATAATCAAAAACAGTGCCTGTTTCTTTCTTAAGACTCCTTAATTCCTGTCGAAGTTGATGAACCATAACTCTTGTGATCTTTTCAAAGTAGGCATGGATCTTATCCCAAAGTTAAAAGGCATGTGTGCAACCAACCATTCTGATTGAGAAAGACTCTAAAAGCAAAGCAAGCAACCGGGACATCAACAACTAGTCCTGTTGTTCCTATTTCTGATACTCTGAGTTTAGTTTTTCCACATCTTTATCACTTTCATTAAGGAACTTAAGTGGAATTTGGGGATTTACCACATGTCAATGAAACTTGTGCCCTCGTATAGCAGATTTAACTTGTTGTTTCTATATCAGAAAATTACGATCATTAAGTTTCATTGAAATCAGTTAGGAGAAGGTAACCACTGCCTACGATTTTGATCTGATTTTAGCTGTTGAATTTTCTTCTTGTGCATTATTTCTAATTTCCATCGGGAAGAAGGTGAAGAGTTTACCGCAGCTGTAAAGCTCTAATACCAACTTAGATAGATAGAGAAAAGAGAAGAAGTGAATGCAAAGAGAAAGGGAATGGCATTTTCAGTGAATGCATAATAAAGATGTTTCTATTCAGTGTGTAATTTTGATACAAGTGATAGGAATTATACACAAGAATATTAGCTAGCTATGGAGTTACAAATGGTGCCCTTTTCTAACAACTTTGCTAACTCAGCATAACAAACTTGGCTAAGTTAGTTTATTCTACACTAACAATTTTGCTTTTTAAACACTTTGTTAATTTTGACTTTTTAATTTTTCTTCAACATACATTAAAATTCTTTTTAAATATATTTTGTCTCATTCAATAATTTTCTATCACATTTTCCCCTTTACGTTGCTTACCACACATTTTCCATATTCTCCTTCTTTGAAACTTCTCCTTGAGTAAAGTGCTTATTCTTTTTCTTCCTTGGTTAAAATCCTAATTGATTCATCATGGGTTAGGCAATTGAAAAAATGGTGTGATTCAGCTTCTTCTTCACTACCAGGTAAATTTCCTTTTCTCCCCTTTTCTCCGATAGTCCTTGTTTTCACTATTTTTAGTTTGTAAAATTTGAATTGTGAGTGTGGGATGGTAATTAATTAACTAATTTGTGTTGATTTTGGTTTTTTTGGAGTTTATATGTCATTTTTCTTTTTGAATGGTGAGAAACATTGGAGTTAGAATGTTAATTTGAGTTTTCAAGAGTTGTGTTTGTGTTATATTTTTATGTGTTTCTATGAATGAAACATATAGCTGTTGCTGATAAAAATGATGGATTAGTATGTAGAGAAAATATTAGATGAGAAACAGCAAGGCTTCTTCCATAAAACAAAGACAAGTTCAGATTTATTCAATTAATATGTGTCCCTTTATGATTAGTTTGGATCAATAGTTCCAAATTATGTAATGGAGAGTTTAGTCGTTCCTCGAATAATCATATTTCATATTATTTCATTAGATCTCAAACATGATTCAGATGCTTTGTTTGTAGTCATAATCAAGGCATCTGTACGTAATTTGTCATCGAAATTACATGGTATTTAACTAGAGTATATGATATACCACTATTATATGTCTAAATGTATATATGTTACTACATAGGTCGTGGCCCAAATCCTGTACCCTTCTCTGTTACCTCAACAAAGTTATTTCCAGGGCTAGGTTCTTGTTAATTCATTCATTGATTAACTTAAGTCAATAATCAATATTCTTGTGCAAATTATGCATCATTCCTTTATATGTTTAGAGTGGCTGTTAACTTTTCATAATATATAGCCAAAAAGGCTTATGTGATTATATTCTCATAGGCTCCAACACATACTATCTTTGGTTAATTAATTTAGAGAATATTAGAATATATAGGAACAAGCTTATTTTTGTTCTTTTTCTTATGCAGCCATTTTAGTTGTATATCATCAATACAGTAAATTAATAATCTAATTCAACAAAACACAAAAACATAGAATAAAGCTGCAACAGAGCAGAATTCAAAGGATACATAGCATATATCATTGTCCTAGATGGGAGATTAAGGGGGAAGGATAGCTTTTCTTGGTAGTTAATGCAAATGCATAGTGAAAAACAAAACTTGTAAATTCAAACAGATATGATATGCTATGTGTATGTAAATATAATATCATAATCCCATGATCCATGCCTTATTTGATTCTCATTAAACTCAACATCAATAGAGATGAAAAAGACAAGCATTAAACTTTCCTAAAGGGCAGATTCTTCATGTTAAAAGTCTCCAGGTTCCTAGTTTCTTTCTTGTGGTATAATGTAGCCTCGAGTTCCTAATTTCATGTTAAAATTACAATCGGTGAGGGAATCAGATGACCTATACCCACTTCACATTGGTTCATCTAACCTTTGTTCAAACCTTTCTGTGAATGAAATGGAATGGACAGAGAGGTGATATAATTGATAACGTTTTGTCTTTCTTTCTCTATTTTGCTTAAGAAAGGAAAATGATTGTATGCATAAACTTTGAAGCTTCAATATAATTTCAACATTTTATTTTCTATGATGAGAAAATATTTATAATTTCTTTAAAGAAATTGATGGTTCAGAGTCAGACTTAGAAAGAGAGGTTGAATAAGTCACAGACTCTTTTCATGGAATGAACCAATTTAAATACCGATAATCAAACTTTAAAGAGAATGAAGGAGAAAGTAACATAGAGAGATTATACTAGTTCACTTCCAACGTAGAAGCTACGTCCAATCCCTTTAAACTTGAAGGATTTCCATTATTGTAAAATCTCCTTTATAATAATAGCACCATACCAGTGCACTAAGTATTCTTGACTCAAGCCACTTCTGGCTTAACCTAAGTATTCTTTCAACAAGTCACTCCTGACTCAATAACACAAGTATTCTTTCAAAAGCCTCTTCAGTCCAACAATGTTTCCCACACTAAAAACTAAGACTGGTAACACACCAGACTTTACAATGTGGGTTTGAAAGAGTGAGAAAGTATCTCATAGAACTTAGTGTTTCAAGATATACAATGAAGAGAGTATACACTAAGTTGAAAAGACACAAGATCAAGGTCTACTAGAGGCATAACACATAAAGAAGATCTTTGTCTTTTGAGAGACTTTTAGATTGGTTGCAAAGAAAGAGAAGGCGATGATCTTTTTACAATGACTCTTGTAACTTCATTTCTTGTTGTATCTTTGCATCAATCTTCTGAAGAGTATTTATAGGAAGCAAATGGTAACTGTTGCTGCCTTTTGAAAGGAGATATATCCGTTGGAAATCCTGTAAAGGAGTTATGCTTAGAGCTTTGAGAGGTACCAGACTTTTGTTGATCTGACAATATGTTTAAAGAGTCTGATACCTGGCTTCTTCTGTTCTTGCATGAAAATGGTTCCTTATTGTTGCTACCCAATTTTGTCTGGGTCCATTTAAAATTTCCAAAAAAATAAAAAAAGTAAAAAATAAAAAATAATTTATTTTTTAAGAAAACGTGAACCTGTGGGCTTGTTTGAATTTCAAATTATTGATCCAGGCTTTGATTTTTAAATTTTAAATCCTTACCAGAACCATAAATTTTTGAACTTCTAGACTTAGAAAATTTTAAAACTCAAGAAAGGAGTTTAAAATTTAAATTTCATGAGGGATAAGATTTCAGAGAAAGAAAGAGATGGAGTTTTTTAAATAGAGTGAGATAAAGTTTCTTAAATAAATGAATATATTATATAGAATGTGATAAGGTTTTTTTAATTATAAAAATCAAATTCAGATTTTAATTAAGCTAACCTTATCTATATGTTTTGAGATAAGGTTGTTATAAAGTTGAAATCAGTTTTTTAAACTATATATATATATTATAAAAGAAGATTGTTAAATCAAATTATATTATATAATATATTAGCACGCTGAAAAGATGGAATTCATGTAAAGGAAGCATTAAATTAATTAGGATATTCATTATTATATTTAAAAAACGAAAGATTAGATTAAATTATTATTATATATATATGTAATGCTATTGAAAAGAAAAGGGATCCCAGTACGCTAAACACAGAAAAGGCATCAGGGGTATTATATTTGTATATAAAAATAGAGAAAAAAACAGAAGCAAAAAAAGATAAGGTATGCAACAGCAAAATTTTTTCAATTGGCTATATATATAGCACGTTCACGTTAGAGAAAGGGAGGCACGTTAAGAAAAAAGAATTGAATAGAGGCTGAAAGAAATTTTTCACACAAGCCATCAGGTGGTTCAAGACATTCACGTAATATTTTTCACGTAATAGCACAATAGGAAGAGCAATTGAAATCAACAAGAATAGGTATTTGTTCTTTTTCCCTTTTACTTTCTTGTTCAAATTCATTTGTGATTTTTTTTGTTTCCTAGAAATCATAATAGGCTTGATTGAATGTATGAAGCCTTTCCACATCTAGAAGAATCTTAATAATCAGTAGTAGAGGGTACCCATTAATGTTTGCTACCAAATTAGAGAATAAAATTAATGTTGGTATGTGCCTAAAATTAAAATTTGTATGTTAGGGTTAATTTAGACAAGATACCTTGTTAACCTATGTTTAATTTTTATATCACAAAGTATTTTGGTAGTACTAATAGGTAACGGAAATTAATACATTCACATTAGGGATCAATTCGGATGAGACGTCTTGTTGGTCTAACTTTTTGAGTAAAATAAATATATAAAGAGCCTCAAAATTAACAGAGACCTTAAAAAATATTTTCATAACAAATTTAGGGACCTTATAGATTTTTTGGGCGAGACGTCCTGTCAATCTATGTAAAATTTCCTAAAATAATTTAGACCATAAAACACTTTAATAATATCTATAATATAATAAAATCAAAATATCTTTATAGATTCTTTAGACGAGACGTCCTGTTAATCTAGGTCTTCAAATAAACTTTTCATTCTCAAATTAACCTAGACTGTTAAGTTTCCCTTTTAAAAAATATAATAAAATCAATAAAACCTAAGGATTTTTTTTTTAAAAAAATATAACTTACGTCGCGTTTTTTAAAATAACCCAAAGAACTACGTAACCCTGATTTCCCCTAACTCTTGGGGAATACGTAGGAGCGGGAACAATTATTCCTGTCGAGCCCAAATTTTAAAAAATATATATTTCTTTTACTAGTAAAAATAAAATCATCATGCTTTTAACGATAACTCGATTAATTTGGACGAGACATTCTGTTAATCGTAAAGTTTATAATTTTAAAAATCATTAAATCAACAATAAATCCATAAGGCATCTCTAAGAAATTTAAATTAAAAAGTAGTAGGATTATTCGAATTTAAACAATTTAGGGTAACCGTTTAAAACGGACAGTGTGGGGTGCTAATACCTTCCCCACCTGTAATTAGACTCCCAAACTTAAAATCTTAATTTAGGACCAGTACCTTCATGTTAAGGTTTTTTTTCTGATGTTTTACCTTAAAAACGTTAGTGGCGACTCCACGGTTTCCGGAGGAAACTCGGGAAACCCTATTTTCTTTTTACGGTCGGCCTCCCGCCGCGATTTAGGTCGCGACACTTATGCAGCGTTGACAAATAAAGTTGTTTTCTTGCTTTATTTGATTGGAACAGAGAGAAGAAGATAAAATTGTAATCCTCTGAAACTGATCTGACACACATGCTAACTTGCGTAGAGGATTGTGTTGGGATCTTCGAGCATTGAGTTGGCTGCTTTGTTGATTTGTTTCTTGTTCTTTTTAGTGATAAACACATTTATCTTGATAAGTGTCCAAGACATCATGAAAATAGATTTTGGAGTAACGTTCTTCTTTAAGATTGATTGAGGATGCCCAAAAGTCTGATTCTTAATATTCATTAGAACATAGGACTAGTGCATTTGTATCAGACTTTTTAAGGTCTAACATAGTGTTGTTTGCTAGATCAGACTTTTGTTGATAATAACTCCCCCTATGTTTTGCAACCTGAGTGGTTCCTGAAATACTTAGACAAATAGGTTAGATTACATAAGAGCAGACTTCATTTGACCAACCATTGATGTTTGTTATTAACAAATCCAAGTCTAAAAATAGTGCGTAATTTTGAGGTCTGATCAAGTAATAACTTATTGTTTATTTTCAAATCAGACTTTTCTTCAACAGAAATCAAAACTATTCTCCTACATGGTAGAAGTTTTAGACTCTTTTCTTCTCTCGCATTATTTAAACTAGAGTTTATGTCTAACTTATTTTCAGTATCTAGGTGGAGATTACGTTCTTCATATATTACAACTTTCAATAAAAGGTTATCATCCTTATATAGAGTTACAAACGTCTTATATTTTGGGTGAAAATGTTGATTCCTCAAACAGTTATAGGAGCACAGGATACTTTTTAAACCAAGATCAACAGTATGGTTATATTCTCACATTCTTTACCCTGTAAGAACATGAGAATCATTTTTTCATTGAAACACAAATGACCCACAGTTTAGAAAATTGTAAAAGGAGAATTAATTAGACTTTTAAATCATTCTAGATTCAGAGCAAGTGAAATCAAAACTTTATCTTTCCCTTCTACTTTCAATTCCCATCTAATAATCTACCTACTCATTTTATTTTCAGGTTATATTTGTAACACTGTTTGTTTTGTAGGAGAGTAATAAAAAGATTTTTTATGAGAATTTTTATTATTTCTCATGTTTGATTATATTTATTTTATTAGATCAAAAATATTATAAATAATTTCACTTTAAGTATTTAATGTGTGCAAGATTAAACACCAATTTGTTGTATGTTAGTCTTCACATTCAATATAAATGCATAATTCTCCAAGCCAAGAGAGAGAAATAAAATTTACATGGAATTGTTTAGAGTTGATCCAATAATTATTTGCTACTATTTCATATGCTGCAGTAAATTTTAATGTTGTATATGTCATATCTTTTATCTTTAGAGGGTATCATACTTATTTATATGAATTCATTTTTTAGTTATTGCACTCTTTAGTCATTGATGTGAAATTTTCATTGTTCAATTTATTTGTATAGTCACCAAAAATGGATAAATTATGGATTGATATGCCACGAAACACGATTGAATATCTGGATGGGCTGGACAAATTTTTGGATTTTGCATTCAAGAAGCGATCTGTTAATGGTGTAATAAAGTTTCAATGTCCTAAATGTCACTTTGATAAGTGGGAAAGTAGAGGTGTAGTACGTGATCACTTAATTTACAAGCAATTTCCAAAAAATTATAAAGTTTGGGTATGGCATGGTAAAATATATGAGACAATAAGATCTACGAGCCCTCAAGTAATACAAGATCTAATTCAAATTGAAAATCTAGTTTTGGACATGTTAAATGAAGCATCTGGGATTAATAGATCACACTCCGGAACCCCCATCCCTAGATGAACCCCAAGTGTTTATAGATACTATGCCTAAAGAAGAGCATAATGAGATTGTTGATTTGGTTAGAGATGGTAATGAATAATTGTATAATGGCTGTCAAAAGTACTCAAAATTGTCTATTTTACTAAGATTGTATTTATTAAAGTTAAGAAGACTTTAAATAATCTTAGATTTGTTGATAACTAATATTACGTATTCTAATTTAAATCAAGCCATATCTAGTTATTATTTGAAATATTGTCTAAGTGTTTCAGGACATAAGGCTTGAATTATAAAACAAGAGGGGAGTTCATGCAACCAAAAGTCTGGTATAAAGGGCAACACTAGCTTAAACAAGCAACAATGTAAAAACTTACATTCCTCTCAAAAAAAGTAATAGAGTCTAGAAACTCGCTTCAAAAAGGAGTTCATCACATTTGGACTTTTACCATACCCAAACCTGAAGAGTCATGCTTCATGCAAGCATCAGTGGGCAGTTATCCTACAAAAGCTCTAGCAATCAGATCTTGTCCTCATTCAAGTATCAAGCTTCCAGACCTCAAGAAGCATCTGAACTTTTCTATGATCAGTAGTCTCATCATCAACACCTTAAAGTTCACCTGACCCAGAATCATTTCAAAGGCTCTCTGTGCACAAGTCTGGTCCCATGAACACTGAACGATCTGAAGCCATCTCCATCAGAGCGTGAAGAATAGATTCTCTAATCCAAGCAAGGCAGATCTTGATTCATCCTAAGGCATCAAGTCTTCACCTTGTCTTATGCATTCAAAGAACCTTTGAACAAGAATCTTCTTTTTTGGTGAAACATTTACTACCCTTACCTTGCCTCTATACATGCAAGTCTCGAAAGATCTCTACCGTATGCTCAGTATACAAAATGACTTTCTCTGACCAAAAGCAACTATTTGTTAAGCAAAATCTATCCTCAACAGTTGTGTTATCCCTCAACGGTCATCTAACGGATCTGTCTCTCTCTCAGTTTCACCTCTAGAAAAAAATCATATAAATTACAACTCTTTCCCTCTTCACGAGTACTAATAATGGAATGAAAAATAGAGTGAAAAATAAGTGATGAGAGTTAAGTGTTAAAAAAAGAGAGGTAGAGTGAAAAAGAAAATATGAGAAGATATGAGAGATGAGTAATGAGAGTCGTATGGTGAACATAGAGAAAAAAAAAAGAAAAATGACACATGCTAACAAGAGAAGAAAAGAAATAAAAAAATGCCATTAGAGAAAAAGAAAGCTCACTATGTGCATATCACACTTATGCTTCAAAAGCCATAGTACCCAAGTCACAAGACACCCAATCAATTCATCTCCTCTGTGAGTTCATTGTCTTTGACTAAGCTTTCAGACTTAGTATGTATCTCACTTATCGTATACCTTCCACTTATACTAAGTCATATGTAAAAATAACCCTCTCTTTATTTATACAAGTTTGTTGATCAAACTCTTTACTTAGCTTAGCTAAGTCAAAAGGCTTATTAATCCTTTTTGCATTAATTCTTCCAAATCTTTGTAAGTACAGGTCTGGTAGACCTATTGGAAAACATTATTGGCCTGAAGAGGCTTTGAAAAGAATACTTAGGTTTGAGTGAGGAGTAGCTTGTGAAAGAATACTTGGATGTTCCCTAGGAGTAGATGTTCAAAAGAATACTCAGTTTGAGCCATGAGTGGCTGGTTTCAAGAATACTCAAGGGCACGTGGTGTGCTTAAGCCAGCAGTGGCTGGATTCAATAATACTCAAGGGCACGATTTGTGCATCTTACGTAAAAAGAATAATTTTACATAATGGAAAAGCTCTTCAAGTTTGAAGGTACTAGATGTAGCTTTTGTGTTGGAAGTAAACCAGTATAAATATCTTGTGTGTTGTTTCTATCCTTATCTTTTATAAGAGTCTAATGCTCTCTCGTCCATCTTCTCTGGATTGCCAATAAACGTGGTCTTAATTATACCAAGATAGACATTTGCCCAAGAAATTGTATGTTGCATAAGGGAGATAATGAAAGTTTGGAGATTTTATAAACATTGTGAAAAGTCTAGATGGAAGCCAAAAGGCAAAAAAAAGCTACTAGCAAAGGTTTTACATAACTTTCCATTAAAACCAAGGTTACAAAGGTTATTCATGTGCTCTAAAATAGGAAAATCCATGAGATGACATGCCATAGGGAGTAATCTAGATGGACTTTTAAGGTATTCAAGGGATGCTGAAGCATGGAAAAATTTTGATCAAATTCATCCTAAATTGGCTGCAAAGTCTCATAATGTACGCCTTGGCCTAGCTACTGATGGCTTTAATACATTTTGAACCATGAGTAATAGCTATAGTATATGGTCGATGATTCTAATTCCATATAATCGCCTACCTTGGGAGTGTATGAATTAATAAGTAGCCACTTTCATTTTTTATGTTGTTGATTTTCTGGTTTTGGTTATGTTTTTGCTGTCAAAATTATTTAGTAGCTGATAAGTCTTGAAAAGACTTAATTATTTCACCTTTTTATTTAACATTATTCAGTAATCATTGGTTAGTTTGTTAGTATTATTTAATAATTTGATAACAATTCGTATTTTAGTTATGAATTTCAAAAGTACTTCATTTATGTAAGAAAATGATTGAAAATATTAATTAGTTAAGGAATTTGGAAGTGTTTATAAATTCACTAAGCAGCCAGCGTATAAATGCTAGGCAATTATCTGTTTAATAGTGTAGGAACAGGGCGTACTCGAGAAAAGAAGACAAACCCGAGTAAACATTACAAAAAGCCGAGCAAGAAATTACAGAGCCGAGTGTTTTTTACGTAAATCCGACTGAAGGAAGTTCACAAGACCGACTAGGCGAGACTTCAAAGGGTTGACCGAAAAGAATTAACAAAAAGCTGACTGCAAAGATTTCCAAGATATCGACTCCAAAAGAGAACAAGGAACCGATTGAAAATAAAGGGAAAAACCCGAGTGTCCACTTCAGAAATGCTGATTGAAAAGATAATTCGCTTAAGCGATCGTTTAATTCGCTCGGGCGAGGGTCAAAGTTCGCTCAAGCAAAGCAAGCCTACGCTCAAGCATGACCTCAAAACATCACCTTTCGCTTAAGCTACTCTATCACGCTTGAGCGAGAAAGCCATTCTGCATTACATATTTTCACTTCGCCCAAGCTTCGCCATAACGCTTAAGCGACACAACAACACTGCAGTACAATTCTCGAGCTCGCCCAAGCGAGAGTTAATCAGCTTAAGCGAAAACCTAGCAGCTGAAGCGAAAAAGCAGTAACTTAACCCTGTTTCTTCCTTCCAACAACACACACCTGGTGCAGTACTGTTTTCGCTTCCATTGCCTTCTTCTCCACTGCTGCAACCTTAGTAACTTAAGTAGTAAACTGTCAATTAGCTGGTGCTGCGCTGTAAATTAGCTAAGGCTGAGCTGGATCCTGTTAAGAGCTGAGCTGTAATTTAGTTACTCTGTAAACTGTGTAACTAGTAGTTTAGTCGTTAACTTAAGTTTTCTAAGTTATTTTTGCTAAGTTAGTTAAGTTAGGTAAAAACATATATATAGGTTGTACATATTATGTAAAGAGGGGAGGAACGCATACACAGATACGAAATAACAGAACGGAGAACATTCATTACACACTTCGAACATCTCACTACATATTTTTCTCTCTCTAATACTCTCCTCCATGATGTTCCACAATCCTTCGATGGAACCGAAGTCAATGGAGTTCTAAATCCCTAAGGTTGGGATTGCGAAGGTTAGCAATGGAGTCTTGAAGCTGTGAGCAAGTAGATCGGCTTCTAAGATCCTGAGGCGAACAAGCTGAGGAGTGGAGCAGAATTGCTGGATTGACAAATCCAGAACCGATGAAGAACTTCACCAGTGAGGAATCATGGCTGAAGCTTAGGTAACTTCCAGCTTTCTAACTAGTTCAGGCCTAATCAATTTAGGTGAATAGTTAGAGTTCAACCTCCAATTTCGCATTATATTCTTAGGTTAATCGAGCACTTAAGGAATTAAGGTTCATTGCTTAAGGATTAGTGTTTTTCACCTAAGGAATTAGGGAATAACCACAAGCGGATTGTCCTCTAGATTGTGAAGTTCGATTATACTTATTTGTATGTTTCTTGAGGAAATTGTGAGCCGAAGCAATCCTGACCTGCTTTCTTTTAATCACTTTTCATATTCATCTTAACTCTGTTTCTGAAAATACCAAAAACAACTAGAAAACAGTAAAATCATAAAAACTGAATGAACTACCTGTATTTCGTGTTGGTTCAGCTTGTACTAGTCCTAGATTGAGGTACTTACCACAATCCCTGTGGGACGATCAAATACACTACAATTTTAATGACTGGTGCGCTTGCCAAAGTGTAAATCCGAGAGTCACATTTTGTTTTACTAAGATTTTCATATCAAATTAATGACTCGGGAATTTAGCATCAAGTTAATGGCGCCGTTACCGGGGATTGTTGAGTAATATCAATAATCCTTGGACCGTACTAGACTGAACCGTTTTACTTTTGTTTGCATTTAATACGTAGTTTCAATTTTGTTTTTAGTAGTAGTAGTTTGTCATTTTCGTATAGATTTAGTCGTAGCTGTGAATTGTTCCTTTGTTTGACATTTGTTGTATGCAATCAAGGAGCAGAGGAGAACCTTTCTTCTTTGATCCTGACATAGACTTGTTAGAACGTAGATTAAGAAAAGAGAAAAAGCAAAAAGAAGAAAAAGATATGGAACAAAGGAGAGTTACACTAGGTGACTACTCCAGGCCGACTGAAGAAGGATCGCAATCTAGCATCCTTAGGCCACCAATTTCAGCAAATAATTTCGAACTAAAACCAGCTTTACTGCAGTTGGTAAGAAATGAACAGTTCGGAGGAAGTGAGGTTGAGGATCCAAATTTGCACCTAGCAACCTTCCTCCAAATCTGTGACACGGTAAAAATGAATGGAGTCCCTGACGAGGCAATCCGACTGAGATTGTTTCCGTTTTCAGTGAGGGACCGAGCAAAAGCCTGGTTGCAGAGTCAACCGAGAGGCAGTATTTCAACTTGGGAGGACTTGCAACAAAAATTCTTGATTAAATATTTTCCTCCCTCTAAATATGCAAAGTTGCGCAATGAAATCACATGTTTCCAACAAAGAGAAGGTGAGTCTTTGATGGAAGCATGGGATCGGTATAAAGAAAGTTTGAGAAGATGTCCTCATCATCAAATTTCTGATGTGCAACAGGTAACTATTTTCTATAATGGTGTCAGGCCAGCTACCAGGGTCCTGATTGATGCCTCAGCTGGAGGTTCATTAACAACAAAAACTGTAGAAGAAGCCATAGAGCTGATTGATGTTATGGCTTCTAATGAATGCTTGATTAGTGAGATGAGCCAAGTCCCTAAGAGAGGGATATTAGAATTAGAAGCACAAGATGCTTATCTGGCTCAAAGTAAACTGATGACTCAGGCTCTGGAGAAACTAAGCATACAAATTTCAGAACTCCAAAAGCCGAGTCAGGTTTCTATGATCAGTTGTGACTTTTGTGGTGGAGATCATGAGAATGGATTGTGTGATCCAAATGTGCCTTCCGAGCAAGTGAATTATATGGGGTAGCAACAGTATCAAAGGAATTATCCTTCTAATTCCTTTAATCCTAATTACAGGAATCACCCCAATTTTTCCTGGCAGAAAGATCCACATCTGAATCAGAACATCCCACCAAGTCAACCCACAAATAAACCACAACAACCTTCTCACCCCCTGTCAAGGAAAAATCCGAACTTGAGAATGTACTTTCTCAGTTTATCCAGGCCACTCAGGCCAGTGTTAAGAATCAGGAAGCGTCCATCAGAAATCTAGAAAGTCAAGTCGGACAGCTTTCTAAACAATTAGCTGAGAGGCAAGTAGGCAGTTTCCCTGGAGATACCGAGGTAAATCCAAGGGAACATTGCAAGGCCATAATTACTAGGAGTGGAAAAATTATTTCTCCATCTCCGAGTCAGGAAATAAGTTCAAAAAAAGAAAAAGGAAAAGAAATAATACAAGAAACCAAGCAGGATAATAATGAAGTAGAAAATAAAAATGAAATAGAAAAAGAAAAAGAAAATAAAGTCCATCAAAAGAAGAAGAAAAAGGTTGATCTGATTTTGGAGGAAGCTTCTAAGCTGACTCCTGAAAAACTGAGGAATGCTCTATTTCCACATAGGTTTAAAAAACAAATAAAGGAGCAAAAGTTTGCTAGGTTCTTAGAGGTTTTCAAGAAACTTCACATCAATATCCCTTTTGCCGAGGCATTGCAGGAGATGCCTTCTTATGCAAAATTTTTGAAAGAATTATTATCTAAAAAGAGGAAGCTTAAGGGGGACGAAATGATTACTCTCACTCAAGAGTGTAGTGCAATCATTCAAAAGAAACTTCCCCAAAAGCTAGAGGATCCTGGATCTTTTACAATACCATGTGCAATTGGGGATATTTATGTAGGAAGTGCTCTCTGTGATCTAGGAGCCAGTATAAACCTGATGCCTCTATCTTTGATGAAAAAACTGGGAATTAATGACTTGCAACCGACTCGCATGTCCTTGCAGTTGGCTGACAGGTCCATTAAATATCCCCAAGGGATGCTGGAAGACTTGTTAATGAAAGTAGATAAATTTATCTTTCCAGCAGACTTCATAGTGTTGGATATGGAAGCTGACCGAGAGATCCCTTTAATCTTAGGTAGACCCTTCCTAGCTACTGGCAGAGCATTAATTGATGTAGAAAAAGGTGAACTCATGCTGAGAGTTCAGGAGGAGCAAGTAACATTCAATGTCTTCAATTCCATGAAACATCTGACTGAAAGGATGGATTGTTTAATGGTTGAAGAGATTAAAAGCTACCACACTCCAATGCTTTTAAAAACTAAGGAAGAGGCCCTACGAACTTTTTTAGAGGATGACTTTGACTTCGAGACTGAGGAGTTAAATGACTCTCACTCGGAAATATTGAGCCTACTGGAAGTATTAGAAGTAGGTGATTGTGAAAAAGAAAAGAAAAATAATTTGAAAGATGCTGAAGCTGAGAAAGGAAAGGAATTTTCTGAAGAAAAATGTGATTTAAAACCTTTACCTTCTCATCTGAAATATGTTTTCCTGAGAGGAAACGACACTCATCCTGTCATTATTAATGCCGACTTAAAAGAAGAGGATGTGAATAAACTAATTGGGGTATTAAAGGCTCATGAATCTGCGATTGGCTGGAATATTTCTAACTTGAAGGGAATCAGTCCATCATTTTGTATGCACAAAATTCTGATGAAGGATGACTATTCCCCTGTAGTACAACCACAACGCAGACTGAACCCCATTATGAAGGAAGCGGTAAGGAAGGAAGTGGTCAAGCTCCTAGATGCAGGAATCATTTATCCTATCTCGGACAGCACTTGGATCAGCCCGGTCCAAGTGGTGCCCAAGAAAGAAGGAATGACGACTGTAAGAAATGACCAAGGTGAAGTTATTGCCACCCAGGCCACAACAGGCTGGAGGATGTGTATTGATTACAGAAGGCTGAATGACTTCACTCGGAAAGACCATTTCTCCCTGCCATTTGTTGACCAAATGCTTGAGAGGTTATCAGGGCATGAGTACTATTGTTTTCTTGATGGGTACTCGGGTTATAACCAAATTGTGGTTGACCCAAAAGACCAAGAAAAGACTGCATTCACCTGTCCTTATGGAATTTTTGCATATAGGCACATGCCGTTCGGGCTGTGCAACGCTCTAGCAACCTTTCAAAGGTGCATGCTGGCAATTTTTGGGGATATGGTGGAAAAATTCATTGAAGTGTTTATGGATGACTTCTCGGTATTTGGAAGTAATTTTGATTCATGCCTCAGCAACCTATCTAAGGTGTTGGTGAGATGCCAAGAAACTAACCTCGTCCTTAACTGGGAAAAATGCCATTTTATGGTTAAGGAAGGGATAGTCCTTGGCCATAAAATCTCTGCTGAGGGCATTCAAGTGGACCGAGCCAAGATTGAAATTATTGAAAAACTTCCTCCTCCAATCAATGTGAAAGGAGTGAGAAGTTTTCTAGGATGTGCTGGCTTTTATAGAAGGTTCATTAAAGATTTTTCAAAAATAGCTAAGCCTCTGACTGACTTACTGGTGAAAGATCATGTATTTGCGTTTAATGAAAACTGTGTCAAGGCTTTTGAAAAATTAAAACAAAATCTGATTTCAGCTCCGATCCTTGCAGCACCTGATTGGTCTTTACGTTTGAATTAATGTGTGATGCAAGTGACTTCGCAGTCGGAGCTGTACTGGGTCAGAAAGTAGGAAAATTAACTCATGTAATTTATTATGCTAGTAAGGTGTTGAATGAAAATCAAATACATTACACCACTACTGAAAAAGAAATGCTTGCTGTGGTGTATGCATTTGATAAATTTCGTGCTTAATTGATTGGGGCCAAGGTTATTGTATATACAGACCACTCGGCAATCAAGTATTTACTAGCTAAGAAAGAGTCTAAACCGAGACTGATCAGGTGGGTTCTGTTGCTCTAAGAATTTGATTTAGAAATATGAGATAAAAAGGGAGTAGAGAACTTAGTTGCAGACCAACTGTCTCGTCTGGAAGGTGAGTCAGATTCTGTCTTAATAAAAGAAGAATTTCCAGATGAGAAGTTGATGACAATTATAACCGGGCCATGGTATATGCTGATATGGCCAACTTTAAAAGTGCCTCGGTGGTACCCGAGGGTTGGATATCCCAAATGAGAAAAAAATTCTTTCATGATAGTAAAAACTTCCTTTGGGATGATCCATTTCTGTTTAAAATAGGAGTAGATGGATTGATCAGGCGGTGTGTGCCTGAATCCGAGCAAGAAAGGCTCTTGTGGCATTGCCACGACTCCTATTATGGAGGTCATCATGGTGCCTCCCGCACAGCAGCAAAAATCTTACAGAGTGGCTTTTATTGGCCAACTATCTTTCAAGATGCTAAAGAATATGTTAAAAGGTATGATAAATGTCAAAGAAGCGGAGGTCTCTCTGCTAAAGCTGGCATGCCTTTGACAAACATTCTAATTGTGGAATTATTTGACGTTTGGGGTATCGACTTCATGGGACCCTTTCCTAAGTCGTTCTCCAACGAATATATTCTTGTTGCTGTAGACTATGTCTCCAAATGGGTGGAGGCAATTCCAACCAGAACCAATGATGCACAGGTGGTGCTTAGGTTCATCAAGAAGAATATTTTCTCTAGGTTTGGAGTTCCGAGAGTAATTATTAGTGATGGGGGTTCACATTTTTGCAATAAGATAATGGAGAAAGCCCTGCGTCACTATGAGGTGTTACATAAGATATCGACTCCTTACCATCCACAAACTTGTGGACAAGTCGAGCTGTCAAATAGAGAAATCAAAAGAATCTTAGAAAAAGTGGTCGGAAAATCTAGAAAAGATTGGTCGGTAAAGTTAGATGATGCATTGTGGGCTTACCGAACAGCTTTTAAAACTCCGATTGGCATATCCCCGTATCAATTAGTATACGGTAAGGCTTGTCATCTCCCTGTGGAGTTGGAACACAAGGCGTGGTGGGCCACAAAGCTATTAAACATGGACTGTGACCAATCTCAGGAGGAAAGAGTTTTGAAACTCCATGAATTAGAGGAGTTCCGACTCAACGCTTATCAAAGTGCCTCCATCTATAAGGAGAAAACAAAGAAATGGCACGATAAGCGAATTAATAAGAAAGAGTTTCAGAAGGGTGATCGGGTTTTATTATTCAATTCCCGACTGAGACTCTTCCCTGGAAAACTCAGATCCAAGTGGTCGGGGCCTTTTACTGTAAATGAGGTTTTTTCTCATGGTGTAGTCGAACTGAAAGACCCGACTACTGATCGGATTTTTAAGGCAAATGGCCAGCGACTCAAACTCTACCTTGGAGGAGAGTTTGATAGGCAGAAAATATCCCTGTTACTGCAGGCATCTTCTTAGATGCAATAAGGTCAAGCTAGTGACCTTAAAGAAGCGCTCTAGGGAGGCAGCCCTATCTTCCGATTGTTTTGTTTTGAATTTTGAGTCTGAATGAATAAAAAAGAAAAACTAAAAAAAAATTTAGTAAATAAAGTTTGTGAAGTTGAAGAAGGAAATCCGAGCTAGATTCTTCGATTTTCACTCAGGCGAAGCACTTGTAGCTTAGGCGAAACACTGCTAGGTGTTGTTTCACACTTAAGCGAAAATTTACTGAGTTTGAGTGAAAATAGTACACTCGGATAACTGTTACTTATTTTTAACCTTTCTTCCCGACTGAACTTCACTCATCATTTTTCAATAAAATTCCAATTTCAGATGCGAATAAAAGGAAGACTTTGAAGGATTTCTGATCGTTGATATAATGAATGGGTCAGATGGTGAAAGGCGACTTATTTCAGTCGGCTTTTTATCACTTGGATTCCTCACTCATCACAATCAGTATTGTATCCATTAGTCTCCTATTCACGCGGTCTTTCGGTTTTTCATTCATCCACTCGGCTTTCTCTCTTTCTCTTGGCCGACCTTTATCACTCGGTATTTCTTTCATGCGTCTCTTTTCGCAATTTCTTTTTCATTCACTCAATGACTTATTAGAGTATTCGGTTTCTTCCACTCGATACTCCGTTCACTCAGATCCTTCCGCAGTCGTTCACTTTTCACTCATCTTTCTTACTCTGTCACTTCATTTTATTCTGACTTTTGCTTTTCACCTCATATTCGTTTCATTCGGTTCTCCATCCACTTGGTATAACTTATTTTCATCTATTTTACTCAGCCTTCATTCAACCAGTCAATCTTTCACTCGTCTTTCATTTTCTCATTCTTCATTCACTCAGTATTCTTTCCATTCAGTATATCATTCACTCGTTTTATATTCACCCGTTTTACCATTTGTCGACCACTCGTTGTTTCATTCCACTTATTTTCGTCCTCGTTTTTCTCATGCTGTATTTTCCTTCTTCATTTACTCGTTTTTCATTCGTGATTGTCACATTCGTATTTCCAGTACCCAGTTTCCTGTGATTTAGTTTTTTTTTATTTACCCGGTGTTCGCATCACTCGTTTTTTCATCCTTTCAGTCTTATTCAAATTCTCTCATTTCTTCAACTGATTCCTTTCTTGATGTTATTCATTCGGTAGTTTGTTATTCATTTTTCAACTGGCTTGTGCAGTTATTCATCTCCTTCATCCAGTCAGTTTACCCTTTACTCATCTCCACTCAGAATATTCTCAGTCATTTTCTCATTCATTCTTTCATCTACTCGTTTTTCTTACTCACCCTCAATCCACTCGTTCCTCAATACACTCGGGCGCCATTCCACTTGTTGTTTCATTCCTTCAGCTTTACTCTTAATTTTCCGTTCATCTGTTATTTATCGGTTCTTCCATTTACTCATTCCTTCTCGGCACTCGTTGTTTTGTTTACTCTTCTAACTTGTTCTTCATTTCTCAGATCTCTATCACTCGGTATCTTTCTCCATACTCACTCGGTCATTATCGTTTCACTCTTTTTACTCATTTACGCAATCTCTTCCTTTACAATCTTCCATTCTTTGTATCTTATTCATTTACTTGGTATTCCTTCATTCATTTATACTTCCATTTGTTTCTTCTACTATCCGCTTTTCTATTCACTCGTATTTTACTACAGTAGTTCACTCGTCTCTCATACGCTATATTTCATTCATCTATTTCACTCATTCGTTCTTTCACTCATTCATTTACTTATAGTTTTCATTCGCCCATTCTGTCTTATCGTTTATTCATTTATTCATCTTCCATTCTCTTGTGTCCACTTGGCATCACATTGGTATCATCCCACTCTTACTCGATCTTTTATCTATCCAGTATATGAGTATATTAATATTAATAAAATAAAAAAATAAAAATAAAAATAAAAATAATAATAATATATATACTATAATAATAAAGTAATAACTAAAGCTGGAACACATTTACGCGTTTCTTGGAAAATGAATTCAACAATATAAAAAACCTTTAAGCTTCCAAACCCTAAGTACCTATGCTGAACTTGGGTTGAAGACGAAAAGACATTTTCTGGTTTCTAAGAAAGGTATCATCTTTCCACTTCTTTCACTTAGTTCGTGCACTTGTAAGTTCGTGTTTATTATCTTCTTGTTTCATTGTCATTGTTTTCCACTGTTCATAAGCCATGCATCTCACAGTTTTGGTTTGCTGTCTTTCTGTTGGATTTCTGTTCTTATTTTTGTTTATTTAGGTTGGTTATCATCATTCTTTTAACATTAATAATGAAAAGAAGATCACAAAGACTTCTGCAAAAACCTAGACCAAATTTTGCAGAAGGAAGTGTGCGAAGAAAACAAATAGATAACAAAAGAGAAGTGACAACCATCACTATATCTGATTCGTCTGCACATGTACCCAGTCAAAGTCAGGGTCAAAGGGATGTATCTCCTCGGGTTCAAAGGAATGTATCCCCTGCGAGTGAGGAAAATGAATCACCCGAGGTTGAAAGTGTTAAGGCTGTTGAAAACTGTGCTATGAAGTTTAAAGCCACAGAACCAGAACGTCTCAGGCAATCTGGAGGAGCTGATTCTTCTTCTTCTGACATTCTTATGGTGTTACAGGAATTACAGGTCATGAAGAAGATGCAACTTGGAATTTATGATCGGGTCTTGAACCACGATCAGATGCTCAGGAAGATTGCCACGAAACTGAGGGTTGAATATTCAGCAGAAATGGGAGCCCCACCGGATAGAGATGCGTGGTTAGCTTCCATTGGATTCACGATTCCCTCCCAGCAGGACAAAGACGATGAAGATCAGGATGTTTAAGCAGTTGTTCCACGTTTTTATGATGTTTCCTATATAATTAATTTGATATTACTATAACTGCTTTCTGAACAGTGAACTTGCTTTTATTTTAATTATGTAATGAAAATTTTATTTTCTGGTTAATTTGTTTGTTTTATTCGGTTTTTTCATATGTATTGGTAAAATCCATGAGTCCCAATCCGACTACGCGTTTCCCATCCACAGCCACTCAGGTAAAAAGGGGAAGTATCTTTTCGACTTATTCCTTAATTAATATTCTGAATTATAAGTTACAAAATTATGTTTATTGTTTCTTTCACTCCATCTTAATAATTTAAAAGTTGCTGATTCGTTAAGCTTAGTCGGATAAATTAATTGATCGGTTTTGTTTAACTCATCATATCTGCCCCTAACGATTCTTCATCATTAATTAAATGTTTACTCGGCATGCTAGTTAGCACTCTGATTTATAATTTTACATCAAGTTTGGGGACATGACTGGCTGATTAACTGTTATACTCATATGAGCTCTTGAGCCTGTATTATTCTTTTCCGAGTGAATCTGCATGCTGGTTAGTGAGACAAAATTTGCTTCAGTGCTTGCTAATTGTTGTATGTCAACCAATCGGAAATGATGGAGGCCTTCTTTGTTTATTTAGCCAGGGCCAAAAATAGCCTTCCTAATCTATTAAATTATCCTTTGACCCAAAAATTATGTTTGAGCCTGAGACCCTTTTATTCGTTTTAAATACCTAACGTTACAAGCCTAATTATCCAAGAAAAACCCGACTAGAATACCCTGGATGTTACACTGGTGAATTACTCGGTTTTTGCTTATTGCTAGGGACTAGCAATTTCTAAGTTTGGGGATGAAGAGTGTGCCAAACAGTAATTAAGGACACACTCCGACCTTAATTATGGATAAATATGTAGAAAAATAAAAAGAAGAAAGGCAAAGCCGAGAGAAAAAAATGAATAAAGTCAGAAAAGAAAAAGAGGGTGTAAAGCACCACAAAAAAAAATTTCGATCGGGAAAAGATGGAAAGAAAAGAAAGAAAAGGAAAGGAAAAGTCCGAAGGACTAAAAGAAAAAGAAGGTGCAAAACAGCATGAGTTATTAAGTAGCATTCAGTCGGAAAAGTTAAGAGAGTTGTTAGTAGAGGCAATTAAGTTAGAATTGAGGCAAGGCATCAGTGGATACATTTTGTAACCTATCTATGACTCGGAAAAATAATAATTGAGCCTGTAGCCCAGCCCCATTACAAGCTTAAAAAAGCCCTTACTGATCGGATTGGGTTGGCATAGTTCATGATGTTTAGAACTGTTGCAAGCCTATGTTTATCTAACAAGTATGCAGGTGATGAGTGCATTCTATTTACCCCATACACCGAGAGAAGAGTTAAACACCGACCAGTGAGGAAAGCATCAGCAGCTTGTCTTCCAAAAGAGGTGTAAGTTATTGTATTTTCAGAAATTGCGAGAAGAAAGCATGATCGGTATTCAATAATTATAGCATGAACTAAGTTAAGGAAAGGATGAGTGTGTTGATCAAATGCTGTTAGTTAATAAGTCTGAATATTTGCTTGAGGACAAGCAAGTTTTAAGTTTGGGGATGTGATAAGTCTTGAAAAGACTTAATTATTTCACCTTTTTATTTAACATTATTCAGTAATCATTGGTTAGTTTGTTAGTATTATTTAATAATTTGATAACAATTCGTATTTTAGTTATGAATTTCAAAAGTACTTCATTTATGTAAGAAAACGATTGAAAATATTAATTAGTTAAGGAATTTGGAAGTGTTTATAAATTCACTAAGCAGCCAGTGTATAAATGCTAGGCAATTAGCTGTTTAATAGTGCAGGAACAGGGCGTACTCGAGAAAAGAAGACAAACCCGAGTAAAAATTACAAAAAGCCGAGTAAGAAATTACAGAGCCGAGTGAGAATTCGTAAATCCGACTGAAGGAAGTTCACAAGACCGACTGGGCGAGACTTCAAAGGGTTGACCAAAAAGAATTAACAAAAAGCTGACTGCAAAGATTTCCAAGATATCGACTCCAAAAGAGAACAAGCAACCGATTGAAAATAAAGGGAAGAACCCGAGCGTCCACTTCAGAAATGCTGATTGAAAAGATAATTCGCTTAAGCGATCGTTTAATTCGCTCGGGCGAGGGTCAAAGTTCGCTCAAGCAAAGCAAGCCTACGCTCAAGCATGACCTCAAAACATCACCTTTCGCTTAAGCTACTCTATCACGCTTGAGCGAGAAAGCCATTCTGCATTACATATTTTCACTTCGCCCAAGCTTCGCCATAACGCTTAAGCGACACAGCAACACTGCAGTACAATTCTTGAGCTCGCCCAAGCAAGAGTTAATCAGCTTAAGCAAAAACCTAGCAGCTGAAGCGAAAAAGCAGTAACTTAACCCTGTTTCTTCCTTCCAACAACACACACCTGGTGCAGTACTGTTTCCGCTTCCATTGCCTTCTTCTCCACTGCTGCAACCTTAGTAACTTAAGTAGTAAACTGTCAATTAGCTGGTGTTGCGCTGTAAATTAGCTAAGGCTGAGCTGGATCCTATTAAGAGCTGAGCTGTAATTTAGTTACTCTGTAAACTGTGTAACTAGTAGTTTAGTCGTTAACTTAAGTTTTCTAAGTTATTTTTGCTAAGTTAGTTAAGTTAGGTAAAAACATATATATAGGTTGTACATATTATGTAAAGAGGGGGGAACGCATACACAAATACGAAATAATAGAACGGAGAACATTCATTACACACTTCGAACATCTCACTACATATTTTTCTCTCTCTAATCCTCTCCTCCATGATGTTCCACAATCCTTCGATGGAACCGAAGTCAATGGAGTTCTAAATCCCTAAGGTTGGGATTGCGAAGGTTAGCAATGGAGTCTTGAAGCTGTGAGCAAGTAGATCGGCTTCTAAGATCCTGAGACGAACAAGCTGAGGAGTGGAGCAAAATTGCTGGATTGACAAATCCAGAACCGATGAAGAACTTCACCAGTGAGGAATCATGGCTGAAGCTTAGGTAACTTCCAGCTTTCTAACTAGTTCAGGCCTAATCAGTTTAGGTGAATAGTTAGAGTTCAACCTCCAATTTCGTATTAGATTCTTAGGTTAATCGAGCACTTAAGGAATTAAGGTTCATTGCTTAAGGATTAGTGTTTTTCACCTAAGGAATTAGGGAATAACCACAAGCGGATTGTCCTCTAGATTGTGAAGTTTGATTATACTTATTTGTATGTTTCTTGAGGAAATTGTGAGCTGAAGCAATCCTGACCTGCTTTCTTTTAATCACTTTTCATATTCATCTTAACTCTATTTCTGAAAATACCAAAAACAACTAGAAAATAGTAAAATCATAAAAACTGAATGAACTACCTGTATTTCGTGTTGGTTCAGCTTGTACTAGTCCTAGATTGAGGTACTTACCACAATCCCCGTGGGACGATCAAATACACTACAATTTTAACGACTGGTGCGCTTGCCAAAGTGTAAATCTGAGAGTCACATTTTGTTTTACTAAGATTTTCAAATCAAATTAATGACTCGGGAATTTAGCATCAGTAGCCACTTTCATTTTTTATAACCTTTCCTAGTTAATTTCCTATTGGTTTAAAAAGTTAACATGTTTAGCAATTTTATGCTAGCTTTATTGGTTTTATATGACTGATGAATGATGATGATAACAATATAGAGTATTTATGTTTTATAATTTATTTTTGTCATTCAACCACTATCTAATTATAATTTGCAGGTATGCCTCTTAAAGTCAAGTAGTCAAAAAGAAATTTAGGGCCTCAAACTTCATCTCAAGGACCAACCAAGCCTATAGAAACATTATTGCCTAATGTCACTCTAATTCCATCATCATTGCCTCGATCTCAAGATTCAATGTCAACATCAAATCCACCATTGAGTGATACATCACAAAACCTTGCTTCTTCAACAGCTCCTAGGCAATAAGCACATATAGGAAGAGAGGCTAGTACTGTATCGAATATCCAAGCCATAGATATTATTATTATTTATTTATTAATTCAAGAGCATTATACTCTTATACAAGCTAAATGTGTCTTCTATTAATTAATGAAGAAGGAAATACAAAAAGAATTTAATTGACTAAACCAGGGGTCTTTGAGATGTCTCAAGGTCAACACATAGTTGTACCATTTAATAGGCAAAGGCGTGCCTATGGAGAAGCGGTATTACTACTTTCAGGAGCTTATGGACGTATTATCACCGATTCAAATAACGTGCCTGTTAACTTTGAATCTAGACAAAAGTACCCAAGTCATACAAGGACATTTGCTTTAGCATTTTAAAGGTATAATGTGCATAAGTCACATAATGTTAGATTTCACTTTGATCATTAACTAACTTCTATTTTTTTTCAAAGAACCTATTTCACTTTCAAGCTCCAGAATCTATTGCTATGAGGTATTGTTTACTTACCATGTCAATAAAGTACAAGAATGGAAAGGTTAATTTATGGAATAAAGTTTTTGATTCCACATTGACAAGAGAACAACTAATTGCTAAAGTTCCAGATGGTGTTCACAAAGACCAATGGTCATCATTTTTTACTATCATTTGAGTCCTAAGTATCAGGTAGTGTTTTATAAGAATTGATGATTTTAGAATTCTAAATTTTCCTTATTAAAACCTATGTTTATTAGTCGTTAAGAATTAATTAAAGTCAAGCCAAATCTTAGCAGAAGCTTTTTCATGAGTTGTATATTTTAAATAGGTTGTTAGTTTGATTTTCACTTTTCTTTTATTTATTCCAAGAACTGTGTAGACAGAATACTGAATGTAGAAAAAACTAAGAATTCCATACACTAGTGGGTCAAAAGTTTTGTCAAGGAAACATCATGAGATGGTAATCACTTGTGTTTTTATTATAGTAAAGTGAAAACTAATGCATAGTTAATTATATTTCATATTATTACCTGTGTATAGGAAACAGAGCTTGGACGTGTCGTGGGTCAAGGTGAGTTATACATTGTAACTCACAAGAAAAAATGGCTCATATGTCAATGAAGAGGCTAGGTCCATTAGGGTATGTCTTTTATATTTTAATAAAGCTTTTAAGTGATTTAGTATGCTAGAAGATATCTACCCATTCTAATTTATGTTCCTTAGAGGCCACAAAGGCCTGACCATATCCTTCCACACCTCCTCTGTTAGAACCAAGAAGACTTCTAAAGAAATCTTAGATTTATTGATAACCAACATTAAGTATTCTAATTTAATCAAAGTCATAATTCGTTAATATTTGATAGTTTGTCTAAGTGTTTCAGAATATGAAGCATAGGCTATAAAACAAAGGGGGATCTTCTACATAACACAAGTCTGTAAGACGAAGCAAAGAAGAAATCAAGATCTACAAAATAATCTTCAATGTAAAAAGCTTATCTAGACTCGTACCAGGCCCAAGCTCATCAAGTCATACTACAAGCTTCAAGAATATCGAAGTGTCTCCCTCTAAAGGCAAACTTCATCAATCAGACTCTACTAAACTCTACTCTGATACAGTTATTGCTCCTTATGAGTCTTATCATCAATACTTTATGGATCATCTGACCCTGAACCTTTCTCAAAGGACATCCTCATATGAATCTGGTACAAAGAACTTTTTTCAAGGTATGGATCAAGTTATAAAGAAGATCTTCAAAGATTGACCAAGCAAGGAAGACCTCAATTCACCTTAAAAGCATCAAGTTTTCATTTGTGCATCTTGTATTCGAAGGGCCTTTGAATAAGAGCCTTCCTTTTAAGTGAAAGCTTGTGCTACTCCTACTCTGCCTATGATTACACAAATCTCGAAGCTCCCTGACTTATATTACTTGTTCAGAACGTCTCTCTCTGACCAAAAAATTTTGTTCTCTGTGTAACAACCCTCTCAATAGTTGTATTCTATCTCAATGAAAACTTAACAACTATCTCTCTCTAGGCTCAACAAGAAATCTTATAAATAGAATCATCCTCTCCATTCAAGCAGAACACAAGAGATAAAAGAAGAAAAGTGGGAGAGCAAGATACTAAAGTGTTGGGACAAGATCATTCGGGTCATGTGCATTGCTTAAGATTAGGAGGTCTTCATAGTATTTCTTTTTAATCCACCTCCATCTTTAATAGCATAGGTCATAATTCCTCAAGTTTTGATTTAGCTGAAAGTTCTAAATTGAAAGAAGAGGTTATTAATTTGAAGACCAGGTTAGCTACGTCGGAGGAAAATTTCAAGACATTACAAAATGTAATGCTTTCATATATACAAATAAAGGAGGGACACATCCTAACTGAGTTGGATGCTTTGCTTGGCACTTCTAATCGAATGGTAATAAGTTCACATACATATCTTATCTCTTTCTGATCTAGTTCCTTATTTTTAAAATGCTGCTAACATGATACGTAGTTTGGGATGATTTTGTAGGATGCAAGGAGTGGACAAAATTGACAGCATGTGCCGAACAAAAAGGATCTTCATAAGATAGGTCTTGCCTTGCTAAGTAGTTAGATAATTTATTTTTCATTTTTTGATACATTGTGTAGTACAATGTATTTGAACTTTAAGAACACCAATTGGCAGCATGTCTATTTTGGTATAGCATGCTGAGAACATCAAATGACATTGTATACAACAAGCAAGTCAAGATTGATTCTAAAGAAACATACATAATCTTTGTTAATGTGGATCAAGCAAATCCAAATTATGATGCCAAGCTTTTTGATTTCATTTTTATTTGACTAATCTTGATATTTTTAATTTTTATATATTAGAAATTATATTAATTATTATAATAATAGTAGTAGAACGTTATTGACTTTAATATTCAAATTAAGTTGATAAAGTAAAAAAAATACAATAAGTTAAGTATTAGATGAAATAAATGTAATATTTTAAAAAAGAAGTAAATATGTAAAATTAATACATAATAAATAAAGGAATAAATTAGAAAAAAGTTAAAATTAGGAGACTATTTAAATATATATATATATTGTATATATAGTACAAGAAATATTAACTATCAATCATATTATTTATTAATTTTAAAAATAGCCAATTTTGAAAACCTGGGAAAACATTTAATATTATGTTTCTAGCGGTTTTAAACTACCACAATATTGTAAAAACCCACCAATAAATTCTAATAGCTTTTTGACGGGCCTACCGACGTTCAGTCAAAAGGTGTCAAATATTTTCTAACACTCTGATTTCTTACAACTTTGTGGAATGTCAGAGAATAAAGTTGTGGGGGTTAGAACCGTTAGAAACATAAATTTTGACCGCCACAAATTACTATTGTTTTGTAGTGATAATGCATACTAATATAATAAATATGTATACACATTAGTTTATTTATAAATTTTATAAGATATTATATGCATTGAAATTATATTTAAATATATTACAATATTCATCGTTATTGTTAACAATTACAAAACAAAATAAGTTCATTGATTTTGTTATTTCTTATTTATTATATAACGTATAAAGTTTTGTAAAAAAAACAAATATATAAAGGTTAAATGAAAATTTCACTAATTAATCACTCAATTGTAATATGCATACCTGAATATGGAAGGGAAGGCTCTTAGCAGAGATTTTCTACATACACAAGGTCTCAAACTCGAAACCTTAAATGATACCAAATCGCTTACCACTTGTATCAACCCCTACTGGTTAGTATAGAAAATTCAATGATTAAAGCATAACTACAAATCAAATTCAAATTCAAATTAATTTTCATATTTAAAAATAATTGATAACCTTTATTTAACATATTAAATTTATTTCAGTTTACTAATATAAATTAAAATATAAATATAAATTAAATTTCATCTGTTATATTTACAAAATTTCTCATACTACATATGATATGATTATTTACTATTTTGATGGTATTTAGTCTTTTGTCCATTATAATTTTTAAAATTGTTAACAATATATCACTATATACAAATTACATACATAAAAAATAAAAATATACAGTATTTATAATAATAATAATAATAATAATAATAATAATAATAATAATAATTTACTAATATTATTGTTAGCATGTTAACAAAAGAAAATGAGTAATGATAGTTGATAGTTAAAAAATATAATAATTGATAGCTAAAATATGTTTGATTGATGATTTGAATTTAAATTAGAGTATTTATTTTACTATTTCAAATATATCTAATAATTAAAATATATTTAATAATTTATTTTATATTAAAATATATAATCTATTATCTTTTATGTGGTACACTACATTTAATGAATAAAGTAAATGGTAAATAGAATTCAAATTAAAAGTAATGTATATATTTAACTAACTAATTTATTGAGATGCAAGAGGAAGGAAATAGTATTTATTGGAAAGCTGAATTAACTAAATACCACTAATAGAAACTAAGCTAATTAACTAACTCCCTAGGTAACTAACTAGAGTTCCAACTAGTAGCCTATTGACACGCTGTCATTGTCGGGTCAAATAAAAAGTTAAATTAATATAGTATAAGGTGAACAACCTTAGTCATCTCTCGAGGACCTTAGTTTAATTAGTTACACTCAATTTAATTATAATAAAGGGGGGGTTTGTGTTAAGATTGAAAGGAAAATTAAGTGATTATATAATAGTGCAAAAAGTAAATTTATGAGTAAGAATAATCAAATTTAGAAACAACCAACCCAAGAAATTAATAAATCTTTAGTTAACTAATCATTGATCACAGATATGATTAAATATAATTAATTTCTTAACCTTGAATCATTTGGAATCCCTAAATGATTATATTCTAGAAAATCTTCTAGAATTGAATTAATGAACTAATAAGAATAATCAATCGATATATTCTTATTAATTACTAAAATAACTTTAAAACCATAATTTGATTGAGTTAAGAAACTAAATAGAAATCTCTTATTTAGTGACTTAATCTTTGTTCTCAAATTGATTATTGATTAACCAACCAACATCAGTTTAGATTATAGATTGTTTAATTATATACCAATCGGTTATACACTTAAATAATCTACCATCATAAGTGTTTGAGAAACAAAGAAAAGTAATTATCTTCAATAAAAATATTAAGAGCAAGAACTCAAAGTTATATAAAGAAAAATTAAATTCCTTGAGTTGATTTTAAAAGATTAAGCTTCCATGATAATTTTTAACAATGAAAACTAATATTAAATTAACTATAACTTTGATTATAAAAGTAAATAACAAATAATAAAATTAACTTACTTGATATTGAGGAAGGGAAATGAAAACCATAACTTGAGGGATTGAATATAGAACAAGGAAATAAAGCAAGAGAAAGAACTAAAACTTAAGAAACTAAAGCAAAGATTTAGAAATGTAATGAAAACTAAAGCATGTATTTCTTATGTATTTCTTGTGTATCTTCCTTACAACTTCAAGCATCTATTTATAGGCAAGATATGATGATACTATACATTCATTTTCTGATTATTAATGCATTTTTTCAACATTGGTGGGCTTGAAATTACAATAATTCAAAAGAAGATAATGGTAGGTGTTGAAATTCATTCTCCTCTTTATCTTCTCCACATTGCGTGTCCAATATGACCTTCTAGATGGCCGAATTTTGCAAAACCTTCAACATGAAAGTTGTATATCTCTGTCTTATTGAGAATTTGGAGTAAGAATGAGGTCATTTGGATATTTACAACTCCAGATATGTGTATTTTGGTGAACAATGTCAATGCTGGTAGGACACATGAGGGCTGATTGATTCAAGCTCCATTTCTTTATTTTTTTCAGATGCAAAATAACCAAATCTAATCATCATGATATAGCCCTTTGTCTTAGATTTCCATGGGCTCCAAGATTAGCCCATTTGGATCACAAAAGCCCAAGTTATGGCCAAAATAAGGCAAGATACTCAAGATACATACAAAAAATGAAAATTGAAACATTTATACATAATACTTCAATTTAACTAAACAACATAAAACTTAGTTAAAATACTATTATTAAACATAGTAATTATATAATAAACCCCAAATGTAAAACTATAAGAAGTGTATTAAAATTGATTTATCACCTATCACACCCTTCAAGCTAGTAAGGGTGGAAACAAATTCACCATGTCAAGCTTGGATACAATTGTATGGAAAAATTATGGATGTGAAGTTTTGGTGAATAGTTTAGTTGTTTGAAGGTGAGTAGAGATAGGTAAGAGCTCAAGGATGCCATTTTGTAATTTCTACCTCACAACGTGACAATTAATGTCAAGGTGTATGGTTTTTTCATGGAAGACTGAGTAGCTAATTATCATAAAATATGATCGGTAGCTTGGAAGAAGAAATGTACAGGTCCTAGAGGATGTAGAGAAGCCAATTCAATTCACAGGTAACAGAAGCAATGAACTTGTATTATGCCTTAGAGGAAAATTTGGAAATGGTAGATTATGTTTTGGACTTCTAATTTATAAGAGAGTTTCTAAGAAAAAAATAGTATCCTGAAATAGATTTTTGAGTGGTATGACATTGACCACAATCTAAATCAGCATAGCCTTCCAACCGTATAGAAGATGAAGCTGAGAAAAATAGACCATGGCCAGAAGCATTCTTCAAACACCTGATTACCCTAAGAGCAACATGGTAATGTTTAAGCCTAAGAACACTTAAATATTAACTAAGCCAATTAACCACAAAATAAGAATATGGATGAGTAGGGGTCAAGTAAAGAAGCTTCCCAATGAGCCTTCTATATCCTACAATGTCATTATACCAATCACCAGAATTAGAAGTGAGACTGAGTGCAGGATCCATTAGAGTGGAAATAGGCTTACAACCAAGTAACCTTGTCTCAATTAGGAGATCCATGCAGTATTTTCTTTGGCATAGAGATTAATGGTATAAAGTTAGACTTAGAAGGGGGGTTGAATAAGTCTTAAACTCTTTTTTGAAATTGTACAAACTGCTAAACTCTTTTTTGCAATCGTATAGACTGCTTAAGCAATAAATAAATCAACAGACAAGAGAAATGAATAGAGAATAACATAGCGGAATTATCCTGGTTCACTTCCAACACAAGCTACGCGTAGTCCTTTCAGACTAAAGGATTTTCACTATTGTAAAACACCTTTACAATACTACACCAGCTCAGTGCAATAAGTATTCTTGACTCCAGCCACTTCTGGCTTAAAACCTAAGTATTTTTCAAAGAGCCACTCCTGGCTACAGACCTAAGTATTCTTCTAAAAGTATCTTCAGGATACAAGTGTTTCCCAACACTAACAGACTCTAGCAACACACCAAATCTTATAAAAAAAGTAATAAAGAGTTTTAATATTATAACAGATAACTCAACATACAAAGATATGAAATGATTATGCAGGTACACTGAGCTACAGACTACTATAAGTCAAGGTTTGTTGGAAGTAGAACTACAAAGAAGACTTATGTAGTAAATACAAGAACTTAGAAACTTAAAGAAAAAAGTCATTTAGACTTTTGGTTTCAGAGAGAAATCAAAGAGTGTTTAAGAATAAGAATGAGCAGCAAGACACTCTTGAATTCAAAAGCTTCTTGTATTTATAATCCTCAATGAAATAGTTGTTGGTTTATCTTGGAGGACGTTGATCTTCTTGAGGATTGCACCATCAGTGAGAGCAGAGCTATGCATCAGAGAAGAACTTTCTTAACTAGATTGCCTTGAAAAAGTCTTCAAAAAAATCCCTCTGCTTATCCAATTTGAGTAAACAAGTACATCTTGTAGCAGTTGACCTTAGGTTGTCTGATCTGTACTAATGCATCTTTTACTGACACATTGGAATATGTGAGGTAGTTTTCTTGATACACACAAGAAATTTTTCAACTTTTCGATTTATTTTCTCTTTGATGATAGGCACATGTTTCTTGAGGTCCATACATCTCCTTATTTAGAAAGGAAAGATCTTTTTTGCATGTGGACTTCTAAAAGAGAAGATATTATCTTGAGATCTAAATCCTCAGGAAAGCTTGTTATGCTTGAAGTCTTTAGAGAGTGCAGACTCTTCTTATCATAAGAGAATTTGAAGTTTTACGGACTCCCTCTATTCTTTTCAAATGGAGTTCTACGGACTCCCTGTCACACTTGAACAGAATAGTTAGATATACAAACAGTAGAGACTTCATTTTAGCCGAGAGTCTTGATGTATAGTATTAACAAATCACAAGGAGTTCAGACCACTCAGTTATGAGTTCAGACTTAACTCTAACTATCTCCCCATATTTGTTGATAACAAACATTAAGTCTTGTAGATAGAATGAATTATGCATTAAGAAAAGTGAAACATTGAGTTTGCTTGATTTTCATATAACATGGGTTTATTCACTCATAACATGGGTTTCAAATTATTTCAAAATTTTTACAAGATAATCAAATTATTTACATGTAATAGACTTCAAGAAAATAAATTAATGAATTTTAAGTCTTGAAAAATGCTAAACAGATTTTATTCATGCACACGAGAGATGTTACATATAACTTCAAAAAGATAAAGACTACAGACTGTACACATTCTAACTTAGACTACTCTCCAACTATTACTCCCCCTTTTGTAATCAACAAATGAGGGACATCATTGAGACTAAGCAGTCTTTATGGGAACACATAGAGTGGCAGAGGCGAAAATTAAAAGAGAAGCAGATGTAGACACTAAAATAAGATAATGAAGCTGATGACAAAAGAAATGGGGATAGAGGGGGCACAGTCTAAAGAAGAGATAATGCCTTGAAAGGCATCACAAAAAGATGGATGAGTCTTAGAGATATGCCCAGCACGGTTCCAAAATGTTTGAACATCAACCAATATTCTAGAAGGATGAGTGGATGATGTGCTCCAAGCTTGATCTCATTCCCAATAATAATATGCCTAAAGTAAGCCTCGAGTGGTATTGTCAAGATTGTAATCTTGACGCAAAACCTTTAGAATGTCATCAGGGAGCTGTTTTGGCATTTTGATATACCAATCAAGGGCAGAGCGTGCAGAATACCATACTTTTTGTTTCAGGTTGTTAGTAATTGGGCTTAGGCATGACTCGGTCTAGACTGACCAGAAGGTGAGCAAAAGGCTTGATGAAGGCCTTAATATGTGGAGAGGCAGGGAGTGAAGATCCTCGACTTGTAAACAAACATGGTGTTGACTACGGATGGCATTGGGGAAGGCAAAGAGGTCATCCGAGTATAGAGTTAGGTGGGATAGGGCAACTTCTGGAGTGATGGGTGGATGGGTTCTGGATCATCAAAGAATGCGGATACCAGTTCCTCTGACAAAGATTTACATAATAACAGGGACATTGTCAGGGAAGGGTCTGTTAGGTACATTAGGAATTATTGGAAATTTTATGCGTTTAGGGATAACAGGTACAGTAAGGGGTTCGTAATATCTAGTGTGAGGGGAAAATGTGGTTTTAGGGATAAGTGCTTAGGTAAAAGGGGTGTAAGTAGGTGTAAAGGTAGGTTTGGATGAGGTTGTAGACTTCTTGGATTTTGATTTGGGTTTAGGTTTGGATTTAGAAGGTTTAGAGGCAACAGGTTTGGGTATGGAGGGTGTAGGTACAGACTGAGGTTAAGGAGTTAAGGGTTTAGGTGTAGGTACCTTAGGTGTGGGTGCAGATGGTACATCAGCAGGGATCTGGATAGAAGACACAGACATCTTCTTCTTCTTCTTCTTCTTCTTCTTCTTCTTCTTCTTCTTCTTCTTCTTCTTTTTCTTCTTCTTCTTCTTCTTCTTCTTCTTCTTCTTCTTCTTCTTCTTCTTCTTCTTCTTCTTCTTCTTCTTCTTCTTCTTCTTCTTCTTCTTCTTCTTCTTCTTCTTCTTCTTCTTCTTTTTCTTTGTAGAAGCAGCTTCTGCTGCTTTGTATTTCTCAACATTAACATCAGGGAATTTCCTGTAGTATAAGCGAATAAAGTTTACATATCACTTCTTGTAAGGAACCTTGACATAATTACTCAGCTTGGCAGAGTAGGGATCATAAGAGCTAGTGAAAGAGGGAGTTAAAGAAGTAAATTTAGCCTTTGCAGCAGTCTGAGCTTCAGAAGGTGCTTGAGTAGACTTATTTTTCTTTAAAACTTGCCCAATGGACACATCATCATCAGAAACAATGATGGGTTCAGCAAGCTTCTCAGTTGCTGCAGCTTTAGACGGCTTTGAAGTAGGCTTCAGAACAAAAACCTTTTGAACTTTAGCCTTCTTAACCTAAGGTTCCTCATCAACGGGTTCAAACTTGATTTTCCTCTTCAAAGGAGTCTTTACCACTTCACCAGCAGAAGGTTTGTCCAACAGAAGAGAGAATGTAGGGAGCTTGGTGATTAACGGACTACTAGTAAACCAATCTGTTACAGACTCTAAATTTACATTCTTTAACTTGATGATTTTCATCAGTACAGCAGGGTAGAGAATCTTCTTCTACTTCTTCATGATGGTAGTGGTCATGTAGGTTAGCAGGATGTTGGCAAGGTTGACTCTTTCCTTGATTAACGTATGATAGATACAAAATCTATCCAACTTGGATATTGTATCCTTTGCAGACTTCTTGGGGCAAAAGACTTGATGCATTAAAACATGCAACATCTTGGCCTTGGGCACTAGATTTCTAAAGGAAATCTTTTCTGGATGAGTAGTTCCATAAAGAGCCTCGTTGATGGTGAGACTAGAGACTTCGATGAACTTGAAATCCTCAGAGAAAACAGTTCCACCAGGAACGCATTGTAGAACAGTGACCAATACATCTTCAAAAATTTTAACTTGCTTACCACGAAGAGTTCCAAAAAGAATGCTCTTCACCTTATCCATAGAAATGGTTTTCTAAAACTTGAAAGCTACTGAGGGAGAGAAGAGTTGTCAGTCCAAGTAAAAGCTAGTTCATTCAATACCTTCAATTTTAGTAGAAACATCTCTTCCTTCAACTTTGTATTGAGCAGCATCGAAGTACCAAGATTTCATCACATCTTTCATAGAGAGGTTAATGTCAGCCATTGTAGAGAAAAAGAAGCTTTTGGAAAATGAAAAGGTTAGGGAAAAAAAGAGGTTCTCAAAAGGTTGCAGAGAGGGAATAGTTACAGAGAAATTTCAAAAAGATGAAAAGTTTTTCACAGAGATGAAGTGAAAACTAAGAGTAGTTATATATATAGGCAATGTGGCTTAGAGAAGGGAAAATTTGTTTTCAAAAACGGTTGCATTCTAAGTAATGAATGAATTCCATGTGTTATGGAAAAAGAATTAAATGATTAGAATAAAAGAAAATAAATAAGGGAACAGACTATGTCTCTCAGTGTAACAGAGAATCAGTGAAAATAATTCTAAGTTATTAAGCATGTAGACTACAATCATACAGATACCTTAATCATATAATATTACGCATGTTCAGACTATATTTGATAAAAGCAAACTTGGCTTCTGCTAAAGGCTTAGTGAGAATATCAGCCCATTGGTGGTCTGTATCCATATACTGCAGATCCAGAATGCCTTTCTAAACATAGTCACGTATGAAGTGATACCTGACTTCAATGTGTTTTGCCTTTGAGTGCTGATTGGATTCTTTGATAAGTTGATAGCACTTATATTGTCACAGAACACTGGAATCTCTTCTTCCTTAATTAAATAGTCCTCTAGTTGATATTTCATCCACAGAAGTTGTGAACAACAACTGGCTGTAGAAAAGTATTCTACTTTGAATTTTGTTTCTTGCTACTCCATGAGATCAGACTAGTTCTTAGAAAGTGACATCCACTACTTGTACTCTTTAATCTGATCTATAACCTGTAAAATCTACATCATAAAATCCATGAAGGGAAAAGGAGTTTGTTCTCTTATAGAACAACACGAGGTTAGTGGTACTAGTAAGATACCTCAGAATCCCCTTCGCTGTAGACAGGTGTGATTCCTTTGGGTCTGCTTGATATCTTGCACACACACACATACTAAACATTATATCTGGTCTGCTGGATGTTAAATACAACAGTGATCCAACCATTCCTCTATGTATAGTCTAATCCACTAATGTACCAGATTCATCTTTACTTATGATGCAATTCGGGTGCATTGGAGTACTCATGGGTTTGGCATCAACCATTTTAAATTTTATGAGTAACTCTTTTGTGTACTTCTATTGATGAATAAAAATTACAGTAGTAGTTTGTCTAATCTACAGACCAAGAAAGAATTTAAGCTCACCCATCATGCTCATCTCAAATTATGCATGTATCGTTTTTGCAAAATCTTTGCACATACTTTCTTTAGTAGAACCAAAGACAACGTCATCCACATAAATTTACACTATAAGAAAAAGTTTATCTGAACCTTTTCTAAATAGGTTTGTGTGAACATTTCCTCTAGTAAAGCCTTTTGATTTTAGAAAAGAACAGAGTCGATCATACTAAGATCTTGGTGCTTACTTCACACCATACAGTGCTTCACTTAGTTTAAAGACATAGGTTTCAAAAGGCTTGTCTTCAAACCCAGGAGGTTGTTTTACAAAACCTTCTTCAATAAAACCATTTAGAAAAGCACTCTTAACATCCATCTGATATAATTTGATTCCTTTAAAAGTAGCAAAGGCAAGTAGAATCCTTATAGCTTCAAGTTTAGTTACAGGGGCAAAGGTTTTAGTGAAGTATATACCTTCCTATTGATTGTAACCTTATGCTACGAGCCTTGCCTTGTTTCTTAGAACTTTTCCTTCTTCATCTAGCTTATTTCTGAAGATCCATCCTGTTCCAATGATGCTTTTATTCTTTGGTCTTGGGACCAGGGTCCAGACTTTGTTTCTTTCAAACTAGTTGAGTTCTTCTTGCATGGCTATGATCCAGCCAAGATCCTCTAAGGCTTCTTCAATGGTTTTAGGTTCAAATTTCGAAACAAATGCCATTGATGATTGATTATGAAGTCTTGATCTGGTTCGGACTCCTTCAGCTTGATCTCTAATGATGAGATCTAAAAGATGGTAGGTCTTAAACTTTCAATCTCTTGGCTTTTCTAGTTCAGACACTGTTTATTAATCTGAGTCTTGTTGTTCAGGAACAAGAGTCTAAAGGTTCAAGTTCTTCTTCAAGTTGCATAATACCTGTATCATCACTATCTAGATCTGCTAATTTTTTGTTAGTCTTTGTTAGATCATCAAATCTTACATGTATTAATTCCTTAATGGTTTGAGTTCTTGTGTTAAAGACTTTGTAAGACTTTGATGTATTTGAATAGCCCATGAAAATACCTTTATCATACTTCGAGTCAAACTTTCCAAGTTGATCTCTTATGTTTAGGATATAGCATGTGCATCCAAATGGATGAAAATATGATATGTTGGGTTTTTTTCCTTTCCACAATTCATAGGGAGTCTGGTTCAATATTGGTCTGATAAAGATTTTGTTTTGAATATAACAAGAAGTACTTACAACTTCAACCCAAAGATATTTTGGTAAATCATTTTCACAAAGCATGGTTCTAGCCATCTCTAATAGACTTTTGTTTTTCCTTTCCATAATACCATTTTGTTGAGGTGTTCTTATAGAAGAAAACATGTGAGAGATGCTAATTTTGTTACAAAATTTTTCAAAAATTTCATTTTTAAATTCTCTACCATGGTCACTGCTTATTATACTAATACAGATTTCTTTTTTAGACTGAATTTTCTTACAGAAAATCTTGAATACCTGTGCATACTCATCCTTGTGGGCTAGGAAATAAACCCATATCATTTTGGTGAAGTCATGAACAACAATAAAACCATATCTTTTTCCAGCAAGACTCTGGATTTAAGATGGTTTGTACAAGTCTAAATGTAATAGTTGAAGTGGTCTGGTAGTTGAAATAACATCTTTATTTTTAGAAGAAGTTTTGTGTTGTTTCCCTTTTTTACATGCTTCGTAGGGTTGGGTTACATTGAATGAAATTATAGGAAGTCTCTTAACTAACCCTTTTCTGTTGATTTTAGAAATATGTTTCATGCTAACATGTCCAAGATTTTTATACCAGATCCACTTCTCTTCAGACGAAGAAAAGAGACAAGTTACATTTTGACTATCCAGTTCACCCAAATCAACCTTGTAAAGGTTGTTGTGTCTATTGGCTGAGAAAAGAGCAGTTCCATCATGGTTGATGATTGTACACTTTTCTTTATCGAAAGAAACTTTATAACCACTATCGCAAGATTGACTTATACTTAGCAGGTTATGCTTCAGACCTTTAACAAAATAAACATTTTCAATTATAGAGGAAGGAATGTTACCAACTTTACCAATCCCAATTATTCGTCTAGACCTAAAAGTAACTTTTCCACCTTTACACTGTTCCAGATTTAGGAACGTACACCTTTTACCTGTCAGGTGATGTGAGCATCCACTATCTAGATACCAAAAGTGTTGCTTTGCTTTTGTCCTTAAGTACGTTTGAAATAGGAATAATCATTGCTTTTGGTACCCAAAATTTTTTGGGTCCTATAGGGTTAGTTGACTTAGCATTTTTCCTTTTTTTTAAGTAATCTTAAATCACATGACCATGCTTCTTGTAATAAATTCACTTACCATGCTTATGCTTATATTGAAAAGGTATAGAGTAAGACGCCCCCAAAAATGAGGGTAAATTTTTCATGATTTTTAAAACAAATAAAGTGTGGAAGGAAACATGAAATAACGCTTTAACAAGTAACCCCAGATCATTTAAATAACCTATCTCATATATGAAGATATGAGAAGGTGGATAAATTAATTTGAGAGTGAACCTTGGACAACCAATCTCATGATCATCAACAAGGAATAGCGGAAGTACACAATTAATTCAAGAAGGGCAAATAGGAACGAGGGAAGGTTTAAGGGTATCCCATTTGGTTGTTAAAATGTGTTAATTATGTGCATATGATGTTGTGTAATCATATCATGACCAAACAATACCAATCATACCCTAAAATAGAGAAAAATGTGTGAAAACAAGGCCATGAATCGATTCAAGCACCCTATGAATCGATTCAAATGCTTCTAAAGTCCAAACAGTGAAAACATGGCCCTTTGAATCGATTCAAGTTCATATGAATCGATTCAAATGTTCCTGACATCATGAATAGTAATTCCAGAGAGCTTTGAATTAATTCATACGGGGGCTTGAATCGATTCAAGGTATTTTGGAATTATGAACAGTGAAAATAGTGGGCCTTGAATCGAATCGATTCACACACTGTTGGGAATCGATTCATGATAGCACAAAGGCCATTTTATGCAGAAAAAGTCACATTTTTGGACTTCTAACCCCCTAAATTTTTCATATGAGTTCCAATGCCTACCAAATTTTGACACCAACTTATATGCATCATTTATGACGTGTAGCCACCAGCCGCATTCAGAAATTCCCAAAAACGAGAGAGTTATGCGTATAAATGTGTTTCACTCATTTTGAGGCATTTTTATGCAACTCAAGGACCTATTTTCAATGGAATTAGCCCATTCCAGTTCCTACAAGTCATAAATTACATATATGGGCTATTGGAACTATCACATGCCATCAATATTACATAAAACTCAATTTGACCCTGATGGTTCCTCAATTATGCATAAAACTATGAAAATTCATCATATTCTTCATGCCAAAATCATTATTCTAATGTTTAACTTAATTCTCATCCATACACAAGACCCATATGTATTATCAATAAACATGAACCTCATGGTATCAACATCTATCCATCAACATGACATATAATCCTTAAATATACAATCAATATCATCCATTGTTAGGGTTATAACTAAAAATTAGACATTCCAAACACATAGGTCTAATTTTTATACATGACCCACAAATCAAGGTTAATGACCAATTAATTATCATATACAAAATAAAAGTCTACACATATCAAGTGATTTATAAAAGAATGCCGGCCAAGGCTCATATTTTCTTTCCATATTTACCTCTATCATTTCTCACCCTCTAAAAGAGTAGGATTTTCATCATACCTACATCAACCTTTAAAAACGGTAACTAGGAGGTGAGTAACATATACCAAATGATTCAAAATCATACATTATGATGATACATATACATGTGTGCATAACATATATTTCTCAAGAAGCATCATAAGCTTCATTCACACATCATCTCATTCCATTTCAACATCATGCATATCCAATTCATTATATTCATAATTCGCATATCAAAATCATAAACATTCTCAATAGAGGTCATCATACATTCAATGTTAGTATCACAATATCTTTCCTCTTTATTTAATAATCATTCATTGCCACCACGGGCTACCAACTAGGCATATCTCTGGCTATATGTAAATGCTCTTATGGCTAATGCATATGCACAAAGGAATCAATAACAATTACGGATCCGACTGTGGGAAAAACAACATCATATCAAGTGTGGGTCAAGCATAGGTGTGCTACTATACCCCTACTGCATAAGTAAAAGTGTACACGTATCTCATAATGCATATATAATCACCAATTTTACTGGTACCAAACCGCATCGCCCATATGTAGTACTAGTCACCCCGTGACTTACGGATCAATAACATGGCCTCACTTGTTATAAGTGCTACAGGTCCCTCCCAAACACACATCAAGTGCTCATAATTATCTACTTGTTGTTTTATGCCATTTTAAATTCTCAAGCCTCATTCATTTCATTCAATCCACCACAACCACCACAGCCATCCACTATCAATGTTACATTCCCACATCATTATATACATTCTCCTAACATCAATAAATATTTTCCTACCACATTTTTTATTTCCCCTAATTTATAAAGTTAGGGTTTCATCAAAACCCAACAACTATCATTAATGTTCATCACTTTCCATTATCTTTCAATGTCATTTTCACATACCCATATCCCCTCATAAAACTTATATTAAAAGCACCCCACCTAAGGGTTTTCTATCATAAATGCCTTCCCTTAACATACCCATATGCAATGAACTCACCCCCAACAACCATTTCCCAAAACCTATGGCTTAGAGCTCAAGAAAATGGAGAGGAATCTTTACCTCAAGCCAAGAGAAGAGAGCTCCAATAATGAGAGGAGAAGTGCATGAAAATTAAGAAGGAGGGGGAGAGCTTCAAACCACCATTGTCATATCCTCCAAGCTTGAAGCAACCAAAAATGGAAGGAGGAGGGAGAGCACACCACACTTTGTGGATTTTGAAGAAGAAGAAGGTGGATGGAAGAGGAGAAGAGAAAGGAGAAAGTGTTTGCCTTGGAAGGAGAGGGCCAACGTGAATGAGAAGGGAAAAAGAGAGGTTTAGAGTTTTATTTTAACCCTTTCATTAAAGCTTTTCCGTTTTATAACTTACAGGATCTCCGTTCGGGCTCAATACTTTATCTAAAAATTATTCTGAGTATATATTTAGATTCCCAATAATATTCTCAGTAGCCCTGACCAAAGGTACCTCAATCAGAGATAGTTGGTCCAACACCCATATTTTAATCAGGTATAATTTCATCTCATAAGGCCCTAATAAATTATGAATAATCCCTAAAAATCTCAATTTAATTATCTTCAACACTTTGGGATATTAGTTTACTCAAATATAATTATTTAATATTTATGTCTCATATTTAATCATTTATATAAAATTCGAGATGTTACAATCCACCCCACCTAAAAGAAATTTTATCCTTGAAATTTAATGTACCAGATTCAAATGCATTCGGATACCGCTCCTGAATATCATCTTCACTTTCCCACATGAATGTCTCCACATTTCCATGTTTCCACGCCACCTTCACCAAAGGCACCAATTTGTTCCGCAACCTCTTCACGGAATGCTCAACGATACGAACGAAAATAGGAGGAATGGATAAGTTATCCCGCACATCAACATCATCAATAGGGATTACGTGCAAGGGATCATGAACATACTTCCTCAACTGTGACACATGGAATACATTGTGCAGATTTGCAAGATGTGGAGGGAGTGCAATCCGATAAGCAACATCACCGATTCGCTCTAGAATCTCATAAGGTCCAATGAACTTAGGACTTAATTTTCTGCTCTTCAAAGCCCTTCCAATATGATAAGTCTTGAAAAGACTTAATTATTCTGCCTTTTATTGGAATTAATTCGTTGTGTAAGTGATTAGTTTAGCCTTATTATTCAATTAATTGATAATAATTTATAAATTATGTAAATATTGCAAAAGTGTTTTATTTATAGAAGAAAATGGTTAAAAACATTAATAAATTAAGAGTTTATTAATATTTATTAATTTAATAAGCAGCCAGCATACAAATGCTAGGCAATTAGTTGATTTTTGGTGCAGGAACATGGCGTACTCGAGAGAAGAGGACAAATCCGAGTGAGAATTCACAAATCCGACTGAAAGGAGTCCACAAGACCGACTGGGCGAGACTTCAAAGGGTTGACCGAAAGGAATTAACAAAAGCCTGACTTAGAAAGACTCCTAAGAGACCGACTCCAAAAAAGAACAGGGAACCGGATACTACATGAGAACCCGAGCGTCAACTTTAGAACGCTGATTCATTTATCAATCCGCTCTAGCAAGAACCAAACTCGCCCAAGCTTCGCCATAGCGCTTAAGCGAGAAAACAACACTGCAGTGCAAATCCGAACTCGCTCAAGTGAGAGTTTAAACCAGCTCAAGCGAGAACCCAGTTTGCTGAAGCATAGAGGTAGTAACTTAAACATTGTTCCTTTCCTCCAACAACACACTCGACACCGATGTAGTTTCATGCTGCTGTCTCTCCTACTGCACCTTAGTAACTTAAGTAGTGAGCTGTTATTAGCTGACGCTGTGCTGTGACTAGCTAAGGATGAGCTGGAATCTGTTAGGAGCTGATCTGTAATTAGTTAATTATTCTGTAAGCTATGTAATTAGTTAGTTTAGACGTTAACTTAAGTTTTCTAAGTTATCAGTTAAGTTATTTAGTTAGGTAGAAACATATATATAGGTTGTACATATTCTGTAAAAAGATACGCGGACACGACATAACAGAACAGAGAACAACATTCATTAAACACTTCGAACATCTCACTACACATTTTCTCTCTCTAAATCCTCTCCTCCATGACGTTCCACAATCCTTCGATGGAACCGAAGTCAATGGAGTTCTAAATCCCTAAGGTTGGGATTGCGAAGGTTAGCAATGGAGTCTTGAAGCTGTGAGCAAGGAGATCGACTTCTAGATCCTGAGGCAAACAAGCTGAGGAGTGGAGCAGAATTGCTGGATTGACAAATCCAGAACTGATGAAGAACTTCGCTAGTGAGGAATCATGGTTGAAGCTTAGGTAACTTCCAGCTTTCTAACTAGTTCAGGCCTAATCAATTTAGGTGAATAGTTAGAGTTCAACCTCCAATTTCGCATTAGATTCTTAGGTTAATTGAGCACTTAAGGAATTAAGGTTCATTGCTTAAGGATTAGTGTTTTTCACCTAAGGAATTAGGGAATAACCACAAGCGGATTGTCCTCTAGATTGTGAAGTTCGATTATACTTCAATTGCATATTTCTTGAGGAAATTGTGAGCCGAAGCAATCCTGACCTTTTTTTTAATCACTTTTCACATTTCACCTTAACTATGTTTCTGAAAATACAAAAACAACTAGAAAACATTAAAATTATAAAAACCGAATGAACTACCTGTATTTTGTGTTGGTTCAGCTTATACTCGTCTAAGATTGTGGTAATTACCACACAATCCCTCTGAGACGATCAAATATATTACAATTTTAACGACTGGTGCGCTTGCCCATAAGTATAAATTCGAGAGTCATATTTTGTTTTACTAAGATTTTCACCACCAAGTTAATGGCTCGGGATTTTAGCATCACAATACCTTTATCACGTGAGACCCTAAAGAATACATGATCGCTAACTTGAAAATCAATTGGCTTATATCTCTTATCATAATAACTCTTCTGCCGGTCCTGAGCAATCTTTATATTCTCTTGTATCTTTCTAATCTACTCAGTAGTCTACTGAATAATCTCCGGCCCTAAAGCCAAACTCTCACCAGTTTCTAACCAACATAGAGGCATCCTACACTTTCTTCCATAACGTGCCTCATAAGGAGCCATACAGATACTACTGTGGTAACTCTTGTTGTAAGTAAACTCAATCAATGGAAAAAATCTCTCCCAACATCCACCGTCCTTAAGTAGACAAGCCCTTAACAAATCTTCAAGGCTTTGGATAGTCCTCTTAGAGTGTCCATCAGTTTGAGGATGATAAGCAGAACTAAGCTTCAACTTTGAACCTAACTCATGATGCAAGCTTCCCTAAAATCAAGAAGTAAACCGAGGATCATGATCAGATACAATACTAGATGGCACACCATGCAATCTAACAATCTCTTTTATGTACAACTAGGCTAATTTCTCTAATGAGCTCTTCATATTCATGGGTATGAAGTGAGCACACTTCGTCAACTGATCCATAATCACCCATATAACATCATTTCTAGCACGGGTTTTGGGTAAACTAGAAACAAAATCTATAGCAATACTATCTAATTTCCAAACGGGGATCTCCAAGGGTCTTAAATAACCAGATGGTTTTTGATACTTAACTTTAGCTTTCTGGCAAACAAGGCAAAATGCCACAAAGTTTGCCACACCATGTTTCATACCGGGCCACCAGAAATTTTTCTTTAAATCTTGATACATTTTAATGGAACCAGGATGAATGCTCAACACACTCTTGTAAGCTTCTTTAAGTACCAGCCTTCTCAAATACCACCAAAAGGAACATAAATTCGGCCTTTCACATGCCAAATACCATCATGTCCTTCCCTTAAGAATGAATTCTTCTCATTAGCTTGAGCTTCTTTCATCTCAATCAAATACTCATCTTTCGCTTGTTACACTTTTACACATTCGAGGAATACATTTGCAACCGTCAACATCTCAATGGACATCTTCTTTGGGGTATATATTTCTACACCCACATTCAAGTTCTAAATTGCTCAATTAGCTCTATCTCTTTCACTATCATTGCAGAAACATGCAATGACTTCCAGCTCAAAGCATCGGCAACCATATTTGCCTTCCCGGGATAGTATCTCAAATCAAACTCATAATCTTTAAGAAACTCCATCCATCATCGTTGGTGCATATTGAGCTCTTTCTGATCAAACAAATATTTGAGACTCTTGTGACCACTAAAGACTATAAATTTTGAGCCATACAAATAATGTCACCATAACTTCAAAGCAAACACAACTGCCACCAATTCAAGATCATGTGTGGGATAATTAACCTCATACGGTCGCAATTGTCTCGATGCATAGGCTATCACACGTTCACTTTGCATCAACACACAACCAAGACCAAGCTTGGAAGCATCACAATACACCACAAAGTCATCTAATAAGTCAGGTAAAGCCAGCACGGGAGCAGAAGTGAGTCTAACTTTCAACTCTTGGAAACTCTTCTCACAATCAAGATTCCACACAAACGATTGATTTTTACGGGTTAGCTTTGTTAATGGAAAAGCTAAATGGTAGAAACCTTCAGTAAATCTCTGGTAATAACCGGCAAGACCAAGAAAACTTCTTATTTTGGTTATGGACGTCGGTCTTTCCCAAACCATAACGACTTCAATCTTTGATGGGTCAACTATAACACCATCTTTGGAGATAATATGTCCAAGAAATTGGACCTCCGACAACCAAAACTCACACTTAGAGAGCTTCGCATACAACTCTTTCTCGCGAAAAATACTCAAAACAAGGTGAAGATATTCTTCATGACTCTTGGAATAGACAAGAATGTCATCAATAAACACCACAATGAATCAGTCAAGATACTCATGAAAGATGCGATTCATGTAATCCATGAAAATTGCAGGTGCATTTGTCACACTAAAAGGCATCACCACATACTCGTAGTGGCCATAGTGAGTACGGAAAGCAATCTTTGGGATATCATCGGTCTTCATCCGGATTTGGTGATATCCAGAATGTAAATCAATTTTTGAGAACACCACTACATCCTTCAATTGATCCAAAAGATCATCAATGCGAGGTAGGGGATATTAGTTTTTAATAGTCAACTTGTTAAGTTATCGATAATCCACACATAACCTCATACTCCTATCCTTCTTTTTCACCAATAAAATAGGTGCACCCCAAGGAGACACACTTGGGCGAATAAACTCTCGCTCTAACAACTCTTCAACTTGTCTCTTCAACTCGGTTAATTCCATAGGATACATTCGGTACGGTGCTCAAGAAACAGGTTCTGCACCTGAAACTAGATCAATGGAAAACTCCACCTCTCGTGGAGGAGGTACACCAGGTACCTCATCAGGAAATACATCTAAAAATTTGGATACAACAGGGATATCAGGGGATTGAATAGTAGTTTCTCCATCCATTATGCATAGCATAATAAGAAGTTGAGATATACCTTGTACATCAAAGCACTCAGCAGTCAGAGAAGGAAAAAATAATGCTCTAATTCAAATAATCCACCAATACCTTGTTGGTAGATAACCAATCCATTCCCAAAATAACTTCTAAGTCCTTCATGGGCAAGAAAATAAGGGATACGACAAATCTCTGATCCTTAAGAATTATTTCAATATCATCACACCGAGTAACCATCCGTAAACAAGTATCGGTCGGTGTAGACACCATGATAGACCCCTTTATTATGCTTATTGGCAATTTTAATCGCCTCACACAATCTTCCGAAATGAAGGAATATGTTACACCTGAATCAAATAGCACATCAATATATTTACCAAGGATTTGGCACTTACTTTGAATCTGATCACCAGCTTGTGCAGCTTCTTCACCGGTTACAGCAAAGACTCTTCTAGCAGTTTGTTGATTAGCAACATGATTGTGACCATTCCGGCCACCATTGCCATTCCCACGGCCATTACCATTATCACGACCGTTGCCACCGTTACCATTACGATTACCATTGCGACCACCATTATGGCCGCCATTACCGTTTCCACGACCACAGCCTCTAAAAGCACCATAGCCTCCACGGTTTCTGTCATTACGCGCCACCATATTCGTGGCATTCAAGGGACAATCAGAATGAATATGCCCTAGTTGGTTGCATCTATAGCACACTACTGTCTCTTCATGATCACATTCACGAGCCAAATGGTTTTCGTTATATCAGAAACAATGGAGTCCTTGGCCATTACCTCGGCCACCATTAGCACCATGTCTTCCACCACCGCGTCTGCCTATAAGTGAAGAGGAACCACGCATAAATTGTCTATTCTTCTTAAAATTACCTTTCTTTTTGAAGTTAGAAGATTGGCCCTTTAATCTATGATCATGCCCCACATAACTCTTGGGCACCATGTCATTTTCTTCAAAGATTCTACACTTATTCACAAGAGTAGGAAAGCTCCCGATCTCTTGATGACATATAGCCTTCTTGATCTCTTGGCGTAATCCGTTCTCAAACTTGACACATTTGGAAGCTTTGGTACCTTTCTGTTGAAAAGGAGGCTAAAACATGCATAGTTCTTTAAATTTTGAGGCATATTCCTCCACTGACATGCTTTCTTGTTTGAGTTCCATAAACTCAAGCTCTTTCTTGTTCTTGTAACTTTCAAGAAAGTATTTCCTTAGGAACTCCACCTTGAAGTCCTCCCAAGTCAAAGGAGTGTGAGAAGAAATTATACATCCATGAGTCAAAATCCACCAAGACTTAACTTTATCACAGATCATAAACACCGCATATTCAACTTTCTAAGCTTCAAAACACTCCATGCTAGAAAATATTCATTCCAGATCATGAATCCAGACGTAAGTATCTTCTGGTTTGTAACCCCTATGAAATTCAGAAGGCTTTCGCTTGAGGAATCGGTCAAGACCATGATTTGGTTGACCAACAGGTTATTGTTGCTGTTTAAGAATGTCAGCAAACTGGTTAAAAGCTTCAGCCATAACGGCTACATTGATATTGCGTCTATTCGCCATCAATCAATCTAGACACACAACAATACTTAGAAACCCTGTGTTTCTTTCCTTAAGATTTTCTAATCATTATCAATTATCATCAACATATGTATCATCATATTCATAATTCGAAGGTAAATATTGGTAAGGAAATGCTTGGCCGGGCTTAATATCAATCACATACTTATCATCATCATTCACAATATAAAGCAGTGAGCAATTCAAGCTCCAACAATACTTAACTATAGCAATAACATCCCAACATTAAGTGACAAGTACTCTCACAAGGCACAACAACATCTCAACAATAAACAATTACACTTCAATGGCAAACAACCTCACTTTAATAACGGGACTCACCTTTCAATAACATTTAACTCATATAATTAATCAATGAGCAACCAATGCTCTGATACCAGGTTGAGACACCCCAAAAACGAGGCTAAATTTTTTGCAATTTTTAAAACAAATAAAGTGTGGAAGGAAACGTGAAATAACGCTTTAACAAGTAACCCCAGATCATTTAAATAACCTATCTTATATATGAAGATATGAGAAGGTGGATAAATTAATTTGAGAGTGAACCTTGGATAACCAATCTCATGATCATCAACAAGGAATAGGGGAAGTGCACAATTAATTCAAGAAGGGCAAATGGGAATGAGGGAAGGTTCAAGGGTATCCCATTTGGTTGTTAAAGTGTGTTAATTATGTGCATATGATGTTGTGTAATCATATCATACTAAACAATACTAATCATACCCCAAAATAGAGGAAAATGTGTGAAAACAGGGCCATGAATTGATTCAAGCACCCCATGAATCGATTTAGATGCTTTTGGAGTTCAAACAGTGAAAACAGGGCCCTTTGAATCGATTCAAGCTCGTATAGATTGATTCAAACGTTCCTAGCATCATGAACAGTAATTCCAAAGAACTTTGAATCGATTCATAGGGGGTTTGAATCAATTCAAGGTGTTCTGGAATTAGGAACAGTGAAAACAGTGGCTTTGAATCGATTCACACACTGTTGTAAATCAATTCATGACAGCACAGAGGTTATTTTATGTAGAAAAAGTCATATTTTTGGACTTCTAACCCCCTAACTTTTTCATATGAGTTCAAATGCCTACCAAATTTTGACACTAACTTATATTCATCATTTGTGACGTGTAGTCACTCACCGTAATCAAAAATTCCCAAAAATGAGAGAGTTATGCGCATAAATGCATTTCACTTATTTTGAGGCATTTTTGTGCAACTCAAGGACCTATTCTAATGGAATTGGCCCATTTTAGTTCCTACAAGTCATAAATTATATATATGGGCTATTGGAACTATCATATGCCATCAGTATTACATAAAACTCAATTTGGCCTTGACGGTTCCTTAATTATGCATAAAACTATGAAAATTCATCATATTCTTCATGCCAAAATCATTCATTCAACATTCTAATGTCTAACTCATATTCTCATCCATACACAAGACCCATATGCATTATCAATAAACATGAACCTCATGGTATCAACACCTATCCATCAACATGGCATATAATCCTTAAATTTACAATCAATATCATCCATTGTTAGGGTTATAACTAAAAATTAGACATTCCAAACACATAGGTCTAATTTTTACAAATGACCCACAAATCAAGGTTCATGACCAACCAATTATCATATACAAAATAAAATTCTACACATATCAAGTGATTCACTAAAGAATGTCAGCCAAGGCTCACATTTTCTTTCCATATTTACCTCCATCATTTCTTACCCTCCAAAAGAGTAGGATTTCATCAATACCTACATTAACCTTTAAAAATGGCAACTAGGATGTGAGTAACATATACCAAATGATTTAAAATCATATATTATGATGATACATATACATGTGTGCATAACATATATTTCTCAAGAAGCATTAGCTTCATTCACACATCATATCATTTCATTTCAACATCATAGACATTCTCAATAGAGGTCATCATACATTCAATGTTAGTATCACAATATCTTTCCTCTTTATTTAACAATCATCCATTGCCACCACGGACTACCAACTAGGCATATCTACGGCTATATGCAAATGCTCTTATGGCTAATGCATATGCACAATGGAATCAATAACAATTGCGGATTTGACTGTGGGAAAAACAACATCATATCAAGTCTGGGTCAAGTATAGGTGTGCTACTATGCCCCTACTGCAGTAGTAAAAGTGTACACATATCTCATAATGCATGCATAATCACCAATTTTACTGATACCAAATCGCATCACCCATATATAGCACTAGTCACCCCGTGACTTACGGATCAACAACATGGTCTCACTTGCCATAAGTGCTACGGGCCCCTCCCAAACACACATCGAGAGAGTCGTGCCCTATACAGACACCGAGGTCACAGGCTCACCATAGAGCCGCCCACCCACTGGGCCCGCCACATAGAGTGCCTCATCACCAAACTAAGGGCAGCTTCATGATTCCAAGAATTGTTATTCAAGTAGCCTCAATACTCAAGAGGGGGGGTGAATTGAGTTTTTAAAACTTTGCTTGGAATACCTTTGAACTTGATTCTTTTATCACAAGTTTAAAGATTATGCAAGTGAAGTCAAGTTTAATGCAAGAGACAATGCAAAACAAGAGGTAAATATGCTAAGGCAATTTGTCAAACACTTGGTGTGCAATGTTTAAAGTTAACTAATATAAGCAAGCTCAAGTAAGCAAATCACAATCAATCAACATAAATCAATTAAGTGCAGAATATGAATATAAAAGAGTGGGGAAGAAGAGCTTGCAAACTAATTTAACAAGTTCCACTAACCCTGGTGTACGTCTCGCCTTCAAGGACCCTACTTGAAGGATTTCAACTATTGAAGTTTAGAGATTACAAGCTATGAGCAATTGCAGCTTCCTAGTGTCCCACACTCAAGAACTCAATCCTCACTAGCACAAGGGCAACCCACCCAATCTCTCAAACTTTCAATATCCAAAGGTTGAACCCCAACCTTTGTGACCACTCAACCTAGAGTGAAAAGCTTTTGTGTTTGGTAATGTTTACAAGCAAGTAACTCTTTTAATAGAGTAGATATACAAATGAATGCTCACATAATTTCTAACTCTCAACAAGAGAGAATATACAAGTTTAAGCTCTAAGTTTTTGAAAAATGAAACTATACAAGAATAGAACTCACAAGACTCAAGATTTGATTTCCCTTTCATGGATTTGTGTGTTACTGTTGAGTAGCTTGAAGGAGTCTTCCATTTATAGGCCTTGTAGAGGAGCTTAATGGTCTTCCTAGCCGTTGCAGATGATGGGCACTAAGTTGGAATAGAGAAATGAGCTGGTTTCCACCTAAAAAGCACTTTCCCCAAAATCTGGCACGACTCTAATCGATTATGCCTCGATTTGTAATCGATTAGATTTTGAAATTTTTAGTGTTACACAGTAGGTAATCGATTAGGCATTTCATTGTAATCGATTCGCTTGAAAATAGGGACTTGCTAATCGATTATTTCATACCCTATAATCGATTACTCTTGGTACCTGATGCATTTACTTGTGTCTCGTAGCATTGTAATTGATTAGGCATTCTTGCAATCGATTAGGATGACAAATAGAACTTTGATAATCGATTATGTCTAACTTGGTAATCGATTAGCTTGACTACCTGATGCTCAATCTTCAAACTTTCAATTGGTAATCGATTATATCCAAGGTGCAATCGATTATCTTACAAACAGAACTTAGGTAATCGATTAGCTTGAATACCTGATGCTTATACTTCAACTTGTTCAAATGGTAATCGATTATTCTTCAAGGGTGCAATCGATTATCTTACAAACAGAGATGAGGTAATCGATTATGTCTGTAGGTGTAATCGATTATAGTACAAACAGAACATAGGTAATTAATTAGCTTGAGTCTTCTAATCGATTAGTATGCACGTTTTTTGTCTATCTAATTCTGTTTTCTCTGTTTTCATGGTTACTTGGCCTTTTTTGCTTCAATCCTTCAATGTGCTTTGTCATTATCAAAATAATTCAACCTGAAATATATATTCAAACACATTCTCCCCCTTTTTGATGATGACAAACAATGTTCATCTCATTAGGGTGTTAGTCCAAACAGATTTATTTAAGATGATTATCTCTAAGGAAATTTCTAAGGTTATCTCTAGATTTGTTGCACAACTTATCCTTTTGAAAATATCTCCCCTTATCTAAAGTAGTTTATGCTATTTTTTTTAACAATTATAAAGATAAGTAATTTCTTTGATACCACTTGTTATTATTTTAGCCAAATTTCTGATTTAATAGCCAATTAGATGAACTTCAATTATTCTCCCCCTTTGTAATCATCAAAAATAAATAAGGCAATAGAGATATAATCAAAGGAAATTGCATTCATTAAGGGAAATTATAGAAGCAAATTGCAAAATGGAAATGTAAAAATAGAAGAAACATAAGCAAAGATGTATCTAAACAGAGCAAACTAAACAATGGATCTAGTTATCCGGATTAAAAAATCAAAACTCAGAAATTTGATGAGACAGCTCATCATAGCGTTGTTGCATGAGTTCAAAGTGTTGCTGCTCAGTCATCTGGAATTCTTGGAGGGAGCTTTCAAGCCTATCAAAGCAGCGATCAAGATATGCAGTTAGGGAGGTAAAAGGATCAGGTGGAGCGGAAGATTCGCCTTGAGGTGTAGGAGTGGGAGTAGGATCAACAGTGGGAGTAGGATGGTCTTCTTCAAATGGACTACTTCCATGAATTCTGTCACTCTTAAAGATCCATCTTCTAGCTACGTAGACCATGCCCATTTTTTTAAGATGGTGAGTGCCAATGCAAGCTTAGGAGGGCACTTTCTCAGCAAGTTCTCCAGCCAAGTCTACTCCATATGCCTTGAAAATTTTTGTAAGGAGAATGGCATAAGGCAGTTTATATTGCTCCTTCGATTCGAGCATATAGAGCTTGAGGAGTTGGATCCAGTTGATGTCCTTGTGGTTGATGATTGCCCACATGAGAAGAACATCATCTTCCTCAACCAGAGCATAGTTTCCACCATGAGGGACAAGCAATTTAACCATGAAAAAATGAAGGAGATGGTTATTAAGAGTTAAGTGGCCTACCAATTTGTGATTGCTGAGGGGACGGTTGGCCTTCCAAAGAGATTGGCATGCAGGAATAGGATTAAAATCCCATTCATCTTCCAGATTACCCCCTACAAATTCAGCATTGGAGAGGGGAATTTGGGTGATTTTAGAAAGCTGTTGATTGGTGATTTTAAGAGTCACATTCTTGACTCTAGCCTCCAAAATGCCATCAACAATTTTGAGGTTGCAAAAGAATACCCTCATTAATTCAGGATAATAAAAATCTTCCTTGAGAGTGAGGAATAGAAGGAGATTATAGTGGTAAAGGAGTTGGGTGAAGGTAAAACAGGGGTTCACAAAAGTTTGGGCGTCAATAAAGTGAGGAGTGATTATATCCTTCTCCGAAAATTTCTTTATGAAATTTTGGAGGTCTCTTGGTGAAGTGAAGAACCTAGAGAAATCTAGAGGATTGTTGGGTTAGTTCATGGAGGACCTAGCCCTCTTCACTTGTCTTGATGAAGACATGATGGACAATGAAAAATGAAGAGAATGAGAGATTTTGAGAAAGATTAGAGAAGAGGCAATGGAGTGATAGTGTGAGATGGAAGAATGAAGAAGGGGTATTTATAGGAGAGAGATAGGGTTTAAAGATGAGAGAAAGAGTAAATAGGGTAAGTGAGTGGTTGGGCCATTGGAAATCACATGGATTCTGCATTAAAATTGGCACCTGATACGATGCTAATCGATTAGGTCCTAGGGACTAATCGATTAGTGAAACATCTCGGCTAAAATAAAGGCAAAACCGAGACAAGGGAAAGTTTTCCAAAATTCAGAACAGGATTCGGGGTAAAATAAAATAAACAAAAGTCAAGGGAAGTAGAAAACCGGTCACAGGTAAGGGTAGGCCGAGTCAGTATGCCCCACGTTGGCAAGACTCAGCTTCAGTTAACAAAAGCCAGCGGAAGATAACGCTTGAGCGAGTTATACTCGCTGGGGCGAAGCCTTATTCGTCGAAGCGAACACATGCACTCGGGTAACTTCCTCACTAGGAGTCGGAACCTAAGTTCACTCGGGAACTATCCCCTCGGGTCATGCTTCACCCGGTAACTCGTACTTAGCCAGATCCTTATCCTTATTTTTATCCTGAAAGGTCACAATCGCATTCCATTCGGAAGCATTAAATCTCCACTCGGGAAATGATTCCCTCGACTATTCCACTCGGAATTTATGACTTTTCCTCACGCGGAGTATTCTTCCCATACCAACACCATTCGATATATTTCAATTCTCACTTCACTCGGAAAAGTTTGGACTCTTCACTAGGAAGACTTCACTGGGTTAAGTTTTACTTGGTAATATCTGAATCTCGTTCCCTCGAAATAAGGTTACTCAGGTGGGTTTCACTCAGAACCATTTTGGCCGTTCTTCCCTCGAAAGAATTCCTCTCGGTCGACTCTCACTCGGAAGAATTGGAATATCCACCACTCGGAAGATTCATTCAACTATTTTCCTCTTCACAACACATTGACCAGCCTTTCTTCGGAAATGGTCATAGTAAGCATCACTCACTCAGAACTGGGTTAATCCTTCTTCATTCGAAAGAGGATTTCCAATTTAGCCCTACACATCCTTACTTTGGCTCTCACTTACTCGGAGTCATGCAAGCTCTATGCTCAGAAAAATATAAATATATACAACTTGGACATTCACCTACATCATCAACCACTGAACAAGATAAACACATAGCATTATATATATGTTTATATGTATATAGTTATGCTTTCAAGTCCGAGAGACTTCAATTCACATACATTTAAACAAAACATTATACTAAGAGCCGGCCAAGGCTATATCAAGACCCTTTACACAGTATATACAAATATGTACACTTCCACTGTACAGATGCACTTCACACGGAATGGAGCTCTCCCATCATTCACCGTCTCATGTAATATCCACTGAAATATAGCTACAGTATGGGTGAGTATTTTAAATATTAAATGACAGTTATTGACTCGGATTAATCCTCATATTCTCAACCATGCAATATCATATATATATATATATATATCAACAGTCAATAACACACACACTTCCATTCAATAGGAACACACTCGAAGCATCATTCAACCGAAATCTACTCAGCTAACTCTCGGCTATATTACACATGTTATTCTCAATAACATTAATACATATACATGTAAGTCACATTGCAGTCGGCATCAATTATAAATGTGCACATATTCATTCAATCGGATCCGATTTGTTCATTATTGATTTTTATTGTTGCAATATAGGCTCTCAACCTTTTATTCAGCTCCCAGCTGATCCGGCCGTTTTACTGATACCAAACAGTTTGCCCTCACTTGTAACACAAACACTCTCAGCGTCAACGGCAGTGTTACAGGCAGCCCTGAGTCCCACTCAGTCGGCTTGCCTTGAGTCCCACTCAAGGTCTTTAACAACATCACATGCATATAATTACCGATTCAAATAATATTGTCACACACTAAATGCTCTCAGCATTCTTACCGATGCATCTCATGTAAGGTATTATCATTGAATTATGAACAGAATCGGTATAACCACTTCCACAATATTAACTCATGCATCTCATGCATCATATTATAAATCACACACGGAAATCACCATGCAACACATATCCCATACACTCAATCCTTTCCTTAACAATGCATGCATCACATGCAATCAGTATTAAACACCATCGGAACTCAATAAGATAGCCCCTCATCACATGCAATCAACGTTCAGATTTACAGTAACCTGCATCTCATATAAATCACATACGGTAATCAGCAACAGTTCATCTCATGCAATCACTCAACCTTCTTAAGATTATCAACATGCATTTTATGGACGGAAATCGACATGCATTACACAACTCATAATCATCACATATCCGGGCATCACATAACTATTATTCAATCGAAATACACTATCAACGCATTTCAAATCATAAACTTCAACATGACGTTATCACCCGGAACCCATCCATAAACCATGCATTTAAGATATAAAATACCCCCTACCCACTGAAGAAACTCAGAAGCTCCTCAAGCTACAATGCTTGACCGTTCACTCCTTTCGGTCACTCCTTCCCACCGGACAGCCTTCGAACTCAGTTGTCGACTCAGTTCTCAGCTTTAGAAGGACCAAAAGCTATCCTCTTCTTTGAGTAGTTCGTCTCAGCAACAGTAGACTACTTCCACAGCTCCTAAGCACTTCTCGCTACAGACTTCCCCCACTGAGACTCTGACGGCTTCAGGTGGGAGAAAAGGAAGAAGGTGAGAAGACGACGAAAAGGAAGAAGAAGAACTGGGAAGGGAAATAGAACAGCGTCTCTGTTTCTCAAAGAAAAAGCTCTCAACTCTCACAATCCCTTCCAACTTGACGCGAATGGAAAATGAGTAAAAGAGAAAAGGGCCGAACCCTTTTTATACCACCAGGGGTACATGCGTTATTTCTCTCTGGCCACTTTGTGTTAATCAACCTTCAGCCTAATCTGAAATTAACTTTAATTAATGGCTAATCTCAGCCGGTAATTAAATCAAAAAAATTAGGATGTTACAATTCTCCCCCTCTCAAAGAATTTCGTCCTTGAAATTCAAACATTAACTTACCTTAAATAAATAGCTCGGGGTACTGCTGCCTCATGGCATCCTCACGTTCCCAGGTATAAGAAGTACATCCATTTTGTTGCCATGCCACTTCAACCAATTGTACATCCTTGCTCCTCAAGCGTTTTACCGACCGATCCATAATTTTAGTCGGCACAGCCACTGTCGTCAAATTCTCCCTGATTTTGACTTCATCATTCGGCATCTCATGTGTGCAATCGGGTAAACACTTCCTCAACTGAGACACGTGGAACACATTATGCAATTTTGATAGATGAGTCAGCAATGCTATTCGGTAAGCTACAGGACCGACCGGTTCCAACACTTCATAGGGTCCAATATACCGGGGGTTTAATTTCCCACTTTTCAAAGCTCGTCTGACTCCTTTATTTGGTGAAACTTTCAGGAACACCTTATCACCGACCAAAAATTCAAGCGGCTTCATCCGCTTATCATGATAGCTCTTCTGCCAGTCTTGGGACGCCTTCATTTTTTCCTTAATCATTTGGATCTGCTCAAAAGTCTGTTCATAATTTCCGGTCCCAACAGTAAACTTTCACCGGTTTCCGACCAACAGAGTGGGGTTCGACATTTCCGGCCATACAATGCTTCATATGGTGCCATGCCAATGCTGCTATGGTGGCTATTATTATATGTAAATTCGATCAGAGGGAGGTACTGCTCCCAACTACCACCGTGTTCCAACACACAGGACCTCAGCAAGTCATCCAAACTCTGTATTATCCGCTCGGACTGCCCATCCGACTGGGGATGGTAGGCTGAACTCAATCGAAGTTTTGTGCCTAATTCCTGGTGTAAGCTTCCCTAAAACTGGGAAGTGAATCTTGGATCCCTGTCCGACACAATAGAAGATGGCACACCATGTAGTCGGACAATCTCTCGGATATAAATCTGGGCTAATTTCTGTAATGAATATCTTATGTTCATGGGTAAGAAATATGCAGACTTCGTCAACCGGTCTACAATGACCCAAATGGTATCATAACCCGCTCGGGTTCTAGGCAATCCCATCACGAAGTCCATGGCGATTGAGTCCCATTTCCACACGGGAATCTCAAGAAGTTGCAACCCACCATACGGCTTCTGGTGTTCAACCTTTGACTTCTGGCAAATAATGCACCGAGCCACATAATCGACCACGTCTCTCTTCAATCCGGGCCACCAGAAGTGTATTCTCAAGTCATGGTACATCTTTGTAGCGCCCGGGTGGATGCTTAACATGCTTTTATGGGCTTCATCGAGCACCATCCTTCTAAATTCTCCAGCACCCGGCACATATATTCTACCCTTCACTCAGAAAATTCCATCCGATCCCTCGGTTAAGGACAGGTCCTTTCCCTTAGCCTGAGTCTCCATCATCTCAGCTAAGTAAGGATCCGACTTCTGCTCCTCATACACTAGCTTCAGAAATTCATTGGCTATTTTCAGTATACCGAGCATTATCTTCTGAGACGAAGAGGCGTCCACATGTAAATTCATGTCTCGGAATTGCTCAAGTAATTCCATTTCCTTCACCATCATTAGTGCCACATGCATAGACTTCCGACTCAAGGCATCAGCGACAACATTCGCCTTGCCCGGGTGATATTTCAACTCAAAATCGTAATCCTTCAAAAATTCCGTCCATCTCCTTTGCCTTATGTTTAGCTCTTTCTGATCGAATAAGTATTTGAGGCTTTTTTGATCGCTGTACACCTTGAATTTGGAACCATACAAGTAATGTCTCCTTATTTTCAATGTGAACACCACCGCTGCCAACTCTAAGTCATGAGTCGGATAGTGTTGCTCGTGTGGCCTTAATTGTCGAGAGGCATAAGCTATCACTCGGTCCCTCTGCATCAGCACACATCCTAGACCGAGTCCGAATGCATCACAGTAAACCACGAAGCTTTCTTGCAAATTTGGCAATGCTAAAACCGTGGCAGTAGTCAACTTAGTCTTTAACTCTCGGAAACTCTTCTCACACTCAGAACTCCACACGAAAGGGACATTCTTTCGAGTCAACTTGGTCAAGGGTAGTGCAAGCTTAGAGAACCCCTCGATAAACCTTCGATAATAACCGGCCAGACCCATGAAGCTTCTGATCTCCGAGACCGATTTAGGTCTTTCACATGCCATGACAGCCTCTACTTTAGTAGGATCAACCGAGACACCTTCCTCAGAAATTACATGCCCAAGAAAATGGATCCTATCCATCCAGAAGTCACACTTCGACAGCTTAGCGAACAGTTACTTTTCCTTCAATATTCGGAGTACCGATCGGAGGTGTTCTTCATGCTCCTTAGGAGATTTAGAATAAACTAAAATATCGTCGATAAAAACGACCACGAATCGGTCTAAGTATGGATGAAAAATACTGTTCATGTAATTCATGAATACAGCAGGAGCATTTGTTACACCGAATGGCATTACTACGTACTCGTAGTGACCATACCGAGTCCTAAACACCGTCTTTGGAATATCTGAGTCCTTCACCCGGATCTGGTGGTATCCCAATCGTAAATCAATTTTTGAAAAGACTGAAGCACCCCTCAATTGATCAATCAGATCATCAATTCTCGGTAATGGATACCGATTCTTTAAAGTGAGTTTGTTCAGCTATTGGTAGTCCACACATAGCCTCATGCTGCCATCCTTCTTTTTAATGAGTAACACCGGTGCACCCCACGGCGATACATTCGGTCGGATGAACTGTTTGCCGAGTAGCTCATCAACTTGCTTCTTCAACTCGGCCAATTCCGTCGGGGACATCCTATAGGGTGCACTGGAGACCGGCTCGGCTCCAGGAATTAAGTCAATAGAGAATTCGACTTCTCTATTCGGAGGGACACCCGGCACATCCTTCGGAAACACCTTAGGGAACTCACAAACAGTCGGAATATCTCTCACTTGGGTTCTACCCTCTCCCTCAGTCAAACAAAACATCACAAATAACTGAGCTATACCTTGCACGGTGTAGTCGTTATCAATCTGCCTCGGAAAAATCACTCTTCGGTTTTGGCAATCCACTAACACCTTATTGGCCGATAACCAATCCATGCCAAGTACGATGTCGAGGCCTTTCAGGGGTAAGCATACTAAGTCGGCGGTAAAACTCTGATCGCCCAACGTAAAGGTCACATCTTTACATATCATTGATGTCTACACTTTAACACCGGTCGGATTGGATACTTCCAAAGTCCGATCCATGTCGACAGCAGGCAATCTCAACCGCTTCACACAATTATCAGCTATAAAGGAGTGGGTAGCTCCAGAATCAAAAACTACATCAAGAGTATGTATACCGAGTGAGCACTTACTTTGCACCAAGTCGTTTTCTTGTGCAGCTTCCTCGGCATTGATTGCAAAGACTCTGCTTACAGCCGATTGATCAACATTCCTTCCTTGGTTATTTGGGGCAATCATCATGTTACCCCATGCTCTATTGCCTCGGCCACCATTCCCTCGGCCACCATTTCCCCGGCCTCTTCCACCGGAAGCCTCCCCGATGTACACCTACACTTGTTTGCTGCAGTTGAGGGTAATCAGGGCCAATGTGCCCTTTCTCATTGCAGTGGTAGCATACTACCTCATCATCATTATCACAATCCCGAGCGAAGTGGTCTCCTCCACACTTAAAACACTTGCCGCCCCACGGACGACCCCCAGAACGACCACCACGTTTTCCCCGACCTCTAAATCTAGAGGAGGGTCTGCCTCTACCAGTGTTGCCTTGCTTCTTGAAGCGAGATTGCTGGGGCTTCAAGGAGGTGTTGGTCTTGCTACTCTGGCCCGAGTGGGCCTTATCATTCTCCTTAAAAATTCGACACTTGTTTACCAGCACTGGAAAACTTCAAATTTCCTGATGTCTGAAGGCTTTCTTAATCTCAGACCTCAATCCGCTTTCAAACTTTATGCACTTGGAACCCTCGGTTCCGGGCTGTTGGAAGGGAGGATAAAATAGGCATAATTCCTCAAACTTAGCAGCGTATTCCTCCACAGACATGGAACCCTGTTTTAGTTCCATAAACTCCAGTTTTTTCTGACTCCTTACTGTGTCGGGAAAATATTTCTCTAGAAAGCACGCTTTAAAATTCTCCTAGATTAACTGGGTGCCTGCATCAGTCATTCAGTTTTTGGTGATCTTCCACCAATTCTCAGCCTCATCTCGAAGCATGTATACGGCACACTCGACTTTTTGGGCCTCGGTACAATGAAGGCCACCAAAAATTCGTTCCAAGTCTTGAATCCACTTGTAGGCCGATTCGGGATTGAATCCCCCTTGGAGTTCGCTCGGCTTCCGCTTCAGGAAGCGATCCAAACCCTGATCATCATCAGTTCGAGGCTAGGTCTGCCTCTCAAATATATCAGTGAAACGCTGAAATACCGCGGCCATGGCTTCCATGCCGTGACGATTTGCCATGACTTATCCTGAAATTAACACCCCTTTCAAGGATAAGTATACCGAACCATTCACAGCCGATCGGACTTCAATTCCACACTTAACAATTATAACACATTACCATACAATTTTCATAGCATGTAGACAGTATTCCATGACCGTGAGTTACTAGCATGACTTATACAAGAAATTTAGCCAATCAATTCGATCTCCATATATATATATATATATATATCCTTCTCTTTATCCTTTCCTAATCAACCCAGGCCTAGGATAATCCCTGAGTATCTTATAAATAATCGGACCAGGGTAGGAACAAATCTTCTACCCCCAAATCAACATCTCAACAGCAATACCTTTCACTACTGTCCTCAACAAACTCATAGGCATATAGCCACACCAATTATGCTCAAGCATGCATCAAATCTATCAAATATTATAAATAATTATAACAACCGGTCATAATGCACACAACCGCTTACTCACAGTAAGCATACCTTGGCCTTGGACCTTTTAAGTCCGCTCTGATACCAAAATGAAATATCCCGGCTAAAATAAAGGCAAAACCGAGACAAGGGAAATTTTTCCAAAATTCAGAACAGGATTCGGGGTAAAATAAAATAAACAGAAGTTAAGGGAAGTAGAAAACCGGTCATAGGTAAGGGTAGGCCGGGTCAGTATGCCCCACGTTGGCAAGACTCAGCATCAGTTAACAAAAGCCAGCGGAAGATAACGCTTGAGCGAGTTATACTCGCTGGGGCGAAGCCTTATTCGCCGAAGCGAACACATGCACTCGGGTAACTTCCTCACTCAGAGTCGGAACCTAAGTTTAATCGGGAACTGTCCCCTCGGGTCATGCTTCACCCGGTAACTCGTACTTATCCAGATCCTTATCCTTATTTTTATCCTGAAAAGTCACAATCGCATTCCATTCGAAAGCGTTAAATCTCCACTCGGGAAATGATTCCCTCGGCTATTGCACTCAGAATTTATGACTTTTCCTCACGTGGAGTATTCTTCCTATACCAACACCATTCGGTATATTTCAATTCTTGATTCACTCGGAAATGTTTGGACTCTTCACTCGGAAGACTTCACTGGGTTAAGTTTTACTTGGTAATATCTGAATCTCGTTCCCTCGGAATAAGGTTACTCAGGTGGGTTTCACTTAGAACCATTTTGACCATTCTTCCCTCGGAAGAATTCCTCTCGGTCGACTCTCACTTGAAAGAATTGGAATATCCACTACTCGGAAAATTCATTCAACTATTTTCCTCTTCACAACACATTGACCAGCCTTCCTTCGGAAGTGGTCATAGTAAGCATCACTCACTCGGAACTGGGTTAATCCTTCTTCATTCGAAAGAGGATTTCTAATTTAGCCCTACACATCCTTACTTTAGCTCTCACTTACTCGGAGTCATGCAAGCCCAATGCTCGGCAAAATATAAATATATACAACTTGGACATTCACCTATATCATCAACCACTGAACAAGATAAACACATAGCATTATATATATGTTTATATGTATATAGTTATGCTCTCAAGTCCGAGAGACTTCAATTCACATACATTTAAACAAAACATTATACTAAGAGCCGACCAAGGCTATATCAAGACCCTTTACATAGTATATACATATATGTACACTTCCACTGTACAGATGCACTTCTCACGGAATGGAGCTCTCCCATCATTCACCGTCTCGTGTAATATCCACTGAAATATAGCCACAGTAGGGGTGAGTATTTTAAATATTAAATGACAGTTATTGACTCGGATTAATCCTCATATTCTCAACCATGCAATATCATATATATATATATATCAACAGTCAATAACACACACTGCCATTCAATAGGAACACACTCGAAGCATCATTCAACCAAAATCTACTCAGCTAACTCTCGGCTATATTACACATGTTATTCTCAATAACATTAATACATATACATGCAAGTCACAATGCAGTCAGCATCAATTATAAATATGCACATATTCATTCAATCGGATCCGATTTGTTCATTGTTGATTTTTATTGTTGCAACATAGGCTCTCAGCCTTTTATTCAGCTACCAGCTGATCTGGCCGTTTTACTGGTACCAAACCGTTTTCCCTTACTTGTAACACAAACACTCTCAGCGTCAATGGCAGTGTTACGGGCAGCCCTGAGTCCCACTCAGTCGGCTTGCCTTCAGTCCCACTCAAGGTCTTTAACAGCATCACATGCATATAATTACCGATTCAAATAATAGTGTCACACACTAAATGCTCTCAGCATTCTTACCGATGCATCTCATGCAAGGTATTATTATTAAATTATGAACAGAATTGGTATAACCACTTCCATAATATTAACTCATGCATCTCATGCATCATATTATAAATCACACATGAAAATCACCATGCAACACATATCCCATACACTTAATCATTTCCTTAACAATACATGCATCACATGCAATCAGTATTAAACACCATCGGAACTCAATAAGATAGCCCCTCATCACATGCAATCAACGTTCAGATTTACAGTAACCTGCATCTCATATAAATCACATACGGTAATCAGCAACAGTCCCTTAACACATTCATCTCATGCAATCACTCAACCTTCTCAAGATTATCAACATGCAATTTATGGACGGAAATCGACGTGCATTACACAACTCATAATCATCACACATCCGGGCATCACATAACTATTATTCAATCGAAATACACTATCAACGCATTTCAAATCATAAACTTCAACATGATGTTATCACCCGGAACCCTTCCATAAACTATGCATTTAAGATATAAAATACCCCCTACCTACTAAAGAAACTCAGAAGCTCCTCGAGCTACAATGCTTGACCGATCACTCCTTTCGGTTACTCCTTCCCACCGGACAGCCTTCGAACTCAGTTGTCGACTCAGTTCTCAGCTTTGGAAGGACCAAAAGCTATCCTCTTCTTCGAGTAGTTCGTCTCAGTAACAGTAGACTACTTCCACAGCTCCTAAGCACTTCTCACTACAGACTTCCCCTACTGAGACTCTGACGGCTTCAGGTGGGAGAAAAGGAAGAAGGTGAGAAGACGACAAAGAGGAAGAAGAAGAACTGGGAAGAGAAACTAAACAGCGTCTCTGTTTCTCAAAGGAAAAGCTCTTAACTCTCACAATCCTTTGCAACTTGACGCGAATGAAAAATGAGTAAAAGAGAAAAAGACCGACCCTTTTTATACCACCAGGGGTACATGCGTTATTTCTCTCTGGCCACTTTGTGTTAATCAACCTTCAGACTAATCTAAAATTAACTTTAATTAATGGCTAATCTCAGTCGACAATTAAATAAAAAAAATCAGGATGTTACAATTAGGGTGCGTTTCTGGGAAAGATGAAACGTTGTTGCACAAAGCTAATCGATTATGGCCGGTAGCGTAATCGATTATGTTAAAAACAGGAACTTTATAATCGATTAGGAGGAGATTCTAATCGATTACCTGGAAGGCAAAGCATCAGTAATCGATTTGCTTGAAGGGCTAATCGATTGTACAAGAAACAGAGAGTGGGTAATCGATTACATTGAACATGGTAATCGATTAGGAATGCCCAAAACTGTTCTAAACTGTCAGATTTCAAGTGAGACATTAACCAATCAATATATTATACATTAATCAACAATTTGCTTAATGAATACACTGTAACTCAAATTATCAAGATCATTCAACATTCAAACACAATTTGAAATGTCTAAGATTCCTAATTCTCTTCTAATGTGTATGAATTGTTCCTTTGCAAGTGGTTTGGTGAATATATCAGCAAGTTGTTTAGTGGTCTCAACATGTTCAAGCACACAATCACCCTTTAATACATGATCCCTAATGAAATGATGTCGAATCTGAATATGTTTGGTTCTAGAATGCATTATGGGATTCTTTGAAATATTAATGGCACTTGTGTTATCACATTTTAGAGGCACATGGTCTAGCATAACACCAAAATCTAGAAGTTGTTGTCTCATCCAAAGGATTTGAGCACAACAACTGCCAGCTATAACATATTCTACCTCAACTGTTGATAATGCAACACTCACTTGTTTCTTTCTATGCCAAGATACAAGAGAACTACCAAGCAAGTGACAAGTACCACTAGTACTTTTTCTATCAAGCTTACATCCTACAAAATCAGAGTCAGAATATCCAACTAGAATACATTCAACCTTTTTGGGGTACCATAAACCAACATTTTGAGTTCCAACTAGATATTTCATTATTCTTTTTACTGCAGTAAGGTGTGATTCTTTTGGTCATGCTTGGTACCTTTCACACATACAGACAGCAAACATGATATCCGGTCTACTAGCGGTTAAGTAAAGTAAGGATCCAATCATACCTCTATATTTTATGAGTTCAACATCCTTACCTTTCTCATCTTTATCCAAATATCATGAAGTTCCCATAGGTGTGGCAATATCATTTGCCTTGTCCATGTTAAATTTCCTAAGCAACTCCTTACAATATTTTGATTGACTAATGAAGGTGCCTTCTTTTGTTTGCTTAATTTGTAGTCCTAGGAAGAATGTAAGTTCCCCTATTATAGACATCTTAAATTCGTCCTGCATTAGCTTAGCAAACTCTTTGCACAATGATTCATTAGTAGCACCAAAGATTATATCGTCAACATATACTTGAACCAATATAATGTCATTTTTTGTGCTTAATGAATAATGTTGTGTCAACCTTTCCTCTTTCAAAATTGTTTTCTAAAAGAAATTTACTTAATCTTTCATACCTAGCTCTTGGAGCTTGTTTTAAACCATATAAAGCTTTCTTTAGTTTGAAAACATGATTTGGAAATTGGTAGTTTTCAAAACCTAGAGGTTGATCAACATATACTTCTTCTTGAATGTATCTATTCAAGAAGGCACTTTTGACATCCATTTGGTACAATTTAAAATCCTTACAACATGCAAAGGCTAACAATAATTTAATAGCTTCAAGCCTAGCTACGAGAGCATACGTTTCTTCATAATCAATGCCTTCTTCTTGATTATAACCTTTAGCTACTAGCCTAGCTTTGTTCCTAGTAATTATACCATTTTCATCTAATTTATTCCTAAACACCCATTTTGTTCATATTATTTGGTGGTTATTGGGTCTTGGCACTAGTTCCCAAACTTCATTTCTTTCAAATTGATTCAATTCCTCTTGCATGGCCAACATCCAATGTTCATCAATAACAGCTTCATCAATACTTTTGGGTTCTATTTATGATACAAACGCTAAGTGATTACATGCATTCTTAATGGCGTTTCGAGTACTTACACCTTTTGTCATTTCACCTATGACTTTGTCTAAGGGATGGTCCTTCAAAGTGATCCATTGTTGTGGTTCCTCATGTTATGTTGCATCTTTGTCTTTGTTCTCTTCTTCTTTGTCATTCAAGGTTAAATCTTGAAGAGTACCTACAATATCATCAACATCTTCCTTTCTCGGGGAGTTATGGCTATTTTCATCAAATTTCACATGAATGGACTCCTCAATGGTGTTTGTTTGTTTGTTAAAGATTCGATAAGATTTACTAGATGATGAATATCCTAGAAAAAATTGCCTCATCAGATTTGGCATCAAACTTCCCTAAATTATCCTTTCCATTATTGAGCACAAAGCATTTACATCCAAAAATATGAAAATAGGAAATGTTGGGTTTTCTTCCCTTGTAAAGTTCATAGAGGGTTTTCTTTAGTATAGGCCTTATTAAACATCTATTCATAACATGACAAGCGGTGTTTACCGCATCGGCCCAAAAGTGTTTCGCAATATTATTTTCATTTAACATGGTTCTAGCAAGCTCTACTAAAGATCTATTTTTCCTCTCAACTACTCCATTTTGTTGTGGAGTTCTAGGAGTTGAAAAATTATGATTGATACCATGTTTTTCGCAAAACTTTTCAAAGGATTGATTTTTAAATTCTCCCCCATGATCGGTTCTAATGGATGCGATTTTTGAATTTCGCTCATTTTGGATAATCTTAGCAAGTTTCTTGAATGCTTGATATGCTTCATTTTTATGAGCAAGAAACAAGGTCCATGTATATCTTGAATAATCATCTACAATCACTAGACCATAGTAATTACCACCAAAGCTTTTGATTTTGGAAGGTCCAAATAAATCCATGTGCAAAAGTTGTAAAGGCCTTTGTGTAGAAACAATGTTTTTAGCTTGAAAGGATGCCTTTACTTGTTTTCCCTTTTGACATGCATCACAAAATTTGTTTTCAAATTTAAGCTTTTGTAAACCAATCACTAATTCCTTAGAAACAAGTTTGTTTAAATGGTCTACATGTATATGAGCTATTCTTCTATGCCATAGCCAAGTTTCATCCTCTCTAGTCATGAAACATTGCACATTATTTGAGGACAAGTTATCAATATCGATCATGTAAATGTTATCAATTCTTTGACCTACAAACTTAACCTCTTTGTTTAGCTTATTTTCAATTATGCAACAATTGGATTCAAATAGAACTCTATATCCTTTATCACATAATTGGCTTATGCTAAGCAAGTTGTGTTTGAGTCCTTCAACATACAACACATCACTAATGGAGGTAGAAGAGTTTTTACCGATATTTCCGATACCAAGTGTTTTTCCTTTGGTATTATCTCTATAGGTGACACTTCCTTTCCTTTTGGGAGTGAATGATGTGAACTTGCTTATGTCTCCTGTCATATGCTTTGAACACCCACTATCCCAATACCAATGGGTGTTGTTTGCCTTGAAGCATACCTACAAAACAAAATTAGTTTAGAGAACTAGGTACCCATTTTATGTTGGGTCCTTTTAGGTTAGCTTGTGGTAATGTCCCTTTGGGAACCCACACCTTTCTTATAACCTTTGGCCCTAATTTTCTAACATTACAATTTGAAGAGTTATGTCCTTTAAAGCCACAATGATTACATCTCATAAAAGGTGATGATGATCTCCTAGGTGGTACAAAGAAGTTTTTGTAGTGTTTTTCCTTTTTGGTGGAGTTGTATCCTAAACCATTTTTATCAAACATACATCTTTGTTTTCCAAGTAATACATTCAAGTTATCTCTACCATTAGTGAACTTTTCTAATGTCCTGTTTAAGTCTACGACCTTGGTTTCTAAGGTATTACGTTTCTTTACAAAGTCACAAGGTTTATCCTTAGAGCATATTTGAACATTTGCTAATTTTTCTTTTAGACATGCATTTTCTTTGTCAAGTTCTACAAGATGCATTTCAAGAGTATCTATAGTTTTCCTTGACAATTTGTATTTAGTAGAAAGCTTGATAAATTTATCATATAGTTCTTCAAATGCATCAAGCAATTCATTTTTATCTAAGTCGAGAAGACTAACCTCATTATCTTCCTCTTGATGATTGGCCATCAAGCAAAGATTTGCTTCTTCATTTTCAGATTCATCAGAGCTACTTATATCGTTTTCATCCCAAGCGATGTAAGCTCTTCTTCTTCCTCTTTTCTCCTTGTTCTTCTTCTTAAGATTTGGGCAATCTATCTTGAAGTGTCCTTCCTTGCCACATTCGAAACAATTTGGTGAGGAAGAGGTTTCATTAGAGGTTGGTTTCTTACCTTGGGGTTTGAAGTTCTTTTGGAATCGTTTATTTCTCATGAACTTTCTGAATCTCTTCACAAACAATCCAAATTCTTCTTCTTCGTCAAGGTCACTACATGATTCTTCTTCATGTGTAGAGGTGGCCTCGAGAGTTAGGCCTTTCTTTTTGGAGGATTTTTCTTCTTCCTCTGCTAGCTTTAAATCCCTTAGTTCTTGCTCTTGTAGCTTTCCAAAGAGTGTGGCAAGAGACATCTCGTTGATGCTTGGGGATTGTTTGATGGCTATGATGAGAGGTTGCCATTCCCTGCTAAGACTTTTCAAACCTTTATGCACAAATTCTTTGTTAGTATAGACTTTTCCAAGAGTAATAAGATGATTGATTATAAGAGTAAATCTCTTTTGTATTTCTACAATGGTTTCTCTGGAATTTATCCTAAAACTCTCATATTGACTAATCAAGGTACTAATCTTAGAATCTTTTACATCACTAGTACCTTCATGGGTTACTTGCAAGGTATCCCACATTTCCTTAGCCGTTTGACAAGTCATTATCCTAAAGAATTCATCGGGACCTAATGCTAGAGTAATGAGATTTTTAGCCTTATAATTGTATTGTACTTTCTTTTCTTCATCATTAGTCCAATCATCCATGGGTTTCTCAACATTTTTACCATTAATAGTATGCATGGGTATAAAAGGACCATTCTCAATGGCATTCCAAACTCTTAAATCAAGTGATTGAACAAAGATTTTCATTCTTTCTTTCCAAAATGCATATCCTTCCCCATTGAAAGCGGGAGGTCTATTTATGGCACCACCCTCGGGAAAAAGGTTTAGAGAACTTGAGGCCATTTTATCTCTTAAAGCTGTTAAGCTTGATCTATCAAGAGTCGAGCTCTGATGCCACTTGTTATTCAAGTGGCCTCAATACTCAAGAGGGGGGTGAATTGAGTTTTTAAAACTTTACTTGGAATGCCTTTGAACTTGATTCTTTTATCACAAGTTTAAAGATAATGCAAGTGAAGTCAAGTTTAATACAAGAGACAATGCAAAACAAGAGGTAAATATGCTAAGGCAATTTGTCAAACACTTGGTGTGCAATGTTTAAAGTTAACTAATATAAGCAAGCTCAAGTAAGCAAATCACAATCAATCAATTAAGTGCAAAATATGAATGTAAAAGAGTAGGGAAGAAGAGCTTGCAAACTAATTTAATGAGTTCCACCAACCCCGGTGTACGTCTCGCCTTCAAGCAACCTACTTGAAGGATTTCCACTATTAAAGTTTAGAGATTACAAGCTATGAGCAATTGCAGCTTCCTAGTGTCCCACACTCAAGAACTCAATCCTCACTAGCACAAGGGCAACCCACCCAATCTCTCAAACTTTCAATACCTAAAGGTTGAACCCCAACCTTTGTGACCACTCAACCTAGAGTGAAAAGCTTTTGTGTTTAGTAGTTTTTACAAGCAAGTAACTCTTTTAATAGAGTAGATATACAAATGAATGCTTACATAATTTCTAACTCTCAACAAGAGAGAATATACAAGTTTAAGCTCTAAGTTTCTGAAAAATAAAACTATACAAGAATAGAACTCACAAGACTCAAGATTTGATTTCCCTTTGATGGATTTATGTGTTACTGTTGAGTAGCTTGAGGGAGTCTTGCATTTATAGGCCTTGTAGAGGAGCTTAATGGTCTTCCTAGCTGTTGCAGATGATGGGCACTGAGTTGGAATAGAGAAATGAGCTAGTTTCCACCTAAAAAGCACTTTCCCCAAAATCTGGCACGACTCTAATCGATTATGCCTCGATTTGTAATCGATTAGATTTTGAAATTTTTAGTATTACACAGTAGGTAATCGATTAGGCATTTCATTGTAATCGATTCGCTTGAAAATAGGGACTTAATAATCGATTATTTCATACCCTATAATCGATTACTCTTGGTACCTGATGCATTTACTTGTGTCTCGTAGCATTGTAATCGATTAGGCATTCTTGTAATCGATTAGGATGACAAACATAACTTTGATAATCGATTATGTCTAACTTGGTAATCGATTAGCTTGACTACCTGATGCTCAATCTTCAAACTTTCAATTGGTAATCAATTATATCCAAGGTGCAATCGATTATCTTACAAACAGAACTTAGGTAATTGATTAAGAGTGGTTTGGTAATCGATTAGCTTGAATACCTGATGCTTATACTTCAACTTGTTCAAATGGTAATCGATTATTCTTCAAGGGTGCAATCGATTATCTTACAAACAGAGATGAGGTAATCGATTATGTCTGTAGGTGTAATCGATTACAACACAAACAGAACATAGGTAATCGATTAGCTTGAGTCCTCTAATCGATTAGTATGCATCTTTTTTGTCTATCTGATTCTGTTTTCTCTATTTTCATGGTTACTTGGCCTTTTTTGCTTCAATCCTTCAATGTGCTTTGTCATTATCAAAATAATTCAACCTGAAATATATATTCAAACACAAGAATCACTAGGGAACAACCACATAATTTTACCCATGCACTAGACCGTCCTCTTACTGGGCCCGCCTATTGAAACCCCTAACATTCTACATAGACAGCGAATGATATGCCATGGATGCAATGCAATGTAAATCAATTGCATTCTCATGCTATGCATCCTAAACGCCACTCCACAATCACAATCCACCACCAACACTTAGTGGACTCCATATGCTCATCATTCTCAACCATCACCAATATTTATTGGATTTTATACGCATAGCTAGTTAGTAGTAATCACAATTCATCAATTCACATATCATGGGATGCTCAATAACATTGCAATCAATACAATCATGGTTCTAAGCCATTAACAACAACTCTCATTAATCATGAGTCAATTCAACATCATAATCATCATCCCAACAACCATTAATCATGAGTCAATTCAATATCATTGGATGCTTAATAACATTGCATAACTCACTCCCAACAACCATTTCCCAAAACCTAGGGCTTATAGCTCAAGAAAATGGAGAGGAATCCTTACCTTAAGCCAAGAGAAGAGAGCTCCAATAATAAGAGGAGAAGTGCACGAGAATTGAGAGGGAGAGGGAGAGCTTCAAACCACCATTGTCATCTCTTCCAAGCTAGAAGCAACCAAAAATGGAAGGAGGAGGGAGAGCACACCACACTTTGTGGAGTTTAAGGAAGAAGATGGTGGGTGGAAGAGGAGAAGAGAAAGGAGAAAGTGTTTGCCTTGGAGGGAGAGGGCCAACGTTAATGAGAAGGGGAAAAAGAGAGGTTTAGAGTTTTATTTTAACCCCTTCATTAAAGTTTGTCCATTTTATAACTTACAGGATCTTCGTTCGGGCTCAATACTTTATCCAAAAATTATTCTAAGTATATATTCAGATTCCTAATAATATTCTCAATAGCCCTAAGTAATGGTACCTCAATTAGAGATACTTGGTCTGACACTCATATTTTAATCGGGTATAATTATAGCTCATATGGCCCCAATAAATTATGAATAATCCCCAAAAATCTCAATTTAATTATTTTCAACACTTTAGGATATTAATTTACTCACATATAATTATTTAGTATTTATGTCTCATATTTAATCATATATTTAAAATTTGGAATGTTACATAGAGGGAGAACTCTTTACTTTAGAATCAGTTTCTTCAACATACCCCAGACCAGGCCTTTTAGAACTTTCTTTTGATCTTTCCATAAGTTTATAAAAATTATCAGTTCCATTTACAAATTTGGCCAGGTCTGTAGTAAGCGTGCTTACTTTTTGTTGAAGAGACTTGATTTCCTTATCTTGTGAGATACACCAGGTGTCTGAACTATTGAGTTCAGTTTTTAGAAAATCATTTTCCCTTTTAAGTTTATGTATCTCCTCAAGATGCATCTTTTCTTTCTCATCAAGCTCTTTAAGAAATTCTTGATTTGAATCCTTTTTCTTTAGTTCAGATATTTTATCCTCGTATGAAGAATTAGTTTCAGACTGTTTCTTTTTCAATAGTTTATAATTTTTTAAAAGAATTAAAAAGTCTTTAAAAAGGACTTCATAGTTTTCTCTAAGTTAAGACTAGTTTACCTCCTCTGATTCATATTCATCTGAACATGATTCAAATTTTGAATCGATGTTGGCCATGAGGCAAATCTGAGAAGTTTTTGTTTCCTCTTTAGACTCATTTATGCTGGTTGAGTCTTCACCATCCCAAGTCATAAGTCATTTTTACTTCTTAATGAACTTCTTCTTTTCTTTTCTATCTTTTCTATCCTTATTTAGAAGAGGACATTCAGCTTTCATATGTCCTGGTTTCCTATAGTTGAAACATTCTATAAAATATTTGTCAGTTTTAAACTTAAATGAACTTTTACCTCTAGGTTCTTTTCTGTTGAACCTTCCTCCTTCACTTTTCTTCTTTTTCAGAAGTCTATGGAATCTTTTGACGAGGTCTAGTTCTTCATTAGTGTCCTTATCTCTTTCATCAAACGCAAGATCTAAGCTAGTTAATTCTTCAACTTTGGGCTCTTTGCATCTCCTGGAAGTCTCTTCAGACTTCAAGGTAATGTTCTTGGAAGATAAAGGCTTAAACACTTCTTTCTAGGTAAGCTTCAACTCATGAACTTTTAGAACTCCAAGTTCATCTAGAGTGAGAGCGTTGAGGTTTTTAGCCTCCTTCAGAGTAACACACTTGGCATCAAACTTTTCTGGTAGGTAACCTAGAAGTTTCATATGGATGTCTTCAATGGAAGACGTGGAGCCCAAGGCTTTGAGCTCATTGAGAAAGTCTAAAATCTTCCAAAAATCTGGTCAACAGACTCATGATCCTCCATTTTGAAGTTATCATACTTCTTGGTAATAAGAATTTTCTTCAAACACTTAACATTAGAGGTTCCTTCATAGTTGTGCTAAAGGGCATCCTAAATTTCCATCACAGTTTTGTAGCTGTAAACCTTATTGTATTCAGATTTACTCAAAGCACAAATTAAAAGAAATCTAGCATTAGCATTTAACTTCATCTTCTTGATGTCTGCAGTGGACAATTTATCTTCAAGAATTGGCTTTCCTTCACTGTCTGTAGGTTCTGGATCATTATCTCTTGTGATTATTCCCTATAGTCCATACTGAGTGGACTTGATGAACATTTACATCTTGTCTTTCCAATAAGAGTAATCTTTTCCAAAGAAGACAGATGGTCTGTTCATAGAGGAACTTTATGCAATGAGCTGATCATGAGAGAATGAGGCCATGGATCTTGATCCTTTTTACTCATGAGAGTAATCAACCCAAAAGGACAAGCTCTAATACCAATTAACGGTACAGAGTTAGACTTAGAAGGGGGTTGAATAAGTCTTAAACTCTTTTTCAAAATCGTATAGACTACTTAAGCAATAAACAATTCAACAGACCAGAGAAAGGAATAGAGAATCACACAACAGAATTATCTTGGTTCACTTTTAACGCAGAAGCTACGCTCAGTCCCTTCAGACCAAAAGATTTTCATTATTATAAAACACCTTTAAAATACTACACCATCCCAATGCAACAAGTATTCTTGGCTTCAGCCACTTCTGGCTTAAAACCTAACTATTATTTCAAAGAGCCACTCCTGGCTATAAACCCAAGTATTCTTCCAAAAGCCTCTTTAGGTCACAAGTGTTTCCCAACACTAACAGACTCTAGCAATACACCAAATCTTATAGAAAGAGTAATAGAGAGTTTTTGATATTACAATATATAACTCATCATACAAAGATATGAAATGATTATACATGTACACTAAGCTATAGACTACTATAAGTCAAGGTCTACTAGAAGTAAAACTACAAAGAAGACTTATGTAGTGAATATAAGAACTTAGAAAGTTAAAGAAAAAGTCATTCAGACTTTTGGTTTCAGAGAGAAATTAGAGAGTGTTCAAGGATGAGAATGAGCAGCAAGACACTCTTGAATTCAAAAGCTTCTTGTATTTATAATCCTCAATAAAATAGTCGTTGGTTGATCTTGGAGGACGTTGCTCTTCTTGAGGATTGCACCATCAGCGAGAGCATTGTTGTGCATCAGAGAAGAACTTCCTTAATTGGATTGCCTCAAAAAAAAGTCTTCAAAAAGATCCCTTTTACTTATCCAATTTGAGTAAACAAGTACATCTTGTAGCAGTTGAACTTAGGCTGTCTGATTTGTACTAATGCAGCTTTTACAGACACATTGGAATATGCGAGGCAGTTTTCTTGATACACGCAAGAAAGTTTTCAACTTTTCTATTGATTTCCTCTTTGATGATAGGCATATGTTTCTTGAGTGTAAGTCCATGCATCTCCTTATTTAGAAAGGAAAGATCCGTTTTTCATACAGACTTCTAAGAGGGAAGATATCATCTTGAGATCTGAATCTTCAGAAAAGCTTGTTATGTTTGAAGTCTTTAGAGAGTGCAGACTCTTTTTATCATGAGTGAATTTGAAGTTTTACAGACTCCCTCTATTCTTTGTAAATGAAGTTCTACGGACTCTCTGTCATATTTGAATAGAATAATTAAATATACAAATAATACATACTTTATTTTAGTTGAGAGTCTTGACGTATACTATTAATAAGTCACAGGGAATTCAAACTACTCAGTCATGAGTTCAGACTTGACTCTAACAAGATCCCTAACTTTGACCTAGCAATCTCCAGACCTAGAAAATATTTCAAGGGTCCTAAATCCTTGATGCCAAAGATTGGTGGAGATTTTTCTTGACCAAGTCAAACTCTATAAGGTCATTTGTGACCAACATGATATCATTAACATATAATGTGATAGTTGTGAAAGAAGACCCTTGAAACTTAAGAAATAGAAAGAGATCATTGTGTGCAAGGTGATATCTATAAGCAACTAAGGTAGTAGTTAACTTCTTATACTATTTTTCGTTAGCTTGATTTAGACCATAGAGTGAGTTGACAAGTTTGCAAACTTGATTTGGCTTGGATGTGGTGATCCCTGTAGATATCTCTATATAGACATCCTAATATAATTCTCCATGTAAGAAAATATTATCTACCTTAAGAAGATATAGGTACAATTATGTATAGCAATTAGAACTAGAAGTATTCTCACTGTCGCATTTTAATTACAGGAGAGATATCTCTAAGTAGTTTATTCCCTCAATCTGGTTCTAGCCCCTGGCTACCAACCTATCTTTGAATCTGACCATAGTCCCATCAGCATTTCTCTTTATCTTGTATGCCCATTTATTCCTAATAGGTTTGACTCCCAATGGCTGATCAACAATATTCCAAGTTCTATTTTTGGCTAGTACATCAATTTTCAGCTTGTATAGCCCGAATCCAAGCAAGATTGGTGGAGGCCTCAATGTAATTTTGTGGTTCTATATTTGAACCAATGGCTAGTACATACTATTTATATGAATGGTAAAGCTAGGAATGTGAAAAATAAGTAGAAATGGGATGATTTACGGAGGAAGTATGAATTGTGGGACAATGGTAGTCATTAAGGTGGAGAGGAGAATGTATAGCTCTGGTGGATTTTGAGTACAGGTGGAATGGGAAACCATCTAGAAGGTAGAGGTGAGAATTTAAGATATGAAGTGGAAGGATAAGGTGAGGCTTCATGAGCCAAATTATCAATGACAGTGAGGTCAGGTGGATGTGTGGGTAGATTAAGGTCTATGCAACCATGAATTGGAAAATTTAAGGTAAAGGCCATGATCCTTTCCTGGAACTGAACATCCCTTGACACAAAGACTTCCTTAGTGTGAATATCCATGATGATATAGCCTATAATCCTATATTTATAGCCAAGTAATACCTTCTTTTCTTGCTTTTGAGTCAAGTTTTCCCTATGTGCCTTAAGTGTAGAAGTATAACACAGATAACCAAACACCCTCAGATCATTTAGATTTAGTTTTGGTCCATATAACATAGTGTAGGGTGCCTCTTTTTGTAAATCCATGGTTTAGATTTTGTTGATTAAGTAGCTAGCATGCTTGACAACATAGGTCCACAAATGTTTAGGAGCATGGGAATGTAACATGATAGATCTGGCCACATTCATCAAATGTTGATGTCTTATTTCAACCTGTCCAATTTGTTGTGGTGTTTGAACACAACTTCTTTGATGTAAAATTCCTTTAGAAGAATAAAAATCTAGCATGATGAACTTTTCTCCATTGTCAATCTTGATCTATTTCACCTTCCTCCTAAACTAAGTTTCCACCATGGTAATAAAAGCTTGGATGATAGAAGTATCCTTAGATGTCAACTTCTTCATAATAGTCTAAACATATTTGTTATGATCACCCAAAATAGTCAAAAAAAAGTATTTGTGTTTAAGTATGCCTTGCACTAAAAAAGGGCCCCTGATGTCAACGTGAATCAAATCAAATAGGCATATGCTCTACTTTTATTGAAAGAAAATGGAAGTCTCTTTTTTTTGGTAGTATGACAAGAATCATAAACAAGTTTTGCATTGATAGTAATGCAAGAATACATTTTTATAATTTATTATATATGACTTAAAGCAAGATATCCTAATCTACAGTGCCATAATGCATTTTCAAGAATGATATATAGAGAATTCACTATACTACCATGCAATAAATTGGTAAGATGATATGTCTCCAACTGATAGAGACCATTCCTTACATTAATCAAACCAATCCTCATCTAGCTCTTTATATACTATATATCACAAGCATCATAATGAAAAACCAATCTATAATTGTGATGCATAACTAACTTATTGATGTAGATGAGGTTGAAAGTGAATTTTAGTAGGTACAGAACATTATTAAGCACCTAGGGAACAATCTCACTAATCCACTTTAGACAATGATCACTTTGCTACAATTAGGTAGGTGCACAGTCAGTAGTGGTATGTGATTTAGTGACTCAAAAATTCTCTATGAGAACATATGTGATTTGTGACTCCAAAATCCAGGATCCATGATCTAGTATTATGGTGTGTTGAATAGGAAAACACTAAAGAGGTACCTATCCCATAGTGAGTTAAAGAAACACCAGCAACGTTGATCTAGTTGGCAACAAGTGTGCCTTGATAAGCAGTTTGTTAAGTAGCTTGTTGAATCATAACAAGGATACTCCTATATTCTTCATTTGTGAATGGACCTGCATTAGACTTTCCTTTTACATCTGCCTCAGAATCTTAAACATAAGCATTATTAGCATAATTTGGATTCCTAAACTTAAAATTCGATGGAAATCCATGTTATTTTTGTAACATTTATCAACAGTATAACCAAATTTTCCACAGTATGTGTAAATTTTACTTTTTCAATTTCCATTGAAATGTTTTCCTTAACCAAAAGGTCTTTTGCCTTCAACCATATTCACCAAGGCATCTGACTCTTCATCTTGAATAACATATTCATATTTTGACTATCTCTCATGTTGTAGTATAAGAGAAAAAACTTTGTTGATCCTTAGTCTAGGATCCATTAAGAGAATTTAAGACTTCACAATGTGAAAACTATCATTAAGTCCTATAAGGAATCTAATGATGTGGTCATGTACTCTATATTTCTTGGCATTCTTAACAAGTTCACACATACATCTCATTTTACAAGTGTAGAAAGGCAAAGGCCTATAGTTCTCTAGCTCTTCCCGCAAGACCTTTAAATTTGTAAAATAACTAGTGGTAGATGATTCACCTTGCTTGTAGGCATAAATTTCTTGTTGTAGTTCTGAGATTCGTACCAGATCTCTCTGGGAGAACCTCTCTTTGAGTTCATTCCAAGCATCTAAGCCATTTTCCACAAACATAATTGACAAACCAATCGATTGGGAGACAGAACTAAAAATCCATGTATGGATGAGGTTGTTGCACATTTCCTAAGCTTTGAAGCTTGGATCGAAGGAATCTAGTGCTCAAATCGCTCCATAAATGAATTTTCATTTATTTTTGGAAATCAAAGTTCTCTGCATACCTCGAGCCCAAGCATGATAGTTCTTTCTATTAAGAACAAGATTCACAAGAGAAGTTGATGTTGATTCATTCATATGGACATAATAGGGACTTGCTTGATTCAATGATGGATCTAGCAAAGGTAGAGGTAGCGAATTCAAAGCATTTCCATGAACTATTGTAGTTCTTGATGGTAGAGCCCTAGTTAGGGTTCTGATACCATCATATGAAAATGGTAGCCATCACAGATAGGAGAAAGATAGAAAAAGTAGAAGGAATTTACTGAATATTTATCAAATAAATTAATTGAGATACAAGAGGAAGGAAAATAGTATTTATTGGAAAGTTAAATTAACTAAGTAAGTATCGCTAATAGAAATTAAGCTAATTAACTAACTCCTTATATAACTAACTAGAGTTCCAATTAGTAGCCTATTAGTTATTAACAAGCCTCATAATTAAGTAACAAACTAGACTTAACTCTATAAAATATAATTTGTCTAACCTATTCTCACGAGTTCCAATTAGTAGCCTATTAGTTATTGACAAGCCTCATAATTAAGTAACAAACTAGACTTGACTCTATAAAATCTAATTTGTCTAACTTATTCTCACTCTTAAGTTCAACCAAACAAACTCGAACTCTTTAGATATTTAACTATAAAACCTTAAAGTATTATAAATAGTACTCTCCAGACTAATATATTCTGAATACTTCGGTAACTTTAACTTTGGCTATGATTCATAAAGAAGCAAAAATTAAAAGATTGTCTACCCAAATGATAAGCTTTTTTGTATTAGACCATAAACCATATCAGCTTAAATGAAACACCTATATTTAGGTTATATAAGCTTTTAAGACGTTAGTAATAATCTAAAAGCTAACTTATTTACTTTACCATAGACATTCAAACTCTAACTCTTATATAGATATATATATATATATATATATATATATATAGAGAGAGAGAGAGAGAGAGAGAGAGAGAGAGAGAAAGAGATGTATCATATGAGACAGGCTCTCTTATGTGAGAGTGAAAGTAGTGAACTTAGGTTGTACAATCATATAATGAATGATTAAAATTAATCATGAGTTTTTAAAAAAGTCATGTGACATTTTAAGTGATCATGTGACATTGAAATTCTTTTAATCTTAACCATCAGTTGTGTGGTTATACAGTCCAGATTTGCTCCTCTCACTCTCATATAAAAAATATTTCTCATAAGATACATCACACACACACACACACACACACACACACACACACATATATATATATATATATATATATATATATATATATATATACATATAATTCAGGTATTCTCTACTGATGATATGATTAACTCTATCTTTGACTTATACATTTTGATAAATGAGATAATTGAAAAAAATTTAGACTGTTCCATATATAATCAAATTAAAATCGATATCTTAACATTAAGGTTAAGAAAAAATGAACCTTTTTCACTCAATCCCTTCCGAGTTTAACTCTAATCAATTTTTTCTTTTGATATTAATTTGAATAAACTATCACTTTATTTTTATTACAAAAAGTGGCTAAAAGAAAAACTCTTTTCTTTAGGAAGGAGGGTCCAACTTAAAGTTTTATGTTTGGGAAGAGTCAAAGTTTGGAAACACAAGACAGGAAGGAGTTGTTAAGAACACCTTGTAAATTATATGACACCTAATTAGGGACATCTTTTGGTTAGAGTAGACTTCTCAACCTATACATGATGTGGGATTTAATTGCTTCTTAGGCAAAGTTAAAGGAAAGAAAAATTAAGGAGTTATTTGGTTGGAGAAATGATTTTCTTTTTAATTTTTTGTTTTCATTTGTAATTATAAAATTGCCACATTTTTTTATTTATAACGGTTTATATAAGAAATTATAAAAACAGAAAAAATAATTAAAAAGACAATTTGATAATTAAAGGTGAAAATATAAAATTTTAAAAAATATTTTCTCCATTCAAATAATTAACCAATAAAGTTGAGATATCTATGAAGCTTTTCCTGGCCTCCCTATTTTATTGCTTGATCTTTACTCTTTTTTTTTTTCAGCTTCTACTACCTTGTAGTTTAGACCTCCCTTGGGTCTACAAAGAGAGCTTTTGGTGGGGTGTTGGTTGTTAATTCATGAAACATGCCTGTCCCTTCATTTTTCAAAGCCTTTATGCACCACAAATCCGGGCATGAGAGCAATTTCCAATGTGGAACATGATGATTTAGTTCATCTCTTCCTCCAACTTCTGCCACAATGATCTTGCAATGCTCACTCTTTTTAGAAGCCATGTTGTGCACAAACTTGCACAAGGCCCTCACCAACTTCCCAGAGAATGGCCCTTCTTGGTACACCCCATACATGAAGTAAAACCCAAATGGACTAAAAAAGTTAGGCAAGGTAGCCAATTTCAAGCATGGGAAAATCCTACCAATCAAGTTCCAACTCTTCGTGCATAACAAGCAGGAAGGAGGTGCTTTCCCAAGCCTTAACTTGAAGATTTCCCCACTATTCCATACACTAAGCATGGCCCAACTATTAGGGACCTGTCCATCTGGCCCAAAATCACTATCTCCTTTGAAACAAGCCACCCATGTTCCTAAACTTAGTTTGTTCCTAAGTATGTTTTCTATGTCACTGGGAAAGAACTCAATGGAGCCCATGAAATTTCTATAAAGGGATTCAGCCTTTTCAACTTTGACCCTTGCTATCTCAATGTTGGAGGAGATTGGAAATGAGTGATGATTCACTGGATTTATGAGTATAGTTGGAGTCCTAAACTTGATGTAGCCAAATTTGTTCATAAAGAGATTAATCGAGGCATGGTTGTCTTTCTCTGTGGCCACATAAGCATAGTCCACATCATTGGAAATGAACCATTCTTCTAGTTTTTGCACTAGGCTAGAACCAATGCCTTTTCTTCTACTATAGGGAGCAACCCTCAAGCCTAGGACATAGCCCACCTTTGCCATATCCTTTGGAGGGTGATTATGAACTGTGACCATTTTTATTGAGCCTTGAATGACACCAACCAATTCATTGTCCTCCTCTGCCACCTAACACCAAAATTGGCCATAGTAATTAGTGGTGCACAAGATGATCAAAGAAAGGGAAAATTGTGATAGTAAATTGAGATCCATGAGTAGTTAATAGCTAGTGATATATACGGTGTAATTGTATAGAATATATACCAGCATTATGCACATGGGACTATTTCGAATCCTACACATGGGGTCACCCATAGCGTCTAACACGCTCTGTGATGGCCCTACCTTGCATCTTCTCTCAAGATCTTCTACCTGAGCTCTATCATTTTGACATTCATAGCCTCGGATTGTCAACTCCTTGAATGGCATGTTTAATGAAATGTGATCTTGAAAGAGGGTGCATGAATGAGCTATGGTGAGAATAAAAAAACAGTGACGGTGCTCAAAGCCAAAGATGATATTCCAAATACATATATGGCACCATAGTCCTACCAGAGAGAAGTAATTGTTCAAGTACTATAACAAGAATGGTTTCGCAAGCCCTTCATATTGATTGTCATATATATGAGGAAAAATGAAACATTATAAAGATTTGGAAAATGTTCATTTAAAAATATCATAATGTCCACTTATCCTAAATTCTAAATAATTAATCTCTGCACAATTTCTAATAAAAATATTCTTTTTTTTATTCATCAAATAATGTTTTTAAGATCCTGGTTATCAATACCCTAAAATTTTTCCATCAACAATCGAAACACTAATCCTTTCGAGTCACTGGTTTTTCTTTTTAAATGTTTTAATGTGATAAAGATCGATGTTGTTAAATTATAAACGCGAAAATTATCATAATAATATGAGCAACTTAATGCCTGAATGATGATGAGGAGTCGACTCTAACTTTGAAGGTCAAATTTGAACTACTTTTTATTATATTTAATGCATGCTTTTGATTTTTGAATAATTTTTGTTCGAATTCAAGTCTCTTATTTAATTATAACAATTTAAAAAATCAGAAAAGTTAAATTATAATAAAAATATCGATTGTAATGGAGTGAAATATTTTTAAAAAAAAAAGAGTTTAATGGAATTTGTTTCCTTTTTAGCTAGTTTCTTGGGCGCATTTTTCATATAGACTAAGCTTTTCTTTAAGATTTAAGGTCCAGTTAACTAAGTATTTTAAAGATATTACTTTAAAAGTAGAATACAATTTTTTATTAAAAATTATTTGAGGATCACTTAAAAATCAAAATAAATAAATCTTAATAATGTTTTCAAATGAATTTTTTTTACTTTTTATTTATTAAATGGTAGTTTTATAGTATCAATTAATATTTTCTTTTCTTTAAAATCTTAATTTACATATACCCACGTTTGGTTAACCTTATACTGACACACGTACCTAAATAAAGAGTAGGACTATGTCCCGTTTGGTTTTGACCATCCTGAAAAGAAATCATATGGTCAAATAGAGTTTTGACTATGTCGAATGGTATGAATGATTAATATTAACCTTTAAATTTTTTCATTTCTATAACTTTGTTGTTCTAACTGTATACCAAACAAATTATAATGTATTTGTCCAACCCAAGTGCCTTAGCCAATCGATGATGAGAGCATACACAAAAATTAGATTTGGGAGTTGTATAGTTTTTTTTTTTTAATATTCTGGAGTTATATATTCTTATATAGTATCTACGCGACAGGTGAATTAACTTGATTGGTGCAAATGAATACAAGTGCCCCATTGTTGCACATTACCATCACACACTTTTTTCTTACTACAATCACACGCTTCATCCGTACCAATAGTGTCACCAAGTTATTAAATTCTCCACCAACAATGGATTAAGTTTAACATAATTAGCTAGACGCTAACCAATTATGTTAACAGATTAAAGATGGGGTGGCTGTGGTCATGATTGAGTATGTCAAATCTTAAAAGAAAAAATCATCCAAACGAATCTTATGTATTTTTAATAAAGTCATTTTTATTTATACATTAATTAATATTTAAATTTTTGACAAGGTATTTAAAGAAGTCTAAAATGAAGAACATAATTAAGTGGAAGGTTTAGTTAACTTTTTGAGATTAACTTACGTGGATGTTGTGTGATAGCGGCGGGTGGGCCCCCTGTCCAGGCACGAGATTCGAAAGTGAATGCTAAACCCCCCACTCATCTCTTATTGCGTTCTGCAAAGTGCATATTATAGGTTTTATAATTAACAATGAGATTGTCTTAATTCCAAACAAGGACACGACTGCTACCACTAACTAATAGGCACTATATGATGATTGTGAAAAGCAACTTTTGAGGTGAAAATAAAATAAAAATCCTCTTAGTCGGAATCATGGCCAAATTACTTGTTATAAATGGAGTTTTTAAAATGTGGAAAGGGTTATTTTAATTTTGAAAAGGAAAGGATCATACTTTAAAGATGAAAATTTGAAATTATACGTTATATGTTAGTTGTGTGAGAAAAGTTACACTGTGATTATTAGTTATTAGTTTGAAAGTAAAAATTTAGCAGACTTTTAATAAAATTGAAAGTCGGTATTATTTTCTAAATGTTTACAATCTACACAGTCACACACAAGAATTAATACATTTTGAAACATTATAGGTTAGAAACTCCACAACATTACCCAAAAAGAACTAGAACATAGGAGAGAAGGGAGGAGGCGAAAGAAATGTTTGCTCTAAGATGTGTCTAACCACGGTTGGCTGAAGACCTCATACAGGGGTTACTAAGCATCTCAAACGGTTGAAGCATAATAAACTTGATTAAAAATGCAACGGTAAAAAAATAAAAATTAAGGGTTGAAGAAGGAACAATAAAGAAAAACCATAATGGATTCATAAGTTATGATTCTGACTATATTATGTCTCTTAACTAGAAAAAAAAAAGTACTGAGAAGTAAAAGGTTAATGGTTGCTGGATTTATTGATCCAACACAACTTAGTCGTGCAACACGCATGTATGATATAGGCTTGTTAAAAATCTCACACATTAGGTATTTATCCAAAATACTAAAAAGATTTGAAAAAATATACAAAGAGCTGAAGAAGCTGAATGTGAGACATTTTAATAAGCAATTATCGAAGCGTATAAACAATCTTTAATTGTTAAATAATTGTGCTACGAATTTAGTCTATGCTTTTCACGAATTTCATTTGACATATTCCTTTCAATAATACATGTTTTCACTAATTTCAACTTGCCATGATGTTCGTTAGTTTAGTTTGAAGTTGGAGAAATAGAATTATGAAAATAGAAAAATCTAAAGGTTAATATTGATCATTCATGTCGTTCGAAACAATCAAAACTCTATTTAACCGTAAGATTTTTTTTTAGATCATTCATAATTTATGATGAAATCTAATGAAGGTTAACGGATATTATTCCTTTTCAATTGCCTATCAAAGGCAATGAAGGTCATGGCATTTGGAGCAACAATCATTGCTCCTAAAACATCCTAAATCCTATTATAATTAATATAATCAAGGGAAAATTTTTCACGATTTTCAAATTAAATAAGTGTGGAAGAAACCGCGAAATAAGAATTTAATATATCTCCTTGGATCATTTTAGAAACCTATCTCATATATGACGATATGAGGAGGTGTAAAAATTAATTAGGAGTGCTCCTTGGACAATCAATATTATGGTCGTCACAAGGAGTAGCGGAAAGCGCAATTTAATTATTAAATAAAAGAAAATGCAATTTCATGGTAATAATAATGATGCCATATTGAAGAAAAATGAAGAAAATTGAATTCTGGGCAACTCGCTTAAGCGAGGCCCTACTCGCTTAAGTGAGTTCTACATAGGTCGCTTGAGCGAGACCTGGCTCGCTTGAGCGAGCTTGCAACGGGTATCAGACCTCCTTCCTCGCTTAAGCGAGTCACTCTCGCTTGAGCGAATTCATTCCAGAATCTATTCCCACGTTTACTCGCTTAGGTGAGAGGTCCTCACCTGGGCGGAATTCGTCCAGAACCATTTCTACCATTGCTCGCTTGAGTGAGAGTCTCAAGCAAGCCATTTCGCTTGAGCAAAATTGGTCCAGAACTAATCCTCTTGGCAATCGCTTGAGCGAGGCCAAGCTCGCCTGAGCGAAAATAGGCCAGAGGCCACACATCTGATGCATGAAGGTCTCTCTTGAGCGACATTCACTCTCGCTTGAGTGAGATTCACTTTCACTTGAGCGAGTTATGCAGCATATACATAGAAAATTAGATTTTTCACACAGCATGACATACAACTCCCGTAGACTAACTTTCAACCTACCTATTTTACCCGTTTCAAGTCCAATTACTACGAAACTTCATGGGCATTATATTTTCTCCATTTTGGAGCTATTGGCGCTGTCCATTCGCCAAAATTTTAACATATAATTTTGAAGCTATAATGTGCAACCTAGACTTCTCTTCTCAATTGATTTGGTCCATTCCGAATCACACAAGTCCTAAATCATGCATATAGCCTATTAAATCCCTTTGATAGTATCCAAACCTTCTAGAACTTAATATGACCTCATCAGTTCCTTAATTAAGCATAAAGTTCATACTTTTATCACCAATCAAAGTATAACACATCCTCTAACTCAATTAAACACAAACACAGGTCATGCCCATTCTATTCACACAATGCTTAATTTCATGAATGTAGTTCCTAGATATACGAATATGATCTCATATTTATATACACAAAAGGACCATCCATGGTCTCACATTTCATTATCACTACAAAAACATCATCTATCATCATAACATCACTTATATATTCAAAATGAATTATAAGCTTCCAAATGAAGCTATCAGTTAACAAACCCGCTAAGTGTTCATACACATTAAACAAATATTCACAAGAGCCGCCCAAGGCAATTACAAGCTATTGTACACATTATGTACAAACATATATACATAATACTCCAATTCACACTGAGTGATTTCTCATATGCCTTCACTTCATCCTATATCCACTATAAAAACAACCACAAATATGGGTGAGCATGCTACATATTAAATGACAGTTATTGAATCAGATCACTTATCCAATTCTCTGACATTTATAAATAATGTTCACCTACCATTCAACATATTCACCCATTCACATATCTTATGATCTCATCACATTTTATACATCAACATATTATCAAATGGCCATACAATTCATGTTGTTCTCAACAACATTTATCAATGCATATGTATATTCATTCAATTGGATCCAGTTATTTATTATTAAGTTTTGTGTTGCAACACTGGCTCTCAGCCATATATTCAGCTCTCAGTTGATCCGGCCATTTTACTGGTACCAAACTGTTTGCCCTCTCACGTGACACAATCACTCTCAGTGACAACGGTAGTGTCACGGGCTAACCCCGAGCCCCGCTCAAGAGGTTTTCCTTGAGTCCCACCCAAGGTCTTTTGTGGAATCCTTGAAACCACAATCATATAGATATTATATTTCATGTACATATATTATCACATAAAGCATCTCATGCCATAATTGATAATAAATCCTTCATTCTTCTTGCATCTTATGCATACATATTTCACAATGATTTCACTAGTACAATCTATATTTCATACCACTTCAATATCAATAATATGAACGAAAAATATCATAATGCAAGATATATCACATATATCATATAATCGGGTATCACACTAATAATTCACAACATATAGCATAGCAAAATCACCCTAAATCCGTTCATAAACCATACATTTAAAATGTAAAGCTCCCCCTACCTGGAATAGAGAATTCCAGAGGCTCCTCGAGCTATCAACTGTTATCTGCTCGTTATTCACAAGCTCTGATCTCACTTTTCTATAATCAAGTGATTCCCTAAAATCATAATAATTGATTTTCAATACCACAATCGATACAAACTTCAATTGACAAGTTAGAAATCATTGATCTATGACTATTCGGTAAATTATAACTCACCTAATCAAAACGTCAACTTCGGAACTCGCCTCCAAACCAAGCTTCAAGCTCCGAATCGCTCTAAAACCTTCCGAAACTACCTTATTTCATTGAAATAGTAATCATTGAACTACAATCTTATAGAATTAGCATTCAAGAAGCCATTCTACTTACTTTTCATAAAAATTCAAGGTTCTTTGAGAAACTTCAAGTTGTCCACTATATCTATGACTTCTAAATGCTTCAAAATCCATAAAATTGCAAGAATTTAAGGAGGAAAGCTATGATATAGCAAGACCCATGATAAGAGCTCATCAATTTACCTTAAAATGGAGAATTTCAAAGCTTTCTCCCTGGATCCATGGTTGTCCACGTGAAGAGGAAAGGTGGAGAAGGTGATTTATGCCTTTAATTGAGGAAATCAAACAAGGAGGATGGTGAATTTGGATGGTGATGCTGTAGAAGAGAAGAAAAAAGAAAAGATAAGTTCTCCCTTCTCTGTGGCTTTCGTATAACTTAATAGAAGAAAGGAGAAGAGATTCTTAATTTAAATAGTATAGGGACGCGTTAGTCATTACGGTATTTGTTAGGGACGTGTTTGTCATTTTGGCAATTGTTCTAATTAATTCCTCTTTTCCATTTAAATCCCTCTTTAAATCATGTTTGGCTAATAAGTCCTATTTTTAGGATGTTACAATTCTCCCTCCTTCAAAGAATTTCATCCCTGAAATTCAAATATAACATACCTTAATGAAATAACTCGGGATATTGCTGCCTCACAGCTTCTACACGTTCCCAAGTATACATAATGCATTGATCCTGTTGCCATGCAACCTTGACCAACTGAACATTCTTGCTTCTCAAGCGTTTCACAGATCTATCCACTATACCAGTGGGTTCAGCTATAGTGGTCAGGTTCTCTCTGATCTCAACATCATCATCTGGCATCTCATGAGTAGGATCTGGCAAATACTTTCTCAACTGAGAAACACGAAACACGTTATGTAGATTTGACAAATGAGGAGGCAATGGTATCTGATAGGCCACAAAGCCAACCCTCTTTAATATTTCATAGGGTCCAATATACCTCGGACTCACTTTCTTTCTTTTCAGTGCTCGACCAATACCCTTATTAGGAGAAACTTTCAGAAATACCTTATCACCAACCTGAAACTCAAGCGATTTTGTCCGCTTATCATGATAACTTCTCTGACGATCTTGGGATGCTTTTATTTTCTCTCTAATCATCTGAATCTGTTCAGAAGTTTGCTTTACAATTTCAGGGCCCAACATTAAACTCTTATCGGTCTCCAACCAACAAAGAGGTGTTCGACATTTCCTGCCATATAAAGCTTCATATGGAGCCATACCTATGTTGTAACACCCCTATTTTTATTTTTATATTAAAATTTTGAAGGAATTAAATTATGGTTCTTTAGAACTTTTTAATCTATGTATTATTTATGATTTTTTAGAATTTTTTGGAATTTTTGAATTATTTTAATAAAATAATATATTTTAAATAATTTTAAATTCATATAAAGTGATTTAAAATTAAAAATATTTATAAGAAAATAAATTTAAATTATAAGAAAATTTTCTAAAATCTATTTCAAGTAGACTTATCTAAAAATGATCAGTTTGAGAAAAATCTTGAGTTTTTCTAATCGTTAAAAAAATTGGAAACTTATCAATAAATTTTTATTAACAGAAAATTTTAGATTTTTAAAATTTAAACTTTATATTACTTATTATAAAATTAGTGAGGACTGATATAATATCGCTAAATTTTAAAAAGGACTAATTTTGAATATTTAAAATATACCGAGTGAAAAGTTACTATTTTGCTTAATAATTCAGCCGACATTTACTATGCAAAATACTATGCATGCATGAAATTTTCAAACTTCCACAGTAACCAGAAATGAAATTTTCAGAAAATGCACAGTACTTTTATATTAAAATAATAGAATGCATAGTAATTTTCCTTCCTATAAATACCGAAGGAATTCTTCTTTAGAATTCACAGTTTCAGATTAAGTTTTCTTATTATAATAGTGTTAGTGAGATAGTGGTGGAAGTAAGAGAGAGAAATAAATTTTTAGGAAGAAGGTTCTGCTAAAATCCTAAGGTAAGAATACCCCTCTTTTATATTTTTTAGGGTTATTTTCATATCGTTTTTAGAAATCTATTATTATACTGGAAATAATATTATTTTAAATTACTATTTTGAATAGTAAAATACTATTTCAATAGTAAATTACTATTTCAATAGTAAATTACTATTTCAATAGTAAATTACTATTCAAATAGTAAATTACTATTTACTGTTACTATTTACCTTTATTATTCATGTTTTACTATTTACTATTACTATTCATGATTTACTATTTATTGTTACTATTCACAATTTACTATTTACCATTACTATTCACGTTTTACTATTTACTGTTACTATTCACGATTTACTATTCACTATTCAAAATTTACCAATTCTATTTTAAGTAGAAATCTTAATTTTCATCTTGTAACTATAATTGGTATGTTTTAGAACTCGAAGACGAGGCACGCGCGGATTTTCCATAACGAACCAAGATACAAGAGGTAAGGGGGAGTGAGATAAGAATATAATATGAAAAGACAAAAGAATAATGGGAGGAGTCCCCTACTCCTTTTAAATTTAATAATATTATTATTTTAAAATATTAACATTTTAACTTAAAATTTTTAATGAATTTTAAATTAAATATCTGATGTAACTAACTCTGACATACCTATACGAGGACCTGGACTTTCATAACCTATACGATTTGGACTGAACCTATGCAAGGACTTGGACAAATTTGACCTATATGGACTGAACTATACCTATGCAAGGACTGGATTATATGGACTTACATAGACCTATGCAAGGAATGGACTATATGGACTCAAAATCAATTTTAGTAATTTAAATAACCATTAAAATTTGAATTATATTTAATTGATTTGTTTATAATTATTATTGATGATATTTAATTGTGATCGATATTATTTGATTGTGATTGACATTATTTGATTGTGATTGATGATATTGTGATTGATAATATTTGATTATGATTGATGATCTTGTGATATGAAGTTGAGCATATAGCGAGCATGACGAAAAGCTAAAACTCAGTAAGAATTTTCTTACCTTACTCCTTAAATTCTAAGAAAAATTATTATTTTATTTTTTAGTCTTTTATTTCTTCTTAGAAATTATTTTCATTGATTTTACTTTTAATCTTTAAAAATCTAGTATTTATTTCAAAAGAAGTCATTTTATGAAAATTAATTAATTCTTGAATTAAAGAAAAATTTTATAATTTTAAGTATTTTTTTAATTTAAGAATTATTATCTTTAAGTAAAATAAAATTTTTAAAAGTAAATTATTTTGTTTCAACCTAATAACTAAAGATATTTAGAAATAATTGAGATTTCTAAATTCGATATTGTTAAGATTCAATTTAAAAAAAAAATATATATATATATATATATATATATATATGTAAAGTTTTCTATGATAAGTATTGAGATATTTAAGGCTTGGAAACTCAATTTTGGTGAGAATTAAAAACTGTACCAAATTTATTTCTGTGGGACAGAAATTCAGAGAATTGAGAAAATGTACAGTTTATGGAAATGATGTTGTAAACCTTTAAGGTATTTAATAATTGAGTTTCTAAAAGCCTTAACCAACTAAATACGTGAGTAGTTCATGCATCATAAATCATTAAAGTAAAACAAAATGATATTGTCTGGGAACGGATTATAGAAACCGAGGATACATTAGAGGATGCTTAATTATGAGCCTTGGGATGAGAGGGTATGAAAGGATGCTTTAGGGGACCTGGGGTAGCTCCCTAGTGTCGGGTACTTTCACAATAAAAAGTTTCTCAATCTGACTAGTCTCTAAGTGTTTCCATGCCAGTTGAGCTGTTCATATTATTATTATCCGGACTTATGGAACAGTGTAAACTCCTGGTTGACCCAGTATAAATTAAAATTTAAGGGCCCACATATATAGGTAAATTATAATGAAGATATTACATAACATTCATGCATTCATAATTGATTGTGTATGTGATTGTGATTGTGATTGATATTATTATATATTAGTTTATAAAAACCCTTTGTTGCTTATGTCTTATTCGAGAATATTATATTCTGTTTCTCACTCCTTTCTCCGTGTTTTTGTTTCATATATTCTAAATTCATGGTTCAGAGGGAAGGATCAAAGAATCTCGGCAGTAAATATAACACGTTCTAGAAAGGGAGCTCGGTATGAACACCGTGGTCCAATGAATAAATAATGTTAATAAGTAACTGCTTCTGGGCCATGGAGTTTCCTCTCTTTCTTATAATGTTTAATATTTACTTTCTTCGGATAAATGTAAAATTACTTTATAAAGTTTTAATAATATTTATGAGGTATTTCAGAAATAATGTATGTAATTTATTCCGATAGTTTCTTTTTAACAATCATATCTTTAAAAAAAACATTTACGAATTTTTCTATAATTTATTAAGGTGTAACAGAGGATGTTACATATGCTGCTGTGATAGCTATTATTATAAGTAAATTCAATCAATGGAAGGTACTGCTCCCAGCCACCACCATGCTCTAGCACACAGAACCTCAACAAGTCCTCTAGGCTTTGAATAGTACGCTCAGTGTAACATCCTATTTTTTTTACTCAAATAGAAAATAAATATTAATATCTTTTTAATGAGAAAATACTTACTATTAGTTAGTTGATTTTTAACTAATTAATATTTTTATAAAATTTTGGTACTTATATTTAATTATTTTTTAAAATAAAATAAAATAATAATAAAATAAAAATATATATATTGAACAAATATTTTAAAACGACTTAATTAGTATTCACAAATTAAGAAAATTATATTAAGAATTTTTAATATCTTTATTATTCATAATTTTTATTTTATGTTCTTATATTTATGTTTTTACATATTTAAGATTTAACTTTTATTAAAATTTTAAAATAAAAATTTGAAGGAATTAGAATATGATTCTTTAGAACTTTTTAATCTATGCATTATTTATGATTTTCTAGAATTTTTTGATTTTTTAAATATTTGAGAAAATGACCAAAATACCCTTAACCTTTTATCTAATAACCAAAATACCACTGCCGACATCATCGCTTACTTATTGCTTACATCATCGGTTGGTAAATAATTACATCATGAATAGTGATTGGTTGGTAAATACATACATCATGAATAGTGACCGCGGGTAAATACTTACATCATGAATAGTGACCGGTTGGTAAATACTTACATCATAAATAGTAAAATAAATAATTAAGTAATCTTAAATAGTAAAATTCTCTTCCTATAAATAGATGGCTCATTTACAACATTTCCACATCAAAATTAGAGAGAGAATCTAGAGAGATAGTGCGTAAGAAATTAGTGAGGGGTAAATTCTTTTGGTAAAAAGAGGTTCTGCCAGAGGTGTAAGGTAATAACATATTTCTTCTATATTCTTTTTATGATTATCTAGATTATTCTTTTTAGCACTCATAAACTATTAATATGCTATGACTATTATAAATAAGTTACTATAGTAAAAATAAATTACCACTGTGTTATTTTTATGATTTACTGTTACTATTCACTATTTACTGTTATTATTCATAATTTACCATTTACCATTATTATTCAAAATTTATCATTTACCGTTATTATTCAAAATTTATTAGTTACTGTTACTATTTAAAATTTACTATTTACCGTTACTATTCAAAATTTACTATTTACCATTACTATTCAAAATTTACTATTTACTGTTACTATTCAAAATTTACTATTTACTATTATTATTCATGATTTAACATTTACCACTACTATTCAAAATTTACTATTCATGATTTACTATTTATTGTTACTATTGAAAAATTACTATTTATCATTACTATTGATGATTTGCTATTTACCATTACTATTTACTACTATTATGCATAATTACTAATTATCATTTTTGATAGTAATCTTAATTTTTATCATATGCATATACTGAAATAAATAAGTATTAATATTTTTTTTAAAACTCGGAGGCACAGAGCGAATTCACTTTTGGTAGCAATTCCAGGTAAGGGGGAGTGGGATAAAAATATAATATGGAAAGACATAAGAATAATGGGAGGAGTCCTCTACTCTTTTTAAATTTAATAATATTATTATTTTAAAATAATAAATTTTAAATTAAGTATCTTGTGTAACTTACTCTGAAATACATATACAAGGATCTTGACTTTTATAACCTACCTGGACTAAACCTATGCAAGGACTTGAAGTATTATGACCTATATGGACTAAACTAAACCTATGCAAAGATTGGATTATATGGACTTGCATAGACCTATGCGAGGCATGAACTACAAGGGCTTGGAATTAAGTTTATTAAATTAAATAACTATTAAACTTTAAATTATGATATTTATGAATGATATTTATTTGATTTGATTATGATTGATAATATTGGTGATTGATGATATTTGATTATGATTGACGATATTACAATACTTGATTGTGATTGATGAGTGATTGATAATCTTGTGATGTGGAGTTTGAGCATATAACAAACATGACGGGAAGCTAAAACTCAGTAAGAATATACTTATTCCTTACTCTTTACAGTATTACTTTAAAAGAAATTATTTATGATAATTTCTCAATGTTTATTCAGAATTATTATTAAGAAATTTTTCTTAATTTTCAATAAAAGTATATAATTTCTATAACTTACCTTTTTCTTTCAAAATAAATTATTTAATTAAATTTTAGAATAATTTTTAGTTATAAAAATAAAGAAAAAGAAATTGTTTTATGAAAATAATATATTCATATATGTATATATATATATATGAAAATATTTGATTCTCAAATGGAAATAAGATACTTCAATAATATTTCATTTTAAACTTTTGAAAATAAAAGTTTTAATTTCAAAAGTGTTTTATTATATATTTTTCAAGTATTATAATTAAAGATGGAAAAAGATCGATAATTCAAACTTGTGTCTGGGATATATATATTAAGACTTTGAAACTCAAATCACAAAAACATTGATTTGTGAATGATAAAGAAAACTGTACTAAGATTCTTCTGCGTGTGGCAGAACTTGTTTAAGAGTTTAGAAATGTGTAGTTTATCAGGGTGGCTATGTTGTTATTTGTAGGCCCCGAAGATATAATTTATACTTGAGTTTCTAAAAGTCTTAACCAACTCAATACACGAGTAATTAATGCATCATGAATCATTAAAGAGAAATAAGATATGATATTGCCTGGGGACGGATTATAGAAACCGAGGATACATTAGATGAGGCTTAATTGCGAGCCTTAGGATGAGAGGGTGTGAAAGGGTGCTTCAGGTGACTTGGGGTCGCTCCCTGGTGTCGGGTACTTTCACAATAAAAACCTTCTCAATCTAACTAGTCTCTAAGTGTTTCCATGCCAGTTGAGCTGTTCATATGTCATGAAGGCATTTATGTTATTATTATCTGGAATTATGGAACAGTGTAAACTCCTGGTTGGCCCAGTGCAAATTAAAACTTTAAGGGCCCACATGCATAAACTGAATGAGATAGTGGCATTAAAAGCATTACATAACATTCATGTGATTGAGACATTCTATGCGGGTGGTTGTGAATGAAAATATAATTGTTATGTATGTGGAAACCCTATATTCATAATTGATTGTGTATGAGACTATGACTGATATTATTATATTAGTTTGTGAAAACCCTTATGCTTATGTCTTATCTGTAAGATATTATATTTTGTTTCTCACTCCTTCTTGTTTGAATTTCTGTGTCCAAAATAAATGTTGTGATATATAGCTAGCAGTCCAGGATGAAAGGATGTAATTACAAGAGGGTAAAGTGGCCTTTTCCTCAATCAGATGGGTGAAGAGATATGACAAGAGTAGGATTCCAAAAACCTATGGTTCGAAGGCTAGGAAATGATTGATCACAGTCGTAGTAGAGGTATAATTTAATTTTAGTTCACCTTATTACAATATCAAGTTGGACAATTGTAACAAGGTGAATGTTAAACTTTGATACTGTAATCTTTTATCACTTATGATTTCTATAAATTTATTTTGTCATTATAGACAAATATTGAGAGATAATATTTTTTTTTTACTTTCAATATTCAAAGGAAATCATATGTATATACGTCATTGTATACGCGAGATAAGAAATGATATATATATATATATATCTTTATAAAGTTTTTAAAAGCAAATAAGAATATACATATCTCGTGTATATAAGGGGGTGTTATACTCAGACTGTCCATCTGTTTGGGGATGATAGGCCAAACTCAATCGGAGCTTCAAGCCTAACTGCTGATGTAAGCTTCCCTAAAATCAGAAAGTAAACCTCGGATCTCTATCCGACACAATAGAAGATGGAACACCATGCAGTCGAACGATCTCACTGATATACAACTATGCTAGTTGATAGCCTACCGCAAGCGTAGGGGTATCGTAATAATAAAAATATCGTCCCACAGGGATTGTTCCAATTTCCAGTTTATAGCACTATGATAATCTAGACAAATCATTTGTTGATTCAGAAATTTATAACGCAAAACTAAATGACATAAACAGAAAACACTAAGCAATGACAATGAAAAGATTTACTTGGAAACAATGGAGATTAACTTCTTGGGAGATAAAGGTTCACATGAATGTGGGTGCTAACATTTAATACAATTCAATTTCTAAATTATTAAATCCCATTTCTTAAGGTGAGTTTTCCTAAATTGATTAGTGACTTTCTCTCGAAACCTCACTAACGTACCTAATTATTGAAGAACCGTGTTCAATTCACTAATTAAATCCCTTACACTTTATGAAAACTCGAATATCCCTCAAAGAGTCTCGTTTACTTTCGTAACCCGAATCCCTAGGTTCGATTTTGTGTAATTCAAACTATATTCCAATCTTTCGATTACCCATACCGTTTACAATCATCCACACTTATCTCTAAGCTTAATGGAAGCATTAAGAACTCACAAAACCGAATAAGAACATACAATTCAATAATCAAGAACGAAGAACATTTAATATGGTTCATATAAATGCTACACCTTAATTCCCAAGAGTAATGTTTAATGTGCCATGGAAACAACAATCACAATGCAACAATACAAAGAAATTAAACCAAACATATAAGAAAATTCAAAGATAAAGCTAGGGATTCAGAAAATACAAGATGAGTTCTCACTAAATCTCCCAAAATCTTCCTCCCCAAATCTGCAAAATTGATGTCCTTCCATGTTTTTGGCCTTGATCCCCTTCAAAAATCCTTTGCAAAGCTCTCTCTTTTTCTTCCAAAGAGTCCCTCCAATGTCTCTGTCTATTTTTTTCCTTTCAAAAACTGCCCTTTTCTATTCAGAAACTGCTCCAAAAATCAGGGCAAGTGCAGAACGTGCAAAAACCTACTGGCAGTGGGAAAAACCCACGGCCAGTGGGTTTCACCAGGGGTCCAAAATTCCATTTTTTTCACTTCCAGGCAGAGAGATCCACGGCTAGTGGAAAAAACCCACTGGCAGTAGGTTTTTTTATGGCTCAATTCTCCCACTCCAAAGAGGTCCACGGCCAGTGGGAAAAACCCACTGGCAGTGTGGTTTTCTGGACTTTATTTTTTTTGTGCTTTTCTCACTGTTTTGAGGCCTCGGGATGTCCATCTTGGTAGATCCTTTCTCTATCATGCTTTTGAAGGTGGATAAGGCTTTATTTTTGAGCTCTTAGTGGCTTGACTCCTTTCCATGCATCCAATGCTTCCTCGAATGCTTCTTGTTTTTGAATTTATGCACCTGTAACCAAGCTATTCCTGCAAGACTTGAAACACCCGAGTAACAAATGCGGAATGAAGGAAAACACATGGAATTAAGGAGAAAAACAACACAAATAACCTAGAAAACCTAACAAAACACCACTAAAATAATGCAAATTAAACAACTATCACTAGTCTCTACAAAGGGTAACTTATATTAATAGGCAAGAAATGTGCAGACTTTGTTAATCGATCCATAATAACCCAGATAACATCATGACCATTGCGAGTTCTGGGTAATCCCATCATGAAATCCATAGCAATAGCATCCCATTTCCATACAGGAATCTCTAGAGGCTGTAAACCACCAGATGGTTTCTGATGTTTAACCTTTGCTTTCTGACAAATAATACAATGAGCTACATACTCAATCATATCTCTTTTCAATCCAGGCCACCAGAAATGCAGTTTCAGATCATGGTACATCTTTGTAGTACCCGGATGGATACTCAACATACTTTTATGAGCTTCATTAAGTACCATCTTTCTCAAATCACCAGAATCAGGTACATAAACTTAGCCTTTCACTCTCTAAATGCCATCAGAACCTTCCGTTAAGAACAGGTCCTTGCCATTAGCCTAAGTCTCTTTCATCTCTGCTAAGTAAGCATCAGACATCTGTTGTGCATATACAAGTTTCAAGAATTCATTGGCTATTTTCAAAGTACCAAGAGTCACCTTTTCAGGCAAAGAAATATCCACACGCAGATTCATATCTCTGAACTGCTCAAGTAATTCCATCACTTTAACCATTATCACTGCCATATGAATGGATTTCCGGCTTAAGGCATTAGCTACCACATTCGCCTTTCCCGGGTGGTATCTCAGATCAAAGTCATAATCTTTCAGAAACTCAATCCATCTCCTTTGTCTCATATTTAGCTCTTTCTGATCAAACAGGTACTTTAGACTTTTATGGTCACTAAACACTTCAAATTTGGAACCATACAGGTAATGTCTCCAAATTGTTAGTGCAAAGACCATAGCCGCAAGCTCCAGATCATGTGCAGGATAGTTTTGTTCATGTGGTCGCAGCTGTCGTGAAGCATAAGCAATTACCTTGCCATTTTGCATCAATATACACCCTAGGCCTATCCTGGATGCATCATAGTATACCACAAAACTTTCCTGTAAATTAGGCAATGCCAGCACAGGAGTGGAAGTCAATCTAGCTTTTAATTGCTGGAAACTCTTTTCATATTCAGGAGACCATACAAAAGGAACATTCTTTTGGGTTAGCTTAGTCAATGGCAAAGCAATTTTAGAGAATCCTTCAATGAATCTCCGATAATAACCAGCTAAACCCATGAAACTTCTGACTTCAGTAACTGACTTAGGTTTCTCCCAAGCCATAACAGCTTCCACTTTAGAAGGATTAACAGAAACACCTTCACTAGAGATAACATGACCCAGAAATTGAATCTTATCCATCCATAATTCACACTTGGATAATTTAGCAAACAATTGTTTCTCTTTTAGCACTTGGAGTACTAAACGGAGATATTCTTCATGCTCCTCATGAGACTTAGAATAGATTAAGATATCATCAATAAAAACAACCACAAATCGATCTTAGTACGGATGAAAGATGCTGTTCATATAATTCATGAACACAACAGGAGCATTAGTCACACTAAACAGCATCACCATATATTCATAGTGGTCGTATCGAGTCCTGAACGTTGTTTTAGGAATATCTGAAGCTTTAACTTGGATCTGATGGTATCCGGATCACAAATCAATTTTAGAAAAGACTAAAGTACCCCACAACTGATCAATCAAGTCATCAATTCTAGGCAACGAGTACTTATTCTTGATCGTGAGCTTATTTAACTGGCGGTAATCAACGCATAACCGCATACTGCCATCTTTTTTCTTAACAAGTAACACCGGAGTACCCCACGGTGATATACTAGGTTGGATAAACTACTTCTCAAGCAATTCATCCACTTGTTTCTTTTATTCTGCCAACTCAACAGAGGACATCCTGTAGGGAGAACTAGAGATTGGTTCAGCTCTAGGAACAAGATCAATAGAGAATTCAATCTCCCTTTCAAGAGGAACACCTGGTACATCCTCAGGAAACACTTCAGAAAAGTCACATACAACAGGGATATCAAGTACTCTAGAACCACTCTTTCCATCAATTAAACAAAATAGCATAAAAAACTGAGATATACCTTGGACTATGTAGTCTTCGGCATCCCGATTAGGAAAGATCACCCGTCGGTTCTGACAATCAACTAGGACTTTATTAGCTGATAGCCAATCCATACCAAGTACTATATCAAAACCCTTCAATGCTAGATATATCAAGTTAGCCATAAAACTCCTATCACCTAAAGTGAAGGATACATTTTTACACATCATAGAAGTCCATAGTTTAATACCAATCGGGTTAGATACATCCAAAGCCCGATTCATAGTAATAACAGGAAATCTCAGACGCATCACATAATCATTAGAGATAAAGGAGTGAGTCACACCAGAATCAAACACAACATCAAGAATAGTATCACCAAATAAACACTTACTCTGAACAAGATCATTAGCCTGAGCAGCATCCTCAGCAGTAATGGCATAGACTCTGCCTACAGGTGGTGGATTAGAAGTTCCAGCTTGATTATTTCTAGAAACCATAGAATTATTACCACATCCACCATTGCCTCAGCCACTACGGTTACCGTTTCCATGACCTCATCCTCGGAAGCCTCCATGGTTAACACTAGTATTAGAATCTTTTTGATGCAATAGAGGATGGTTAGGACGGATGTGCCCCTTTTCATTATAGTGATAACAAATAACCTCTTCTTCTTTGTCATAGTTTCTAGCAAGGTGGTCACCACCACATCTGAAGCAGTTGCCATCCCTCGGACGACTAATAGAACGATTTCCAGAATTACCTCAGCCTCTGTATTTAGAGGATGATATACCTCTATTAAACCTTCCTTGCTTTTTAAAATTAATAGGTTGTAGCCTTGGAGAAACATCAGATTTACTGCTTGATCCAGTAGAAGCCTTATCATCTTCTTCATAGATCCTGCATTTGTTCACAAGAACAGGGAAACTTTTAATTTCTTGATGCCCGAATGCCTTCTTGATTTCAGGCTTTAAGCCACTTTCAAATTTAATGCATTTTGAGCCTTCAGTCCCAGGCTGCTGAAAATAAGGATAGAATAAACATAGCTCTTCAAACTTAGCAGCATATTCTTCAACACTCATATTACCCTGCCTAAGTTCCATGAATTCCCGTTCCTTTTTGTTCCTTACAGTGTCAGGGAAGTATTTTTCAAGAAAACATACTTTAAAATTCTCCCAGATTAACTGAGTCCTAGCAGCTATCATTCTAGCTTTAGTAATTTTCCACCAATTCTCAGCTTCTTTCCAAAGCATAAATACAGTATATTCAACTTTTTATGCCTCAGTGCACTGCAAGTTATCAAAGATCCTTTCTAAGTTCTGAATCCATGCATAAGCTTGATCAAGATGAAAGCCCCCATGAAATTCAGTAGACTTACGCTTCAAGAAGTAGTCCAAACTATGATTATCTACTAGTGGAGAATGATTACGCCTCTCTAAAATATCAGCAAAACGCTAAAATACAGCAGCCATGGCGTCCATAACTGGATGGTCAGCCATTTCTTATCCTGAAATAACATTGCACTTTCATACTTTTCATGGATAAGAATACAATTTATTCACAGTTGATCTCATTAACTAATTCAATACTTAACCACTAGCATATGTGTTCACTCAATTCATAGCATTTAGTAGATTAACCTTGGCCTTGGACTTTTTCAAGTCTGCTCTGATACCAAAAAAAAACATCCTATATCCTATTATCATTAATATAATCGAGGGAAAATTTTTCACGATTTTCAAATTAAATAAGTGTGGAAGAAATCGCGAAATAAGAATTTAATATATCTCCCTGGATCATTTTAGAAACCTATCTCATATATGACGATATGAGGAGGTGTAAAAATCAATTAGGAGTGCTCCTTGGATAATCAATATTATGGTCGTCACAAGGAGTAGCAGAAAGCGCAATTTAATTATTAAATAAAAGAAAATGCAATTTCATGATAATAATAATGATGCCATATTGAAGAAAAATGAAGAAAATTGAATTCAGGGCAATTCACTTGAGCGAGGCCCTACTCGCTTGAGCGAGTTCTACATAGGTCGCTTGAGCGAGACCAAGCGAGCTTGCAACAGGTATCAGACCTCCTTCCTCGCTTAAGCGAGTCACTCTCGCTTGAGCGAATTCACTCCAAAATCTATGCCCACGTTTACTCGCTTGGGTGAGAGGTGCTCGCCTGGGCGGAATTCATCCATAACAATTTCTACCATTGCTCTCTTGAGCGAGAGTCTCAAGCAAGCCATTTTGCTTGAGCGAAATCGATCCAGAACTAATCCTCTTGGCACTCGCTTGAACGAGGCCAAGCTCGCATGAGCAAAAAGAGGCCAAAGGCCATACCTTTGATGCATGAAGGTCTCGCTAGAGTGAGATTCACTCTCGCTTGAGCGAGTTATGCAGCATATGCATAGAAAATTAGATTTTTCACACAGCATGACATACAACTCCCACAGACTAACTTTCAACCTACCTATTTTGCTCGTTTCAAGTCTAATTACTAGGAAACTTCATGGGCATTATATTTTCTCCATTTTGGAGCTATTGGCGTTGTCCATTCACCAAAATTTTAACATATAACTAAGATATGCATGAATTTATATTTTGACCATTTTGAAGCTATAATGTGCAACCTAGACTTCTCTTCTCAATTGATTTGGTCCATTCTAAATCACACAAGTCCTAAATCATGCATATAGCCTATTAAATCCCTTTGATGGTATCCAAACCTTCTAGAACTTAATATGACCTCATTAGTTCCTTAGTTAAGCATAAAGTTCATACTTTTATCACCAATTAAAGTATAACATGTCCTCTAACTCAATTAAACACAAACACACGTCCTGCCTATTCCATTCGTACAATGCTTAATTTCATGAATGTAGTTCCTAGATATACGAATATGATCTCATATTTATATACACAAAAGGACCATCCATGGTCTCACATTTTATTATCACTACAAAAACATCATCTATCATCATAGCATCACTTATATATTCAAAATGAATTATAAGCTTCCAAATGAAGCTATCAGTTAACAACCCGCTAAGTGTTTATACATATTAAACAGATATTCACAAGAGCCGACCAAGGCAATTACAAGCTACTGTATGCATTATGTACAAACATATATACATAATACTCCAATTCACACTGAGTGATTTCTCATATGCCTTCTCTTCGTCCTATATCCACTATAAAAACAACCACAAATAGGGGTAAGCATACTACATATTAAATGACATTTATTGAATTGGATCACGTATCCAATTCTCTGACATTTATAAATAATGTTCACAACAATACTAGTAAACCTATCATTTAACATATTCACCCATTCACATATCTTATGATCTCATCACATTTTATACATCAACATATTATTAAATTACCATACAATTCACGTTGTTCTCAACATCATTTATCAATGCACATGCATATTCATTCAATTGGATCCATTTATTTATTATTAAGTTTTGTGTTGCAACACTGGCTCTCAGCCATATATTCATCTCTCAGCTGATCCGGCCGTTTTACTGGTACCAAACCGTTTGTCCTCTCATGTGACACAATCACTCTCAGCGACAACAGTAGTGTCATGGGCTAACCCCGAGCCCCACTCAAGAGGTTTGTCTTGAGTCCCACCCAAGGTCTTTTGTGGAATTCTCCAAACCACAATCATATAGATATTACATTTCATGTACATATATTATCACATAAAACATCTCATGCTATAATTGATAATAAATCCTTCATTCTTCTTGCATCTAGTGCATACATATATAACAATGATTTCACAAGCCCAATCTGTATTTCATGCCACTTCAATATCAATAATATGAATGAAAAATATCCGAATGCAAGATATATCATATATATCATATAATCGGGGTATCACACTAATAATTCACAACATATAGCATAACAAAATCACCCCAAATCTGTTCATAAACCATACATTTAAAATATAAAGCTCCCCCTACCTGGAATAGAGAATTCTAGAAGCTTCTTGAGCTATCAAATGTTATCTGCTTGTTATTCACAAGCTCCGATCTCACTTTTCTATAATCAAGTGATTCCCTAAAATCACAATAATTGATTTTTAATACCACAATCGATACAAACTTCGATTGACAAGTTAGAAATCATTGATCTATGACTATTCAGTAAATTATAACTCACCGAATCAAAACATCCACTTCAGAACTCGCCTCCAAACCAAGCTTCAAGCTCCGAATCGCTTCGAAACCTTCCGAAACTACCTTATTTCATTGAAACAGCAATCATTGAACTATAATCTTATAGAATTAGCATTCAAGAAGCCATTCTACTCACTTTTCATAAAAATTCACGGTTTGTTGAGAAACTTCAAGCTGTCCACTATATCTATGGCTTCTAAATGCTTCCAAATCCATAAAATTGCAAGAATTCAAGGAGGAAAGCTATGATATAGCAAGACCCATGATAAGAGCTCATCAATTTACCTTAAAATGGAGAATTTCAAAGCTTCCTCCCTAGATCCATGGCAGTCCACGCAAAGAGGAAAAGAGGAGAAGGTGATTTATGCCTTTAATTGAGGAAATCAAACAAGGAGGATGGTGAATTTGGATGGTGATGTTGTAGAAATAAAAAAAAAGATAAGATATGTTTTCCCTTCTCTGTGGCTTTCGTATTGTATTTGCATGTTAGACAGGTTTTGATAATGACAAGTATCCAATAACAAGAAGAACATCATGCATGGATCAAAAACAAGTGAAGTAAACAAAACAAAACAACATATTGGATGTACTCAAATCAAAGGTTCAAGAAATCATGAAGACAATGATCCCATTGTTCAAAGAATCAAGAAAACAAAGCATGAGGATCAAGGAAAGGAATCATGACTCAAAATGCATCAAGGAAACATCAAAAGGCATGGAAAAATAACAACAACATGGCTTGAATCGACTCACATACGTATGAATCGATTCAGAGGCCTGAAAGCCTTAAAATTTTGAAAACAGAATGGCCTGAATCGATTCACCAAGGTTTGAATCGATTCACACAAAGGTGATAGCCCAGGAACTCAAAACAGAACACCCTGAATCGATTCACCAAAGCCTGAATCGATTCACACGCTCCTGGAAGCCCAAAATGCCCAAATTAGAATGTCTTGAATCGATTCAAAAAGGTATGAATCGATTCAAGTAGTGGGAAATACCATTAAAAAGACACTTTTAAGTGGGAAATTCAGATCCAAACACCCACTACACGAAGGGACAACCTGGAACTCATTATGCAACGGCTAGGAGGACCTTCAAGGCTCTATAAATGGATCCCCAACTCAAGCACAAGACACACAACAAGAGGCAATCAATCTTTACTTTCATTTGTGCTTAGTGAGTTTATTTTCTTTGTATATTCTAAATCCTTGAGCTTAGAACTTGTATATCCTCTCTTGTTGAGAGTTAGAAATTGTAAGAGCTCTTCATTTGCTTATCCACTCTATTAAGAGAGTATATTACTTATAAACATAAACGTCAAACACCAAAGTTCACTCTAGGTTGAGTGGTTACAAAGGTTGGTGTTTAACCTTTAGGATATTGAGAGATTGTAAGATTGGGTGGGTTGCCCTTGTGCTTGTGAGAATTGGGTTCTTGAGTGTGGGACACTAGGATACAATTGCTCAAAGCTTATATCTCAAATCTTTAATAGTAGAATCCTTCAAGTGGGTTGCTTGAAGGCGAGACGTACACCGGGTTGGTGGAACTCGTTAAATTTGGTTTGCATTCTCTCTAACCTTGAACTCCTTACTAATTGTGCATATAAACTATTTGTTGAATTGACTGAGTCAAATTGCTTGTGTTGAATGAGCTTCTTAGTAATCTCTTAACCATTGCACACCAACTGCTCGATAAAATTACTAAACCATTATCTTATCTTAATTCTTATTTCGTGGATTAGTTTTACTTGTTTTAAGAGTTTATTAACTCATATTAAACTTATTTGTGTGTGAAACATTATTGTTGCTTGTCGATTTCCATTTACTAATCAAAATTGCATAAAGAACCAAGTTCAAAGGCATTCCAAGTCAAAGTTTTTAAATACTCAATTCATCCCCCCTTATGAGTATTGAGGCCACTTGAATAACAAGTGGTATTAGAGCTTGACTCTTGGTAGATCAAGCTTGACAGCTTCAAGAGAAAAATGGCCTCAAGTTCTCTTAACCTTTTTCCCGAGGGTGGTGCCACAAATTCACCTCTCGCTTTCAATGGGGAAGGCTATGCTTTTTGGAAAGAAAAAATAAAAATCTTTGTGCAATCTATAGACTTGAAAGTTTGGAATGCCATTGAAAATGGTCCTTTTGTACCAATGCATATAGTAGATGGTAAACAAGTAGAAAAATTGATGGATGATTAGACTAGCGAAAAAGAAAAAAAAGTCCAATATAATTATAAAGCCAAAAATCTAATCACCTTAGCTTTAGGCCCTGATGAATTCTTTAGAGTAATGACATATAAATCCGCCAAGGACATGTGGGATACCTTACAAATAACCATGAAGGTACAAATGATGTCAAAGATTCTAAGATTAGTACCTTAACCAGTCAGTATGAAAGCTTTAGATTAAATTTTGGAGAAACAATTATTGATATGCAAAAGAGGTTCACTCTTATTATTAATCACCTTATTACTCTTGGCAAGACTTATACTAACAAAGAACTTGTTCATAAAGTGTTAAAAAGTCTTAGCAGGGAATGACAACCTCTCGTCACCGCCATCAAACAATCTCCAAGCATAAATGATATGACTCTTGCCACCTTGTTTGGTAAATTGCAAGAACAAGAACAGGAGCTCAAAGATTTGAAACAAGCGGAGGAAGAAGAGAAAGCATCCAAAAAGAAAGGTCTAGCTCTCAAAGCAACCTCAACTATTGAAAATGAATCTGAAAGTGATTTTGATGAGGATGAAGAGTTAGGCTTATTTATGAAGCGCTTTGGAAAACTCATGAAGAACAAAAGCTTCCAAAGGAATTTCAACTCTATAGGTAAGAAACCTATTCCGAAAGAAAATTCTTCTTCACCAAACTGTTTTGAATGTGGAAAGGAAGGGCATTTCAAGGTAGATTGTCAAACCTTAAGAAGAAGAATAAAGAGAGAAAAGGAAGAAGAAGAGCTTACATCGCTTGGGACAAAAACGATGTAAGTAGCTCTGATGAATCAGAAAATGAAGAAGCAAACCTTTGCCTCATGGCCAACCACCAAGATGAAAATGATAATGAGGTAAGTCATCATGAACTTGACAAAAATGAATTATATGATGCTTTTGAAGAGTTGAATGACAAATATATGAAACTATCCAGTAAGTACAAGTTGTCAAGAAAAACAATAGAAACCCTAGAGACACATCTAATCGAGCAAGTGAAGGAAAATGAATGTTTGAAAAAGGAATTAGCAAATGCTCAAGCATGCTCCAAGAATAATCCTTGTAATTTTGTAAAGAAATGTGACATACTAGAAACTAAGGTCTTGGATTTAAATAAAACCTTAGAGAAGTTTACAAATGGTAGAGATAACCTGAATATATTGCTTGGAAATCAAAGATGTATGTTTGATAAAACTGGATTAGGATTCAATGCCTATAAGAAATAAAAGAACTATAAGAACTTCTTCATACCATCTAGTTAAAATGCATCACCTTTCATGAAGTGTAATCGTTGTGGCTTTAAAGGACATAATGCTTCTAATTGTAATGTTAGAAAACTAGGGCTAAAGGTTATGAGAAAAGTATGGGTTCCTAAAGGAATATTACCTCAAACTAACCTACAAGGACCCAACATAAAATGGTTCTCTAAGCTAACATGTTTTGTGGGTATGCTTTAAAGCAAGTAATACCCATTGGTATTTGGATAGCGGGTGTTCAAAACATATGACGGGGGACAAAAGCAAGTTCATATAATTTACTCCACGAAGTAAAGGGTTCATCACATATGGAGATAACACAAAGGGAAAATACTAGGAATCAGAAATGTTGGTAAAAATTCTTCCACTTCTATAAATGATGTGCTATATGTTGAGGGACTTAAACATAACTTGCTTAGCATTAGTCAATTATGTGATAAGGGCTATAAAATTGTCTTTGAATCAAATTGTTGCAAAATTGAAAATAAGTTGAACAAGTAAAGTTCATTGGTTAAAGAGTTGATAATATCTATATGATTAATCTTGATTGTCTTGCTTCAAATGATGTGCAATGCTTTATAACTAAAGAGGATGAATCATGGCTATGGCATAGAAGAATTGCTCACATTCATGTAGACCATTTAAATAAACTTGTTTCGAAAGATTTAGTGATTGGTTTACCAAAATTAAAATTCAAAAATAAATTTTGTGACGCATGTCAAAAGGGAAAACAAGTAAAGGTTTCTTTTCAAGCGAAAAATATTGTTTCAACAACTAGACCTTTACAACTTTTACATATGGATTTATTTGGACCTTCAAAAATCAAAAGTTTTGGTGGAAACTATTATGGTCTTGTAATTATGGATGATTATTCTATATATACATGGACAATGTTTCTTACTCATAAACATGAAGCATATCATGCATTTAAGAAACTTGCCAAGATCATCCAAAACGAACAAAATTTGAAAATAGCATCCATTCGAATGGATCATGGGGGAGAATTTAAAAACCAATCCTTTGAAAAATTTTATGAAAAATTTGGGATTGAACATAACTTTTCAGCTCCAAGAACTCCACAACAAAATGGGGTTGTTGAAAGGAAAGGTTGACACAACACTATTCATCAAGCACAAAAAGAATGACATACTTTTGGTTCAAGTGTATGTGGATGATATCATTTTTGGTGCTACTAATGAACTACTTTGCAAAGAGTTTGCTAAGTTAATGCAGGATGAATTTGAGATGTCCATGATGGGAGAACTTACATTCTTCCTTAGACTACAAATTAAGCAAACCAAAGAAGGTACATTCATTAGTCAATCCAAATACTGCAAAGAGTTGCTTAGGAAATTCAATATGGACAAGGCAAATGAAATTGCCACCCCTATGAGCACATCTTGCTACTTGGACAAAGATGAGAAAGGTAAAGATGTAGAAATTACCAAATATCGAGGTATGATTGGATCTTTGCTCTATCTTAATGCAAGTAGACCGGACATAATGTTTACCATATGTATGTGTGCAAGATATCAAGCATGTCCAAAAGAATCACATTTGACTGCTGTCTAATGAATAATGAAATACTTGGTTAGAACTCAAGATGTTGGTTTATAGTACCCCAAAGGGGTTGAATGCACTCTTGTTGGTTACTCTGATTCTGACTTTGCAGGATGTAAACTTGATAGGAAAAGCACTAATGGTACTTGTCACTTGCTTGGTAGTTCTCTTGTATCTTGGCATAGCAAGAAACAAGTAAGTGTTGCATTGTCCACAGCTGAGGCAGAATACGTTGTAGCTGGTAGTTGTTGTGCTCAAATCCCTTAGATGAGGCAACAACTTCTAGATTTCGATGTTATATTAGACCATGTGCCTCTTAAATGTGACAATACAAGTGCTAAAAATATTTCAAAGAATCCTGTGATGCATTCTAGAACCAAACATATTGAGATCAGACATCATTTCATTAGAGATCATGTGTTAAAGGGTGATTGTGTGCTTGAACATGTTGAAACCTCTAAGCAATTAGCTGATATATTCACAAAACCTCTTACGAAGGAACAATTTATAAATATTAGGAGAGAATTAGGAATATTAAAGATGTCTAATGTGAACTAATTACAAACAAATTGATGAAACATTTGACTATCTTTGATTGAATAATTCTTATCATTGAGCATAAGGATTGAATAAGTATGTACTTGATTCTTCTAGACATGATAGTTATGAATATTGATTGTATTATGATTCTTAAGAATGAATAATTCATGAGCTGCATTATTGCTTGGTTTAAATATTATGAATGTTTGATTGCTTTAGAAGGTAAAAAGAACCATAAAAACTGATATTTCAATGATCCACAAGCGTTGCCCTGTGCCCAGAATCAATTCAGCAGCTTAAAACTGCAATACAAAAGGAAACAGAATCGATTGAATCAATTCAACAGCCCCCTGAATCGATTCACAGACCTGATTCTTCAAAATTTTCAAAACAGAGAGGTCAGAATCGATTCACGCAAAGTTTGAATCAATTCAAACCCCTGATGCACATTAATTCCCACATACAACAATGTCTAAATCGATTCACAGCCCCTCTGAATCGGTTCACACGAGTAATTTTGCCTATATCACACTATTGGGCTCATGTTTCTCATTTCACTTCAAACTCTCTTACTCCTTTTCTCCTCCTTCTCTCTAAAAACACCTCTCTCACTCTAGAAACCTCCCCTCCAAACCTCCATTACTTATGGCCTTTTCATCCTATCCAAGAAAGAAATAAAGAGCAAATGTTGTCGGCTCTTCCACTCCCCAACATTCGGATTTATCACGCTTTTCCACCACACAAAAAGAATTAGAAAGGTACCAAAACACTTTTTCTGAAAAACAATTGATCTCCCCACAATGGATTGATGTTCCCTTTTTTGAATCATCTGGTCTTTCCCTCATCACTACTCTTCATCAACAAGAACTTGTTGACTTCATGGCTCTTGAGGAGATTGCAATTTACCCTGAATTAATCCGTGTGTTCTACTCAACATTGCACCTACAAGATGATCGATATTATGCCAAAGTGAAAGGCAAGACCATTGTGCTTGACAATGAAGTCATGAACAAAGTTGGAAAACTTCCAATAAGTAATGCTTACGTCCATGGCAAAGAACCTTCTCCTTCCTGGAACTACAACCCATTAGAGGCAAGAGCTTTCTTTAATCTCATTGCTCCCGCAAGTACCGTTGGCACTCTTAGCATTGAACATTGCCTTTTGCACTATGTTCTAGTCAAGATCCTTCTCCCACTAGGTGGAAATTATGCAAGACTCAATGAGGCTCAGATTCTATTGCTTTGGGCTATTCTCCACCAAAAAGAGATCAACTGGATTGACATTGTAAGGCATCACATGCTTGATGCTCAAAATCTCACTCGCCTCCCATATGCTATTTTCATCACCAAGTTACTTCATCATTACAAGGTGGACCTGAAAAACGAAGTCAAAGAACTGATCAGACCAAAAGGACCCATTGGTAAATCTCATCTTACCAAGATGAACATTATTGAGCATCATGGATTTTGGCAATATCTCTGTCGTCCTCGTGATGATAATGAGCCTACTGCTCCTCTACCTCCTCCACCTGCTCCTACTGATGACCTCCTTACTCGCCTCACTGCTCATATAGATCATCGCTTTGATGTAATGGAAGCAAATCTCAACACTCGTCTTGATAAGCTTGAAGCCAACATGGAGGAACGTTACACAGAGCTTGCCACCCAGATCTCCAGCCTCCAATTCCCTTAGCCTTAGTTGGCCTTCTTTTCTATATTTTGCTTGACATTGTTATGTTTTATGGTTATCTTGTTTAAACTTTGTTGCCCTTCTGAGGCATTTCTCATTGTTATGTTTATTGTTTGGATTTTAGCACTTTGTTATTAATTCTCATGATTGTGTTTACTGGTTATTATTCTTTAATTATGCAATGTTTATTTCCTTCCTAGAGCTTATATTGTTTTTGATAATGACAAAGGGGGAAAGATATTAGATATTGAATACTTTTCTAAAGGGGAGAGAAATAAGAGCAATGTATGATCAGATGAATATAAATAAATGCAATAATTCAATAACAAAAGGGGAGACACACTCTGTTCTAAAAACTTAAAATTTTTCAACAAGTGGTTCTTTCTCATTGTTACTTAAATGTTAACACCCCAAGAGATGGCCATTGGTTGTCATCATCAAAAAGGGGGAGAATGTATTTGCATGTTGTAGACAGGTTTTGATAATGACAAGTATCCAATAACAAGAAGAACATCATGCATGGATCAAAAACAAGTGAAGTAAACAAAACAAAACAACACATTGGATGTACTCAAATCAAAGGTTCAAGAAATCATGAAGACAATGATCCCATATGTTCAAAGAATCAAGAAAACAAAGCATGAGGATCAAGGAAATGAATCATGACTCAAAATGCATCAAGGAAACATCAAAAAGCATGGAAAAACAACAACAACATGGCTTGAATCGACTCACATACGTATGAATCGATTCAGAGGCCTGAAAGCCTTAAAATTTTGAAAACAGAATGGCCTGAATCGATTCACCAAGGTTTGAATCGATTCACACAAAGGTGATAGCCCAGGAACTCAAAACAGAACACCCTGAATCGATTCACCAAAGCCTGAATCGATTCACACGCTCCTGGAAGCCCAAAATGCCCAAATTAGAATGTCTTGAATCGATTCAAAAAAGTATGAATCGATTCAAGTAGTGGGAAATACCATTAAAAAGACACTTTTAAGTGGGAAATTCAGATCCAAACACCCACTACACGAAGGGACAACCTGGAACTCATTATGCAACGGCTAGGAGGACCTTCAAGGCTCTATAAATGGATCCCCAACTCAAGCACAAGACACACAACAAGAGGCAATCAATCTTTACTTTCATTTATGCTTAGTGAGTTCATTTTCTTTGTATATTCTAAATCCTTGAGCTTAGAACTTGTATATCCTCTCTTGTTGAGAGTTAGAAATTATGAGAGCTCTTCATTTACTTATCCACTCTATTGAGAGAGTATATTACTTGTAAACACAAACATCAAACACCAAAGTTCACTCTAGATTGAGTGGTTACAAAGGTTAGGGTTTAACTTTTGGGATATTGAGAGATTGTGAGATTGGGTGAGTTGCCCTTGTGCTTGTGAGAATTGGGTTCTTGAGTGTGGGACACTAGGAGACAATTGCTCAAAGCTTGTATCTCAAATCTTCAATAGTGGAATCCTTCAAGTGGGTTGCTTGAAGACGAGACGTACACCGGGTTGGTGGAACTCATTAAATTTGGTTTGCATTCTCTCTAACCTTGAACTCCTTACTAATTATGCATATAAACTGTTTGTTGAATTGCCCGAGTCAAATTGCTTGTGTTGAATGAGCTTCTTAGTAATCTCTTAAACATTGCACACCAACTACTCGATAAAATTACTGAACCATTATCTTATCTTGATTCTTATTTCTTGGATTAGTTTTACTTGCTCTAAGAGTTTATTAACTCATATCAAACTTATTTGTGTATGAAAAATTATTGTTGCTTGTCCATTTCCATTTACTTATCAAAATTGCATAAAGAACCAAGTTCAAAGGCATTCCAAGTCAAAGTTTTTAAACACTCAATTCACCCCCCCCCCCCTCTTGAGTATTGAGGCCACTTGAATAACACGTATAACTTAATAGAAAAAAGGAGAAGAGATTCTTAATTTAAATAGTTTAGGGACGTGTTGGTCATTACGGCATTTGTTAGGGATGTGTTCGTCATTTTGGAAATTATTCTAATTAATTCCTCTTTTCCATTTAAATCACTCTTTAAATCATGTTTTGCTAATAAATCCTATTTTTAGGATGTTACAGCTCTGGTGTGCATCACTTTCTCGAAACTAATGACTTAGAGTGCATCAATTCTCTCAAAAAGATATGCCAAAAGAATTTAGGATTCGGATATGGTATTTTTTAGGGAGTATTTTAATTAGTTAAAAAATTAAAAGATAATTATTTTAGTCTAAACGTGTTTTATTGTCTCTTTGCCTTTATCATTTTAGAGGATGTGTTGCATTCTTTTTTTTTACATAGTAAAAATATTTTACTTGTGTTTGTCTATAGTTTTTATTCGATTTTAGGGTTTTTATGTAAATCTTATGAGCTAATTTTCTTACTCATTTACTTATTATTCTTTATCTTCAATTGACTTCTTCTAATAGTTACCTATTCCATATTTTCCTTAACATTAATGTTTAATGGAATATGACTATTTTATTTGATATATCTATTAACTCTAATAAGTATCAAGAATAAAAGAACCTCTAATGCTCAAGACAATGAGCATTAAGAAAAAATAACTGTGTACCTTGTCATATTAAATGAAAGGTATTTATAACTGAAGTTCAACCACAAATATGTAGCAAAGTGGTATTAGAAATCACTATCTTGATAATTTAGTAGAATTAAGTGAAAATATAGATTGTGAGGTCTAGCCGTCATATGTTTGGACGATGCTTAGTGTGTTCTCAACTTGGGATTAATGAAAACAGTGCCTTGCTTTAATTTGGAATTAAAATTGAGACTCTTTGTTGTATTACTAATATTGTTTGATAGAAATTTCATTGAATGAAAAATAGTTAATCTCTTTATTTCTCTTAAATTTGAATATTAGGCTTAACTCAATCCTAAAAGCCAAATTATAGGATAAGGATTACCCTACATCTTATATGTTTTTGATTGACCATATCTCTAGTAGGAATGGAGTATGGATGAATACCAGTGGCTCATGGGTCTTATAAAACCCCACACTCAGGAATAAAGCATGAACAATATGGGTGACCCAACAACGGATCTAGGATAGACTCTGATACTATCTTAAATTTGAGTATTAGGCTTAACTTAATCCTAAAAGCTAACTCATAGGATGAGAATTACCTTCCACCTTACATACTTTTGACTAGTCATATCTCTAGTCAATATAAGACTTTTAACAATTTCAAAATTTTAGTTGTTTAATTTTTGCAACAAGAAACAACAACTCATCTCATCTTTACTTATTCCTTCCCATACAAAGTTTTCAAAACAAATTTCTTACATCATATAGGCTTATGTGAGGTAAAATGGTAATGGAATGTCTCATTGTAATTTGGTAAAATGACAAAGGGTCGAGGCATAACTCAAGAGTCGATAAACATTTAGAAGTATTTAAGGAGCCACCAACAAAGTTCTCATGTTCATAAGATTTAAACTCATGAACTTATAACTACAAATTCAATTGTTAACCGATTAAGACAATTTTGTTGGTTATACATGATAATACTGAAGATTTTTAAGCATATATAGACAAGTCTCTTCAATAAATTTTGTATTAAATTTTCATTAATTCAGGATAGTTATAACCAAGGTAATTAGTTTATTTGCACAATTAGATAAAGTAGTATTAGTTTGATGTGGTATTCAAATTCAAATAGAACAAATTAACAAAAAAAATGTTTTTGTTATTCCAATCATTTCATACATCCTCCATTATAAACAAGATATGATAAGAAATTAAAAAAATTATAAAATATTTTTGACTACACTCCTATATTTTTAATATATTTCAAATAATTTTTAATAAAAATTTTGTTTAACTATTTTTTAATAAATCTTTTATTACATGTTCTCCTATTGTATCTAAGCGAAAAACAAAAACTATACATTGCTTGCTTTCGAGGTTGTTTAATTTATTAGAAAAAAGTAAATGTACTTCCATGCTAGTTATAGGAATAACAAAAATTATAAATATGGATGGATATCAATGGGACGGTTTGGATGCGAATATTAACAAATACTTATATGTATGGGTATTCATTAGAATTTAAAAATGAAAAATACTATATAATATACTAAATGTCACACTATTTTATTATCCTATAATATAATTAGTATTATACAATGTTATTATAGCGTAATATATGTATTAAAAGTATTACAATAAAATAATTTTAATGAAATCTTATCTTTTCATAATGTTATAAATTTTTAATATTTGAATATAATTTATATATATATATATATATATATATTTATTTATATAAGTATGTAATTGTGAAACGGATAGATAAACCCGTACCCATCCATATTATAAAAATATAAGTAATTGTTGCGTGTATGTTTATGTGTATTTATGAGTGTGGATTTGTTTTTATCATCCCTAATTAATAATCAACAGGTTTAACTCAATAAATAAAAAAAGATTTAGAACATCCTAGTTAATCATTACCGTATGAACTAAAACATCCCAGTCAACTATCAATTGGCTATTTGCTTCATGTTCAAGCAAATTTTCATCTTAATTACAGGACTAGTTTAATTTTGATGGACATGCGTCACAATCCATTTGATGATTCCACTAAAACTTATTTTTACTTTTTTAAGTTTTTTTTTACCTTGTCTGATTGTCCGTGTCACCATTGGTACTTTTGTTTTCCTATTATTATAATTAGTTGCTTTATGTTGCCACACCACACCCACGTCATGCAATATGAGTTCCATTTTTTGTCGGCTAAATATGTTATTTGGTCTTTTATCTTTTAAAAAATGTCAATTTGGTCTTTTAATTATTTTTTTATTCACTTTAGTTCCCTATGTGGTTTAAAAAGTGTCAAGTGCGTCCTTCCGCAATTTTCATAGACGTCTGTTTGGCACTGTTCACATCTTCTTCAATATAACTTATTCTCATTCTTCGATGGCTTCTTCCATGATTGGGGAAACCTAGGAAGCTTGCATTCTCCTTGCCCCATGTCCTTCAGCATGGCAAACTCGTACGGATCTACATCCAGCTATGGAAATAGAATGCGTGAAGATGGTGCTCCCTTGTGTGAATGCCCTGGGAGATTGAAAGCTGTGATGTGAACATCGAAGACACCCGCAAACTATGAACGAAGATTTGGGGTTCTGTTAAATATGCTGTCAGTTTTGGTTATTTTTCAAGGGTTAAAATGGTTTTTTATTTGTTATAATGCGGGGTTTATTTTTTATTTTGTAGGGTGGAAAGGATGGAAAGAATGATGGGAGCTGTAATTTCTTTCATTGGGTGTTCGATGATGTTGAAATTAAGAAATATATGTTGGTTATGAGACAAAGGAGTCGAATAATGGGTTTGCAAAAACCTTTGAAGAAGTCACAAAGATGTCTTACATGGCTTGGTTTTGTTTGTGGTGTCCTATGTGTAGTGATTATTGTAGGGATTTTAATGTGGTTTATGTAAAGGTTTTAATATGGTTGTGTTAAGGGGTTAGGATTTGGTTTGCTGCTATAGACATGGAAGTTGTATTGTAAGATTTATATCCTAGTAATGAAATTGCATTATTTTAGCTTTATGTCTCAAGTTATAATATTTATTCATTCAGTTTGTACTGCTAGCACTGCAATTGGTCAATAATGATTACTATAACCATACCACACAACTATTGAAAGTATAAAATCAGATTCATTCAACATATATAAATTTAGTAAGTTGATTGGTTGTCCAATATATAAATTTTAGTATTGTCCAAGATTCATTATTTAGATTTTTACTGCACATGAAAATGGAACACATGAGAATGGAACACATGAAAACATATTCATTCAAAATATATTTGAAGTCAGATTCATCATCCACACACATAACATAGTGTTGGCCATACTCCAAAACAAGCCATCATCCAAAACATGGTTACAAATGGAAATAAACTTGTCTAAACATCAAAGCTTAAAATCAGTTTTTCTTCTTCCTTCTTGGTGTTAATTTCTTACCTTCCTTTGCTGTAATGTCTCTGCCTTTGGGTGGAACCTGCTGGAGCTCTAATGTCTCACATAGAATCTCTGCTCACACTAGGTATAAGTTCCTCTAAAGCATGTTTTAGACCTTGCACATTGCAAACAAAACATTTCAGACCTTGCACTTTGCAAATAAAATAGAGTACAACAATTGTTTGTGTCAGGTGACCAAACTTAAACAAATAAAACTTGACAGGGACCAATATGAAATCATTAACTGCACATAAAGGACCAAAATAAAATCATTTACTAAACATAAAGGACCAAAATGAAACAATTACCTTCTGTTGGTCTGATATGAAGGTGAACTCCTTATAATCCTCTGTTCCACCTAGATTCCTCACCAACAGGTCCAGGAACCACCTCCACGAGTCCGTGTTTTCAAATTCAACAACACCAATGGCAATAGGAAGCATTTGGTCATTTGGGTCTCTCCTAAATGCAGATAGTAGTTGCCCACCATATGGTCATTTTAGGAAACAACCATCTAAACCTATGATTGGTCTGTATTGTTTGAAGCTTTCTTTGCATGCATTCAAGAAAACATACAACCTCTGGAACATAGCATCTTTCCCCTGTAATTGCACATCCAACTTCACTATGGAGCCTGGGTTAGAAGTGAGCAGTGCTTGGGTGCAGTCCCATAGCTTTGGAAACTGGTCTTTTAAATCCCCATTAACAGGTTTGGTTGCAACCCTCCTATCCCTGTATGCCTTGGTCCCAGAAATATTTGTACTCAAACTCTCCTGTGCTCTCTCACAGATGTCCTCTAATCTCAGTTTGGGATTCTCTTTCACCCCACTGAACATCTCCTTCATAGCCACTTTGAACTTAGCAACTTGATTGAGTATGCCCTACCATAACTATGCTCATCAATTATAGTCCTCAACTTCCAAGTTTTCTCATATGGCAGAAGCCAACTTTCTAAGTCTCCCTAATCATGGAAGAAGCAACCGAAGAAGGAGAATAAGTTATATTGAAGAAGATGTGAATAGTGCCAAACGGACGTCTATCAAAATTGACGGAAAGACACACTTGACACTTTTTAAATCACATAGGGGACCAAAGTGAATAAAAAATAATTAAAGGACCACATTAATATTTTTTTAAAAAGATAGAGAACCAAAGGATATATTTAGCCTTTTTTGTCTAACTGAAAAACATTGTAAAGCTACGAAGACAACTTAACAGAGAAACAAGTGATACAACAATGCCACACATAAATATTACAACTTATTATGTTTATTCAAGGGCTAAAGCTGTAACGTTCCTTAAAGATTCTTAAAATTTATCCTGGGATCTGTTTAAAAATAATAAATTTTTTGCGTTTAACATTCCCAACAATCAATAATAGGACCCTAAAGGCCACGTCACTCAAAACAACTCAAAAATCCCAACTTTAGGTTCTGGTAATCGATTACAACAAGTGGTAATCAATTACCAGCGTAAAAAATGCAATTTCCCATTCCTGACAGCTGGTAATCGATTAATCAGAACAACAACAAAAATGTATAATTTTGGTTTTTGGCCAACTTTCGGCCTACCTAAATCTCTCATTTTAACTTCGATTGCTACGAAACTTTATAGTCTACATGTTTTCGCCATTCGGGAATTGTTGGCACCGTCCATTTGTAAAAATTCCATCATATGCTCAAGATATGTGGAAAAATACATTTAAACCAAAAGTAAAACAAACCAATGCACCAAACCTATCACATGGACTTCAAATTTGGTAAGGCATATATGCACAAGTCCTAAATGATGTGGGGGAGCTATTGGTCCCCTCCAGGGGTCCTAAATCCTGTCGGATCACAAATTCACCTATTAAGTTCCTAATTTAACTTGTTTTCACCTAAAATGCAACATAACATTTCATAAATCATCCATTCATCAATTTCATGCCTAATTCCCTCACAATTGCACAATTACACGTCAACACATTACCTAAATACACACTACCTAACCATAGTTAATTCATCCATTCCCACCAATGGCTCTGTTCCAATCACACAATCATAAAACATTATACCTACTAATTCTATATGTTCAAATCATCAAATACTATTGTTATTCTTTCACACATAATTATTAATTATCATCCTTGCAATCTCAAACCAAGACAGAATAATGAATAATATCAGTCATCATCGTCATAGTTTCAACTCAACTCATAACACACTCAAACTATAACATATCTTACATCTACAAATAGATACCTATCCATCCTAATTTCATCAATAAAATGGCTCTTTACCATATAACACACATACATATTAAACACGCACTTCATATCTAATCCATGCCTCATAACCTTAAATAATAAACGCAATCAAACATAATAAGTATCACAATCCTTAAATTTAAACTGCACCACATAATCAAACTATCTTAACATTATCTATATTATTTGCTTTAATTCTCATTTTTCCTTGGTATCCGCACACCATTTGGCACTTACCTCCGGTGCATCCGCCACTTCCATGCCATTGGTTACTAAAAAGAAAAGTAAGGGTGAGTATTTAGAAATCATAATTAATCTAGAATGGTATATACATAACCAATATTATATATCTCACATATACACTAATAATCCATCGGTAAATACGCCACTCAATGTGAAACATTATTATAAGCTCATCGAGTAATATGATACACAATACACACCAAACTAGTCATTATAGCTTCCAAATACATTAGTCAAACCAAAATCATTAGATTCACCAATTTTCTATCATTATAACGAGCCCACCAGTTAACAATGATATCATACACCCAATATAAATTCACTTCACTTACCATTGACATCACATTATCAATCAAGAGTATTAAGGTAACATAACTATCAATACAAACCTTCTGTTGTGTAATATTTTAGGGTTTAAGGAACCTTCTATTGTGTAATATTTTAGTTAATCAATTAAACACCAATTAAAACATCACCGAGGGTCAAATCATATAAAACGTAACAGGAACTCAAGAAAATATCATGACGCCTAGTATCCGGATACTAAAAGGATCGACCTTCAGTTGAGGGTCCTACTTGATACCTCGTGGACTCGACTTGGTCCATTGAGCCCGACTTGGCTCCCCACCTCAACCACTAGGTAGCTCAACTAGGTCCTGCTTGACCACGGAAGCCAAAAAATGAAAGGTAACATATACCTTTGGTCGTCCTCAACCATACAAACCATATAATCTCATTTCACATTCTCTATTTTCTTTATCAAATGGCATAAGGCCTCAATCCAAATAAACGGGGTGGCCACACAGATCCGACCCACATTCTATCACCAAGGCGACCACAAAGACCAGACCATAAATATAACACCTCTTTTTATGGAACTATCACCATAATCACCATGTTATCACGATCATCAAATCATCAACAATTATCAACATCAATCATATACTTTATCAGCATTTATGTACCATAATTCTAATCATCCCCACTTATTAATCATCATAAGTTATAATAAATATACATATGAAGTTACACCATATATCAATAAATAATGCTCTAAGCCAACTTCATATACATACAGTCATGCTTGATCAACACATTTCACCTAAGTTTCTCTTCCATCACATGCATACAAAATTTTAGCTTGTTCAACTCATCAATTTACAATATGGTATACAATTCATTACTAATTCAATTATTGTTTCACATCAAGGTATATGCATTACAATAACAACAGTTCTATGATTTAAACACACCATCAATCATTACAACCATACCAACTAAATTTCAAATACTTCACATACTAGTCATTACAAATCCTATATTTCTAAGTTCACCATTTTCACTTTATAAAATTCAAACCAATAATCATTAAATTCACCATTTCTTTACTTCATCATTTAATATCATGTTTCACACTACCGCTAAACTCGTAAACATAATTATGACATCATATAACCACTAAAACACGCCTATTTATTTTTTTGTCATCATAAATAACAATAATTATATTTCATCAATCACCTTTCACACTATAGCTCCTACACTAACTATCATTTTCATACTTCTTCAATCAAACTATTTCTTTTACACAATACATATATATTAAATCTTTAATCATGAATCATTCTACACCTAGTATCATATGATATTACATAGACATCGTTTAAACCTCTAACATCTAATTAATTACGCTATTAACTCCTTGCACTTAATTAGGCAATAACCAATTCTAATTAATTATAATCTGAACACTTCCCTTAACTCATTTCCATGCTTATACAATTTTCTTTTGGTGTTGGTTGCTTTCGGTATCTAATAATTCACGATTTACAAGTAATTAGTTAATTAATTCTGGCTCTAAAATTAAAACCCATCACACAAGAACTACTTTAAACTCAATTTCGAAGGTTTCAACACTTACCGAGACCAACTTCAACTTTTTTTCCGCTTTCTTCCACACCTAACAACTTGTCGATGCTTGGTTTATTACCTACACATCCTGAAACTCACACCCATAATTATCCAAGCACACCCACCATCTCAAAATACCATCTTTGTGCATAAGGAAGTAAAGATTTCAGAATTTAGAAGTCTCCCCCAAAGCTTAATTGTTCACAGTTTTGAGAGGGAAAGGATAAAGGAAGAAATTAAAGCCATTTTCTAACTTACCTCTTACTTCTAGCTAATATGGTGTCTTCAATTTTGCAATTTGTGAAGAAATGGACCTTCTACCTTGGCATGCAACTCACGGCCATTGAAGGAGCTCGATATTGTGCTTTCTTCTCTAGTTTCGTGTGTGCCCGTGGAAAGGAAGAAGAGATTGGCTTTTCTTTGTTATCATTAAAGGCATTTTGGTCTTTTGCCTTTTCTTTTTCCATTTTCTTTTAAAACTTAAATTAAAACTTACCTTTTTACCTTTTTGGTAAATATAATTTACCATCACCAATTTAAACTTTATTTAAACTTTAATAATCAACCAATCAAATAAATTTATTTAATTTTATAACCTCTAATTATTTAAAATTGTATTTGTATTAATTAATAATGACTTCAAAAAATCTAAAATTAATTTGAAGACAATTGTTAATAATTTTTCGTCAATCACAAATTTTGAATTAATTATTCGGGATGTTACAAAAGCCTTATAACAAACAATAATGCACAACTAGAAATGAAAAGATAACAATAATATAAAAATGATCTATATAGTTAATTAACCCTAACAAATTTATATTCATCAAAAACCATTTTTAAAAAAAATAAAGATTTGATAAAAAAAAATTAAATGTCACCTCATTTTCTTAGATTTAGCCACACCAACTCTCTTGGATGCAAAAAAAAATTAATTGGACAAGAAACTAACAACCTATAATATTCTTAATCTTGAATGGAATCATGTTGAACAAGAATGCCGAGTGGAAAAATTAATCCTTTGGTGCTAAAATGGTTAAGGTAGATGTATGAAACAAAAATAGAACCATAGATCATGGATATAGATGATATCAAGTCTTCACGTGGGTACACATTAAGAATAATGATGTACTGGACAGACTCACCATAAGAACATTATATGGATCGTTACATGAATGTCATAAATGATTCTCAATGTGATAATGGTATAAGTAGTCCTTCGACCTGAAGTCACTATGATTCCTACATAAGGAGTTTGTTGTTTAATATAATCAAACGTCTTCTATAACAAGAGGACTATAAAGGTTGTGATTAGGCAATAAACAAATTATGCAGAGGGATATGAGTGATGTAGATGAGATTTATCTCTCCTATGTAACAGAAGTGATATCTATAGGCCACTTGATGGAGTGAGACTAAGGAAATGCATGACCATGCTAGAAAGAATAAATATTGGATGTTTATTCGGATAAAGTCTACTCTAGTATCAAGTAAAATAAATTAGACCGTACAAAGATGACACGACCATGCCTTGGGCCCAATTAGGATATCGCGACAAAAGGAACAAACATATAAAATAATTATCACTTATAGGTTATGTTGATAAGAAATAATATTCGGAGATAATGATGCATTGTTGGATGCCACTCTTATTTTATTTATTATTAATATGACCGAGTATTTTACCTATAGGGTCACACACATAGAGTAAGCCCATCAGAAAATAATTTTTATTTTAGTTGGACTAAAATAAAGCTATTGGGCCTAACTCATTTAGAATGAGTAAGGAGCCCACTCTTTAGAGAAAGCAAATTAGGTCAAACCTAAGCCTATAAGTAGAGCATAAGATGCTCATAGGCGGCTAACCAAAAGAGACGTAAAATACAAAAGTTGCAAAAGCTACACGCCGTCAAACTAGCATTTGGAAGGTGTAGCATTTCTGGTGGGAGTACTTGTGTGGACTACCACTGCTTTGATATTCTTCAAGAGATAATCCTAAAACGCAATATTTTTTTATGTTTGTCTTATACTTTGAAACACGACGCTTTGCAAATCCTATAGGAATCTTTGTATTTCCACTGCTCATGCACTAGGGATTCCCTAACAGTGGTATCAGAGCTTGGTTGCAAAACCATGTTTTAGGCAAATGTTTGTAGAACATGTGAAAAAAAAATTCTTTTACGAAAGGAATTGTAAGGTTGAATCTTTTGCAAGGTTGCATCTTTTATTAGATATGATACAAAGGTTGTATTTTTATTGAGATATTATGCAAAGGTTGAATTTTTTTTTTATGAAATGTTTTACACCTTTTTGAAAGCTAATATCAATTTATTTTTGTTTTGTGTATATTGATTTCTTTTCTCAATATTTTAATTAAATAACATGTTTTGGGATGTGTTTTATTATATGAACATGTTGTATGTTGCAATGATGATTGTTTTATATGTGTTCTAATTATAAGGCATGTTTTATATTCGTTTTATTAAATTGAAATCAAGGGTTGTATGCAACGCATGTTTATATGTTTTCTCTTTCTAATATGAATTGTTCATGTGAGAATGTGTTTAGAAAGTTTAAGAGTTAAACTCTAGCCGTAATGAAAAACTAGGACTCAAAAGTTGAAACCTAGTCATCATGGTATTTTATTTATTTGTAAATGTTACAAATAAAATATTTGATTTTAATATTATATTCTAAATTTGAATTTGTAAAAGTTGCAAATCAAATTTTAATTGTTTGTTAAATTTAAAGTTTGTAAAAGTTACAAATTTAAATAATTTATTCTTATTAATTTTAATAAGATTTGCATCGTATGTGATCCCTTTAAAATTAATGTGATTTATAGGAGTTACAAATTGATTCATATTTATTAAACTTAATATGATTTGTAATTGTTACAAATAGAAGATAAGATCTTTATTAAATTTAATAATCTAAAATCAAATATTTAATCCTTAATAAAATTGATGGGATTTGTAAAAGTTGCAAATTAAATATAAGATCTTTATCAAATTTAATAGATTCAAAATAAAATATCTTGAACCCTAGAGATAAGATTTAAAATTTAAACCTTTATCGTTCCTAAAAATATGATGATTGTTGAGACTCTAGAGATAAGGTTTAAAAGTTAAACCTTGACTATTCTTATTTTAGGATAGTTGTTGGGTCAAAAAATAAGGTTTAAAAGTTAAACCTTGGCCGTTCCAAAATTTAGGATTTCAAATTGGTTGAAATCATAATCGAATACTTTGAGCTGTTAATGGTCAGTGGGACGTTCTGGCTAGGAAAGACTTGGTACTAAAGCGGTCACACCGGACCCACCTCTCTTTCCTGGAAACTAACCTGATTACAATACTAAATTTTTAGGTTGGAACACCACTCGGCACCCTATAAAGGGTAGCCTCCCATTGACCCTGTCCGTTGATCGATCAACAGAACCACTAAACTTCTTTGTGTAGTTTTCCTTTTATGACCCCGTTATGTGTTTTAAAATTTATTTTATTTTAAATACAATTGATCACTCTATTAATTGATTAATTAACACATCCAGTGGTGAATGGTTATGGTCTTAGATTTTTTTAATTTTAAATACAGCCTACGTGTTATGCCTTTCTCTATTCTTGAATTTCTTCTGTCAACCCTTCACTCATATGTAAAATGAGTTTCTTTATTACATTGTAATCTTGAAGAAGCCAACAAGGTGGAGACCTATAAGAAACCTAGCGTGGTGGCTCTTGATGGATATGACCTTGAAAAGAACAAAGGAGTGGTGACTCTAAGAGGATGGTGATTGTAAGAAGTAGGACTTCATAAAGTCAAGGCACTCTTCCTTTAGGTTTATTTTATTTTCTAGGAAGACTATAACCATCTCATATTTTTTATTGCATCTTTTGGGGTTTTAGTTTGCGTTAAAGCGTTTAATGAAAATCGGTAAAGAACAATAAGAAAATTGAAATCCCTTAAGCCTGACAATCATACCTTTGAATAAGTAATAATGTCTAACTTGATATAGATAAAGTGCAGGTCACGCCATAGTTGGGTGCCTTTATTTATGTTTAGTAGGACATGATTGCATAATTGAATTATCCAAGTATAACTTATTAAGTTTTATTCAAATAGACATTTTTCAATTGGATTGGAAAAGCCTAAAGGTATGAATAGTCTAAAACGTGTTCCAATAAACAACACTCATCAATGTTAGTTTCAATAAAATATAGGTTCTGCCAAAGTAGGGTTCTTTTATTGATATTAGTAAAGGATTATGGATAATTGGATTATCCAACCATTTGTTATTGTACTTATCTAGGTAACTTTAATCAGATTGAAGAACCTAGAAGCGTTAATATTAAGTTTACGCCTTCTAATAAGTAACACTCTTGAGACTAATGTCAATAAATAGTGGGTCTGCCAAAGCAGGGTGCTATCATTTATATTAGTAAGGCGCGATGGGATAATTATAATATCTAAATTGTTTTTATTGGACCTTAACTTAACTAAGTTTTTCAATCAGATTGAAAATAACTTAGAGGTGTAAGGATTGAGCTTAAACTCATAAGATGAATAAGGGTAAAGAGTTACCTACTCAATCATCCAAAAATTGCATGAGATGCAATTGGAAATGTGTTTCCTACCTAAATAACCAAGGGTTGGTCGATTGGCCAATGCTGACTCAACACTAGGCCAATATGGATCTTGGCCCACTAGAAAAATCTTCCAACGGGATTTTTTCTGATTCAGTGAGGGTATTTGTTTTGAATCAAAATAGTGGGAGACAACATATTTATTTAATAACCAAAAGTTAAATATGTTTTAAATAAAAGTGATAGATTTACATGTAATTTGTTTTAGAATAACCATGACAAACCAAATATTGTTTTGTTACAATCTGTCCTTTGGAAGGACACTATCTGGAAAAATGTCAGATAGGTATCGAGACTTGAGAATTATCTTCAAATAAAGAGGAAGTGGCAGTGTGTCATGTTTGGCTGATTTCAATATCATATATTGTTGGGTATTGAATACCCTATAGAGTCTGCATAAACTCTGAGCTATAAAAGGAAATATGAATATATAGAGATATACGATATGATTGTATACAGACTTTAAAAGGTAATCAAGAAAGGAAATTGTTTCCAGTTTTAGCTAAATAAGACATTGAAATAATTTGTCTAAAGAACTTGAAGGAGTTCAAAAGAAAGGGAAGTAAGACTTTCACTACAAGTCATGTTATAGAAGTCAAGTTATTTTACTTCACTGACATTAGTATCAGATACTAGTAGCAGATCTCACATTTTGAAAGATCAAGGAAGTAGATCACTTGTTAAGGGTGAAAAAATCTGTGTAAAATTAAGCAAAAGTTGCTATAATAAAGATAAGATCTTTATTTATTGGGCTAGTTAGTGAACTAGACATTGTGCATATTGTTTCTTGTTAGACAAGAATTATATATATATATATATATATATATATATATAATAACTTTATTTCTTCAAAAGGATGTTAATGTACAATTGAGTAATGGATTCCACATCCTAAATCTCAAAACACTCATCTATAACATAACTGTCAAAGTAGGTTAAAGTAAGTGATTTTGAACCTTACTTATATGGTATTGTCTCCTAAGGCAAATGAATAAGAAACACATTTCTAAATACCATTAATGTAGTTATCTGGACTCTTTTGATTTTGGAATCAATTGAGACATGTAAATATTATTTATTGGAGAGATAGTTAAGACCTCATTCATTGAAAAGTGAAAGGTGAGTAATCTATTATCTAATACATGACGATCTATATGGGCCTATTGAAATAATAACTAGATATATTTTTCAATACTTCGACATACTAATTGAAAAGTCAATAAGTATAGATTTATGTAACATAAGTTAGAAAGTCTTTGAAAAGTTCCAAGAAAGCTAAGGGTTATCATTTCTACAATCCAACTCTGACAAGGTCAGATCCGAATTGGATAAATGTCTTCTGTGAGATACCCAAAGAAAGCTAAGGGTTATCATTTCTCCAATCCATCTGAGAACAAAAGGCTTGTTGCTTAGAATGTTGCATTTTTGAATAAGAGTACATCTCTTAAAGAATCAATGGGAGGATAGTAGAACTTGAAGAAATTCAAGTATCACAAAGCATTCAAAAGTCAAGGATGGACTTGGAGCAGATATCACACAGTGTTGTGACATCATTAGCTCCGGTAGCACAAGACTTGCGTAAGATCAAATAGGATATGTCACCAAATCTGAAAGATATGGATATCTTATAAATCAAGAAGGAGGCATATTGCTAATTGACCAAGCTTCTTATGAAGAGGCCAATGCAAGTTTAGATTCTAAGACATGGCATAAGAACATGGGATTTGAAATGGGCTCCATGTATATTAACAAGGTATGAACCCTGGCTGACACACCTAAAGGGTAAAACCTATATGATGCAAGTGAGTTTTCAAAAGGAAAACAAAACATGGATGATAATAAGAGTACCTTAAAAGCAAGATTGACAAAATTCAATTAGCTTAAAAACCATTTGGATCCTACTTGTTGTAGCAGTGTACCACCATTATGAGATATGGTAGATAGATGTCAAGATAGAAATAATCTTGAGGATGTGTATATGACACAACCTAAAGGCCTTTTATGCCTGAAACATCTAGGAAGGTATGTGAACTGTAAATGTTCCATTTATGGACTAAAGCAAGCTTTTAGAAGCTAGAATCTTCGTTAAAGAATAAAGATAAATCTTATGACTATAAAAAGGTTAGTAACTGCACAATTATAGTTCTAGTATTACATGTAGAAGACATGTTTCTTCTATAACTAATATTCTCATTCTATAGTCAAGAATATCCTTAAGCGCTTAAAGAAGGACTAAGGATTTGATCTTTATAAATGAAAGATGAGCTCGTTGTAAAGGTTACATCGATTCCAACCTTCTGAGTAATTTGAATAACTTAAGATTATAATCAAAATATATATGTATTATCAAGATGGTTGCAATGTATGCTTAAAAGGTTCAAAGCAAGAAAGAATCATTGGTTCTACTAACAAATCTAAGTATTTTGCTACATTAAATTACAAAAGAAGTCGATTTACAAATATTTTGTACCCTATGAGTTTCCACTAGGATGACAATGGAACCATAGAACAATATAAGGAAGTGGATTAATCCAAGTATATACTTAAATAGTTCCATCTTTGGAAGATGTGAAAATATGCAATGTGCATACCAACAAAATTGTTGGAAACCCACTAGTAAAATCGCTTGCGTGGCAAAAGCATGAGGGAACTGGAGACATCATTGGGCATTAACCTTATCGGCTCTAAGTGCAACTGGGAGATTGTTGGAAATATGCACTAAGAGCCTATATAGGACGTATCATTTTGAATAAGGAATTTTTTGTTAAATAGTTTAACAGTCTTTATTTATCCTTGGAGTAATAGGTTATATAAGAGTTATTCCTAAAATGTCCCTAGTCAAGTATTTACGTGGGGACATGTAAATACATTAAGACTAGTGTGTGAGTGTACTGATGATCTGATCTCACAGATCATGGATATAGATGATATCAAGTCTTCACACGGGTACACATTAAGAGTAATGATGTACTGAACAAACCCACCATGAGAACGTTGCATGGATCATTATCATAGATATAAGAGTTTCCCTTTCACCATATCCACTATAGTATAGACATGCACGATTTTAAATGCTTCTGATTTAATAAAGTGAAGAGCCATTGCCAAAATATAGCTCTATCTGGTGATAAAGGAACCGACATATAAAACCATCCCCCAGACCTCACGAGTTATTGGGCATTCATAAAAGTGATGAGTTAGATTTTTAACATTATCCCTATATCAAGGACAATCATCAGTTAGAGATAAACTGTATGATTTTTTTATTTATGATTGGTTGGCAGAGCATCTCAGGCTAGCATCCATAAACATGCATAGTTCTATTGCGTATCTACCAACAGGTTAGATACAACCATCTTAAGATCATTTGCATGAATAAAAGGAACCCTATCATTTATTCTTCATGAGCCTAACCAATATTGGTGCCAAAAAGATAAGAATCCTTCACCAATCTGTTAACAAAACCATCTTGTAAAGCATTACAATCTTGAAGGATACTTTACTAGGTCTACACGTAAAGTCTTCCGGCTTTCCTTAACAAATTATGTTTTTAAGAAGCAAGTCTAAATGTAATCTTGCTAACGAATGCATTGAAGATGTCATGAGTCACACTACCACTAATAAGTGGTATATCGAGATACTTGTCCAAATTAGCTATAACTTGGACACCCATAATATTTGCCAAGCCCCATCTTCCATGTTGAGATATTCTTGGAGCACAACATCCTGGATTTGTCAAGATTCACTTTTAACCAAAGTCAATGCAAAAATCATCAAGAATTTTCTTCACCAAGCGAACTTGTTGCTTCAAAGCTTGACATAAAATTAACACATCACTAACAAAAAGTAGATAAGATATCCTTATACCTTCTTATTTGGCAATGCGAACCGTGTGCTAATCGCCTTTATTAATTAACTTTTAGATTTGAATGACTAGTCTTTCAATATAGAGTATGAACATGTATGGGGACAATGGATCTCCTTGTCGTAGACTTCTCTAAGGTTAAAAATGAAGAAGTTTAAAACCACTCCATAACATAAAGGCTCTTGATAAGTCTTGAAAAGACTTAATTATTCTGCCTTTTATTTGACTTAATTCATCATTTAGTGATTAGTTTAGCCTTATTATTCAATTAATTGATAATAATTTATAATTTATTTAATCATTTCAAAAGTGTTTTATTTATGTAAGAAAATGGTTAAAAACATTAATTAGTTAAGAGTTTATGATTATTTGTAATTTCATTAAGCAGCCAACATACAAATGCTAGGCAATTAGTTGATTTTTGGTGCAGGAACAGGTTGTGTTCAAACTAAGAAGACAAATCCGAGTGAAAAATTACAAAAAGCTGAGTGAGAAATCATAAAGCCGAGCGAGAATTTACAAATCTGAGTGAGTCTTCGTAAATCCGACGGAAAAGAGTCCAAAAGACCGACTGAACGAGACTTCAAAGAGGCTGACTGAAAAGACTTCCCAAAAGGTTAACCGAAAAGAATTAACAAAAATCCGACTGTAAAGACTTCCAAGATACTGACTCCAAAATAGAACGAGGAACCGATTTAAAATAAAAAGAAGAACCCGAGCGTCAATTTCAAAAATGCTGATTGAAAAGTCAATTCGCTCAAGCGACAGTTAAATTCGCTTGGGCGAGGATCAAAGTACGCTCAAGCGTGACCTCAAAACATCATTCATTCGCCCAAGCTTATCCATAACGCTTAAGCGAGAAGGCAACACTGCAGTACATATCTCAAGTTCGCCCAAGCGAGAACCTAGTTCGCTCAAGCGAAAAGGTTGATATTTAAAACAGCGATTGTTCCCTCTAGAATCCACTCGGCATCGATGTTGTTTCCTGTTTCCTTCTTTCCTACTTCTGCACCTTAGTAATGAAGTAGTGAGCTGTTATTAGTTGGTACTGTGTTGTGATTAGCTAAGGATGAGCTGTAACTTGCTAAGATCTGAGCTGTAATTAGTTGATCATTCTGTAAATTATAAGTTAGTTAGTTTAGTCGTTAACTTAAGTTTCCTAAGTTATCAGTTAAGTTAGTTAGTAGGTAGATGCCTATATATATGTTTGTACATATTCTGTAAAGGACAGAGACAGATTCACATAGAATACATAGAATACAATTCATTCACAACTTCGAACATCACACTACGCATTTTCTCTCTCTAAATCCTCTCCTCCATGACGTTCCATAATCCTTTGATGGAACCGAAGTCAATGGAGTTCTAAATCCCTAAGGTTGGGATTACGAAGGTTAGCAATGGAGTCTTGAAGCTGTGAGCGAGGAAATCAACTTCTAGATCCTGAGGCGAACAAGCTGAGGAGTGGATCTGAATTGCTGGATTGACAAATCCAGAACTGATGAAGAACTTCGCTAGTGAGGAATCATGGTTGAAGCTTAGGTAACTTCCAGCTTTCTAACTAGTTCAGGCCTAATCAATTTAGTTGAATAGTTAGAGTTCAACCTCCAATTTCGCATTAGATTCTTAGGTTAATTGAGCACTTAAGGAATTAAGGTTCGATGCTTAAGGATTAGTGTTTTTCACCTAAGGAATTAGGGAATAACCACAAGCGGATTGTCCTCTAGATTAAGAAGTTTGATTATAATTTGATTGCATGTTTCTTGATGAATTTGTGGACCGAAGCAATCCTGACTTGTTTTCTATTAATCACCTTTCACATTTCATTTTAACTCTATTTCTGGAAATACAAAAACAACTATAAAACACTAAAACAACTAAAAACCGAATGAAATTCCTGCATCTTTTGTTGGTTCAGCTTGTACTAGTCTGAGATTAAGGTATTTACCGCAATCCTTGTGAGATGATCAATATATTACAATTTAACAACTGGTGCGCTTGCCAAGGTATAAATCTGAGAGTCACAATTTTTAAACAAAGATTTTCACACCAATTTGATGACTCGGGATTTTAGCATCAAGTTAATGGCGCCGTTGCCGGGGATTGTTGAGTAATATCAACAATCCTTGGACCGGTACTAGACTGAACCGTTTACTTTGTTTGCATTTATTACGTAGTTTCGATTTTGTTTTTATTAGTAGTAGTTTGTTATTTTCATGTAGCTGTAGTCGTAGCTGTGAATCGTCCTTTTGTTTGACATTTGTTGTATGCAGTCAAGGAGTAGAGGAGAACCTTTCTTCTTTGATCCTGACATCGACTTGTTAGAACGTAAACTGAGAAAAGAGAAAAAGCAAAAAGAACAAAAAGAAATGGAACAGAGGAGAGTTACATTAGGTGACTACTCCAGGCCGACTGAAGAAAGATCGCAATCTAGCATCCTTAGGCCACCAATTTCAGCAAATAATTTTGAACTTAAACCAGCTTTACTGCAGTTGGTAAGGAATGAACAGTTCGGAGGAAGTAAGGTTGAGGATCTAAATTTGCATCTAGCAACCTTCCTCCAAATTTGTGATACAGTAAAAATGAACAGAGTCCCTGATGAGGCAATCCGATTGAGATTGTTTCCATTTTCTCTAAGGGACCGAGCAAAAGCTTGGTTGCAGAGTTAACCGAGAGGCAGTATTTCCACTTGGGAGGACTTGCAAAGAAAATTTTTGATTAAATACTTTCCTCCTTCTAAATATGCAAAGTTGCACAATGAAATCACGTGTTTCCAACAAAGAGAATGTGAGTCTTTAATGGAAGCATGGGATCGGTATAAAGAGAGTTTGAGGAGATGTTCTCATCATCAGATTTCTGATGTGCAACAGGTAACTATTTTCTATAATGGTGTCAGGCCAGCTACCAGGGTCCTGATTGATGCCTCAGCTGGAGGTTCATTAACAACTAAAACTGTAGAAGAAGCCATAGAGCTGATTGACGTTATGGCTTCTAATGAATGTGATTAGTGAAAGGATCCAAGTCCCTAGGAGAGGGATATTAGAACTAGAACCACAAGATGCTTATTTGGCTCAGAGTAAGCTGATGACTCAGGCTTTGGAGAAACTAAGCATACAGATTTCAGAACTCCAAAAGCCGAGTCAAGTTTTTATGATAAATTGTGACTTTTGTGGTGGAGACCATGAGAATGGAATGTGTGATCCAAATGTGCCTTCTGAGCAAGTGAACTATATGGGGCAGCAACAATATCAAAGGAATTATCCTTCTAATTCCTTTAATCCTAATTATAGGAGTCACCCCAATTTTTCCTGGCAGAAAGGTCCACATTTGAATCAGAACATTCCACCAAATTAACCCACAAATAGACCACAACAACCCTCTCACCCTCCTGTTAAAGAAAAGTCAGAACTTGAGAATGTACTTTCTCAGTTCATCCAGGCCACTCAGGCCAGTTTCAAAAATCAGGAAGCGTCCATAAGAAATTTAGAAAATCAAGTTGGACAGCTTTCTAAGCAATTAGCTGAGAGGCAAGCAGGTAATTTCCCTGGAGATACCGAGGTAAATCCAAGGGAACATTGCAAGGCTATAATCACTAGGAGTGGAAAAATTATTTCTCCATCTCCGAGTCAAGAAATAAGCTCAGAAAAAGATAAAGAAAAAGAAATAGTGCAGGAAACCGAGCAGGTTAACAATGAAGCTGAAAATGAAAATGAAACAGAAAAAGAAAAAGAAAATAAAGTCCACCAAAAGAAAAAGAAAAAGGTTGATCTGATTCTGGAGGAAGCTTCTAAGCTGACTCCTAAAAAACTGAGGAATGCTCCATTTCTACACAGGTTTAAAAAGCAAATAGAAGAACAAAAGTTTGCTAGGTTCTTAGATGTATTCAAGAAACTTCACATAAATATCCCTTTTGCCGAGGCATTGCAGGAGATGCCTTCTTATGCAAAATTTTTGAAAGAGTTATTGTCTAAGAAAAGGAAGCTTAAGGGGATGAAATGATTGCTCTCACTCAGGAGTGCAGTGCAATCATTCAAAAGAAACTTCCTCAAAAGCTAGAAGATCCTGGGTCTTTTACAATACCGTGTGCAATTGGGGATATTCATGTAGGAAGTGCTCTCTGTGATCTAGGAGCCAGTATAAATCTAATGCCTTTATCTTTGATGAAAAAACTGGGAATTAATGACCTACAACCGACTCGTATGTCTTTGTAGTTGGCTGACAGATCCATTAAATATCCTCAAGGGATGCTGGAAGACTTGTTAGTTAAAGTAGACAAATTTATCTTCCCAGCAGACTTCATAGTGTTGGATATGGAGGCTGACTGAGAGATTCCTTTAATCTTAGGTAGACCCTTCCTAGCTACAGGCAGAGCATTAATTGATGTAGAAAAGGGTGAACTCATGCTGAGAGTTTAGGAGGAGCAGGTAACCTTTAATGTCTTCAATTCCATGAAACATCCGACTGAAAGGATTGATTGTTTAATGATTGAAGAGATTAAAAGTTACCAGACTCCAATGCTTTTAAAAACTGAGGAAGAGGCCTTACGAACTTTTTTAGAGGATGACTTTGACTCCGAGACTGAGGAGTTAAATGACTCTCACTCGGAAATACTGAACCTACTGGAAGTATTAGAAGTAGGTGATTTTGAAAAAGAAAAGAAAAATGATTTGAAAATTACTGAAGTTGAGAAAGGAAAGGAAGTTTCTGAAGAAAAATATAATTTAAAACCTTTGCCTTCTCATCTGAAATATGTTTTCCTGAGAGAGGACGAAACACATCCTGTCATTATTAATGCTGATTTAAACGAAGAGGATGTGGACAAATTAATAGGGGTTTTAAAAGCACATGAATCTGCGATTGGCTGGAATATTTCTGACTTGAAGGGAATCAGTCCATCATTTTGTATGCACAAAATTCTGATGGAGGATGATTATTCCCCTGTAGTACAACCACAACGTAGATTGAACCCAATAATGAAAGAGGCAGTCAGGAAAGAGGTGGTCAAGCTTCTTGATGCAGGAATCATTTATCCTATCTCAGACAGCGCTTGGATCAGTCCAGTCCAAGTGGTGCCCAAGAAAGGAGGAATGACAACTATTAAAAATGAAAAAGGTGAAGTCATAGCTACTAGACCGACCACAAGATGGAGAATGTGTATAGACTATAGAAGGTTGAATGACTTCACTCGGAAAGACCACTTTCCCTTGCCGTTTGTTGACCAGATGCTTGAGAGACTATCGGGTCATGAATACTACTGCTTCCTTGATGGTTACTCGGGTTATAACCAAATTGTGGTTGACCCAAAAGATCAAGAGAAGACAGCTTTCACCTGTCCATACGGAATTTTTGCCTATAGGCGCATGCCATTCGGTTTGTGCAATGCTCCAGCAACCTTTCAAAGGTGTATGCTGGCAATCTTTGGGGACATGGTGGAGAAATTCATTGAAGTATTCATGGACAATTTCTTTATTTTTGGTAATAGTTTCGATTCATGCCTCAGCAACCTATCTAAGGTGCTGGTGAGATGCCAAGAAACTAACCTCGTTCTTAACTGGGAAAAATGCCATTTTATGGTTAAGGGAGGGATAGTCCTTGGCCACAAAATCTCTGCTGAGGGCATTTAAGTGGACCGAGCCAAGATAGAAATCATTGAAAACTACCTCCTCCGATCAACGTGAAATGAGTGAGAAGCTTTCTAGGATGTGCTGGCTTCTACAGAAGGTTCATAAAAGATTTTTCAAAAATAGCTAAGCCTTTGACCGATTTGCTTATAAAAGATCATGTGTTTGTGTTTAATGAAAACTGTGTCAAGGCTTTTGAAAAATTGAAACAAAGTTTGACTTCAGCTCCGTGTATTTGTATGTTGAAACAGGTTTTGATGAATGACAAACAATTGAAGGATGAAAGGATGTTACACAAGCATTTAAACATAGATCAAGAACCAAATGCATAAAGAAATAATGAAGACCAAAGAATTTAGTTAAGACATTCACATAGGTCCAAAACAGGAGAAATAATTATCCAAAGTGCTAAAGAAAGATCATTTCTAAGAACCATGCAAGAAAATATCAAGAATGGATCCAAAACAAGCAAAATATATCAAAACGTGAAGGGAACAGGCCAAGGAATCGATTCATTTCTATGGGAATCGATTCCCACGTGAAAAATAAAAGAGGAATCGATTCAAGGCACATAGGAATCGATTCATGCTGCAAATTAAGTGAAGGAATCGATTCAAGGCACATAGGAATCGATTCATGGTGGAAATTAGCTCAAGGAATCGATTCATCAAGCTTGGGAATCGATTCATGGTGGAAATTAGCTCAAGGAATCGATTCATATGCTGAAGGAATCGATTCATGCTACTAGGAATCGATTCTCCCTGGGAGGAATCGATTCATGTGTTGTTCTTTAGTCAAAAATACACTGGAAAAATTGGAATCATGTGCCAACGCGCTTTCAGAAACTCAAGACCACTTATTCCTCTCTCGAAGACTCAAATTCCATTAATTGAGGCAGACAATTTTACTTCTCAAGTCAGGAAACATGGAATGTTGGGAAATTAAGACTCTCGATGCATAAAATCAGGAATCGGTGGAATTCAAATTTTTTTGGCAGCACATACTCTGGAACTCCTATAAATAGAGAAGAAGTGAAGCAGCAGAGACACACCTTCGCAGCATCAAATACTTGCCTTCATTCTTTCTTACTTACTCTCTGATTCTCTTAAATTTTGAAGTATTAATTTTTTGAGAGTTATATTGTGAGAAAAATATTTTTGAGTACTAAAATTGCATATTCTCTTTGAGAAAAGAAAAATATTTTTTTCAAAGTGCTTAAAATTTGTATATCCACTCTACTGAGAGAGTTACACTTGTAAAATCACATACACAAAATCTGAGATACTTGTTGGGTTGGGATTCAACCTTGTAATTGAGAGATTGTGAGATTGGGTGGGTTGCCCTTTAGCTTGTGAGGATTAAGTTCTTGAGTGTGGAACACTAAGAGACTGTAATTGCTCAAGGCGTGTATCTCAAATTCTCAATAGTGGAAATCCTCTAAGTGGGTTACTTGGAGGCGAGACGTACACCAGTTTGGTGGAACTCGTATATATCGGTTTGCAAATCTTCTCTTCCCTAATCTATTTAAATTTGTGTATTTAAATTGCTTGCTTAATTTATTACGCTTAATAACTTTGTTATTCAAACTTCTTTATTATTCTCACTTTAGAATAAGTTTATCATCCTCTCTACATATATTTGTCAAAGAACCAATTTCACAAGCATTTAAACAAAAAATTTTTAATACTCAATTCACCCCCCCTCTTGAGTAATTGAGGCCACTTGGTTAACAAGTGGTATCAGAGCTTGACTCTTGGTAAATTAAGCTTAACAGCTTCAAGAGAACGAATGGCCTCAAATTCTTTAAACCTTTTTCCTGAGGGTGGAGCCACAAACCGACCTCCTGCTTTTAATGGGGAAGGATATGCTTTTTGGAAAGAAAGAATGAAAATTTTTGTTCAATCAATTGATCTAAGAATTTGGAATGCTATTGAAAATGGTCCTTTCATACCTATGCATATTGTTGATGATAAACAAATAGAAAATCCCATGGATGATTGGACTAGTGATGAAGAAAAGAAAGTACAATATAATTATAAAGCCAAGAATCTAATCACTTTAGCCTTAGGTCCCGATGAATTTTTTAGAATAATAACCTGTAAATCTGCCAAAGAAATGTGAGATACTCTTCAAATTACTCATGAAGGAACTAGTGATGTTAAGGATTCTAAAATTAGTACTTTAACTAGCCAATATGAAAGTTTTAGAATGAATTCCGGTGAAACAATCTTAGAACTTCAAAAAAGGTTTACCTTGATTATTAATCATCTTATTACTCTTGGAAAATCCTACACTAACAAAGAGCTTATCCATAAAGTTCTAAAAAGTCTTACCAGGGAATGACAACCTCTTGTCACCGCTATCAAACAATCGCCAAACATAAATGATATGTCTCTTGCCACATTATTCGGTAAGCTTCAAGAACAAGAACAAGAATTAAAAGAGTTAAAAATAGCGGAAGAAGGAGAAAAGTCTTCCAAGAAGAAAGGGCTAGCTCTTAAGGCCACCTCTATTGAAGAAGACAAATTTGAAAGTGATCAAGAAGATGATGATGATGAGTTAGGCCTATTTGTGAGGCGATTTGGAAGGCTCATGAGAAACAAAAGATTCCAAAAGGGCTTCACCTTTAAAGGTAAGAAATTCATTCCCAAAGATAATAATAATTCCTTACCAACTTGTTTTGAATGTGGAAAGGAAGGACATTTCAAGGCGGACTGTCCAAATCTCAAAAAGAAAAATAAGGATCAGAAAGGAAAAAGGAGAGCATACATAGCATGGGATGACAACGAGGTGAGTAGCTCGGATGAATCGGAGAATGAAGAAGCAAACCTTTGTCTCATGGCTAATCACCAAGATGAAGAAGATGAGGTAAACTTTTATGACTTAGATAAAGAAGAATTACTTGATGCCCTTGAAGATTTATATGATAAATTTACAAAAGTCTCTAATAGACTTAAATTGTCTAGAAAAACTAGTGATACTCTAGAAATGCATCTCATGGAAGTTTGCAAAGAAAATGAATGTTTGAAAGAAGAGTTAGAAAATGTCCAAGCATGCTCTAAAAGTAAACCTTGCGAATTTGCTAAGAAATGCATTGATCTAGAAAAGAAGGTCCTAGACTTAAACAAAACCGTAGAAAAATTCACTAATGGTAAGAATAATTTAGATGCACTTCTTGGAAAACAACGTTGCACGTTTAATAAAGCTGGATTAGGATATAATCAAGGATCACATGATTGCAAAAAGGAAAAGCATTACAAAAGTTTCTTTGTACCACCTAGTAAAACTTCATCACCTTTCATGGTATGTAATCACTGTGGTTTTAAAGGACATAATGCATCTAATTGTAAGGTTAGAAAACTAGGGCCAAAGGTTGTGAGAAAAGTATGGGTTCCTAAAGGAACATTACCTCAAACTAACCTACAAGGACCCAACATAAAATGGGTACCAAGTTCTCTAACTTAACATGTTTTGTAGGTATGCTTTAAAGCAAATAGCACCCATTGGTATTTGGATAGTGGGTGTTCAAAACACATGACAGGAGACAAAAGTAAGTTCATATCATTTACTCCACGAAATAAAGGATTCGTTACTTATGGAGATAACACGAAGGGAAGAATACTAGGAATTGGAAATGTTGGTAAAAATTCCTCCACCTCTATAAATGATGTCTTATATGTTGAAGGACTTAAACATAACCTGCTTAGCATAAGTCAATTATGTGATAAAGGCTATAAAATTGTTTTTGAATCAAATGGTTGCATAATTGAAAATAAGCTAAACAAGGAAACAAAATTCGTTGGTCAAAGAGTAGATAACATTTATATGATTAATCTAGATTGTCTTGCTTCAAATGATGTGCAATGCTTCATAACTAAAGAAGATGAATCATGGCTATGGCATAGAAGAATTGCTCACATTCATATAGACCATTTAAACAAACTTGTTTCAAAAGATTTAGTTATCGGTTTGCCAAAATTAAAATTTGAAAATAAATTTTGTGACGCTTGTCAAAAGGGAAAACAAGTAAAGGCTTCTTTTCAAGCTAAAAATATTGTTTCAATAACTAGACCTTTACAACTTTTACATATGGATTTATTTGGACCTTCAAAAATCAAAAGTTTTGGTGGAAACTATTATGGTCTCGTGATTGTGGATGATTACTCTAGATATACATGGACATTATTTCTTACTCACAAAAATGAAGCATATCAAGCATTTAAGAAACTTGCCAAGATCATTCAAAATGAACAAAATTTGAAAATAGCATCCATTCGAACTGACCATGGAGGAGAATTTGAAAATCAATCCTTTGAAAAATTTTGTAAAAAATTTGGCATTGAACATAATTTCTCGGCTCCAAGAACTCCACAACAAAATGGAGTAGTTGAAAGGAAAAATAGATCTTTAGCAGAGCTCGCAAGAACTATGTTAAATGAAAGTAATATTGCGAAACATTTTTGGGCCGATGCAGTAAATACTGCTTGCCATGTCATGAATCGATGTTTGATAAGGCCTATATTAAAGAAAACCCCTTATGAGCTTTATAAAGGAAGAAAACCTAACATTTCTTATTTCCACGTATTTGGATGCAAATGTTTTGTTTTAAACAATGGAAAGGATAATCTTGGCAAATTCGATGCAAAATCTGATGAAGCAATATTTTTAGGTTACTCATCTACAAGCAAAGCATATCGACTCTTTAACAAACGAACTTGTACAATTGAAGAATCTATACATGTTAAATTCGATGAACTTAACCAAAATCTTCTGAGAGAGGAAATTGATGATCTTGTAGGTACCTTCCAAGAAATAAACTTGGAAGACAAAGAAGAAAACAAAAATGAAGGAAATACATCACAAAATGGCGAACCTCAACAAAAGGAGTGGATCACCGTAAAGAATCACCCATTGGACAATATCATAGGCGAGATAACAAAAGGTGTAAGTACTCGAAATGCTTTTAGAAATGCATGCAATCACTTAGCTTTCGTATCACAAATAGAACCCAAAAATATTGATGAAGCTATTATTGATGAACATTGGATATTGGCAATGCAAGAAGAATTAAATCAGTTTGAAAGAAATGAAGTTTGGGAACTTGTGCCAAAACCCAATAATCATCAAATAATAGGCACGAAATGGGTTTTTAGAAACAAGTTAGATGAAAATGGAATAATAACAAGAAATAAAGCTAGATTAGTTGCTAAAGGATATAATCAAGAAGAGGGAATAGACTATGAAGAAACATATGCTCCCGTAGCTAGATTAGAAGCCATAAGATTATTGTTAGCTTTTGCTTGTTGTATAGATTTTAAACTTTATCAAATGGATGTCAAAAGCGCTTTTCTAAACGGTTATATTCAAGAAGAAGTTTATGTTAATCAACCTCCCGGTTTCGAAAATCACAAATTTCCAAACCATGTCTTTAAATTAAGAAAAGCTTTATATGGTTTAAAACAAGCTCCAAGAGCTTGGTATGAACGACTCAGTAAGTTTCTTCTTGAAAATAATTTTGAAAGAGGAAAGGTTGATACAACATTGTTTATAAAACGTAAAAACCGTGACATCCTTTTGGTACAAGTTTATGTTGATGACATAATATTTGGTGCTACTAACGAAATCCTTTGTCAAGAGTTTGCTAAGATTATGCAAGATGAATTCGAAATGTCCATGATGGGAGAACTCACATTCTTCCTTGGGCTACAAATTAAGCAAACAAAAGAAGGAACATTTATCAGTCAAACAAAATACTGCAAAGAATTACTTAAAAGGTTTGAAATGGATAAAGCAAATGAAATTGCCACACCAATGAGTACTTCTTGCTACCTAGACAAGGATGAGAAGGGTAAGGACGTTGAAATAACCAAATACCGAGGTATGATTGGATCCTTACTTTATTTAACAGCTAGTAGACCTAATATTATGTTTGCGGTATGTATGTGCGCTAGATATCAAGCATGTCCTAAAGAATCACATCTCATAGCCGTAAAAAGAATTTTAAAATATCTTGTGGGTACTCAAAATGTTGGTTTATGGTATCCCAAAGGTGCTGAATGTATTCTTGTAGGATATTCTGATTCTGATTTTGCTGGGTGTAAATTAGATAGAAAAAGTACCAGTGGTACTTGTCATATGCTTGGAAGCTCTCTTGTTTCTTGGCATAGCAAGAAGCAAGTAAGTGTCGCGTTATCCACAGCTGAAGCAGAATATGTTGCAGCTGAAAGTTGCTGTGCTCAAATCCTATGGATGAGACAACAACTTCTTGATTTCGGTGTTGCTCTAAATCAAATACCCATTAAATGCGACAACACCAGCGCCATAAATATCTCCAAAAATCCAGTTATGCACTCACGAACAAAACATATAGAAATCTGTCACCATTTCATACGAGATCATGTTTTAAAAGGAGATTGTGTTCTTGAATATGTTGATACTTCTAAACAATTGGCGGATATTTTTACTAAACCCCTTCCAAAGGAACAATTTATAAATATTAGAAGGGAATTAGGCATTTTAGAAATTGTTTAAATCACCAATTTCATTCTCTTACATATTTTCACAAATCTTTAACTTAAAGATTTATCTTTTTTCATACAAATTCTATTTTTGAGAAATATTAATATACACTATTTTTTGAAAATATTCATATTTATCATAACCCGATTTGTTGTTTAAAATCTTAATTAAACATATTTGTGAAACAAGTTAATCTCTTTAAAATAAATGATCTCAAAATTAAATGCAAATATTGGCAATTGATTTTATTGACTTTGTGATGAAATAAAATCAAATGGCACTTGCAAAATTTATTTTTTTTATTTTATTCAAGAAATCAAAATGTACTCTTGTGATCACTGGCTCCAGCATGATTCATGAGAACAAGTCAAGAAAAACCACTTCCTAAGCTTCTTGACCAATTCACGTGTGCAATAAAACAAAAGAGAAGAGCATTGATTCCTTACAATCAGAAGGCTTCATGTGAAGAATAAAACAAAAACTTCCATTGCCAAATGCATTCACGTGAACCACTATGAATTTTGTAGCGTATTTGACCAAGACCAGCTAGGGGAATCGATTCCCCCTCTCATGACTCAGCATTTGAATCGATTCCCACTTAACTCAAAGCGTCCAGAACTACAAAATAACTCACATGAATCGATTCCCTCTAGAATGAATCGATTCACGCATTATTTCCTGTATAAAAATGCTTTTCTCACGCTGTTTCTTCAAAGCCTCTCCCAGTGCCTCATTTTGCTTCATACCTTCTTTCTTTTCTTCTCTAAAAATTCTCTCTACCTCCTCTGTTTCATTCAAAATCATGGCATCATCATCTCACTCTAGAAAGAAGAAACGAGGAGATGCTGGTTCCTCTTCCTCAAACACCAATGATCTCTCAAGACTCTTTGAGAATAAACTCCAACTTGACAGGTATCTCGAAAAATTTTTAGAAAGACTCCTTATACCTGCTCATTGGCTTGACGTTCCGCTCTTCGACGAACATGATTTTCCGGTACTCAACATACTTAGGCAACAAAATCTCTTGGAGTTTGTTGCACTCGAAGAAAATCACATTTATCCTGAGTTGATTAGAGCCTTCTACTCAACATTGAGGATCTCTAATGGATGCTACATAGCCAAAATTAAAGGAGTAACCATTATCATTGATGATAATGTTCTTCATCAAGTATGGAAGCTTCCACTAAACAATGTTGATTTCTTTGGCCTTGAACCATCTCCCGATTGGGAATACAATTCCATTGATGCTCGTGCTTTTTTAAATCTATCCTCTACTTCCAAAAGCACCGTTGGGGAGCTCAACATTGATCATCGCCTTCTGCACTACCTTTTGGTCAACATCATTCTTCCAAAAGGGTCCAACAATGCTAGAGTAAGTGAAAACCAAACTCTTATTCTTTGGGCTATGCTCCATGAAAAAGAGATAAATTGGACCAAACTTATTCGGACTTATATTCTTGACTCTAAAAGATTCACAAAACTTCCTTATGCGGTTTTGATCACAAAGCTTCTCAAACACTTTAATGTGGATCTTTCAAATGAAGTGAAAGAAGTAGTAGGGCGTAAAGGTAAAATAGGAAGCACTCATCTCGCAAAAATGGGTTGGCACAACCACGATGGTGCTTGGCAATACTCTCCTCCAAATGCACAAAGCAGTGACGACAATAATGAGCAACCCCATCAACAAGCATTTCCTCCACCTCCTCCAAATCCAAATGATGAGTTCTTTAATAGATTGACCTCTCATTTCGATACCCGCTTTGATGCAATAAATGCTCGCTTTGATGGAATGACTTCTCGCATTGATGGAATGGAGAACAATATGAATGCCCGTTTTGACCAAATAGATGACAACATGACTACCCACTACAATGAACTCTCACAACAGTTTTCAGAGTTCCGATTTTTCAATCCTTGATATTAGTCATTATTGTATTCATCTTTACATGTATCCTCTTCAATAAAATTTCAATAGAGTTAGTATCTGGTTTTTTTGATGATGCCAAAGGGGGAGAATTTTAATATAACATCTCTATATAATTGCATGATTAAGGGGGAGCCAATATAATATAACATCTTTATTAATGCATGAAATTTATAATTACATTTGATAGGGGGAGTTCCATACCTTGAATATATAACTGTTATGAAACTAACACCCTAGAGATGAACAATTGTTGTCATCATCAAAAAGGGGGAGAATGTATTTGTATGTTGAAACAGGTTTTGATGAATGACAAACAATTGAAGGATGAAAGGATGTTACACAAGCATTTAAACATAGATCAAGAACCAAATGCATAAAGAAATAATGAAGACCAAAGAATTTAGTTAAGACATTCACATAGGTCCAAAACAGGAGAAATAATTATCCAAAGTGCTAAAGAAAGATCATTTCTAAGAACCATGCAAGAAAATATCAAGAATGGATCCAAAACAAGCAAAATATATCAAAACGTGAAGGGAACAGGCCAAGGAATCGATTCATTTCTATGGGAATCGATTCCCACATGAAAAATAAAAGAGGAATCGATTCAAGGCACATAGGAATCGATTCATGCTGCAAATTAAGTGAAGGAATCGATTCAAGGCACATAGGAATCGATTCATGGTGGAAATTAGCTCAAGGAATCGATTCATCAAGCTTGGGAATCGATTCATGGTGGAAATTAGCTCAAGGAATCGATTCATATGCTGAAGGAATCGATTCATGCTACTAGGAATCGATTCTCCCTGGGAGGAATCGATTCATGTGTTGTTCTTTAGTCAAAAATACACTGGAAAAATTGGAATCATGTGCCAACGCGCTTTCAGAAACTCAAGACCACTTATTCCTCTCTCGAAGACTCAAATTCCATTAATTGAGGCAGACAATTTTACTTCTCAAGTCAGGAAACATGGAATGTTGGGAAATTAAGACTCTCGATGCATAAAATCAGGAATCGGTGGAATTCAAATTTTTTTGGCAGCACATACTCTGGAACTCCTATAAATAGAGAAGAAGTGAAGCAGCAGAGACACACCTTCGCAGCATCAAATACTTGCCTTCATTCTTTCTTACTTACTCTCTGATTCTCTTAAATTTTGAAGTATTAATTTTTTGAGAGTTATATTGTGAGAAAAATATTTTTGAGTACTAAAATTGCATATTCTCTTTGAGAAAAGAAAAATATTTTTTTCAAAGTGCTTAAAATTTGTATATCCACTCTACTGAGAGAGTTACACTTGTAAAATCACATACACAAAATCTGAGATACTTGTTGGGTTGGGATTCAACCTTGTAATTGAGAGATTGTGAGATTGGGTGGGTTGCCCTTTAGCTTGTGAGGATTAAGTTCTTGAGTGTGGAACACTAAGAGACTGTAATTGCTCAAGGCGTGTATCTCAAATTCTCAATAGTGGAAATCCTCTAAGTGGGTTACTTGGAGGCGAGACGTACACCAGTTTGGTGGAACTCGTATATATCGGTTTGCAAATCTTCTCTTCCCTAATCTATTTAAATTTGTGTATTTAAATTGCTTGCTTAATTTATTACGCTTAATAACTTTGTTATTCAAACTTCTTTATTATTCTCACTTTAGAATAAGTTTATCATCCTCTCTACATATATTTGTCAAAGAACCAATTTCACAAGCATTTAAACAAAAAATTTTTAATACTCAATTCACCCCCCCTCTTGAGTAATTGAGGCCACTTGGTTAACACTCCGGTCCTTGCAGCACCCAATTGGTCTTTACCGTTTGAATTAATGTGTGATGCAAGTGACTTTGCAGTCGGAGCTGTACGGGGTCAGAAAATAGGAAAATTAACTCATGTAATTTATTGTGTTAGTAAAGTGTTGAACGAAAATCAAATACATTACACCACTACTGAAAAAGAAATGCTTGTTGTGGTGTATGCATTTGATAAATTTCGAGCTTACTTGATTGGAGCCAAGGTCATTGTATATACAGATCACTCGGCAATCAAGTACTTACTAGCTAAGAAAGAATCTAAGCCGAGACTGATCAGGTGGGTTCTGTTACTCCAGGAGTTCGATTTAGAAATAAAAGATAAAAAGGGAGTAGAGAACTCAGTTTCCGACCAACTGTCTCGTCTGGAAGGAGAATCGGATTCTGTTTTAATAAAAGAAGAATTTCCAGACGAGAGGTTGACGGCAATTATCACCGGGCCATGGTATGCTGATATGGACAACTTCAAAAGTGCCTCGGTGGTACCTGATGGCTGGACATCCCAAATGAAGAAAAAATTCTTTCATGATAGCAAAAACTTCTTTTGGGATGATCCATTTTTGTATAAAATAGGAGTAGATGGAGTGCTCAAGCGATGTGTGCCTGAATCCGAGCAAGAAAGGCTCTTGTGGCATTGCCACGACTCCTATTATGGAGGTCATCATGGTGCCTCCCGTACAGCAGCAAAGGTTTTACAGAGTGGCTTTTAGTGGCCAACTATCTTTCAAGATGCTAAAGAGTATATCAAAAGGTGTGATAAATGTCAAAGGAGCGGAGGTCTCTCTGCTAAAGCTGGCATGCCTTTGACAAACATTTTAATTGTGGACTTATTTGACGTCTGGGGTATCGACTTTATGGGACCATTTCCAAAGTCGTTCTCCAACGAATATATACTTGTTGCTATAGATTATATCTCTAAATGGGTGGAGGCAATCCCGACCAGAACCAATGATGCACATGTGGTGCTTAGGTTCATTAAGAAGAATATTTTCTCTAGGTTTGGAGTTCCGAGAGTACTTATTAGTGATGGGGGTTCACATTTTTGTAATAAAATAATGGAAAAAGCCCTGCGTCACTATGAGGTGTTACATAAAATATCCACTCCTTACCATCCACAAACTTGTGGACAAGTTGAGCTGTCAAATAGAGAAATCAAGAGAATTTTAGAGAAAGTGGTCGGGAAATCTAGAAAAGATTGGTCGGTAAAATTAGATGATGCATTGTGGGCCTACAGAACAGCCTTCAAAACTCCGATTGGCATGTCCCTGTATCAATTAGTTTACGGAAAGGCTTACCATCTCCCTGTGGAGTTGGAACACAAGGCGTGGTGGGCCACAAAGTTATTAAACATGGACTGTGACCAATCCCAGGAGGAAAGAGTTTTGAAACTCCATGAACTTGAGGAGTTCTGACTCAACACTCATCAAAGTGCCTCCATTTATAAGGAGAAAACAAAAAGGTGGCACGATAAGTGGATTAATAAGAAGGAGTTTCAAAAGGGTGATCAGGTTTTATTATTCAATTCCCGACTGAGACTCTTCCCTGGAAAACTTAGATCGAAGTGGTCGGGGCCTTTTACTGTAAATAAGGTTTTTCCTCATGGTGCAGTTGAGCTAAAAGACCTGACTACCGATCGGATTTTTAAGGTAAATGGCCAGCGACTCAAACTCTACTTTGGAGGAGAGTTTGATAGGTAGAAAACCTCCTAGTTACTGCAGGCATCCTCTTAGATGCCATAAGGTCAAGCTAGTGACCTTAAAGAAGCGCTCAAGGGAGGCAGCCCTACGTTCTGAGTGTTTTTTATGAAAAAAACTATAAAAATTTAGTGAATAAAGTTTGAATAAAATTTGTGAAGTTTTTCCGAGCTTGATTCTTTCATTTCGCTCAGGCGAAACACTTATAGCTTAGGCGAGAAGCTGTTGTTGATTGCTTCGTGCTTAAGCGAAAGTTTACTGAGCTTGAGCGAGAATAGTATACTCAGATAATTGTTACTCATTCTTAACCCTTTTTTCCGACTGAACTTCACTCGTCATTCTTGAATAAAAAGGGAGACTTTAAGTAAGGATTTCTGATCGTTGATTTAATAAATGGGTCAGATGATGAAGGGTGATTTATTTCAGTCAGCCTTTTATCACTCGGATTCCTTACTTATCACAGTCAGTTTTGTATCCATTAGTCTCCTATTCACTCAGTATATTTTCTTGTCAGTCTTGTGTTCAGTCGGTCTTCCATTTTTCTCATTCATCCACTCGGCTTTCTCACTCAGTCTCTTATTCCCTCGACCGATCTCTTTCACTTGTTCTCTATTCACTCGGCCACTCTTTCATTCTTTCATTCGTCACTTATTCACCCGATCGTTTTCACTCATTATTTCATGAATGCTTCGTCTTCCGTTTTTCTTTTTTATCCACTCAGTATTTTCATCCACTCAGTTTCCACTGTAGTTGTTCTTCTATCCACTCAGGTTATCTTCTTCTTCTTCTGTCTTTCACTCGTATTTATTTACCCGGTCAGTCAGTCATTCTTTCATGTTCTTTCACTTGTCTTTCCATTTTCCAACCACTTGTTTGTTTATTCATTCATTTTTCTTTTTTTTTCTCTGTATAATCCACTCGGTATTCATTCACTCAGTACCCTTTTCATTCAGTGTTTTATTCACTTGTTCTTTCAATCTACTCTTTCTTCTTTGTTCCTTCACCCATTTCTCCGTAATTTTCTCACTCACTCGTCACTCAGTTTCTCCGTAATTTTCTCACTCACTCGTCACTCACTCGTCACCAATTTCTAGGTTTCCCCACTCGGTATCTCTTTCATGAGTCTCTTTCTACAGTCTCTTTTTCATTCACTTGGTTTTTTCCACTCGTTCCTGCATTTACTCATCTCCTTCATCGATCGGTATACCCTTCACTCATCTCCTTCACTCAGAATATTCTTATTTATTCTTCTATTCATTCTTTCATCCACTGGTTTTTTTTCATCCACCCTCAATCTACTCGCCTTTCTTCCACTCGGTCACTCTTTCCTTTTCGTTCCTCACATGTCATTCAATTTTTTTTCATTACCGCACACTATCTTTTATCCATTTGTTCTTCCACTTGTTATTTCATTCACTCAGCTTTGCTCATTTTTCCGTTCATTTTTTTTTTCATCAGTTTCTCTACTTACTCATTCCTGCTTTGCACTCGTTGTTTTGGTCACTCTTCCACTCGACCTTTACCACTCAGTATCTCCATCACTCGGTATTTTTCTCCATTTTCACTCGGTCATTTTCTTTTCACTCTTTTCACTCTTTCACTTGGTCTCCTCTTCTGCAGTCTTCCATTCACCGTCTCCCATTCGATCACTCGATTTTCATTCATTCGTTCACTTTAATTCACTCGTCCTTTATTCACTCTGTCAATCTCCCACTCATTCATTCTTCTACTCGTTCTTCTATACACTCTTCCAATCGTCTTATATCTCTCCATATTCTTTCTTTCACTCGGACTTATTTTCATTGTTATTTCTCCCACTCGTTTTTCTGTCCACTCACATCCTAATGCAGTTGTTCACTCGTCTCTCCTGCACTCTACTTCATTCATCCATACTTTCACTCGTTCTTGTACCCATTCGTTCTTCATTCACTCAGGATCATTTCCATTCAGTTTTCATTCACTCGGGATCCTGTATTCATTCATGTGTCGTTCTTCCATTTGTTCTTCCACTCACTCTTTCATTTACTTATTACTTTCATTCGCTCGTTCGTTTCCATCGTTTGTTCATTCACTCATCTCTTCCCACTCTCACTCGATCTTCCACCTATTCAGCATGTAAGCCGAGTAAGAATATCTAAAAAAATAATATGTATATATATTTATAATAATATTAATAAAGTAATAAATAAAGCTGGAACATCCTTACGCGTTTCTTAGTTAAGTGACTTCAACAGTATAAAAACCTTTCAGCTTCCAAACCCTAAGTACCTACGCTGAACTTGGGTTGAAGACGAAAAGGCACTTTCTGATTTCTAAGAAAGGTACTATCTTTCCACTTATTTCACTTATTTCGTTCACTTCTAAGTACATGCTTAGTATTTTCTTGCTTCTTTGTTAATATTCTTCCACTGTTCATAGCCATGCACCTCACATTTTTCGTTTGCTGTGTTTCTTTTGGATTTTGGTGCTTATTTTCATTTAGGTTATTTATCAGCATTTTTTTATCATTAACCATGAAAAGAAGATCACAGAGACTCCTGCAAAAACCTAGACCAAATTTTGCAGAAGGAAGTGTGAGAAGAAAGCAAACAGATAACGAAAAGGAAGTAGCAACCATCAGTATATCTGATTCTTCTGAATCTGCCCACAGCCAAAGTCAAGCTCAAAGGAATGCATCCCCTGCACATAAGAGAAACGAAGCACCAGCAGTTGAAGATGTTGACAGGCACGGGTTCAGAAATGTTAAGGCTACTGAAGAATATGCTATAGAGTTTAAAACCAGAGAGACCGAACGTCCCAGGCAATCTGCAGGAGCCGGTTCTTCTTCTTCTGACATATGTATGGTGTTGTAGGAATTACAGGTCATGAAGAAGATGCAACTTGGAATTTATGATCGGGTCTTGAACCACGATCTCATGCTCAGAAAGATTGCCATGAAATTGAGGATAGAACACACAGCAGAAATAGGAGCCCCACCTGACAGAGATGCGTGGTTAGCTTCCATTGGATTCACTATTCCCTCACAGGACGTATCCCAAGCAGCTGACCTCTCACCACCTTCAGAGCAGGACAAAGAGAATGAAGATCAGGATGCTTGAGTTATTGCTACGTGTTATTATGATGTTTTTATGTAATTAACATGACATTATTTTAACTGTTTCCTGAACAATGAATTCGCTTTTATTTTAGTTGTAATGAAATTTTCTTTCTTTGTTAGAATTGCTTGTTTTATTCTATTTTTCGATTGTATCGGTAAATTAATGCATCCCAATCCGACCACGTGTTTCCCATCCACAGCCACTCAGGTAAAAAGGGAAGTATTTTTTCGACTCACTCCTTAATTGATATTCTGACTTATTAATTGCTAAAATATGCTTATTGTTTAATTTCAAATCCATCTTAATAATTTAAAGTTTGCTAATTCTTAAGCTTAGTCGGATAAAGTAACTGATCGGTTTTGTTTAACTCAGGATCTCTGCCCATTACTCGGCATGCTAGTTAGCAATCTGAATGTATGATCTTACATTAAGTTTGGGGACATGACTAGCGGATTAACTATTATATTCGTAGCTTTTGAGCCTGTTTTATCCTTTTCTGAGTGAACCTACATGCTAGTTAGTGAGACAGAATTTGCTTCAGTACTTGCTAATTGATTGTATGCCAGCCAATCAGAAATGATGAACGCCTTCTTTGTTAATTTAGCCAGGGCCAAAAAGTAGCCTTCCTAATATATATAATTACCCTTTGACCCAAAAATTATGTTTGAGCCTGAGACCCTTTTATTCTGTTTATTCACCTAACGTTACAAGCCTTTTTTTATCTCGAAAAAAACCGACTGATTTACCCCTGGATGTCCCACTGATGAATTGCTCAGTCTTACTTATTGCTAGGGACTAGCAAGTTCTAAGTTTGGGGATGAAGAGTGTGCCTAGCATCAATTAAGGACACACTCCGCCTTGGTTATAGATGAATAAATAGAGAAATGAAGGGAGAATAGAAAAATAGAAAAGCTGAGAAGAAAAATAAAAAAAATCAGCAAGGAAAAAGGTGCAAAGCACCGATTGAAATGTGATCGGAAAAAGAGGGAAAAGGAGAAAGAAAAGGAAAAGTCCGAAGGACTGAAAGAAAAAGAAGGTGCAAAGCACCGAAAGTGTTAAGTTAGCATTCACTCAGAAAATAATGGAGCTTGCTAAGTAGAGGCAGTTAAGTTAAAATTGAGTCAAGGCATCAGTGGATACATCTTGTAACCCGACATTCACTCGAAAAACAATAATTGAGCCTGTAGCCCAGCCCCATTATAAGCTTAAAAAGCCCTTACTGATCTGATTGTATTGGCATATGGCATGACGTTTAGAACTGTTGCAAGCCTATGTTTATCTAACAAAGTATGCAGGTGATGAGTGCATTTTATTCACCCTATACACCGAGAGAAGAGTGAAACACCGACCAGTAAGGAAAGCATCAGCAGCTTGTCTCCCAAAGGAGGTGTAAGTTATTATACTTTTAGAAATTGTGAAAAGAAAGCATGGTCGGTATTCAATAATTATAGCATGAACTAAGTTAAGGAAAGGTTGATTGTGTTAAATAACAGCTTGTTAGTTAAATAATGAATAGTTGCTTGAGGACAAGCAAGTTTTAAGTTTGGGGATGTGATAAGTCTTGAAAAGACTTAATTATTCTGCCTTTTATTTGACTTAATTCATCATTTAGTTATTAGTTTAGCCTTATTATTCAATTAATTGATAATAATTTATAATTTATTTAATCATTTCAAAAGTGTTTTATTTATGTAAGAAAATGGTTAAAAACATTAATTAGTTAAGAGTTTATGATTATTTGTAATTTCATTAAGCAGCCAGTATATAAATGCTAGGCAATTAGTTGATTTTTGGTGCAGGGAACAGGTTGTGTTCAAACTAAGAAGACAAATCCGAGTGAAAAATTACAAAAAGCCGAGTGAGAAATCATAAAGCCGAGCGAGAATTTACAAATCCGAGTGAGTCTTTGTAAATCCGACTGAAAGGAGTCCAAAAGACCGACTGAGCGAGACTTCAAAAAGGCTGACTGAAAAGACTTCCCAAAAGGTTGACCAAAAAGAATTAACAAAAATCTGACTGCAAAGACTTCCAAGATACCGACTCCAAAATAGAACGAGGAACCAATTAAAAATAAAAAGAAGAACCCGAGCGTCAATTTCAAAAATGCTGATTGAAAAGTCAATTCGCTCAAGCGACAGTTAAATTCGCTCAGGCGAGGATCAAAGTACGCTCAAGCGTGACCTCAAAACATCATTCATTCGCCCAAGCTTATCCATAACGCTTAAGCGAGAAGGCAACACTGCAGTACATATCTCAAGTTCGCCCAAGCGAGAACCTAGTTCGCTCAAGCGAAAAGGTTGATATTTAAAACAGCGATTGTTCCCTCTAGAATCCGCTCGGTATCGATGTTGTTTCCTGTTTCCTTCTCTCCTACTTCTGCACCTTAGTAATGAAGTAGTGAGCTGTTATTAGTTGGTGCTCTGCTATGATTGGCTAAGGATGAGCTGTAACTTGCTAAGATCTGAGCTGTAATTAGTTGATCATTCTGTAAATTATAAGTTAGTTAGGTTAGTCATTAACTTAAGTTTCCTAAGTTATCAGTTAAGTTAGTTAGTAGGTAGATGCCTATATATATGTTTGTACATATTCTGTAAAGGACAGAGACAGATTCACATAGATTACATAGAATACAATTCATTCACAACTTCGAACATCACACTACGCATTTTCTCTCTCTAAATCCTCTCCTCCATGACGTTCCACAATCCTTCGATGGAACCGAAGTCAATGGAGTTCTAAATCCCTAAGGTTGGGATTGCGAAGGTTAGCAATGGAGTCTTGAAGCTGTGAGCGAGGAAATCAACTTCTAGATCCTGAGGAGAACAAGCTGAGGAGTGGATCTGAATTACTGGATTGATGATAAGTGTTTTATAACACAATAAATTAGATTTAGTTTACTTAGGATTTTAATCATTATGCACTGTATTTCCTTTATTTATTGTAATTTTTGCTTTCTTTCCACTGTATTCTACTCGGGTACTTTTATTTTGCAGAAATTAATAGATTTGGAATTATTGATGATCCATTTTAAGAATGAATGAATATAAATGGAAAATGGATTCAAGAACCCAAAAAGATGATCAAAGTGTCAAAGGATGAAAACAATCAAGAACCATGAGCTATACTGTCCAAAACGCCTCAAAAATGCAAGAAAACACTTCCAGGAAAGGGTAGGAATCGATTCACCCTTACAGGAATCGATTCCCATGTGAAACATAAGCTAGGAATCGATTCAAGGCTGTTGGGAATCGATTCATAGGGCTGGGAATCGATTCCCCCCTTATAGGAATCGATTCATTGAGGTTTGGAAGGCTGGGAATCGATTCATGAAGGCCAGGAATCGATTCATCATGCTGGGAATCGATTCCCACCTTTAGGAATCGATTCACACGCTGTTTTGAAGGCAAAAATCAACTGGAGGAATCGATTCATCAGTGAAATCATGCGCCGAATTATTGGAAACAACAAAAATACGCAAATTGGAGACAACTAGAACAGCTGGAAATCACATGCACCGAAAGTTTCCAACTTGCAACGCGTTTTCTTAGCTGGTTTCCTCCCTTCCTTCGCCTATAAAAGGAGAAGCAATCCAAGCAAAGAAGGCATCCAGAATCCAGTTCTCATTCATACACTTTGTTTCTTTCTTTTCTTTTCCTTCGTTTTCTTCTCTGTTTCGTTTTCTTTCTCTTTTTATTTTCTTTTTCTTTCTTTTATTTTGTGTAAGAGTTGTGAGGATTGTGAAATTGAGTGTTCCAATTTGTAATTGGTGGAGGAATATTGCAACAAGGAAATACAGTGGTAAATTATTCTGAGCTTTTGGAGAAACCCGTAAGTCTTTATTTTTTACCATGTCTTGTATGTTTTATTTTTCCATCATGTGTATGAATTTGAATCCTTTCATGAGTAGCTAAATTAATTATCTTGGGATGAAGGGGGTATGATAATATTTTATTTTATTGTTATTTTGACTTGGAATTAAATAAATTTCTGTTTTCCATTTAGTTCAATTATGCTTAATGCTTTTAGTAATTCCTAACAAGAACCTAAATGATAAAACTGTATACTTACGGGTATATTAGTAAGTTTAGGTAATAAATAGAATCGAGAGATTTATTTTTACCAGAAAGCTTTGAACTAAACCTAAGATTTTTGAAATGCTTTTTGTGACCTCGGTAAAACCGTGAAAGTAATCAAAATTCTTTTGAGGAAATAAAAGGGATTTTCATAAAACGATAATGGGCCTTTCTGAGGATTAAGCAGCGCTTTCCATAGGTTAGGTACATTAATAGGATTCCGAGAGGAACATATTAATTAGCTTTTGGAAAATTCGCCTTGGAAAACTTAATTCGATTCTTATTTATAAAAAGTTAAAATTCATTAAACATAAAATAGAATCTTGATCCCCCGAAATCCCAAGATACTCTCAACTCTGATTTTTAAGTATCAAGTAAATTTTATTTTGTTTGTATTTATTCGTATTCTGTGCAACTTAATTTTGCTTTATTTTACAAAAACCTTAAAAATCAATTGTGTGGATAATTAAATTTCAATATGCTGGTACTTTGAACACAGTCCTTGTGGAGAACGATAATCTTTTATATTACGCGACATAACCCGTGCGCTTGCGGGCCCTGTCAAGTTTTTGGCGCCGTTGCCGGGGACTGTTGTCCCTCAAATATCGGCAATATTGAAATTCGATTAGATCATACTTGTTAATATTTTTTGTTATTTTTTTTTGTAATTTTGTATTTTGTTCTATATTCTGTGTATCTGTTTTATTTTTGTAATTGTTTGTTTTATTTGTCATTTATTTTCTATTTATGCGACGAAGCCATAGTGTCGATCTAAACTTAGGATTTGACCCTGAGATAGAACGTACCCTTAGAGCTTTGAGAAAACAACAAAAACAACAAAAAGAACAAAAAGAAAAACAAATGGCAGACCAACAGAGACCCTTAAGAGATTTTGCCGCTCCAAGCACTAATGGGAGAGGATCTAGCATCCTTAGACCCACAGTGGAGGCTAACAATTTTGAATTGAAGCCTTCACTACTCTCAATGGTTCAACAGAACCAATTCGGAGGTTTACCCTCTGAAGATCCAAACCTTCACCTTCAAATCTTTCTTGAATACTGTGACACCCTGAAGATGAATGGAGCCACCAATGATGCCATTCGCTTAAGACTTTTCCCTTTCTCCTTAAGAGATAAAGCAAGAGCGTGGTTATACTCTCTTCCTGAAGGATCCATCACGACTTGGGACCAATTGTCCAGTGCTTTTATCAATAAATGGTACCCAAGGAACAAGACTGATGTTCTGAGAAAACAAATCATCAATTTTTCACAAAAAGATGATGAATCCTTGTATGAAGCCTGGGAAAAATACAGGGAGTTGCTAAGAGAATGTCCTCACCATGGGATAGAAAGGTGGTTGACAATCCATATTTTCTATAATGGACTAACTTCCACACAAAAGATCTCTTTAGATGCTGCAGCTGGAGGAGCCTTCATGAGTAAAAATGTTGATGAAGCTGAGAACCTGATCGAGGAAATAGCTCAAAACACTCACCAATGGAACTCTGAGAGAGGATTACCTTCTAAAACACCAGGTAAGTACTCTGTTGATGCTCTTTCCTTACTTTCTGCCAAAGTTGAAGCATTAACATTAAAACTTGATAAAATAGGGTCAACAGGTGCTACTAATATTGTTTGTGAAGTTTGTGGTGTTTCAGGACATGGAGCTACAAACTGTAACTTAGCAATGACCCCTAATCAAGAACAAGAAATGCATCAGGTAGACGCTATTGGAAACTATGGTGGAAACTATCAAGGTAACTACAGACCTCCACAAGGTCCACCTGGCTTCCAAAATAGGCCACCTCAATTCCAAAGTAACTACAAACCTCAACAAGGAACCTATATTCCACAAAAATCAAAGCTAGAATCCTTGATGGAGACATTTGTAGCTACTCAACTTAAACAAAATGATGAATTCTCTGATGCAATAAAAAACTTGGCTTCAAAAGTGGACTCTCTTGCCACTCACAACAAAATACTGGAAAATCAAATTGCCCAACAAGCCTCCTATTCTCAAAGAGCACCGGGAACATTTCCTGGGAAACCAGAGGCTGGACCATCTAACCAAACCATGGCTGTCACTCTTAGGAGTGGTACTCAATACGATGGGCCAGTTGACAAGACAACAAAGGAGGAAAAGAAAGTCGATGAATCTTCATCTCATCCAGTAATTGAAGAAGAGAAACCACAAGAAAAGAAGGAGGAAGTTAAGCCATATCAGCCTCCCATTCCATTTCCTCAGCGCTTAGCCAAAGCAAAGTTGGACAAACAATTTGGTAAGTTCCTTGATGTTTTAAAGAAATTGTATATTAATATTCCTTTTACAGATGCTTTGCAGCAAATGCCCACATATGCAAAGTTCCTGAAGGACATTCTGTCCAACAAAAGAAGACTGGAGGAAGATGGTACAGTTGCACTTACTGAAGAATGCAGTGCTCTAATTCAAAAGAAACTTCCACCCAAGCTCCAAGATCCAGGTAGTTTCTCTATTCCTTGCATGATTGGTGACATGAATATAGATAAAGCATTGTGTGATTTAGGAGCAAGTGTGAGTTTAATGCCATTATCTGTTGCTGAAAAGTTAGGATTGGGTGAACTAAAACCTACTAGGATGTCTTTACAATTGGCTGATAGATCTGTAAAATATCCTGTAGGAATTTTAGAGGATGTTCCTATTAAGATAGGAAAATTTTTTATACCTGCTGACTTTGTTGTGCTTGAAATGGACGAAGATTCTTTGATTCCTATTATTTTAGGCAGACCATTTTTAGCAACTGCAGGTGCTGTGATTGATGTCAAGAATGGTAAGTTGTCTCTAACTGTTGGAGACCAAAAGGTTGATTTCAACTTGAAAAATGTTTTAGAAAAACCTTATAATGATGTTTGCTGTACTGTGGATTTTGTCGAACAAGTGGTAAAGGAATCAACCCTTCCTAATGACCCACTTGAAACTATTTTCATGATTGAGCCGACAGAAACATCTGATTGCTCTGAGGCCCCACATGATACTGAGGTCATGTGTGACAAAGTGGTAAGCCCCAATGTGGAATTAAAACCCTTACCAGCTTCATTAAGGTATGAATTTCTTGGTCCTAATTCCACATATCCTGTGATTATTAATGCTGAATTGAATCCATCTGAAACTGAAAAACTTTTGAAACAACTTAGGTTGTATAGAAAGGTAATAGGTTATACAATGGATGATATCAAAGGGATTAGCCCTTCTCTTTGTATGCACAGGATTACTGTAGAAGATGAAAGTAGGCCCACAGTGGAACCACTTAGGAGATTAAATCCTAAAATGCAAGAAGTGGTTAAAAAGGAAATTTTGAAATTGCTTGATGCTGGAGTCATATATCCTGTTGATAGTAGTAAATGGGTAAGTCCTGTCCATGTGGTGCCTAAAAAGGGGGGAATAACTGTGATTGAAAATGATAAACATAACTTGATCCCTACTAGGATTGTCTCTGGTTGGCGCATGTGCATTGATTATAGGAAGTTAAATAGCGCCACGAAAAAAGATCATTTTCCCCTCCCTTTTATTGATCAGATGCTTGAAAGACTTGCAAAACACTCTTATTTCTGTTATTTGGATGGGTATTCAGGTTTTCATCAAATTCCCATTCATCCATCTGATCAAGAAAAGACTACCTTCACTTGCCCTTATGGGACTTATGCTTACAGACGTATGCCTTTTGGTTTATGTAATGCACCTGCGACTTTTCAAAGGTGTATGCAAGCAATTTTTTCTGATCTTATTGAAAATGTGATGGAAGTCTTTATGGATGATTTTTCAGTGCATGGCTTGGATTTTGATAATTGTTTAACAAATTTGTGCCAAGTCTTGCAGCGTTGTGAAGAAACCAATTTGGTTCTAAATTGGGAAAAATGTCATTTCATGGTAAGAGAAGGCATAGTTCTTGGACACCTGGTGTCTGAGAGAGGTATAGAAGTTGATAAGGCTAAAGTGGAAGTAATTGAAAAATTACCTCCACCCACAAATGTGAAAGGTATTCGGAGTTTTCTTGGACATGCAGGGTTTTACCGTAGGTTCATTAAAGATTTCTCCAAGATCACAAAGCCTCTTACAACTCTTCTGGGTAAGGATGTGCCTTTCAATTTTGATTCATCTTGTATGGAAGCTTTTTGCAGGATTAAGCAAGCTCTAATCTCTGCCCCCATCGTACAACCACCTGATTGGAAACTCCCATTTGAGCTGATGTGCGATGCGAGTGATTACGCAGTAGGAGCTGTGTTGGGGCAAAGAAAGGATAAAAAGCTCCATGTAATTCATTATGCCAGCCGGACGCTAGATGATGCTCAGGTAAATTATGCCACAACTGAAAAAGAACTGTTAGCTATTGTCTTTGCTTTTGATAAATTTAGGTCTTATTTGGTAGGTTCACATGTTACTGTTTACACTGACCACTCTGCCATTAAGTATCTATTAAATAAAAAGGAAGCAAAGCCTAGATTAATTAGGTGGATTCTAATATTGCAAGAATTTGACTTGGAAATTAAGGACAAGAAGGGTACCGAGAACTTGGTCGCTGACCACCTATCTAGGTTGACATCTGAAAAAGAAGAAACAGATAATATTCCCATCAATGAATCTTTTCCAGATGAACAACTCTTGAATCTTAGTATCCAACGTGTTCCTTGGTATGCTGATTTTGTAAATTTTCTTGCATGTGGTATCTTACCTCCTGATCTTAGCTTTCAGCAAAGGAAAAAGTTTTATGCAGATGTCAAGCATTATTATTGGGATGAACCACTCCTTTTCAAGCAATGTGCAGATGGTATGATTCGGAGATGTGTTTCACAAGATGATGTCCATGCTATCTTGGATCATTGCCATTCTCTTTCCTGTGGAGGGCACATGAGCACCTCCAAGACAGCTGCTAAAATATTGCAAGCTGGGTTCTATTGGCCAAATATTTTTAAGGATGTACGTAAGTATGTTCTAACTTGTGATGCTTGCCAGAGAACAGGTAACATTGGTAAGAGACAAGAAATGCCATTGAATACAATTTTAGAAGTTGAACTGTTTGATGTATGGGGTGTTGATTTTATGGGTCCCTTTCCCTCTTCTTTTGGAAATCAGTTCATATTAGTGGCAGTTGACTATGTGTCAAAATGGGTGGAAGCCATTGCTTCACCTCATTCTGATGCTAAGACTGTTATTAAACTTTTCAAGAAAATAATATTTCCAAGGTTTGGGGTCCCAAAATGTGTTATAAGTGATGGAGGGTCTCATTTTATTGAGAAAACTTTTCAGACCCTTCTAAAGAAATATGGAGTTAAGCATAAGGTTGCTACACCTTATCACCCACAAACTAGTGGACAAGTTGAGGTATCCAATCGGGAAATTAAAAATATTCTTCAAAAAGTGGTGAATACATCACGAAAGGATTGGTCTATTAAGTTAGATGATTCCTTATGGGCGTATCGGACCGCATACAAAACTCCCATTGGAACCACACCTTTTAAGCTAGTATATGGGAAGCCCTGTCATTTACCTGTTGAGCTAGAATATAAATCTTTTTGGGCTGTTAAAACTCTTAACTTTGATCATAAGGCTGCAGGTGAACAAAGATTGTTGGAATTAAATGAGCTTGAAGAACTCCGTCTAGATGCATACGAAAATGCTAGAATTTATAAAGAAAAAACCAAACAATGGCATGATCGTCACATCCAACGGAGAACATTTAATCCAGGTGATATGGTTTTACTGTTTAATTCCAGACTGAAGCTTTTTCCAGGTAAACTGAGATCCCGATGGTCGGGACCATTCAAAGTGACAAAAGTCTTTCCCTTTGGAGCTGTTGAACTATGGAGCGAGAAATCTGGTGCATTTAGGGTAAATGGACAGAGAGTAAAGCATTACTTCACCGGTCAACCAATACAACAAGCAAGTGACTTGGACTTGTTTGATACTCCTGATGAGTAAATCCAAACGGTGAGAAGTCTGGCTGAAGACTTAAAACTTAGCACTGATAGGGAGGTAACCCTATAAAAAGTTGTTGTTTTATTTTAAACTTTTATTCTATAAAAAAAAAAAAAAAAAAACAACTATGTCAGATGCTGGTTTGGGGTTATTACAGGTAAGTTTTCTTATCCTTTTATCATCCATTTTAACATTGAGGACAATGTCAATTTCTGGTTTGGGGTGGTAGGTAAGAAAACTTAACTGTTTTGTTTACGTTGTGTGATTGTTATTTTATTTTGCATGTATGTTTTCCTTATTTTGTTTGTAATCTTGTAATTTACCATTTTTGCATGATAAATTTACTTTGAATACAAGGCTAAAATATCTAAGGACCAAAATTTTGAGTAAAATTTTCAAAATTTGATTGTTTAAATGCCAAATAAATGCTTAAATGAACCTTATGTGATTAAAATTTTCTTTGAAAAGACTTTCCATGGTTAGACTTGAGCCAAAATGGGTAATTTATCAAACAAATTTTCAAAACCCATATCTTCTTGATTGAGTGAATCTCATAGTCATTAATATTCTAGAACTTGTTTTTCAACCAATTCAAAATGGTTTTTGATTATATGTCTTAGGATGATAAAGGCACAATTAGGTCTTATTCTTAAGCCTCAGAATTTTGCATAATTTGACCCCTAGTTGCCCCTTTTGAGCCTAAAAGTGAAAATTTTTCCTTGAAACCTTTCATTGACTGATACTCTCTTAATGGTGAAAAAGTTGGAAATTTAGTGGAGCAAAGAAAGAAAAAAAGGACTTAAGAAAAATATGTATTGAATGCAAAGAAAAGCAAGAAAAAGAAAAAGAAAATCAAAAGGATGATATTGAATGAATTCTAAAAAGTCCATAAAAGTTCAAAAATTTGCTCTGTTAAATTTATAATGGTAATTTGAATCATTCATGATGTTAAAGCCCTTTTGTATTCCATTTTTCTTAAAATTCCTACCTTAACAACCCAAGGCCACATTACAACCTTTGAAAGACCTTTAGACTTTGACATATTTTCTATCTAAACTGTGGAGTTTCTGGTTTATTAACAAGCTTATGGTAATATTTTTTGACTATGATGATCTGAGTGATACACAAACCATGAAACACTTTGAGTGAAAATTGAGAGAAGAGTATCTCAAGTCTTGATAATGAAAATTTATTCACATAAGAAAATTAATATTGGCATTTGAATAAATCTTTTTCTCTATTTTGGATTCCTTAGTTTATTAAGCTTAGTGTTTTCTGTATTTTATCTTGTGAATATGGTGATTGCTTGAGGACAAGCAATGCTTTGGTTTGGGGTATTTTGATAAGTGTTTTATAACACAATAAATTAGATTTAGTTTACTTAGGATTTTAATCATTATGCACTGTATTTCCTTTATTTATTGTGATTTTTGCTTTCTTTCCACTGTATTCTACTCGGGTACTTTTATTTTGCAGAAATTAATAGATTTGGAATTATTGATGATCCATTTTAAGAATGAATGAATATAAATGGAAAATGGATTCAAGAACCCAAAAAGATGATCAAAGTGTCAAAGGATGAAAACAATCAAGAACCATGAGCTATACTGTCCAAAACGCCTCAAAAATGCAAGAAAACACTTCCAGGAAAGGGTAGGAATCGATTCACCCTTACAGGAATCGATTCCCATGTGAAACATAAGCTAGGAATCGATTCAAGGCTGTTGGGAATCGATTCATAGGGCTGGGAATCGATTCCCCCCTTATAGGAATCGATTCATTGAGGTTTGGAAGGCTGGGAATCGATTCATGAAGGCCAGGAATCGATTCATCATGCTGGGAATCGATTCCCACCTTTAGGAATCGATTCACACGCTGTTTTGAAGGCAAAAATCAACTGGAGGAATCGATTCATCAGTGAAATCATGCGCCGAATTATTGGAAACAACAAAAATACGCAAATTGGAGACAACTGGAACAGCTGGAAATCACATGCACCGAAAGTTTCCAACTTGCAACGCGTTTTCTTAGCTGGTTTCCTCCCTTCCTTCGCCTATAAAAGGAGAAGCAATCCAAGCAAAGAAGGCATCCAGAATCCAGTTCTCATTCATACACTTTGTTCCTTTCTTTTCTTTTCCTTCGTTTTCTTCTCTGTTTCGTTTTCTTTCTCTTTTTATTTTCTTTTTCTTTCTTTTATTTTGTGTAAGAGTTGTGAGGATTGTGAAATTGAGTGTTCCAATTTGTAATTGGTGGAGGAATATTGCAACAAGGAAATACAGTGGTAAATTATTCTGAGCTTTTGGAGAAACCCGTAAGTCTTTATTTTTTACCATGTCTTGTATGTTTTATTTTTCCATCATGTGTATGAATTTGAATCCTTTCATGAGTAGCTAAATTAATTATCTTGGGATGAAGGGGGTATGATAATATTTTATTTTATTGTTATTTTGACTTGGAATTAAATAAATTTCTGTTTTCCATTTAGTTCAATTATGCTTAATGCTTTTAGTAATTCCTAACAAGAACCTAAATGATAAAACTGTATACTTACGGGTATATTAGTAAGTTTAGGTAATAAATAGAATCGAGAGATTTATTTTTACCAGAAAGCTTTGAACTAAACCTAAGATTTTTGAAATGCTTTTTGTGACCTCGGTAAAACCGTGAAAGTAATCAAAATTCTTTTGAGGAAATAAAAGGGATTTTCATAAAACGATAATGGGCCTTTCTGAGGATTAAGCAGCGCTTTCCATAGGTTAGGTACATTAATAGGATTCCGAGAGGAACATATTAATTAGCTTTTGGAAAATTCGCCTTGGAAAACTTAATTCGATTCTTATTTATGAAAAGTTAAAATTCATTAAACATAAAATAGAATCTTGATCCCCCGAAATCCCAAGATACTCTCAACTCTGATTTTTAAGTATCAAGTAAATTTTATTTTGTTTGTATTTATTCGTATTCTGTGCAACTTAATTTTGCTTTATTTTACAAAAACCTTAAAAATCAATTGTGTGGATAATTAAATTTCAATATGCTGGTACTTTGAACACAGTCCTTGTGGAGAACGATAATCTTTTATATTACGCGACATAACCCGTGCGCTTGCGGGCCCTGTCAATTGACAAATCCAGAACTGATGAAGAACTTCGCTAGTGAGGAATCATGGTTGAAGCTTAGGTAACTTTCAGCTTTCTAACTAGTTCAGGCCTAATCAATTTAGGTGAATAGTTAGAGTTCAACCTCCAATTTCGCATTAGATTCTTAGGTTAATTGAGCACTTAAGGAATTAAGGTTCGATGCTTAAGGATTAGTGTTTTTCACCTAAGGAATTAGGGAATAACCACAAGCGGATTGTCCTCTAGATTATGAAGTTTGATTATACTTTGATTGCATGTTTCTTGATGAATTTGTGAACCGAAGCAATCCTGACCTGTTTTCTATTAATCACCTTTCACATTTCATTTTAACTCTATTTCTGAAAATATAAAAACAACTATAAAACACTAAAACAACCAAAAACCGAATGAAATTCCTGCATCTTTTGTTGGTTCAGCTTGTACTAGTCTAAGATTAAGGTATTTACCGCAATCCCTGTGAGACAGTCAATATATTACAATTTAACGACTGGTGCGCTTGCCAAGGTATAAATCTGAGAGTCATAATTTTTAAACAAAGATTTTCACACCAATTTGATGACTTGGGATTTTAGCATCAGCTCTATGCTTGCACCCTACATAATCAAATGAACCATGCTATCTGGGAAGCCAAAGTTATATAGAGTCGCTTTAAGGAAGTCCCCACTAACCCTATTGTATAACTTTTCAAAATCAAGTATAATACCCACTTAACCATCATTCTTCTTGTACCTATGAATGATGTGCATCACCTTTTGGGCTAGAAAAATATTACCACACATTCCTTTTCTTAGTATAAAACTTCCTTGCAAATGAGACACCAATTGGTCCAATAATAGTCAGAACCTATTAACCAAGACCATGGTAATTATCTTGTTGAAGAAAAGTCTGGAAACACGAGATTTGTTGATCACTAACATTAGGAATTCTAACTTAAATGAAGATATTTGGTATCACTTGATGTGGGTGTTTTAAGTGTTTCAGGAAATGGCCTAAGCTACAAAAGAAAGGGGGAGCCTATGCATAGAAAGCTCACACATCAAGAGTTTAGAAAACTTAATCGTAACATGAACTTCTCAATCTAAGACAAAAGGAAGAATCAAAAGTCTGGTAACTCGCTTCAGAAGAAACTCTCTTGTATCAGAATAACTTACCAGACCTAGACTTGAAAAGCTTATTGAAACGATTCACAAAAAGGAAGATTGACTAAATAAGATGGATTTTAATCTAGTGTGAAAAGTAACTAAGTTTCACCTCTGTCTTACACATTCAAAGATTCTCTAAATCTAAGTTTTTCTTCTTAGTGAAACCTGTGCTACATCTACTCCACCTATCACTGCACAAATCTTGAAAGCTCCTACATCTACATTACTTATGCAGAACGTCTCTCTCTCTTTGACAACAAAAGCTCTTATCCCTTGTGCAATTCCATTAAGAAAGGCTTTTGTCCCTTGCTCAACAAATCTCTCAACGACTATATAACTGACAGTCTCTACCTAAACTCAACCGACTGATTCTATATAAACAGAATCTATCTCCTTTTCAAACTACGAGCCTCTTGAAAAATATAAAAGAAAATATGAGGAGAGAAAAATCATTTATCAAGAATTAAGGATAAAAAGAAATACTAGAGAGAAAAATGAAAAAAGAGAGAAAGCTTGTAAAAAGAAAAAGGTGAGCTAGAATACATCATAAAAGTGTAATGGAAGAAGAATAAAATCATGAACGACCATCAGACGTTCATGCACTTAAGCTCATATGAAATCAAGAAATGGCAGTTTACTCAACAACGAGTAACCCTACCTAGAAAATCTGCCATGAAGACAAAGAAAGCTTGCTATGTGCACTTACCTTTCTACTTACCAAGTTTTTTAAATGCACTTACCTTTCTACTTACCTTCGTGCACTTAAATGCACAATATCCCAAGTCATGCTTTCTGGCTCAGTATATTTTCCAATCATCTTTCACTTTTTGAATATACTGAGCCCTATGGGAAAATTAAGCCCTCTCTTTCTTTACAAACCTATTTTCATGGTTTATCACCTAGCTTTTGCTAAGTCAAGGGGTTTATTTCATTTGAACAAATTCTTCCAATCCTCTGGTAGTACAAGTTTGGTGTATTGCCAGTCTCTGTTAGTATGGGAAACATTGTTGGCCTGGAGAGGCTTTTGAAAGAATACTCAGGGTTCGAGCTAGAAGTGGCTCATGAAAGAATACTTAGGTCTGCTGCAGGAGTGAGTGCTGTAAAATAATACTCATAGGAATTCAGAGGGGTCTGATGTGTCAAAGCACGTGTTGTGCTTAGGCCAGGAGTGGCCAGAGTCAAGAATACTTGTGGCCGGGAGTGACCGGTGTCAAGAATACTCGGAAGCTTGGGTTATGCTTAGGTCAGAAGTGGCCGGAGTCAAGAATACTTGGGGATAAAAGTGGTCAGTATCAAGAATACTTAAAGGATGTGTTGTGCTTAAGCTAGGAGTGGCTGGAGTCAATAATACTCGTAGGCTCGGTCTGGGCTGTTTATGTAAAACACTTTTAAATAGTGGAAATTCTTCAAATTTGAAGGTACTGGATGTAGTCTTCATGTTAGAGGTGAACCAGTATAAATTGCTAGTGTATTATCTCTTTCTCTCCTACTTTTTGCTATCTAAAGTCTGGTGTATTATTACTGTTAAAACCGATAGTAAAAGTTTGGCAAAAATACTCTTGCTCAATCAAAGTATCACACTCTTCGTCTCTTCAAAAGTCTGGTCCACTGCATAACGCTCTAAACGTTTATATATCACTTTTTGGTTTGAAAAAATGAACAGACTTATTCAACCACCCCTTCTAAGTCTGTTCTCTGAACCATCAATTGGTATCAGAGCATGGCCTCTTGGGGTTGAACACTCTAACGAGTATAGAGGAAGATGATCCATGAAGAAACTCACCCCTATGAAGACTAAAAGGAAGAATCAAAAAGAAAAAGCTGACCAAAGACTTAAGAATTCAAAAGTCTGAAGATGATCAAGAGATCAAGAAAAACACAAGCTTATGAAGATAGAGGATTCAAGCATGGGGGATAGAAGAAAATCAATAGATTTCTCCACATTGGACAATCACAAAAATCCAAAGTCTAGTGAATAAAGATCAAGCCTTGTGTCAAAGAAGCAGAGACAAGCCACTTAGAAAGAGGAACTGACCACCATATCATCATTAACAGAAGTCTGAGTAGAAAAAAGATAAACAGGGAAGCCATCTGAAAATCTTACATATAGTCTTTCCTTATCATATTTTAATTTTTAATTTCCTATTTTTATTAAAAATCAAATCTTATGTTGCGAAATCACATGTAATAATTGATATGACTGTTGCACTTATTTCGCATAATCCTAGATAACTAAAGTCACTCTTTTGCAACAGTATTTATTTATTTTTTAAATAGAAAACATTTAAAAATCAGATCGTTTTCTCACTTTATTTAATAGGGATAAATCTTTTCAAAAACTATATCTTAATAAGACTAATTAGGCTTCTGTATCCTATAAATCCCCTTCTTGATGACCATCCTTCTTCTTACCTGAAAAATCCTTTTAAGTTTTCTCTCTCTCAAAATCAAAGCTTTCCATAAATCTTGCCATGGCTGCCTTCTTAGCAAACAACATTGTTAAGTCTATACATTTCTCTCTAAATATGTTACTTCAGAACTTGCTAGAATTGGGTGGCTCACCTTTTGCTCAACTAAATATGCTTATTCACTATCTCTTATAATCAACTTCTAGAGCACGGTGCAAGCCGACAAGGACAACTTTCTGGTACTTCACCGTTTGTAAAATAGAAGAATCAGGATCTCGGTGGATAATATTGCTCTGGCATGTGGATGCCCCAATGAAGGATTATTCTTCTCTGAAGACTACATTGACACCATCGTTTTTGAAGAGGAAGTAAATAGATATCTATATGGAACAAAATCTCCTCCCACTCTTCTGGTAAAAGACCTGCTTCCAAAAGCAAAGTTTCTCCATACTTTAATGCGACAGATTTTCTCACCTAGAAAAAGTGCAAGAAACGTAGTAACAAAACTTAAGTTTTGTATGGTAATGATGATGAAGAGAGAAAAAGCATGTCTTCTAAATGTAATCATGAACTATCTAATTACTTCAGTCTCAAAGAAGCAGAAGAAAACTCCATATCCTGGTATTCTAACCAAGGCATTCGAACTCTTTGGCATCACTATTCAAAATGCCAGATATTTGAAAACCTATGGAAGTCTCATCACCAAGGTTCCAACCTTCTCTGAAGCAATTGAACCTTCTAAATCTTCATCAAAATCTGTAGCTGAGTCAGAAAAAAATAAAGACACGAAGACATCAAGCAACGAGTCCACTGTTGAAAAATCATCTTTAGAATCTGATTAACCTGAACTAGAACCTCCGAGGAAAAAAGTTAAAGTATTATTGGGAATCTCACCTAAAGCATCAATACCTGGTGCATCAAACAAAGCTTAATCTTCTAAGTCAAGGTCCGGTAAGGCTTCAGTTAATCCAACCAGACCTCTAAGAAAGTCTGGAAGGATCACCAGAGGATTGCTAAAAGGGGTTTTTGCTAACAAGACTAATACTGAAGGGTCTTTAGCTACAAATCCAGTGGTATTTGACTCATCAGACTCTGAGAGTGAAAAGTCTAGTAGAAACATCTCATCTGCTTTGCCTTCCACCTCTGAACCTAAAGTTTTCTCTTCTGAAAGCCTACCCATGGAGTCTCTCAGACAACCTTGTATGGATATTATTCTCTACAAACCTCTTGTACTTCCATTCACACCTGTCAAGCAGGCAAAGGCATCCTACACTTTGCCCTCCGTAGATCAACCTGACCCTTTCTGACCTTACATTCTCCTATCTATTTATCACTCATTTGTTGATATCAAAAGAAGGAGAAAATTAAGAAATTATAAGTCTAAAAGTTCTATTTAGGTCTTAGAAATACTGTTCTTATGTAACTTCAAGCATTAATTAAGCACTTATTTTGATTTAGTATCCTTTTGTTATTATTATTTATGCTTTCTAAGTTATTATGACTATTCAGCTCAGGGGGAGCCAATGCATTAAGAACTTCATTTAAGTTAAAGAGAATAGATGTTTGCTATCAATAAATAAGGGGAGATTGTTGAAGAAAAGTCTGAAAACACGAGATTTATTGATAACTAACATTAGGAATTCTAACTTAAATGAAGATGTTTGGTATCATTTGATATGGGTGTTTTAAGTGTTTTAGGAAAAGACCTACGCTACAAAAGAAAGAGGGAGCCTATGCATAGAAAGCTCACGCATCAAAAGTTTGAAAGACTTACGTAACATGAACTTCTCAATCCAAGACAAAAAGAAGAATCAAAAGTCTAGTAACTTGCTTCAAAAGAAACTCTCTTGTATCAGAATAACTTACCAGACCCAGACTTGAACAACATCTTCAAGCTTCAGAAAACACGAAAGTATTAGACTCTGTCATCTCCCTTCAAACCTTTAGAAATGGTTTTATACATGAAGCATCAACAGTCACAAGTCATCTCCATCAAAAGCTTATTGAAAAGATTCACAAAAAGGAAGATTGACTAAACAAGGTGGATTTTAATCTAGTCTGAAAAGCAACTAAGTTTCACCTCTATCTTACGCATTCAGAGATTCTTTGAATCTAAGCTTTCCTTCTTAGTGAAACCTATGCTACATGTACTCCACCTATCACTGCGTAAATTCTAAAAGCTCCTACATCTACATTACTTATGTAGAACGTCTCTCTTACTCTCTCTGACAATAAAATCTCTTATTCCTTATGCAATTCTATTAAGAAAGGCTTTTGTCCCTTGCTCAATAACTCTCTCAACGGCTATATAATTGACAGCCTCTACCTAAACTCAACAGACTGATTCTATATAAAAAGAATCGATCACCTCTTGAAACTACGAGCCTCTTGAAAAATATAGAAGAAAATATGAGGAGAGAAAAATCATTTATCGAGAATTAAGGATGAAAAGAAATACTATAGAGAAAAATGAAAAAGAGAGAAAGCTTGTAAAAAAAGAAAGGTGAGCTAGAATACACCATTAAAGTGTAATGGAAGAAGAAGAAAAATCATAAACGACCATTAGATGTTCATACACTTAAGAGGCTTATTTTAGTTGAGCCTATTCTTCCAATCCTCTGGTAGTACAGGTTTGGTGTGTTGCCAGACTCTGTTAATGTGGGAAACACTATTGGCCTGGAGAGGCTTTTGAAAGAATACTAAGGGTTCGAGCCAGGAGTGGCTTATGAAAGAATACTTGGGTCTACCACAGGAGTGGGTGCTATAAAATAATACTTATAGGAATTCAGAGGGGTCTGGTGTGTCAAAGCATGTGTTGTGCTTAGGCCAGGAGAGGCCAGAGTCAAGAATATTCATGGCTAGGAGTGGCCAGTGTCATGAATACTGGAAAGCACGGGTTGTACTTAGGCTAGGAGTGGCCGGAGTCAAGAATTCTTGGGGTAAGAAGTAGCCAGTGTCAAGAATACTTGAAGCACGGGTTGTGCTTAAGCCAGGAGTGGCTGGAGTCATTAATACTCATAGGCTCGGTCTGGGATGTTTATGTAAAACATTTTTACATAGTGGAAATCCTTCAAATTTGAAGGTACTGGATGTAGTCTCCAAGTTGGAGGTGAACCAGTATAAATCGCTTGTGTATTGTCTCTTTCTCTCCTACTTTTTACTATCTAAAGTCTGGTGCATTATTACTGTTAAAACTGATAGTAAAAGTCTGGCAAAAATACTCTTGCTCAATTAAAGTATCACACTCTTCGTCTCTTCAAAAGTCTGGTCCACTGCATAATGCTTGAAACGTTTAAATATCACTTTTTAGTTTAAAAAAGTGAACAAACTTATTCAACCACCCCTTCTAAGTCTATTCTCCGAACCATCATATCTTATAGCTCATATTGCATAGACTTATAGACCTCAACCCTGTCATCTTGGTTTAAACTTCCACTTTTGAAATCAAGACTATGTAAATGTTCCAAGTAAGGTAGGGTCTTCCCAACCCTTAATAAAGGCCTAAGCTACCAAGTTGTGTACATCGCAAGCTAGTATGTGCTAGTAGCGCTTGTAAAAAATATTCTAGAAACCATATGGGTTTAGTGCCTTATAGGGGTGCATAGCCATGACTGACCTACATACTTCTTCCATAGTTAAAGGTGCTAGAAGTCTCTCATTGTATTCATAACAAATACTTAGGGTAGCATTATGCATTATGTAATTTTTAAAAACATGAATATCACTAGAAAATAAATTAGTATAAAAACGTTGGGCCTCATCTTAGAGAACCTGTGGATCAGTGCACTAATCACAATTGTTTAGCCACAAGTTATGAATTTTGTTTCTCATCCTTTAAACAATAGATTAGGTGTGAAAGAATTTAGTGTTTCGGTCACCCAACCTTATCCTTTCGGTCACCCAACCTCATCCAATTTTCATGAGACTTTTAGTACCAAAGTAGCTCCTTTTAAACTAGGATTTCGCCATACTCCTCCTGAAAGGCATGCTCCAATCTAACTAACGACTCCTGCTCTATAATTTCTAAGTCTTGTTGAGCATCTTTGAATCTTTGCTTCACCCATTTCTTCTACTGATGGATACTCCCAAACACATCTTTATTAAATATGAGAGAAGTTTCTTGTACGTATACTACAAATCCTTTTTAACTTCATTTGCACCATACAATTTATAGGAACCAAGCTAAGTATACCCATAATCCCTCACGAGTATTAAAAGTCAGACTTACATAGATAAAAGACCCTAACCAACTCCTTTGCCTTCTAGTAAACTTAATAGTGATAACCTGATCATATATCAGTTGGAATAACATTGAAATCTCTATTTTCCACTACTAGTACCTATATTCCATCATGGTGGTCAATTGCATCCTTGTAGCAACATATCTCATATCCTAAGGTTTTTCGAAAGATGGCTACTAAATTCAAACAATAGTGGGTTTCAAACAAAGCAAACACCGGTGGTTTAAAGGATATGAATTCTTAACCCTTCTTTTCCTCCTAGCACTTAAATCCCCTCAATGTTCCAAGCTATGGTTTGCATTTGATTATCAATAAACAACATATGATAAAGGCTACCCCAAATAACCTACCAGGCCTCCTCGGGTTCTTTAATGCACATACTGCCTATGTCTTTTGGATCATGAAGGTTATTGGATGTCACATCCTTACCATGCTTAATGTCATTTCCATCTTCTAAATTGATGGTGCATTTGTAACTCACTATGTGAGAGAGTTTAATTATGGAGCTTGCTTCATTACTAAGATCATATATAACTTTGCATCTAATTATAGCCGTGTGAGACCGTGCCTTATGCGTGGACATAAGTTGAACATTAGGTTTTACATGATCCTCCCCTTGGTGACCAATTTCCAGCGTCAGTGATCGATGTCGTAATTGGTCAAATAAAAACAAAAAAAAATTGTAACACACTAGGAAATAGAGATTAACCTAGGTCTTTCTCTTGAGGACCTTAGTTATTAGGTAAAACACAAAACATAATTGTGTGTGGGTGGGTGGGGGTTGGGGTTATGATTTAAGTAAGAACGTAGAAAGAATTTTAAAATAATGGACTTAGTAATTTAAAAATCAATTAACCCATGATTTCTACTTTACAAAACAATTTTGGAAAACTTAATTAACCTCAATCTAATTCACACATTCAAAGTAAAAACTAAGCATATTTAATTTGAATTCCTTGAATGATAGTTGAACAAGCATCTCTGACCGCTTCGATATAAGTCTCCTGAATCTGATCTCAAAAGCCTAAACCAAGCGAACACACTTTTGAGATTGCACGAGTAACAAATTTGATAAGCGTGAATTATTCAAAATCGTATCAACGTGAATTAAAGATGGTTATGATAAGATTGAGAAGGTAAACAATTTAGGATCGAATTGAATTGAAAGAAGAAAACATTTACCTTATTGCTTTATAGGTTCAAAACTATAGATAAATCAAAAGATTTACTCCTCCATCACGTTTGAAAAGATAAACATGGTTTTGGATTCAATCGCCATGGAAAACATAAACAGACACCCAAGGAAAAGATAGAAACAAATTTCAAAATTAAACTCTAAGTTAAACGCGTAAAAAGAGAGTTTGAAATTCCTTAAATGCCAAGTATTTATATGGAGGCCAAGAAGCTTTTCCTAACGGTAAACCTAATCTAATAAGTTCTAAAAGTTAAATGGGTCACAAAACTTAATTAAACCCAATTTCTTAATAAAACTACTAAAGGATACTTAAATTCTTGTAATCCTCATAACAACATCTGGAAGCTAACTTCAAACACTTGTAACTTTTAGTATAAAGCTCCAAATCCAACAAATGAGATGTCAAATTAAAGATTTTTATATTAGATTTCCAACGCCACAAGAATCACTAAAAAAACTACCAACATCTAATGTTATGACCAAATTTGCGGACAGAGGTCAAAAACTCTAAAATGTAATAATTAACTAGAATTATTAATTATGGCCTAGATAGACCCAAACCAATAAGACTAGCCTAAATTAGTGAGTAATCATAAAATAAGTAACTAAATGTCATGCTAAGGATACTAAAGTATCAATATAACATGACTTATTAGTCATATTGGACTCACATGTTCCCTCTCTCCTTGTTCTCTTACTTTTTTCAGAACTTGTTAAGTGCGTCCTACTAGTGTCTCTTGTCTCCTTATTAGTCCTCCAATTATTTCTTTGATTGATATTTCTATATTGTTTCCCTTTTCCTTGATGGCAAAAGGATTTTGCCAAAAATTAAAGGATCTCCACATGATTTAACAGATTTCACCTTCTTTTTTTTTCTCTCAACAACCAATCATTGACTATATGAGTCCATTCAAATATCTCCATGCGTGGACTTCGACCATAATTTCCCTCCTTTAGATATATTCGAATTTTGTTGCTCTAGGGTTTGAGGGGTATCTTACGTGTCATCTTTCTCCAAGACGATTACTCCATCAACACTCATCTTCTTCGGCTGCTTCATAGGGTTTGTGTAGTTGAGTGCAAGATGGCCATATAGCACCCACATAAAGTGCACACCAAATACAGACTCTATTTTATACCAAACATCTTGTAAGCATAACTTGCCCACTACAGGCAAGTTAAGGTCAATTTCCATACATATTCTTGAAAAACACCCCATGTCCACAATGTTCATATCCACCATAAGGGATCTTCCCACAACCGTTGCTAGAGTCAGTAAGATTTATCATCATAAAACAAGAATCCAAGCCCTGGAATCCTTACCCAAACCATGGTTATATTAATCTTTGCGTTTGCGACTATAGAATCTGGTGTCCACAATTTAACCATCAAATGGTGATCAAAGATTAACCATGGCGCTTCAACCATGACTTTCTCCTAGTCCTCCTCAATATCAGACTTGATAAGAAAGTAGCCAAATTTGATATCAATAACCTCAAAACCCCATTTGACTTCTAGATAACTTTTAGTTTATGTTTGAGTACCATGTACCTAATCAATTTCCCAAATAGCTAAGCAATTCATCCATGGTTGACACAGTCGTTGATACTCTTCGTCTTTCAATTTAAAAATAAAAAACAACCTATTTCCCTTGAAAAGAGTCTTCTTCATTAAACCATGTTTCATAACATGTTGCCTTAGGAACTACACTCCATTGACACTTTAATAGTTATTAATTTTATCTAAAAAAGTATAACAAATTGATAAAATATAATCAATTTCATAAGTTAAATTTGCAATAAATTTATTTATTTTTTATAAATCATTACATTTCATTTGAACATACTAGTTACTAGAAGGGAGTTTTAGCTTATGGGTTGTAGTGGGTTCCCTTTTAGCTTATGATTTTATTTTTTTTGTTCACACAAGAAATTGCCACTGAACTAACGAATGTGCCATCCGTCTTTTCGTGTCTTTCTTTGCATGCATTATGCTGCCCTCCTCTACATATTGTCGTTATTCACAAACGAGTTATTGGTAGTTTCAACAACTACATCATTCAATACACTATTTTCTTGCATCATTTAAAATTTCTCTAAATTTTATTTGACTAAATAGTCTTAAATCAATTTTAATTTAGTAATTCCAACCGGTAACTAAATATGTACCCAACCTTTTGGATGGATGTTTTAAAACCACGTCTTTCATTTCAAATTATTATTTATTTAAAATTGAAGATATGATGTCCTAAAAAAATTATCAACGACATTAGTAAAATTAGATTTCTACTAAAATTTTCTTATTTATAGAAAAGTATAATTATTAATTCATTAAGTATTTTAACAAAATGTCAAAAATGAGAATACTGTTAAAAATGAATATTTATTATAATTTTTTAAAATTAAGATATTTTAAAATAAATTAAGATTCTTAGAATATATAGAAAATAAGAGAATTTAAAAGTATTAGTTAAAGATTTCAAAATGAAAAGTTTTTATCCTAATTCATGTTAGGAATGAGTTGATATATATATATATATATATATATATATATATATATATATGTATGTATGTATGTATGTATGTATATGTGTTTGTAAAATCTCTAATAATTTTTTATTATTTCTAATTTTTTTTTAATAATTTGTCTAAAATGTGTATATGGTGACCTATTCAGTTTGTATTTCTATTTCTTATTTTTAGTTTTAATTATAAAAACACCTCTTTTTTTCTGTTTTTAAAACTTTATAAAGAAAATAAAAAATAATTTTTAATATTTTTATAAAAAACTTAAAAAAATTAAAATAACAGTTTTATAATTAAAACTAAAAGTTAGACTTACGTCGTATTTATTCATTCTCTTCGTATCCAAGCAGTTGTGATCCAATCTCGAGTTCTTTCATATCCCACCTCGCATGCTTAGGCCTCATATTCTAAACAAAAAGTGTGCACTAGCTCTTGTGGGGGTGTTGATTCATTGTAAATAATTTGAAGCACTTTAGATCCTCCACTTAACATATCGTGTTTATCCACTTCTTTTAAATCTTGGTACAAGGCATTGAATATTGCCACACCCATATATGTACACGAGTAGTTAAAAGGTGTCAAAAAGCAACACGATATGGATCAAATGAGATTGTTAATACATGGGGACCCCTTATTTTCATCCAATTTCATGTTTTTTTCTGTCTGTGCTCCCTTTCAACTCCTTGCTTAGAAAAAGAGGAATAATGTGTGATGAAGTCATAAATTATGTTATTTTCATCGTTAAATAAAGTAGAAATTTTATATTAAAAATAATGTAAAAATTGTAAAGAAATCATGGTGAGTAGATTTTAATGATGTTTTTAAGTGAAATTTCTTTTGTTTTGTTTCTTAACTAATGTCTTCAAGGAAATTTAGCATTTTTTTCTTTTTATATGTTTTAGTTTCGATTTGTTTCTAAATACATGTCTTTTAAAGATTTTAAAGCATAATTAAATGTTTATTTATCAATTATACTTTTGTTTAAATCAAGAAGACATTAATTAAGGAAAACAATATTAAGTATAGAAAGAGAAAAAATATACTCCTTCCGTTCCTTTTTATCTGTCTCTATTCTAACAGAATTATTCCTTTTTATCTGTCTCATTAGAGTTTCAAGAACTTATTTATTATTTTTTTGGTTATTAACCAAACACTAATAGTATTAATAAATATTTAATTTAATATGAGGATAAAGTAGGAAAATAGATGTAAAAATATTGTAATCAAAAAACATTAAGAGGAAGTATTAAGAAGAGAAATTAATAAAAAGATACATTAATTATTTATATTAAAGGATGTGAGAAACCATAAAAGACACAAAAAAAGAAACGGAGGATATATATTTAGAATTTGTTATGATATTTTAAAATTATTTTTAATTTACAAGATTATGTATTTACTATTAGATCAAAATTAAAGGAATATATACTTCTCGACATATAAAATAAAGGACTATTTAATTACCTACTTATATAATTCAATTTTAATGAAACTTGACACTGAAAAAATAAAGGAGACATATAGTTACAATTCAATGAACTGATTGATGAAAATTACAATCTATATAAAGTTATTAACAATGTAAGAATTGAGTAAACGTTGTAAGTTGAACCCCTTATTGTTTGAGGAGTGTTTAATGTATACTTAATTCTTACCGAAACATCCCAACTTAAATAAGAGTAAAACAGAGACTAGGGAAATTTTTTTCAAAATTTAGAACGTTCCAAACGTCCACAAACAGCTTAGGATAGGAGTCGGGGTAAAATGAACAAACTAAGGGCAAGGGAAACAAAAGCCGATCAGAGTAAAGGGAATACCGGGTCCGAATGCCATATGCCGACAAGACCCAGCTTCGGTCGCACAGCCCAGCGGAATACAGCGCTTGAGCGAGCCCTTTACTCGCTGGAGCGAATCCTCATTCGCTGAAGTGAACCCATTCATCACAAGCATCACATGCTTTTTAACATAAAATCCCACACGAAAATCATCACAACAGTCCCCATCTTATGCACCTAGCATTCGCATGTATAATGATAAGCATCTCATGCATTTAAACACAATCACACATGGGGATCAGTATAACAAACTCATGCACTCAGCATCAACATGTATTTTAATATAAACACATGGATATTTATCAACTCTCTCAGTATAATGCCCTCGGCAATCATAATAACACACATGCATTCACTCGGCACCTTCATGTTTATCAATATACATCTCATGGACGGACATCATCATGCACCACAGTTCCTAAACAACACACATCCGGGCTATCACTCAATTGGCATACAACAATCAACACATTTACAAATACAACACAACACAGTGAAGTAATTTCACCCGGAACCCATCCATAAACCATACATTTGAGATGTAAATCAGCCCCCCTACCTGGAATGAAGATTCCAGCAGCTCTTCGAGCTTCCAATCGTTTAGTACCGTACTCTGCTTTGGAGGAACACCGAGCCACTCACTCTCGAACGGCTCTGCCTCCATGACACTTCATGCTCTCCATGCAGCCAGTGGAGAGTTCCAAGCCTCCAAGGTACACGCTGTCCTTACTCAGTCCAGTGGAGGATTCCAAGGCTGTTCCCATACTCGAACAGCCCAGTCCTCACCAACAGTGGAGGACCCCATGCTTCCAAGCACCCATCGTTGCTTAGGCAGAACAGAGGAGGATCTCAGCCTCCAAAACACTCAGCACCATGTTGTTCTCTCTACCACGCTGTTCCCACTTCGTGTTCCCACTTCCCACTCGTGGTTCTACTCAATGTTCAAGTGGAAGAAGAAGAAGAAGAAGGAGATGAATATGAAGAAACAATAAGAAGAAGAAGAGTCTCCAGGGAATTTTCTGGAGAGAACCCAAGAGTGTTTTAGCATATCCCCAAAGTGAAATGGGCAGAGGGTGAGTAGAAAACGTGAAAGTGAAGCCATTATCATAGCTCTGCACTACGCCAACTCTCCCTCTCAATCAACAGCCACATCCTCATTTAATGCTAATCCCATCAGCCATCAATCACAATCAGCGTGGGAATCACGAGGAAGAGAGGGAGAGAGGACCGAAGCTCCCCTTAACACCACCAAGGGCACATGTGTAATTTACCCGACATTATTATTATTATTATTCAATCAACAATTTTAATTCTGTAATTAACCTTAATTGGTAATTAATTCTAAACCAGGATGTTACACTACTCCCCTCTATCAAAGAATTTCATCCTCGAAATTCCAATATGAACTTATCTAAACAAACGGCTCAGAATATTGCTGCCTCAGCTAATTGTATATCGCTGCTTCCCAAGCATTCACCGACCGGTTCACCATTCCAATCGGTATAGCTTCACCTTTCAAGCGGTTTACCGACCGCTCCACCATTCCAGTCGGCAAAATCACTAAAGTCAGGTCCTACCTGCTCACAATCCCCCCTCATAGAATCCAATATATTTGGGGTTAAATTTTTAAAACGTACAAATTACCCCATTCAACTCTGCCAGTTCACCATAACCAAGGGCATTTCAAGTTCTTTGGCCGCTCGGCCCTACACTCTCGACGCCAATCGGTGTACACCCATCGTCATTTCCTCCAATTCATAGGAGTTACTTGGCACAATTAAGTATCCACACAGAGTATAAGCTCAAAGTTGCGTCACATGAGACACATTAGGGATGTCAATTATCTAGTTGGGAAGGTCCAGTCGGTAAGCAACATTACCGATTCCCCCCCAAATACTCACTACAATCCGATTTATCTCAGATTAAACCTAGTATAATAATAGATTTCTAAAATGATATAAAAATAAACATAAAAAATATAAAAGAGGATTAGTCTTACCTTATAATTTTGGCAGAACCTTCTTCCAAAAAAATTATTTCTCTCTCTTACTCCCATCACTATCTCTCTAACACTACTATATTAAGAAAATTTAAACTAAATTGTGATTTCCTTCGCTGAAATCCTTGGGTATTTATAAGAAAATTTTGTACTATGCATTTTATTATTTTAATATAAAAGTACTGTGCAATTTCTGAAATTTTTGTTTCTGGTTACTGTGCAAGTCTAAAATTTTCATACATGCACAGTATTTTGTATAGTAAATATCGGCTGAATTATTAAGCCAAATAGTAACCATTCACTCGGTATATTTTAAATATTCAAAATCAGTCCTTTTTGAAATTTAGCGATATTGTATCAAACCTCACTGATTTTATAATAAGTAATATAAAGTTTAAATTTTAAAAATCTAAAATTTTCTATGAATAAAAATTTATTGGTATGTTTCTAGTTTTTTTACGATTGGTAAAAATTAAGATTTTACTCAAACCAATCATTTTTAGATAGGTCTACTTGAAATGGATTGTAGAAAATTTTTTTATAATTTAAGTTTACTCTCTTTGTAAATATTTTTAATTTTAAGTACTTTATACAAATATAAAATTATTTAAAATTAATTTTTTATTAAAATATTTCCAAAATTTCATAAAATTCTAAAAAAATCATAAATAATTGTATATTAAAAAGTTTTAAAGAAGCATAGTCTAGTTCCTTCAAAATTTTATTTTAAAATTCTAATAAGATTTAAATCATAAATATGTAAAAACATAAATATAAAAACATAAAATAAAAGTTATGAATAAGAAAGATATTAAAAATCCTTAATATAATTTTCTTAATCAGTGAATACTAATTAGGTCATTTTAAAATCCTCATTCAATATATATATATATATATATATATATATATATATATATATATTATTAAAATTATTCAAAAAACAAAATAACTAAGTATAACTACCAAAATTTTATAAAAATACTAATTAGTTAATAATCAACTAACTAATAGTATGTGTTTTCTCATTAAAGAAATATTAATAGCTATATTCTATTTGAGTAGAAAATGGGATGTTATAGTTGAGCTTAACATGACCCCAACTACTTTTGATATCATGATGAGGACTTAGAAGAACAACAACGATGCTTGAGTCAACGAACATACGAGGTAGATTATTGTAAGTATTTATTCATTAGGAAATTTAATGTATAGTTCTTTAAGGTTTACATATGTAATTACACTAATATTTACAAATTCATTTTGCAGGAAGAGTTTGAATGTTGAAAGGCTGAGGCCTCCTCTAGTTCTGTTGAGGTGGAGGGGTAAGAAGGCAGGTGAGGAGTCTACCACCTCTGACAACGCCTTGTTCTTCTAGATTGTTGGATGGTTGAATAAGAAGGGTCAAACATTCGAGTTAGGACAATTGGTTGCAGAATATGGGCCACAACTGACACCACCTAGCATATCATATGCATTGAAGTATGTTCAGATATTTTGCCCCACGGGACTACATCATTAACGAGCTACGAACCAATCTGATTGATAAGACCGAGGAGATCCTCGCAGCCATCATTACTTATCTCACAGATCCCTGCTGATCGTCTATGTCACCAAACCTTTAGACCTCAACAGTAGCCGTAACCACAACAGTCACGCCATAACCACTCCTAGGATAACAACAATTTTTCAACCCTTGCCAGATATCCATGATGACACCACTACTGAGCATTCTCAGTAATTATACTATTTTGTTTATAACTTGAATGATTTATTTGCTCATATATTATACATTAATTTATATATTTATTTATATTTATTTTTGTTCATTAATTATTAATTTAAATGATCATGGTTATTTTACAAAATTTCATTATAATTATGCACACCGTAATAAGAAGTTTAATGATAAATTAATAAACTCCATGAAATTGCAAAAAACACTATAAAAAATTAGTGACAGAATTAGCCACGAATAATTGTTGTCGCATATTAATGACGAACATAAGCTTATCTCTAGATGGAACTAAGAAAGGAGTTTTGTTCTACTGTTGGTGGCAAATTCTGCCATGGAATTATCAATTCCATATTTAGCGACAATAGTACATTGGTTGCTAACCATAACTAATGACTTGTCACCAATGACCCGTTACTTGTACATTGATCGCTAAATCTTAAACCCTAAACCTTAAGCTCTAAACCGTTAGTAGAACTATATGGTAAATACAAAATAAGAAGAGCTTATGGCCAATTTGTTCAAGCTTAAAATTAAGTGATTTTTAAAAAATAATTTATTTAAAGTGATTTTTCTAAGAGGTGATTATTGAAATAAGTTGGTCTGTTTTGTTACGACTATAAAAAGCATTTTTTTTAAAAAATAAGTTGGCCTCTTATTTTAGCTTTTTCAATAACTTATTTAGAAGATATGCTCAAAGTAACTTATTCAAATAAGCTTTTTTTTCAATTTATGATATTTTTAAAAGTTTATTCAAACATTTAAAAAATTATATTAAATGATTTTTTAGTTTTAAAAAAGAACTTTTTCCTTCAAAAAGTTCAAACAAACTCACCCTATACCTTTTGATTGTTATAGCTTATGGTTTATGACTTTTTGGACGGTTTATAATTTATAGCTTTTTAGGTTAGAATGAACTGTTTGCTAAAACTAGTTTATATTGTGTTAAATGACTTTAAAGAATATACAATACTGTAATTATATGATGAGTAAAAGTTATCATTTTTTACAAAGAAAAAATAAAAGTAAAAATAATAACTAAACAATTAATAATGATGATTATAACCTTTAAAAAACCATAGAGTGTTATATATTTTTCTTATTTCATGTCCACTAAAAAGTGTTACTAACTTAATTATCATTTTTACTCTTATAATATAAACTCTATCTCCCTCTTTAAAATTTATAATATAATTTAAGCTAATTTTATATCACAACTCTAAATTTAACGATAAACCATGAACTTGTTTGCTAAAGACTGCCTTCATATGTTTCATTCATTTCCTTTTATAGTCAACATTTTGTCACATTGTGATCTTTAGTTGATGATAGCTAATCATTCAAATTATTTCACATGGGATATTCATAAACCATTAACGAATTAAAGAAGGCAAGGGAAAGAAGACAAATAATCAATGATTGATTGGCTAGCTAACAGTGTATTTTGGATACTTTGATATATTGATTTGGTACTTGCATGTTTAGACACTAGCAAATTAAATCGACAGGATATATTACTTGGTGATGACAATTACCTAATTAAGTTTGTGATATTGAAATTGGGAGACCCTGCATTAATTTATGATAGCGAAATGTTAAGGAATAAAGACATTCACTAACATTTTGGAATCTTTCCTAACACAGGATGCAGAATTGCAAATGATTTTGTAATCCTTTAGATTGTTGTCCATTATTGTTAGCCGACTTAAACTTTTTAATTGATAGAAATTTTCAACTTTATTGATTAAAGGAAAAAGATCTATATGTATATGTTGCAGTTGTACTCTTATGCATGAATCAATATTGGCATTAAGACTAGAACAAAAATCTCACTACTCAATTTTCATTTGAAGAAAACTTGGTATTTTATTAATATACCCGGTTAAAGTTAGACCCTTATAAAAAAAACTTGGTATTATATATATATATATATATATATATATATATATATATATATATATATATATATGGATCATAAATATTAAGATAGTAACAAACCTCACTTCTCACTATTCGTTTGAATAAAACTTGGTATTTTTTTAATATACCCGGTTAAAGTTAGAACTTTATATAATTTGCACAAATTCTCATACAGTTAATAACTAAATATAACTGTTCAATTGTAATTATATAATGTGTGTTAGGTGTGTTGGAAACTAGCCCAAACTTGTGTGTGAAAGCGCGTGTGTTTGGTGTATTGGACATTAGCCCAAACTGTTTCTCTATGTTTGTGTGGGTTATACAACTAATAACTAAATGTAGATTGTGATTTTTATCGATCAATCAAACTGTTCAATCAAACTAGTGAAGAACAAAAACTTAATTACTACGTAAATACAAATTTATAGAATGTAGGCAAGTGAAACACTTACAGTTATCCATCCATCTACTATATCGTTTTGGACAATAATCAACATGGTTTTCATCACGTAATACCCCCGCATTATAGATTCCTTGCTACCTATGAGACTACAGGTACATCAAATAAATAATTCAATAATGTTATTTCAAATTATCAGAAGTTAATAAATAACATTGCTTCTTATTCAATACACTTACTTTTGGGTTTACCTACTGGACCTGTTGATGCTTCCTTGTAGTTGAGTATATCTGGCTACAACCCTATGTAAGAATTGATCCGGTCTGGATACCAGCCCCATAAGTTGTGACGTCAGCATGACTGTTCAGAAAGACAACCGGTATCACAGGGCAGTATTTTCATACCGGTTATCCGTTCTCATACTTTTCCGCTCTCACTTATCCGGATACTTCATCCGTCCTCACTCCCCCGTCACATATAACCGTTTGCCTCAATGTTACAATGAGATAAGGGGGTTACAACTTATCAAGTGTGGATACCTTGCACAGCGGAATGTGTCAATATCACTTACAGAAAGGAGTAGGTACGATCGCAGGCGTGACGTACAGAAAAGGTGATTATCCTCCATCCCCTGTGTCAGAATCGTACACTGATAATTGACCTACCCACTGTCACTCTCTGAATACTGAGTCACTGTGATTGACACTCTATACACGGTATTAGAACCTATGGGCCTACCTGCATCCAACGATTCATTTTCCACGTTCGACTATAAATAGCACATTCCAATACACATGCAAGGGTACATTGTTCTAACTCTCATTCTTGCTATTGCATCGCTTGAGTCTTCATTGAGTTCATATACACTCTTCTAACTTGAGCGTCAGAGAATCTTCGCAGGTGACACCACCTTTCGCCCACTCCAACGCGAAACTCTGGTGTGAAGGATCTCCAGAACAACGAGACCGATTTCTCCCACTGAGAGGCCGGATTACAATACCGGATACCCACTGTACCGGTGTACAAACACTAAAATATATATACTTTTGGGGCTGGTCCCACACCGGATCATAGACCCCGGTTAAGACCAGTTCATTGGCACGCCCAGTGGGACTCGATAGAGTTATTCCCACTTTTCACAGAAGTTTGGTAGTTCAATATGGAAGGAGATGGACGCGATTTTGTTGATGGTCACGTGGAGGATGTGACCCATCAGCAAGCGGGAAGGAGACTCGTTTTTGAATCTCCTATAACCAACACGAGGATGATGGTACCCGTGGCAACCCCTGACCCTCGAGATGAAGTTATAAGGCAGCTCAAGGAGGAGTTGATGGAGCTGAGAAGGGAGAAGAGAGGAGTATAGGACAGAGTGACGTCTCAGGCGGAGGATGCTCATCATGCATCCACGAGAGAAAAATCCATGACCCTCCAATATTCGAAGATCCCTACTTACGAGGAAAGGGAACAGACTCAGGATTCTGGTGATAGAGTCAGTACAAGGAGGAAGGAGCAGGTAGTGGTAACTTCCGGGGCATATAGACTCAGTGTTCCTTTTTCAAGGAGACTCATGAGTGTCGTTATCCCCAAGCACCTGCAAATAACCCAGCCACTTTCAATCAGAAAGTATAATGGGGAGACGGATCCCACTAAACACCTTGATGCTTATGTGTATGAGGCCATGTATCTGGGGGCTGATGAGGATGTCATGTGTAGAATGTTCCCAAGAACACTGACGGAAGAAGCTCTTAGTTGGTTCAAGAGCTTACCCTCAGGATCTATAGATTCCTGGGAAGAGATGGTAGCTGCATTTGAAAGCCATTTTGTTATTTCCAGAGATATTCCAAGGACTTCACATACCTTGGCCCAGATAAGGCAGGGAGAAAATAAAACTCTTAAGGAGTTTTTGAAGAGGTTCTATAAGGAAATTGCGTTGGTGCCTAACCTCACGGAGGCTATACAGCTCCATATAGTGGTTGAAGCCTTGCAACCTGGGTCTGCTTTTGCCTTATCTTTGGCAAAAAGTCCTCCAACAACCTTCGAGGAGTTTCGAAGGAAATCTTCAAAGTATGTTGGCATAGAAATGCACTTGGAAGCTACTACAGCTAGAATGAAGTCACCAGCACCCTCACATCAACCACAGATAGATAAGGAGAGGGTAAGGCCAGAGAAGCATGCCCCGAGGGATAATCTTATGAACACTCAACCTCTGCAGCGAGACAGACGCGTCTTTAATTTTAGTAACTACGCCCCATTGAACTCCAGGCATTCCCAAATCTAAAGGAAGTTGGCTGGCCCACGCTCAGTGTCTATGGGATAAGGAAACCTCCTCCGATGAAAAGACCAGGGAACTCACGTAAATACTATGCCTTTCACGAGCAGGTTGGCCATCACACAGATGAGTGTAAGGCGTTGAAGAATACAGTGGAAACTCTCATTAGAGAGGGAAAACTGAAACAGTATTTGTTCAAGGAGAAGTCCTTGGATGAGCCAGACAGGATGGATAAGAGAGGGAGAGATCCAGATGATGAAGGTGATAACAGTCGCAATCCAGTCAGGAGGTTCACAGCCGCAGAGAAACAGAAGGGAGTGGTAATTGCTGGAGGAGCTCAACAGGATGGTATGCTTCAGCAACAAAGGCAAGGCCGACGTGAGGTGATAGAGATGATAGCGGGAGGATTTGCTAGAGCAGGAGTGTCAATCAGAGCTAGGAAGAATCACAACCAAATGATCCTGTCGGTTTAGGGGAAGCCCAGAGATAACCGTCTTTTCAGGGACGGTGTGGCAGCACCGGTGGTATCATTTACAGACGACGATTTTGGCCCAACGATCCTAGGAGGTGACGATGTAGTGGTTATCATCGCCGTCATAGCCAACAAGGATGTTAAGAGAGTTCTCGTCGATCAGGGAAGTTCTTGCGATGTAATTTTTTATAATTGTTTCAAAAGAATAGGTTTTAATGATGCAGATTTGCAACCATATACGTAAGAGCTCACAATGTTCAATGGAGCGAAGCAACCCACCAAAGGGTATCTTGATACCCTCATTTCTTTTGAAGGTGAGCCTGGAGCGAGAACGGTGAAGTCTAGAATCTTGGTGATTGATGTGGAGTCCCCTTACAATGGGATCATAAGCCGTCCTACGTTGAACGCAATGGAAGCAATCATGTCTACTCCACACCTCCTTATCAAGTTCATAGATAAGGAAAACGGTGTTTTATCCCTCCGCGACGATCAAGAGATGGCCAGGTATTGTTACAACCTGAGCCTCAATATGGTTAAGTTGGAAGCATTCAACAAGGAAAGGAAGCTGAATGATGGAGAAACAGTGGCTGGGTCTGTCAGTTTGATTGATCTGGACCCCAGAGCGGAATTGAAGATTGACCCTCTCAATCCCTCAAAGCCTACACCGGATGGTGGTTTCAGGGACATCGTCTTAGGGGATTCTCTAGATAAGGTTACACACATTAATGAAAAGTTGGAGTTGATCATGGAGCAACGCTTGGTGGCACTCCTTCAGGAGTTTAAAGACCTTTTCGCATGGACCGCTGCAGATATGCCTGGGATAGACCCTGATTTCTGCTGCCATAAGTTGGCTGTCTATCCAGAGACAAGACCAGTTGCCCAGAAGAAGAGGAGATTGGGGCCGGAGAAATAGAAAGCAGCGTGTGAGCAAACAGAGGAATTGTTGAAGGCTGGTTTTATTAGAGAGATCCGTTATTCGTCTTGGCTCTCCAATGTAGTAATGGTGTAGAAGGCCAATGGCAAGTGGAGGATGTGTACAAATTACGTGGATCTCAATCGGTGTTGCCCGAAGGACCCTTATCCACTCCCAAATATTGATCGGATGGTTGATGATTCGTCTGGTTATCAATACCTTAGTTTTATGGATGCTTATTCGGGGTATAATCAAATTTCAATGTGGGAGGAAGATCAAGAAAAGACGGCTTTTATCAATGACCATAGTGTATTTTGCTACACTGTCATGCCGTTTGGACTGAAGAACGCTGGTGCTACTTACCAGCGCATGATCAATAAAGTATTCGAAGGCATGCACACCAAGTTGGTGGAGGTATATATTGATGATATTATAGCTAAGACTCCCGCTGGAGGTGACCACATTGAAGATTTACGCCAAGTGTTCACTCGGTTGCGACAATACAACATGAGGTTGAACCCATTAAAGTGCACCTTTGCAGTCCCAACCGGGAAGTTTTTGGGTTTCATGTTAACCCAACACAGCATCGAGGCCAATCCTGGTAAATGTCAGGCGATATTGGATATGCAAAGCCCAAAAAGTTTGAGGGAGGTGCAGTCATTGAATGGGAAGGTGGCCGTTCTGGCTCGATTCATGCCCAAAATGGCACATAGGTCTCTCCCCCTATACAAGACGTTGAAGAAGCACAAGAAGTTCGAGTGGGGAGAGGAGCAAGAGCAGGCTTTCTAGCAGCTCAAGGCCGTGCTCTCAAGTCCACCAATATTCGTAAAGCCAGACCTTGGTGAAACTCTCATCTTGTACTTAGCAATTTCTGATGAAGCCTTGGGCGTAACTTTGGTCAAGGAGACTCCATAAAGACAGAGGCCAGTCTACTTCACTAGCAAGACATTCCAGGTAGCAGAGGGCAGATACCAGAAGATAGAAAAGGACGCTCTTGCAGTTATGTGGGGCTTCACGACGATTGAGACCATATTTCCATGCACATCCAGTTTTGGTAAGAATGGATCTGTCACTCCGTTCCGTGCTTAGTAAACCGGACCTCGCTGGAAGGATGATCAAGTGGTCTATCGAACCTTTTGAGTTCGAAATTTCTTATGAGCCACGAGGAGCCATTAAAAGCCCAAGTCCTAGCGAATTTCATTGTGGAGATGACAGGGTCGGATCCAGCTACACCTCGAGCACATTGGACCGTTTATGTTGATGGGTCATCGAACAATAAAGGTTGTGGAGCTGGTCTTGTTGTAGAGAGCGATGACGGTGTACATTTGGAGATTTCCCTCCGATTCAATTTCAAAACTTCCAACAATCAGGCTGAATATGAGGCATGCTTGGCTGGCCTCCGTGCGGTAATAGATATCGGTGCAACGGAAGTAACATTGTGCAGCGACTCACAGCTAGTGATTTCGTAAATTCAAGGAGAATATCAAGTCCGCGAGCCCCAACTTCAGTTGTATTTGAATTGTGTAAACGAGTTGAAGGGGAGATTCGACGTGCTGGAGTTTAAGCATGTGCCAAGAGAAGAGAATACCAAAACGGACATCTTATCAAGACTTTCAAGTATAAAACAGCCTGGTAGCACAACAACGGTGGTTCAGAGCACGCTGACATCACCTAGTATTCCTTTGTTCCCTTCTCTTAACGCTATAATGGTTAATTACCCCTACGAGAATTCCTAGGTTATCCCTTATATCCGTTATCTGGCTGACGAACAACTTCCCACTGATGAGAATGAGAGAAGAAAAGTGAAAAGGGAATTACCATATTTCACTATAGTTGATGGTGTTTTGTACAGAAGAGGATTCTCAGTGCCTTATCTCATCTGTTTAAGAGAGAGTGAAATACAAGGAGTAATGGAGGAGGTACACGAGGGGCAGTGTGGGCACCATGCCGGAGGAAGAAGCTTAATGAGAAAAATCCTCAGGGCTGGATATTGGTGGCCCACAATGAAGAAGGACTCAATTGATTTTGTGAAGAAGTGTGACGCTTGCCTGAGGTTTTTTAATCTTCATCACACACCGGTCCAAGAACTCTCTTCATCCACTGTGCCGTGGCCTTTCTATCAATTGGGCCTCGATATTTTGGGTCCATTCCTCATTGCTCCAGGAGGCATTAAATATCTGATCGTGGGAGTTGATTACTTTACCAAGTGGATTGAGGCACAAGCGGTAGTGCATATCACGTCAACGCAGACGTGACGTTTTGTATATGAAAATATCATAGCTCGATTTGGCGTTCCAGGGCGTATTGTAACTGACAACGGCACCTAGTTCACAGATTTACTTGAAGGACTGGGGATAGTCCAAATCTTTTCATCTGTTGAGCATCCCCAGACAAACGGCCAAGCGGAAGTAGCTAATAGAGAGGTGCTAAAGGGGTTGAAGAAGCGCCTTGGTGAAGCCAAGGGAGGATGGACTGATCAGTTATGCCATGTCCTGTGGGCGTACCGGACTACGCCACACTCTTCCACTAATGAATCCCCATATTGGTTGACTTACGGGGTTGAAGCGATGATTTCGGTAGAGCTTCAGACCAGATCGGCTCGAGTGGAATACTTTTCAGCTGGGGACAATGACGCCAATTTGGCATCAGAGCTAGACACCCTCCATGAGTTGAGGGAAGAAGCTTTTGTTAGAGACTAGGCGATAAAGGCGAAGGCAGCCCTCCGGTACAATAAGCGTGTGCAATACAGAGCTTTTAATAGGGAGATCTTGTTTTGCGCAAGGCGAGTGTGGGAAATAAGTTCGCTCATCAAGGGAAATTGGCGCCAACGTGGGAAGGCCTTTACAGAGTCTCCAAGGTAACTGGAAAGGGGTCATACCGGCTTGAGGAGCTTGATGGAACACCAATCCGCAATAAGTGGAACACCCAGAATTTACGTATTTATTACAGCTAGTTGGTAAGACGGCATGTACTTTTTTTCCTCACTTGAGTTTTTTCCCATTGGGTTTTCTCGAGAAGGTTTTAATGAGGCATGACCCCAACTACGCTCCCTTTGTAATATACATTCAATTTAATGAGAATACAGTTCCTATCACTCTCACCTTTTCCTTTCTATGTTGTGATTCGTAGCCATAGGCCATTGCGCATAAGGACCCCCACGACGGATGATCTCAATCACATATTCTATGAATTGATGATGCGGCTCCTCAAGGGGTGAAATGGTTAGTAGGATTAAACCGAAAACCATTTGAAGGCCCAGATTGTAAGATTAAACCGAACTCTGGGTACGGTTAGTAAGATTAAACTGAACGCCATTGAAGACATGGGTTGTAGGATCAAACCGAACCCCATTCGAAGGCTCGGATTGTAGGATTAAACCAAATTCCGAGTATGGGTTATAGGATCAAACCGAACCCCATCTGAAGGCCCAGATTGTAAGATTAAACCAAACTCTAGGTACGGTTAGTAGGATTAAACCGAACGCCATTGAAGACATGGGTTGTAGGATCAAACCGAACCCCATTCGAAGGCTCGGATTATAGGATTAAACCAAATTCCGAGTATGGGTTATAGGATCAAACCGAACCCCATCTGAAGGCCCAGATTGTAGGATTAAACCAAACTCTAGGTACGGTTAGTAGGATTAAACCGAACGCCATTGAAGACATGGGTTGTAGGATCAAACCGAACCCCATTCGAAGGCTCGGATTGTAGGATTAAACCGAACTCCGAGTACGGTTAGTAGGATTAAATCAAACGCCATTGAAGACATGGGTTGTAGGATCAAACCAAACCCCATTCAAATTCTCGGATTGTAGGATTAAACCGAACTCCGAGTACGGTTAGTAGGTTTGGCCGAACGTTGTGGAAGAATCAATCGTCATCCTCATTATTGAATTCGCTCAGAAGTACTTTCCCCGAGAGTTCTTCACTCAGAAATATCTCACTTCGAGGTCACTTCGAGTTCTACCCGAAACGTATTCGTTTAAGGTCAAAGCTTTTTTTTGTCAGAAGAACTCCCCTTGGAAATGACCCACTCAGAAATGCTTCGCTCGGTGCCATACCACGCAGGGATCAAAAATGTCTCACTCGGGGTCATCCCACTTAGAAAGTGTTACACTCGGAGACATTCCACTCGGGGACATTCCACTCGAAGACATTGCACTCAGAGACATTCCCACCCGAGTGAAGACTCGGATTATAGGGCAACCGCTTATTCAGCTTATTATTGGCCATTACTATTGACCGCATGACTTTGCAAGCAATCTAACAAGCACGCCCATTATCAAAGCGGACTAAATCCCTAATCCCTAAAGAGTTAAAGGCAGCATAAAATCTCACTCAGAAATCTTCCACCCGGAAGGGTCACTTGGTATTTTTTAAGACAAGCCCGGGCACGAGCCCTCGGCACCAAAGAAATAGAAGACTCGGATAACACACACATATCTTCACCAAATAGCACGAGGAGGCTCCAGGTAATGGAACTCCCCAGGTGACAAGGCCAGAGCCTACTTCACTTGGAATCGCTCACTCGGAGTCAAACGCCTACTTGGAGTCATTCACTCAGAACCGTTCACTCAATAACGCTTGGGGACAATATTCAACAGTTAACAAGTACTTCTAAGGTAAAAGCATAGCATGTATGTCTAAGTTATTTGATAACCATATACTTGTCACAAATGATAAAAGCAAGGTGGAGGAAGATTTTATTTACTTGAAGAAAAGTTGTATATATGTGAGCTTATGGAAACTAGAGCTGATCCCAGTACACAGCTACAAAATAAAGGTGCAAAAACTAAGGAGCAGGTGTTTGATTATCCGATGTGGGCATATCCGTCCCTCCCTCCTTGGCTCCTTCAACTCCGGTCCCCTAGCCAGATTAGACATTATCTTGAATAATATTTTTAGGGCCAGGAGTAACCAGTGGTGGTTCCATACTTTGGCCCTCCGGAAGGGGCAGTTCATAAAGTGCCTCCGGAGGATCCACGTGCGAGCCGTCACTCTTCACCATAACAAGTTTCCCTCCGTGGAACTCGTAGAACGGATCCAGCCCATACAAGTTAAGTTTCACATCAGGATTACAATAAAAGACCTGACGAAGAGCTAGGCCAAAGGACTCGAAGGCCACCTTCTTGCATATTTCCAAAGCTTTGGCAGCCTTAGCCTTGGAGGCAGTTAGCTTTTTCTGAAGTTTAGTGACCTCTTCCTCCAACGGCCCAGTGGCCGCATTCCCCTTCTTCAACTCTTCAATTTGAGCCTGCAACTCCTTCCTGAGGGTCTCCCATTCTCCCAAGCTTCTGTTGTGACCGGCCTCCGCTGTTGAGAGATCTTTACTCAGTTTAGGGGTTTTCTTCTTCTCGAGTTGGAGTTCTTCCTCCAGGAGGGGAATGGACTTGTTTTGTTGCTGAAGTTTAGACACCTGCCGCTCCAATGATTTGTTGGTAAAGTGGAGCTGGCTTATTTCTCTAGTCTTCTTCTCCAGCAGCTCCTTAGCATTTTTCAGCTCCGATTCAACCCCCCTGGCAGTTTCAGCTTGCTTGGCCACCCAAGCCTCCTTCACAGCGATGTCGGCCTCAAGTTTTTCAACTTGCTCCATATAATCTACCTTGTCGCTGAGGGAGTCTAGTAAACTGAAAAGTTTGTCTAGTTGCCAACGGCCGGCCTTGCATGCGCCTCGAACTTCTGCAGCCTCGAGAGAAGGGCGGAGGAAGTACCTTGCCTTAGGAAGTGTGGGAGGCATGGACCCCTGGAACCAAAGGTAGGGAGAGAGGAAATATTCCTTCAGAGGAGAGCTAGTAGGGGGAGGTAAACTCTCCGACCCTGTCTCTGAGCCAGTATGTGAAGGAGGGGCAGAGGAAGAGAGAACGGGTTTCTTCCCTTTGTCTTTCTTCATGCCAGACTCTTCTAGAGTTTTCTGGCGTTTCCTTGGAGAGTCACCAACAGAAGACTTCTCCTTGTCTGCGGCTTTGATCAGGATTCTCTTTTTCTTCTTCTTTTTCTCAGGCATAGGCTCCTCTTGATCCTCCCCTTCAACCTGAGGTTGCTCTTCATGCTCCTTCTCTTCAAGGAGAGGGACGTCGTCCCCCATAGCGGATGTAAGGGGGATAGTGGGAGCTGCAGCCTTGAAGGAGTTCCTCTTGGCCTAGATCTCATTTTCCTCAGAGGAGGAATCGCCATCTGCCAGCATGGATTTTAAAGACAGTATCTCGGGGGAAACCTTATTGATTTGCTCTGTAAGACAAAGAAAATTGAGTTAAAATATTGAAGGAAAAGCAGTAAGCACAGAATGAATACGCAGCACAACACAGTTAAAGAATGGTTATTATGGAGGTAGGTATCTCAGACTTCGGTACTCCCCAGGAGAAGCCTGCAAGAGAACCCTTTGAGGGCCTTTGAGGCCGACTGCATGGCACTCAACACCTCCACAGAGTGAGGGGAAAGTTCGCCCTCTTCAGTATGGTAAGCACGGCTCAGCAACAGGAAATGCTCATGCATCCAGCTGGTGGGGAATTTTATGAATCCCTCCTTGTTGAGCCAAAAGACCGGCTTGTTTGCTTGCACTCGATTCCGTGTATAGTAATGCTTGAAAGAACGCCCATCGATCTTCACGGATTCGGTGTAGGATTTGAAGTTTACTATCCTTGAGTCACAACGGAGCGTTATGAACCCAAGGCCGCCCTTCTTGTTGGCACGGCGGACCACTTGGCAGTAGTAGAAAAGTTTCACCACAGTGGCTGTGAATTTAAAATGCTCCCCAAGGATTTTGAGAGCACGTACCAGGCCCCAGCCATTGGGGTGCAGTTGTGTAGGGGCACAGTCGAGGGAGCGGAGAACGGCCATTTGAAATTTTGTCATAGGAAAACGGACCCCTAAGTTCTAGAAGATGAAGTCGTACATGTAAACTAACCTCTCATCTGGGACTCGGTGGCAGACTCGCTCCATAGGCCGGGGTGCAAGGATGAGAAAACGACCCTTGTACTTCTCTTGGGAGTAGACTCTGCATTGAAGCTTAACAGGATTTCCGTCCTCTCTTACGTGATGCGAAGGAATGTCCAAGAATTCTTCTTCGACCCAGCAATATAGTTTCTCCTTATTCAACCTTTCCCAGTTCAGCTAGTGTGACACAACGTTGACACACCCTTCTACAGTCCTCAGGATCAATGTCTTGCCAGACCCAGGAATCTCCATCACGCTTGATGCATGTTGAAACACCTCTGTACTGTGATAAAAGGCAACGTCGTCAAAGAGGTAGCCTTCAGCATCTGACCCGCTGTCAGAGCGGCTGGTAGCCCTCGAGTCAAAGGAACCCTCAGTGTGGTGCCTAACCACTAGCGCTCGCGAGGAAGAAGTTTCAACCCTCTCCGAGCGACGAGGCCCAGCCACAGGAAGATTCACAAGAATCCTCCCACCATGGTGGCTAGAGGGGACACGTGAACTCAAATTCCCTCTGTTTGAGGTACCAGCGCTACTTGGCCTAGGGCGCATGGTTGAAGTTGAAGAAACCGAAAATAATATGAAGGTAAGAGATAAGGAGGTTACCTAAAGAAGGGATAATGGAAGGAAGAACTTCGTGAAAGGAAAGAACAGCAACAGAGTCTTCAAAATTTCAGTAGAAGTTCACTAAGCTTTAAGGCAAAAGTAAGTTCCAAAACTTGCTAAGTTACCCTTTTATAGGTAACGAAGGGGCACAGTGATCAGCCAAAAGTCATGTCGTGTGCCCCAAAATGTAACTTTTTGGATTTGAACGACTCCGTCGTTTCATGATCCAAGGCGTGAAATGGTGACGCTTCATGAAAAGTTTCAACCAAAACAGGCCTACGGAAGCCAAAGTCCAAGCCCAATAAGCCCAACCGACGGTTATTTTTGGGGCAATGAGGGCTTATGTTTTAAAAGGGCATTAATTGTCCAATCATTTCAGACGTATTAAATGCGCCCCAACAACTATTCGAATACCAAGAGCCACGACTTCCAAAAAAACTCTTGGGATTACCCTCGCTATAAATCTTTGTCCGAATCCATTGTAAGGGCATCAAGAGGGCAAATATGTAATCTGTAGAACAGATACACTGGCAGAACACTGGATCACAGTTGACAAGAGCTCTAACTAAGCATCCTCAGAATACCTGACCAGCATCCAGACTTCTTGAAGATAGTGTAGCTCGTATGAGCAACTTAACAGTCCCTCATACAAGCTAGGGACAAATGATCCAGTCTGGATACCGGCCCCATAAGTTGTGACGTTAGCATGACTGTTCAGAAGGACAACCGGTATCGCAGGGCAGTATTTTCACACCAGTTATCCGTTCTTATACTTTTCTGCTCTCACTTATCCGGATACTTCATCTGTCCTCACTCCCCCGTCACATATAATTGTTTGCCTCAGTGTTACAATGAGATAAGGGGGGTTATAACTTATCAAGTGTGGATACCCTGCACAGCGGAATGTGTCACTATCACTTGCAGAAAGGAGTAGGTACGATCACAGGCGTGACATACGGAAAAGGTGATTATCCTCTATCCCCTGTGTCAGAATCGTACACTGATAATTGACCTACCCACTGTCACTCTCTGAATACTGAGTCACTGTGATTGACACTCTATACACGGTATCAGAACCTATGGGCCCACCTGTATCCAACGATTCATTTTCCACGTCCGACTATAAATAGCATATTCCAGTACATATGCAAGGGTACGTTGTTCTAACTCTCATCTTGCTATTGCATCGCTTGAGTCTTCATTGAGTTCATATACACTCTTTTAACTTGAGCATCGGAGAATCTTCGCAGGTGACACCACCTTTCGCCCACTCTAACGCGAAACTCTGGTGTGAAGGATCTCCATGACAACGAGACCGGTTTCTCCCACTGAGAGGCCGGATTACAATACCGGATACCCACTGTACCGGTGTACAAACACTAAAATATATATACTTTTATGGCTGGTCCCACACCGGATCGTAGACCCTGGTTAAGACCAGTTCAAGAATAAAATACACGAAAGTTAGAATCTTAGAAGAGCATAACAATGTAATTGAATATGTAAAGTTATTTAATTTTTTAAATGAACTTACGCCTCTACTATTTGTTTGAAGTTCACAAGAGCAGTCCCATGCATCGAATCAAAGCATGCAACAATGAAATCCTTGGGACAAATAACCATGAGTTGCTAATGAGAGCTGCAATAAACCCTAATAAGTGACAATGCAAGAGGATTAAACTAATAGACAATCATTATACAAGAGACTCTTACTTTATTTGATATGGGGCTAAGTATATACTCTTCCTTAACTTATGCATCCAATTTTGGATGTATGCCTGAGTCTTCTCTTTGGTGTTCCGGCTTTTTTTTTTATGAATGAGGGCTCTAAGAACCCATAAGTGCCCTGGAAACCCATCTTTATACAAAGTTTATGTAGAAACCTAAAAAGATTTACACAAAGTTAGTAACAAATAACATGTTAAATGAAATAATTAAATATAGAATAATATATTTACAACTCCCAAAATTGAATGACAGAGATGTTCAACATCGTCTACCCATCATGATCTCGCATAAGTCACTCCGTGAAATGTAAAGTGGTAGTGGACTTAGGCCGCCGAACACATCTGCCTGCCATGGGACCTAGACAACGTCTTTGCCCAGCTTAACCCATTTGCATATAAACACAAGAACTATGAAAGAACCGTAATCGACTTCCCATATGTCTTCAATCACACCAAAATAACATCACTCAACCATGATAGTTATTATTTGAAGTTGAAAATGCATTAACTGAGCCATAATCATAACTTCATTATTCTGCAGTGTACTCTTGTCATCTTGTGCCCTTGTATAGAACAAATAATTATTTATGTTATATCCACAATAGGTAAAGACATCAAAAGCGGATGTATCTTTAACAACGGTTATTTTGAACCACTACATGAACGTCTTGTTGTATTCATCCAACACCCACTTTTCAACAATTCTAGGGTTGTTTCTTTTGACTATCTCTTTATGAGTGGTTAAATATGAGAGTACCTCATCCGTGTTGTTCAAAATATACAAGTGTGCTTGAAGAACTTCATTGCATGACATGCTCTTCATTTGTTTTACCAATCGTACCTTTCCCATTAAATCGCCCATCATGACGAGTCTTCGGAATGCCAATGCTTTCAGCCTGTGACATATAATCAGTGCAAAACTCAATTGCTTCCTCTACAATGTACCTTTCAACAATCGATGCTTCAGGGCGGCGTTGACTCTTTATATACCCTTTCAGTATTTTCATGTATCGCTCAATATGATACATCCACCTCAAGAACACTGGATCATACAATCGGACTTCCCTAACTAAATGAATGATTATAAAATTATAAAATTTATTTAAAAATTAATACAATTATATATTATTATTTTTATTTTATAAGTTTTTATATATTTAATGTGTATGTATATATATTAATGGTATACATATAAAGTGAAAGTTATATATATTAACGTTATAAGATATGTAATTATAGATATTAAAATAAATATATATTAATGTTATATATATATATATATATAAAGTGAAAATTATATATAAACGTGATATATAACGTTATATATATTTATATTAATGTTATATATATATAAAGTGAAAGTTATATATATATTAACATTATAAGATATGTAATTATAGATATTAAAATAAATATAATTTAATATATTAAAACTAACAATTTATTTTTATTAGCATATTTTTAGTGTTTGAATTAAACTAATAATGTTTGAATTAAACTATAATGAATTCTTATTGTTGTTTTTAACATGTAATTGTTTATAATTTAATATTTCAAAATATTCCATATTTTAAAACACCAAGTTTGATCTAAATCTAAATTTCAAACCAATTTTAGTCAAATCCTATTTAAAAACTAGATTTGTAGTCAACAAAAATGAAAAGAAAGGAAAAACTTCAACTTTGAGCACAAAGGCGTTGAGAGATGGAGATAATGCTCAAGTGCATGAAATGGTGAAGACTCTTATGCTTCTGCACGCAATCTATGAGTATTGCCTCCATGGATACTCACTCGTAACATTCAAGAGCGAAAAAGAAGAAAAAGGAATAGAACTGGAACATCACCGCGCACACATACATTTTTGCTCACCGTGCACACATATATTTTTCCTCATGGTTTACTTACTCGTAACATTCAAGACAATTAGAATATTTTACTTAGTTGTCATCTATGATGTTGAATAAATAACTCAATATACATGAAGAAGGCAAGGCAATATTGAAGCCAAACTATGCATAGACCTTGCACCAGAGAGCATATGTGAAGTGGCGTGTGATAAATATACTAGAACATGTTTCCTCCACTTTGTTAATTGCATAGCAGGCAAACGCTATAATGTTAATTTTGGATACTTTTTCTTCTAACCATAACATCTTTTATTGGTAACTTCCTAGGTTCATTTTCCAAGCTAGAACAAAGACCTTTGTAGGAATGTAATCCAACTAAATGTTTCTTTAAGACCGTCTAGTTCAGTATTCTCATGTTACATATCAATAATCTATATGCAAATATAATGGTGTACTTCCATTTTATGTCTCCATTGCATAGACATACATTTCCTATATGCATGTACTTCTGTTATTATTGGTATACCCTAGTCGCGTCATTACAATGAATGTTTAACAACTAAACAGATAACAACATACAAAATAAATGTGTGGGTACATGTAATCAATCAAAGCCTGAGACAATAATGTTTAATCAGAAACAATAGTGCATGTGACGGGAACTGGAGAGACAAACCTGAGAACAAAGAGACAGATAACCACTGAGAACAGAACGTGATAGAGAAGAACAGATAAAAGGTTGAGAAGGAAGAAGACCAATACCTCAATGGTAAACAGAAGATAGAATTTAAGAACAGGAGGCACAACCACAAAAACACAAGGGTAAAAAGCTTACAGAGACATAGAGTTTGAATGATGAGGCGCAACTTTATGAAAAACTGAAATGAAATAGGGTAAAGTTATAAAGATATAAGCATGGTTACTTACAAAATCGTGTTTATATTAGACATATAAACACGGTTAGGATGGTAAAGTGTTTAAATATTTATCAAAATAAATAAATACAAAAATCGTAAACCATATAAACACGGTTATATAGGCAACCGTGTTTAAATATTTACCAAAATAAATAAATACAAAAACTATAAACCATATAAACATGGTTGCATACATAACTGTATTTAAATATTTACTAAAATAAATAAACCCTAAACAATATAAACACGATTGCCCATATAACCATGTTTATATCATAATTTAACCTCAGTTACCATATAATTGTGTTTACAATGTTTTCCTTAAAATTTCAAGAATGCCACCACACGTATACTAACTCTGTTACCTTTTAACCGTGCTTATATCCTGTGCTTATATCTACATTTTTCACTAATGTAGTGTTAAGACTAACACAATTTGGTTGTTGTAGACTAGCCCAAGCCAATGTGTATGTATGGTTCTAGGGAATCCCCAATGGCCAAGAAGCGAAAATACAAGGATTCCTAAAGGTCCTTCTAAAATCCATGTTTCAAAGTAACCAAATCAAGATAAAGTTTAAGAACCTTTTAAACTTACCTTTGTAGCGCATAACCTTTCGTAACGAGTCAAAGTAGACTAATCTTTATATAAGCCCGAGAGATAGAGAGAGAGAGAGTGTGTGTGTGTGTGTTGGAGACTAGCCCAAGCTCTCTTTATGTGTTGGTGTGTGTGTGTTCAAGACTAGCTCAAGCCTCTGTGTATGTGTGGAGCTCCACACAACTTGATGTGTTAAAGATTGACCCAAGCCAATATGTGTGTTGTTAGGGACTCCCCAAGGGTCAGAAAATGGAAGTATAAGGATTCTTGAAGGTTCTTGCAAAATCCATGTTTCAAAGCAACCAAATCAAGATATAGTTTAAGAACTTTTTAAACTTACCCTTTGTAGCATAAAACCTTTCATAATAAGTCAAAATAGACTTATCATTGTAAAAGCCCACATGAGCACTCCCACCAGATTCTGTAAGTATGAATGCTTGTTTAATAGAGCGTAGCCTCCACAACAATTTACAAAATTTTGTGTACCACAAGAGTGCAGCCTTTGAGCATCTCATGCTCTATATTTATAAGCTCAAGTTTTACCTAATGAACACTCTTTAGTGGTTGGGCTCTCTACTCATTTAATGAGTTATGCCCAATGTTTTAATTTTAGTTTGACTAAAATAAAAACTATTCTCTAGTTAGCTTACTCTTTGTGTGTGACCCTATAAGAAATTATATTTGGTTTATATTAAATATAAACATTTTATATTTAATATAATATAATGAATGACATCTAGCAATACGTCATTATCCAAATATAGATATCAAATTGATATAACCAATAAGTGATAACCATTTTATATGTTTGTTCTTTTTATCACGATATCTAATTAGACCAAAGGTATAATGGTCATTATCCTTGTACGACTCAATTTGTTTTACTTGATACTAGAGCAGACTTGAATAAATATCTAATATTTACTATTCTTAGCATGACCATGCATTTCCTTATTTTCACGCCATTAATGGTCTATAGTTATCATTCTCGTTACATAGGAGAGACAAATCCCAACTACATCACTCATGTCCCTCTGCATGATCTATTCACTACCTAATTATGACCTTTATAATCACCTTGTTATAGATGACTTTAATTGTATTAAAATAACAAACTCCTCATGTAGGAATTGTAGTGACTTCAAGTTAAAAGACCACATATACCATTATCATATTGAAAACTCACTTGTATTATACAAAATTTACCTTTTCATATGCATAAACCAATGTCTATACATTATTAGTGTTCATGGAGTCTATTCAAATTCCATGGTCTCACACTATGTCTTAGATTCTAAACTTGTAATGTCCTTTTCATAAGAAAGATGCTTATTTGGCAATATATCTCCTTTCTGATTCACAAGATTTCTATATCTTCTAGGTTTGGTGACATATCCTATCTAATCTATGTAACCCTTGTACTACCAGAGTTGATGAGGTCATAACACTTTATGATTCCTTCTCTAGTTCCATCATTGTATTTTGAGTTCCTTGTGGTATTCGACTTTCTTCAATTTATACTATTCTTTCACTGGTTCTTTTGGAGATGCATTCTCATCCAAGAATACAAAACTTTGAGCAACAAACATTTTTGTTCTCAGATGGATAGTAGAAATGTTAACCCCTAGTTTCCATTTGGTATCCCATTAAAACACATGTATCTGACTGGGACTAACCTTCATGGAAGCTTTATAATTCCAAATCTCCATCAAATACACACTAGGTCTTTTCCTAATCCATATTATATATCGTTTCTTTAATAAAGCCTTATATGGAACAAAGTTAAGTATGAAAATTTTTATCAATGAACTTTGAAATTGAAGAAGCTAGATGTTTGGTAGACCAATCAAGAATTGAACCATGCCAAAAAATTTTGACTTCTCCTCTTGAAGATGATATTTTGGCATTCCATGAGGAGTGATTTAAGTAGTCTCTTATTTTCTTAAATAGTCATCAAAATTTTGGCTCAAATATTCATTATCTTGATCTTAAAGAAAACTTTAATTTTATTGCCAATTTGGTTTTCTACTTCATTATGAATTCTTTTAACTTTTCAAAGGATTTCTAACTTTTGTATGTGTGCAAATGTGGAGACTTGCAAACTTTGGTGTGTTGGAGGATAGCTCGTGTGTGTGTACCAACGTAGAGACTAGTATAGTTTGATATATTGAAGACTACCCCAAGCCAATGTGTATGTGCCTTAGCAATGTATGAGTATATGTATATCCAAGCCTGTGTGTGTTAAAGACTAGCCTAAGCTAGTGCGGAGACTTACATAATTTGGTGTGTTGGAGACTAGCCCAAGCCAATGTGTATGTGGGTGTGTGTGCTAGTGTTGAGACTTACATAGTTGGAGACTATCCCAAGTCAGTATATGAAAGTGTATGTGTGCACGTGCATACACCCTTAATTTGGCTTCTTGACACCTAGGCATCTGAAACCACCTCTCTTCTCTTCCTAATGCGCTTGGTGACAATCTCAGTTTGGCATCTTGACACTCGGGTCTCCATGCACTACCATGTGGATTTAGTTAGAGTTCACATGAAGTTTGTTAGGTTGTTATAACTAGATGATTTTTCCTGCACTTTCTTAGTTTCTTATAAACGTATTAAAATCATCCTTTTATGAGTGCTTAAAATATGCTAGGATAGAGTTCGACATTGATGTTTGTGGCAAGGAAAAACGTGGTTATTTTCTTGGTGGAAGGTGAAAATTATGATGTAAAGTTAGATTATATTCAACCACAGGCAAAGAGGAGTAGGAGAGGTCTAATGTCTTGTAACTCTTAGTATAGAGGAAAGCCATAAGCAGAGTTGCCGCCTTGGCCAATGAAACCTCGTCTTGGTCATATTTGTTCTTGGAAGGTCATTTCTTCGGGAAGGTTAAAGAATAATGAAATACTAATACAAATTAGTTCATAGTTCAAGATAATAATTGGTACCTATTTATTAGCTTGAGGGGGGTAAGTTAGAGACTAGCCTGGGTTAGTGTAGGATTGTGTTTAAGCAATTAAAAGTGGTAATATTTTACTCCCTCCGAACCTTTTTATAAGGTATAATTTTGAAATTTTTGGCGTTTCTTTTTACAAGACATAGTTATAATTTCTATAAAGTATTTATTTATTTATTTTGGCGAAGTCTATGAAGCATTTATTAATGTTTCCTTATTCCCTTATTAATATAAGAAGTAAAATATTATTCAATGATGTAACCACATAAACCAACTAACCATAAGAACAGAGATGTTAATATCTTCACATTATCAAACTATTAATTAAGTTCATAAGGGTGAACTTTTGATTAATTTTACTTATAGAAAGGATCGACGGAGTATTATACTACGAGAAAATAATAAATTACCATGAAAGTATGGTGTGAGATCCTCCTAGGCCACTGATGGTGTGGAACTTAATGGCTTTAGCGTGGGGCTAGTCCCACGCCATTTTAGAGATTTCAAAACAAGCACACTTCCTAGTTTGGGCATGGAACCTGGCTCCCATGCCATTTTTTAAATTTTGAATAGGGTATAGGACTTCTATCCCATGCTATATATGAAGCCTATAAGATTTATTCATTTAAACATGTGAAGGGCCAGGATTTTAAAATCCTAGCTATTAGGATGGGGGGTGTGGGATATGTCTCATGTCACACTAATTAATAAAAATACAAGGGAATTTTTATAAAAAAAATTCACATTCGTTTTAGGTTGGCCCAACATGACCCTACGGGTATTTAATAACATATCCTAGACTTGTGAGTTCCAAAATTGCTTAAAGAAAGTTTTTCAGCATGCTATGCAATCTCAGTAATTTGCGTCAAATCAGAGCTACGTAACTCCAATCGAGATGAATCTAATTGGTACACCTTCGCAACTTAAATAGCTACAATTGTTATAAGAGGTTGAGGGCCAATTATGGTCTTAATATGGCCTAATTCATAAAATTGTAGAACTAACCTAGTTGAAATTCTTACATCTTATAGTATTTTGGGCATAACTCGGGCTACCGACCTCCGATTGACGCGATTCAAGCAATAAAACGACCGCGATGGAATTATCTACAACTTTTATGAGGAAGAAAAAAATTGAATCGAATCTCGCTTGAGCAAAAATTAGCTTGCTTAAGTAGGATCTCGATTTCACTTGAGCGAGAATTTCCTCGCTTGAGTAAAAGTTCAACAGAATTAACACCCGTAAGGCTCTCTCAAGCAAAAATTTGGCAGAAACCAATCATTTGACACTCGCTTGAGTGAGATTATCCTCGCTTGAGCGATATTTCTCCAGAAAATACCCCCCAAATCACTCATAGGCTCGCTCAAGCGAGAATTGGCTCACTTCAGCGAAAATATTAGCACTTAAACCTTCAAACCAACTTCTTCACATGATATTTCACTTGTTTGGCATCTAAATGCCACCAAATTTTAACCCAAACTATTTCTTACCATTTATGATCTATGGAAATAAGCCTCACCTCAAAATTCTCAACAATGAGTGAGTTATGCGTGAAAACATGTTTTGGCTAACTTAGGCCTTTAACATGCAACATGACCCCTCAAATCCTAATGGAATTGGATTATTCCATTTCTCATAAGTCCAAAACATCAAATATAACTTATTGGACCTATCCAGAGGTTCCACAACCTCCCGTATCTTATTTTGTCCTATTTAATTCCTAACAACGCATGATTTCACTAAAATGACATTACATTCACCCTTCTCAATGGCACTAACCCAATTCCATCAACTCAATCTTTAAAATACAATGTAATATGTACAATTCCTTACCCATCATGTTCATTCAATCATAATATGTAATATACATAGTTCCTGGGCATAACATTCATCAATATCATCATATTGGAACCATACATGGTTAACCAATCCTAAACATCATTGCATATTATCATTATCATCACAGTTTAATTGATCATCAAAATCCAAGCTATATATACGTACACCCTATACCATTATACAAAATATAGGAGTATCTAAAACGAGCCGACCAAGGCTTAGACACAAAAGTTATACATGGGTCATATATATATACACACACAAATGAATCCATCCTAGGATTCGACCATCATAAGCTTCACAAGCTATCAATAATCATCCTCGTGATCTAGATTCACTACAAAATAAATGGGTGCAGAGGTGCGTATATATATATATATATATTAAATGATAAATATAGAATCAAATTCAATATTCCTATATAGTCAATCTGATTCATTACATCACTATTGCCATTTAATTCAATACCATAAACATATTCATATTATCATATCATATCATACAATTACAATCATCCTTAATAGTTATCCCACAGTATCTAATGATTATAATGGCTACCTCATAGCTTTCAGTATCCATCAATGGTTATCCCATGGCTCATTGATGTCACAGTGGCTGCCTCACAGCTATGTAATGCATGCGGATCGATTTTAATGATATGATATCAAATACAATAATATATCTTAGGTCTTATCTGATCTGGCCATTTTACAAGTACCAAATCATTTGCCCATTAATGCAACACAGTCTCTCTCAGTGACAACAGTAGTGTTGCGAGCTAGCGTTAAGTCCTACTTAAAAGGCTTGCCTTGAGTCCCACCCAAGGTCTTTTATGGAATCCAAAGAAACCATCACAGGGTCTAAGCCTTCCCATCTAGGCCAACATTACAAGCCCCCTACAGTCCTGTAAGCTCTTAAATGCACATGCTATGCATAAACATCATCACATGATATACCACAATTCCTCTATTCAATTACGCATAGCAAGAATTCCAATTTATTATCATCAACAATACATCATGTTCATTAATACAACATAGGAACGAGAATTCATACTCAAATTATCATCACTTAAGTATATCATCAAGCATCTCATGCCAAATCAACCAAATAGGGGATAATCACTAAATTCACACATATCACAATGACATCAATCATAACACTGATTGAATTAAAAATTATGGTATCCCATAATCTATTCCTAATCCATACATTTAAGATATATATTACTCCCCTTACATGGAATTAGCAATTCCAAAGTCTAACAACACTTTTTGATCACTCCGAATTAATTCCCAATTACTAATTTATCGATCTGATACTTCTTAAATTTTAACAACAATTATTTTAATACCCATTACGTCACTAGTTACATATACTGGGGCTAAAATCGTCAACTCATGATAGTTTTGGTAAATGTGACTTACTAATTAACACTGATACGGTTCCAACATCAAACCCCTGAATCACCAAAGCTGCCACATGTAATTAATGGTTCCAAAATGGTCCGTGGCCATGAAATAATAAGATTAAAGTTCAAACATACAAGACGGAACCAAATGGGACCATGGGTCATTTCTAAACTTACTTGGAATGGAGAAATAAAAAGATTCGAGGTTCCAAAAGATGCCCACGGTTTTGATTAGCTTGCAAACTCATTACAAACATAAAATTAAGGGAATTAAGGAATAGGGTGGAAGAAACATACCAAACCGATGTGCTTAAAAATTTAGAATTTGAAGAAAAACCCACCCACGCAATGGCTTCCCACGAAGTGAGAAAATAATGGAAAATTGAATTTATCTTTGCCTTGATGGAATTTGATAGAAGAATGGTGGGGAAGAAGATGGGTGCACGCGGTGGTGGAGATGAGTAACAATGGCTCTCTATTTTCCTTTCATAACATACATGAGAGAATGTGAGAGAGTTTTGAGAAAAGAGAGTGAACTTGGCTTTAGACATTGAGGGTGTTTTCATCCTTTTACATGTTTGGTTAATCTCTGAAATCAATCTGGTAACTTTCAGTTACCCGACACGTACCGCTATAAATTCCAAAAATAACATCACCATCGTAAATTACTTAAACATTCTTAATTTAATTATTTGACCAAAAAAATTAACCAATAATTAAATCTAGGATGTTACAATTGGTCCAATAATTAAATCCAGGATGTTACATCTCACATCATTTTGAAGGTTTTGTGTGTAAAACAACTTTGTCCTCCCTCATTCCTTCAAAACTTTCTCTCAAATCCTTTTAAGATTAGAAATTTTCTTTTATCTGGTTTTTTACGTAGAGGAATCTATTTTGTTTCTTGGTGGTCTTGTTGTGTTTGTGACATGAAAAAGGGACATTTTAATTAGGGTGGAATTTCAAACAACTCAAAAGTTAGTAACCTATTGAGTTCCTTTACTTTTATGCTTTAAGGTTCTTTAAAATAGCCTTAGGTATAATCATGTTTAATCAATATTGACATTTGAACTTTAGTATAAATGACATGCTTTAAGTTTATGTATTAGAGTATATTATACACATTGAGTAAGATAGAAATTTACACATGTTTACTCAGAATCATAAAACATTAAATGTCTAATTATAAATTACAAAATATAAAAAATTAGAAACTTTGTAACATCCTTGATTTTTGAACACACATCCTAGACCTTAAAATCGTTTGTGTGTTTGTTGTTATGCATTTTGTGGGAGACATAGACCTTAGCCAAACATGTATCTAGGATTGTCTATGCCTAGATCTTGTATTCTGAATTTTGTGAGCAGTAAAATTCTGTATTTTGGTTTTTCTGAGAGACAGAGATGAATTGAGACTCCCTAAAATTAAGATAACCTATAGAAAGTTGTTTAGGTAGAAATTATGTAACGGTCACCAAGCAAGAGGAGTTCTATCAATGATGAAAAATTCAAAGTATGATCATTTTTAAGTCAACAAACTTTCTCTTGAGTTTCAAACCAAGTCTTGAAGCCTGAGTCACTCCTGGACCCAAATATTTTCCCAACACTTTTGTTATTGATTAAATTTGTTAACTAATAGATTTTGTGAGTTTAATTTTGTATTCTGATATTTATCATCAGAAAATATCAAAAGACGTAAATTAACTTCTAATTTTTCAAGTGTCATATTGACACTCTGTATTTGGGCTCGAAACTGTGCGCCAAGAATGTTAGAAGACCCTGAGTAACCCGGAAAACTATAAGTTAAACTTATTAATCAAAATCCATGATCTAATTAATCCTTTAAGATTTGTCAAAATTCTAGCTCTGTTTCCTTAATCCTGTTTGTTTCAAGTGTAGAAAATTCTACACATGTTCTATTATTTCTAATGTAATTTAACCTCTCAACATCAGAATCGAGTGATTCTTATATTGAAATTCTCGTAACAAAATTTCCTACAATTCTTATGCAACCACAAAGGATAATTCTAAACACACACTTCATAGTTTTTATTCTAAGATACAGGTCCAGGAACTCATGTATCATCTAAACACCTTTTAGTATTTTGAGCATAACTTTTGCTATAGTTATTGGAATTAAGTGATCTTTGACTCATTGGAAAGAAGAGAAGATAAAGAACAACTTTTATATTCATTATTTTCCCACTTTACATGGAAACTCATTCGTATTTTCATGGCAACAAAGACGCGTGAATTTCCACCCAAGAAGCCATGTGTCCTTGTCCCATGCACCATGGTTCTATGTTGTACCAGCCCTTACCACCTTGATCTTCACTCATGCCAGGTCATCATGAATGCTTGCCACCCAACCCTCACATGTGTACATATGCTATCATTGTTAGTCCATTAAAATTTATAAACTTAGCAATAAGCTTTCCTACATGTATGTGTATGCATGTTTCATATAAAACCATAAGCCTTGCTCCAATAATCCCCCTTTAACATTCCATGCCATACATTTCCTATGTATTCTCCAAATTCATCATATGCCACCTTAAGCATCACGTGTTTCATTTTCACTCCATGTACAAACTATTGATCATTTTCCATATACTTCAATTCCTTAGGTGTGTGTGTGTATTACTACATAACCACTTGACTTGTTTCCCATCTCGTATAACCTTCAACAATTTTCACTTACCACTTCAATCCTTTGCTTGCTCCAATTCTTAGTCTCCAGCAATTCTCCACCCTCTTCATTTCATTTACTAAATTCCACTCCTATTCTCTCCATTTTATTCTCTTCAATTCCCATCGTCCACCATGGCCATAAAACACATTCTCTTCCTCTTTTGCTTCTACTTGTTTACTTTCTTTTCTGTTCATGGTTTCGTCATACCATTACCTCCCTATAGCCATGTCTCCACTATCTTGATCCTTTATGCCATAGCCATAAATTCCACTCTTGTCTTTCTTGTACCTAAGGTCACTCTACCATCACCTTGCTTATTTCTCTTTTACCTGAGATCACCACCAACCACTATACACCACCACAAATCACCAAACAACCATCGTACCATTTTCTTGTACCATCATCATGCATGGTTGTCTCTAACCATTCGTGCATGAGATCAACCTTGAAGAATTCTTCCCCTTCATCATTCGAGACCATCAAGGAGCTTGGAACCCTTTATTTGCATCATCAACCCTGATAGGTGTCTAGTTTGCATTAGCTTTGGGGTCTTTTTGTCATTATTTTTAGTTTATTTGTGTTAGTTTCCCTCCTTAATCCCACTTGTTTTCTTTTATTCCACACATGTTACTTGGGTGTCTCTATTTTATAGGAAACGCTTTGTTATAGGTTCATAAACAAGGAAACAAGAGGTATTTGATGAAGCATTGGATGGATGGAAAGGATTCAAGCCATCAAAAGCACAAAAATAAAGCCACATAGACCTTTGGAATGCACTATGAAGAAACATCAAAAAGAGTACTCCGAGAGCATTTTGGTAAAGTTAAGAGAAATCCACTACCAGTGGGTAATTCCCATTACCAGTGGATCACATTGACTTGAGCCAAAATGTGTAAAAATAGAGACAGAAAAATCCACTGGCCGTAGGTTTTTCCTATTGGCCATGGACCATGCTGGAAAAATGGAGTTTTGACAGAGAAAAAACTCACTGGCCGTGGGAAATTCCCACTACCTGTGGTTCTTGCTGTTTGGAAATCCACAGCCAGTGGGTTTCTCTCACTGGCAGTGGTTCATGCTGCCAGAAGTCAGGAATTGAAGTTTTTTGACCTCTGTCACGATCCACTGGTCGTGGGTTTTTCCCACTACCAGTAGACTTTGCATGTTCTACAATTTCCTTATTTTTAAGAGCAGTTTTTGAGCATAACAAAGGGGGGCACTCATTGAAAATATACACAAAGACTTTAGGCACTTTTTGGGAGAGAAAATTAAGAGCTTTCTCAAGGGATTTCAGAGGAGATTCAAGGACTAACACCAAGGAACGTCGGATCCTAGCATTTTGGGTGAAGATTTAGAAGACAAAAGTGAGAGCTTTTCTTCTATTTTTAGAATCCTTATTTTGTATTTGGGTTTTCTCCTATGTTGGGAATTGAATTAATGGCTTGTTGCTTTGTAATTAACTCTATGACAAACTGAACCCCTTCTTTTGGGATTAAGAGGGTAATATGCATATGTATTGAATTGACTATTTTTCATTTTCTCCCTTTATGGAATTTATGTTTTCTATTCAATTTCATGAATGCTTAATCTTCTACAAGACTTCGAGAGGAGCGTAGTTGATTCCAAATAATGTAGGTTACGAGAGTGGGTATATTGTTTGAAAACATGAAATTGAACCTAGGATCTTAGGTATTGTGAAAGTATGCGAGATCTTTTGAGGGCCAATGGGTTTTCACAAAACGTAATAGACTTACTTTACAAATTGAACGGGGTTCTTTAGCAATTAGGTATATTAGTAAGGCTTCGAGAGAAGGTTTCTAATTACATTAGGAAAATCTACCTTAGAAACTAAATTTGATAATTGGGGAAGTGAATTGCATGAAATTAGATACTGACATTGAACCTTTTAACTCCCAAGAGTTTTCCTTTGATTGATTCTTAGAAAGTAATTGATTTCCATTCCAAAAGGCATTAAGTTTTCTATTTTTCTTTTTAGTTTGATATAGAATGATCTTTCCTTTAATTTAACCAATTTGTTTGAATAACCGAATCATAGTAAATGGGTACTTGGCCACAATCCCTGTGGAGAATGATAATCTTTTATATTACATCGATAAACTCTATTGAACCCTCACGGCTACCACCTAGAAGGACATGCATGCCATGATCATAGCGTAAGCATGCCATGCATGTGATGATCTTGAGAGCTTGGATGCGTATAACCAAAAAGACGTCGACATGATTTCAGAGCTCCGAGGTAGTTTTAATACCCCGTCTACTAGTTTCGTAACCCTCGGATATTGACGTTCAGAGCTGAGTCAGAAGTCGACACTTTGTTTGGAAAGTCAAATCACATCCTAAGGTACGTGTAACGTACGAAAGGTTTATCACTTGAGTAGCGAGTAGTAATTTTAATTTCAGGGCGGGTTTTATGATTAGAGCAAAATATTGCTTTTATAAAATAAAAATATAACTATTGTATTAAAAAGTGTTATTTATAAATAAGAGTTTGACTTTTGATATTATGAGAATTTAATTCGTGAAATATTATTAAAAATATTACTTAATATATGTTGCTGATGAATGGCCTATGTTGATATTATGAAAGTTAAATTTATACTATAAAATGATATTCATGAAGTGATGCTTAATACTTGGGGTTGTTGATTATTATTTGATATAGTTTCTTGTGGAAAATTATTGGCTATGTCTTGTTGCGGCATTATATGATTAAAGCTTGATATGCTAATGTTATGTTATTGATGGTTTATTGTTGATAACATAATTGATGATTACATTATTTCTAGTATTGATATTTTGGCATACATTGCTAGTAAAAAGTTATGTTGTGTTGATTATACTGTAAAATGGGATTTATGTACCATGAGTTAATTTTTGTAAAGTAAAGCCTAATGCTTTTTTATGATTATTTGATATTAAATCTATTATCGTGTTATTGGTTATGTCCTATGGTGGCGCCTTATGTTGTCGAAAGCCTGTTACGCTGATTATGTAATGTTGGTGATTTTTGTGAATGAGATATATATATATATATATATATTTGATGGTTGTTGAATGGATGAGTAAAGAGACTATGATGTTTATGTTATGATATGACACTTCAGTTTGTTGAGCATTTTGGTTCGCTTATGATTATTTGTTATATGGCACTTCGATTTGCTGAGCGCTTCGGTTCCTTCATGGTTATTTGTTATACGACATTTTAGTTTGTCGAGCACTTCGGTTCACTCATGGTTATTTGTTATATGGCACTTCAGTTTATTGAGCGCTTCGGTTTGCTCATGGTTATTTATTATATGGCACTGTAGTTTGTTGAGCGCTTCGATTCGCTCATGGTTATTTGTTGTATGGCACTTTAGTTTTCCTAGTGCTTCGGTTCGCTTTGGGATATCTACAAGTATGACACTTCGGTTCATCACAGATGTCGGGGATATCTAATTTATGGTGCTTCAGTTCATCGTGAATATCAAGGTTTTCTGGGTTATGGCATTTCAATTTGTCTAACGCTTTGGTTCGCTAACGACTTCCCTTTTCGATATATCATGGTCATTATCCTCAAATAGCACTTTGATTTGCTTGACACTTTGATTTACCTTTGATATTGTATTTTATAATGTTAACATTGAATTGATGATTGATAATATATATATATATATATATGATGCCTGATATTCAGCTAAAGATCGATGATGAAGTTGAGTTGATGATTAATTTGATATTATATATGGTGATGTCTGATATTGAACTGATGATCGAAAATAAAGTTGACTTAATGATTAATATGTATTTGATGATGTTTGGAATTGAATTGATATGTATACATATGTTCCTAGTAAGGTTTGAGGTTGAATTGATGATTCATGTCACACCCTACAACTCTGATACCATTAAAAGTATAATACTTATTTAGTAAAAGTACATGGAATTTTTTTTCAGTTTTAACGAATCCATTTGATCGCTTGAAAGTCCTGAAACATATATTATTCTCTAAAAATTCCTGGGCATAACATTCATCAATATCATCATAATGGAACCATCCATGGTCCACCAATCCAAAGCATCATCATATATCAACAACAACATCATTCACAAGTGTATATATATATATACACACACACATATATCAAGATCTACAAAGAGTCAGCCAAGGCGATACTGTACCAAAAGCTATACAAATATATGCATACATTTACATAGGTCTCCAAGACCATAACATCTCCAACCGAGCAATCACAAGCATCGCCTCGGTTCATATCTACTAAAAAATAACCATAATTTAGGGGTAAGCATATATATATAAATATATATATATATATATATATATATATATATTAAATGACAGGTACTGAACTGGATTCAACATGATTTATCAATCAAACATCTAGTTCCTTACCTAATCAATAATTCATCATGATCATTACCACACACATTATCATTTAATATAGTTATATCACCTCAAATGTAATCAACTTCATCAATACACAACATAAGCTGTCTAACAGCATTTAAATCATAATATTCATATGTTAATGCATATGCATACAAATCCGACTCTAATGATGAGAATTACACTGTAGTACATAATTTTTCACAACATATAATCAATTTCATTTTACCGGTATCGAACCGCTCGCCCATAATGTAACAACAGTCACTCTCAGTGATAGGGGCAATTCAGCTAGGTGTTACAGGCTAACCTTGAATCCAATCTAAGGCGGTTGGGGATCCCAAAGGAAACCACACAGAGTTTTTACCTATCCAAAGGTTGTTCTCCTATCTGGGTCGGCATCTTAGGCCCTTTGCAGTCTTGTGTGCGTCTAAAATACACAATGTTATTCAACACATATCAATTATTCATAAACCACCTGATTACCATCACCAGGGGCCATCAATTGGTTGTCATCACCAAGGGCTTTCCATTCTAATTCATAATTACGCATAGCATGCAAACATCAATAACCCATAATTAATTCTCATATCGATTAAGCTACCTCAAGCTCCTATAGTCATAATCAACATCATAACAAATTCAGCATCAACATATAACATCAGTTATCATTACAACCTAATACAAAATCATATCATCAATTCACTATCAACATACAAATATGAACAGAAACCAATTCATTTATGAATCCATCAATCAATATAACATTCACATAACAAAGGGGTATAATGCCAACCAAACATCATTATATAATTATCATCAAAGCATCATAATTTATGAATAAAAAATATGCATATATACCTCCAATCCATTCATAATTTATACATTTAAGATATAATGTTTCCTCTTCCTGGAATCAACGATTCCAAAGCTCGAAACACTCCCTGAACGCTTCGATTCAATTACTAATTTCTAGTTTCCAAAGAAATTCCTAAATTAACAATAATCATTTTAATTAATCCACACGCTACTTAATATTACATTTCGACGCTAAAACCACTAATTCAAAGGATTTCAGCTTACCGGTTAATGTCGTCAGTTACTGAAACATGATTTCAAAAAAAACTTCAGCACTATCCAAGATTCACGATGGTTCCAAAAAAAGTTCCTGATCACTTCTGATATATTTTTCACTACTCTGATAATTTCTTAAAAATTCATAATAATTATTTTAAATAATTCCAAGCCACTTAACGAAGCATTTCAAGGCTGAAAACATGAGTTTAACATAACCTTGGTGGTCGGAAACTTACAAAAAAATAAAATAATTGCAAATCAGTCACCAAAACACCTTCAAACACTAATTTCTCAACTTGACAATTCCTAAAATTTCACAATGATTATTTTAAGAACCTTAAACCATGTAACTACGCACTTCAAAGTTAAAAACACCATTCTGACATATTTTAGATATTTGTCAACTTACCAAAAAATGGTACACTAATTGTCGACACACAAAACGCTATCTGGAACTCTGAACCTTTTGTTGTTTCCCTTTAAACCTCGTTCATCGACGCCATCTTTCACAAATCAAGGCATGGTGGTTTAGAGACCACAGGTGCCATGTACACCATGGCCGAGAGAGAGCACAGCGAGGAAGGGTGACATAAAATGAGAAAAAATAAGGAAGAGGGCATGCGGGAAGGTGACATACACAAGAGAACCTGATAGGAGAGAGCACACGAAGAGAGTTTCTGTGAGTGAAAGAAATGTAGGATAGAAAGGAAGTAGGAGACATGCACGAGAGGGGGCTATTGTGATATGAGAGATGGGTTGACAGTGAGAAAAAAGGGGTACATGAGAGAGTTGAGTGAGAGATAGTGTGAGACCAAAAGAGATTAAGAACATGAGAGAGGGTGAGCCATGAGAGGGAGACAGAATATAAGAGTAAATGAAAGGGCGTCACGTTGGTCAAACAAAAAAGAAAAGAGAGAGATCGAGACAAAGGGTGCATTGAGAGTGAGAGATAGTGAGAGACTTGAGATGCAAGAAAAGAGAGCCGGTGAGTGAAGAAGATTGTGAGTGATTAAGAAATAGAGACATGTGAGGGTGAAATGCATACGAGGGATGTGAGAATGAGAGAATGACTTAGGAGTTAAGAAAAGTATGAGAGGGGGAACGTGAAAGAGAAGAAAGTTATTGTGTGAAGAGAAAGTAAATAATAAAAAAAAGGAGTGATCAGAGAATAAGAGAAAAGAAATAATATTAAAAAGAAAGAATGTTACAATTTATAGGTATTTGGTAATAAGTGGAAATTGAATTAATGGCTGATATGGAATTAATAATATTGGGAAGTAAATTGATGATTAAGATGTGGTTTGTTGGTCTGCATGCCAATATGCTATGACTATAACGTTTTAAATTACATGACCCAACGGGTGAATGTTCTTTATATGTCAGATTGCTATTTATTACTTGGAGTGGTACTCACCCATCAATTTTCATTTTAGTGAATTTTTCAGGGTGATGATAACGCAAGGTGAGCTCAGAGGCAGATGTAATGCAGTGCTGAAGACAAATTTGGTATTTAACTATTTTGTAATGGTTTGTGTTTGATTGATATATGAAATTATGATATGGCCTAATTGGTCTAGAATTATTTGTTATATGAAGTCTCATGTAGCCCTTTGGTTGGCTCAGACTGGCATACACATGTATGTGTTGCCCAATATTAAGATCTGATAAATATGTATGTTGATATATCAATTATATGGTACGACCCTTCGGTTAGCCTAAGTTATTAAGTATCTAGGCATGTAAGGCTTGATGTCATCACTTAGTATGTATGATGATATGTAAGTTATAGTTGTCTGGTTGTTAGAAGATAGGTAACCGATACCTCACTGGAAGTTTAGATTATCATAGTTTTATGTTCAAGACTTAGTCCTTTATATCCATGACATGGACAACTAAAAAAACCCTAAACAGCAACTTCAAATTAGCGACCACCGACTCCCGTCGCTAATTAGCGACCGCTTCGCGACCGCTCTCTACAAAAAGGGACCAAAAAGATGTTAGTGACTCATTTAGCGACCGATGTAGGACGCGGTCGCTACAAATTGTAAAGACCGTCGCTAGTATGGTCGCTATTTTTTAGCTCCACTTTTTTTTGGTTTCCCGCCAGGGTTTTCTATTGGCGCCAAATAGTAACGATGGTTAAATACCGTGGCTAACTTCCCTCCAACTGTAGCGACGGTCTAACCGCGTCGCTATGGTTTGTACTAGTGACGGAATTGTCCTACCGTCGCTAATAGTCAGGAGATTAGTGACAGAAGTACTCTGCCGTCGCTATGATTTTCGCCTTCCCTCCAAATGTTTTCTTTTAATAATGGAAGGTAGTGACGGTGGGGTGACACCGTCGCTACTATTTAGGACCAGGTTTTTCACGTCTCTATTTTTCTGTTTTTCGTTTCTGTTTTTTAGCTCTCTGTTAGTCAATTTTGTTGATCAATTTTGTTAGTCAATTTTTTTATCTACATTCATTACCACTTGTTTCAACCGTATTAATTCCAAAATAAATATAGGATCTCATAGATACATATTATAGCATGTTTCATTATATATGTAAATAGAAGAGTTCGGTGATTATGTACCCAGAATGAATGATGAATCATTTTACTTTTACACTGTTTCTTCATATTATATTATAATTGAGAGAGAAATTGCTCTTAATACATTGAACTGTTACTGCTTCATAATGATAGTAGCTAACTAACTTCCTAGATAAAACAAAAAATCTTTCAATGGACTTGTTTATATAGCAATTAAATTTCTACAAATTGGTTTATTAAAGATTTAATTAAATAAATATAAAGATAATATATATATATATATATATGAATTCAAATATACTAAATAATTACATTAAAATACGAGGACGACTGGCTTCTAAAATTATGATAGCAAGCTACGTATTTATTTGATTTCCCTGTTATTAATGGTTTCACTAGCAATAGAGAGGATCTTGTGTGCGAACCTACTTTTGTGATATTATTATGATGATTTGATGGTTTATTTACACATAAATATAGTCTTCTGTATGTTTGCACCGTGGTAATCAATTAATGGCACTGAAATATTACTACTACTCATAATAAGAACATGAAAAAAGTCCATAAATGAAGAGGTTATGGCTGAACTTAATTCACCTCATTAGGTTAATCGCCTTGTTCAAATTGTTATGATCAATTTTGTTAGATGAACGGATGATTGAGCAATATCGTTACCACTGGCCTTCACTTCTTTCTCATCTACACTATTTGTTCAAAGCATGGTTGTCAAACTCTAAAGTTAACTCGTAGACTCATAAGAGTCTACGTTTCTACCTATGGAAAATAAGTTAATTAGCTTGTAGACTCTTATCTGCACAGACTCGGGTGAACTCGTGTGGACTCGGGCTAACTTGGGTAGAATCGCGAGTTTCCAGCGAGTTTAGCGAGTTTGAACAAATCCAAATCCCTAATTCCTAACTTATTAAAACGGCGCCGTTTTGGGACCCCTGTTTCGTTTTCTTCAGCTTCGACTTCTCCTTCGATTTTTCTTGGCTTACTTCGACGCTTCTTCTCTTGTCTCTCCTCGACGGCGTGATACCCAGCAGAGGTCTCCAGCTCCGAGTCCGACCCCGACAGTGATGCCACCGTTCTTCTTCTTCTTCGCAGCCTTCGCATCCTTCTTCTTCGTCCCTGTTCGACTGCAACCAGACAAGAGCCACCTCCCGCGACCGCGACATCCACCACCTACGACTGCGACACCCATCACCTGCGACACCCACCACCCTCCGCGACACCCACCTGCGCATCCCTGTCCTATGGCAGGATTCAGAGCCTTGTTCTAGTGTGCCTGATGAAACTAAGGAATTGATGATGAAGATTTGTGCAGAGGCTAAAGTGGCAGCTCAAAAAAGAAAGGGTCTGATTATAGATGAAGGTGATGATGATGATGATGTTGGGCAACATATTCATATGCAAGCAAAGGGAAAGAAAATTAGCAGTGGACCTAGTGGTGGTGGTGGTGTTCAAGCAACCCTTAACCAAATGATGAAGAAGAACATCAAAGGGGATGTTGATGAATAAGTTGCTAGATTTTTTTATACAAGTGCCATCCCCTTTAATGCGATTAAAAATCCAGAGTTTATAAAAATGTGTAAGGAAATTGGACGATATGGAGTTGGTTATAGACCTCCATCATATCATGAAGTAAGAGAAACACTTTTGAAGCAAGCAGTGGGTCAAACTAAAGCAATGCTTGAAGATTTCAAGGCAGAATGGAAGAAGACTGGTTGTACAATTATGTCAGATAGGTGGACAGACAAGAAAAGGCGTTCAATTTGTAATTTTTTGGTGAATAGCCCGAAGGGTACGGTGCTTCTATATTCATTAGACACTTCTGAAATTTCAAAAACAACTAAAAAAGTTTTCAAGATGTTGAATGATGTTGTTAATTATATTAGAGAGGAGCATATAGTGCAGGTAGTCACAGACAATGCTGCAAATTACAAGTCAGCCGGGGAGATGTTGATGGATAGAAGAAAGCATTTATACTGGACTCCTTGCACTGCTCATTGTATTGATCTCATCTTGGAAGATTTGGAAAAGAATTTGAAGTTGCATGAGATAACAATAAAGAAAGGGAGGAAGATGACTACATATATATATATATATATATATATATATATTCTCGATCCATGCTTATTTCCATGTTGAAGAAGTTCACTGGAGGAAGGGACTTGATTAGGCCGGGTGTGACTAGATTTGTAACCGCCTACTTGACTCTATCATGTCTCAATGAAAACAAAGCTGGTTTGATGAATTTGTTTGGTTCAGATGCATGGAAAGCATGTAAGTTTGCATCTACACAAGATGGGAAAAAGGTTGCCTCCACAGCAATGGATAGTCGCTTTTGGAAGAACATCATCACTTGCCTTAAAGCTGCTGCCCCTATGATACAAGTCCTTTGTTTGGTGGATTCAGATGAAAAACCCGCAATGGGTTTTATTTATGAAGTAATGGATGTAGCTAAGGAGAAGATCAAATCTAACTTTAAAGATGTTAAAAAAAGGTAAACATGCATTCTTTATTTTTATTTAGTGTTTGTTATCAATAATGATAACTTTAAAATTAAAGGTGTTTATTTTTATTTGTAGCTATGAGCCGGTATGGGAAATCATTGATAAAAGATGGGATAGTCAATTGCATAGGCCCTTACATGCAACTGCTTACTACCTCAATCCTACTTTTCATTATGATGCAAACTTTAGAGATGATGACTTTGAGGTGAAGCAAGGCTTGTTTAATTGTATAGAAAGGTTGGTTAGTAATCCTGAAGAGAGGAATAAAATTTTCTTGCAAATTTCTGAATTTCATAATGCTAAAGGACATTTTGGGCTTGACACTACAAAGAGTACTAGGAAGAAGCATCTTCCAGCAGAATGGTGGGATTTGTATGGATCCTCATGCCCTGAATTGAAGAAGTTTGCTATCCGTGTTCTAAGCTTGACTTGTAGTTCATCTGGATGTGAACGTAATTGGAGCTCCTTTGAAATAGTGAGTAATTTATTTTTATGATGGCTTTGCCTTTGCATGAGTTAGAAATTAAAATTAGAAAATTGATGAATGGCTTTGTTTATAGGTTCATACAAAGAAGAGAAACCGCCTTCATAAAAAAAATGAATGATTTGGTTTATGTTATGTACAACCTGAAGTTGAAGAGTAGACAAAAAAGAAAGGATGTTGCTCCCTTATCTTATGAGGATGTTCAGTCCGATGATGAATAGATAACAGAAGAAAATCTACTAGAAGAAAATGTTCAATAAGAGGATGAAGAAGTGCTGCCAAGCAGCAGTGTGGATGTGGTCCAAATGGAGATTGAAGGTTCAAGTGGTGCAAATGATGATCTTGGACTTAATATGGATGTCCATGTTGATGAGGAGAAGGACTATGATGATGAAGATGATGAAGATGATAAAGATGATGAAGATGAAGATGATGGAGATGGAGGATTATTAGAGATTTGAATTTGATAATCATGTTTTCTTTGATGTTGCTTCTAGTTTGACAATGGTTTATGTGTGTTTGTTATATGACTTTATGTGTTTGTTATGACTTGTTGACAATTGGATGGTTTAATGTTAAGTTTTTAACCATTTTAGGATGTTATATCTTGTTTGGACGCATTTCTAATATTAATTTTATATAATTTTTAGTATGAGGTAAACTCTTACGAGTTTACGAGTTGAGTCTCCGAGTCGAGTCTACCTAGCCAAAACGAGTCTAGGTAGACTCTCGAGTCTGACAACCTTGGTTCAAAGCACACATGAGAACAAAGACAAATGTAAAATAATCATAACAATAAATAAAAATCAGAATACCATGTGGATTGTTATTTCTACTAATAGTTTTTAGTTTATGATGAATATAGGCGTAAAAGTTGCTTGAGTATGGTTTCTCAAATTTCCATATAGATTGGCAAATATATAACTTCATAAAGTTAATGAAGGTAACAATCAACTTTGTCATGCAGACCAACACACTTTACGCGTGGTTCGTGTTCGGCCCTCATCAGCTTTGTCTTCATCGCTATCTCTCTTTCCTAGGTAATCCTCTAATGCTAACTTTCTGGCTATATGTGTTGTATCTTTTGAAGTGTATGTATGTTGATTGTTGTTTGTTAGTGGAGAGCAGAGCTTATTAGGCGATGGTTTTGTGTGCTGATAACATGATTTTTTATACATGTGTAATGTTGTTTGTTAGTGGAGAGCAGAGCTCATTAGGCATTGGTTTTGTGTGTTGATAACATGATTTATGATGCATGTGTAATATTGTTTGTTAGTAGAGAGCAGAGCTCATTAGGCATTGATTTTATGTATTGATAACATGATTTGGTGTTCATAACTCTGAATATCATATACAATGCGTATGATATGTTTATTTATCTATACTGGGAAATTCTCTGTATGTAAAAGGCCGTTTGTAAATTTGGGAAATGTCTAGTTTACAGGGGAGACTCTCCCAAAATTTTGGGAGGCTCCCTTTCTTAGGGAACTTAAAAAATGAAACTCAACTTTAATAATGTAGGGTTTAGTCGTGTTTGTAGCCATTAGATTCCCGTTCAAGTTTCAAAATAACCGGTTGATGTACCGTGTTGTATTGGATCTTGAATTGTCCCGGTTGGACAGTTTGGTATGAATTTGTAACCAGTAGGGCGTAACTCATCAATGTTGTATGTGGTCTATCTTGAGAAGTTGAATGTTCATTTGAAATTTTGGTTATGGTGTTTCGTATTGTCCCTAGGGTGCATGTTTGCGTGTGGTGTTTCATACCGTACGTATCTTTGTGTACTCGGGGACCAATGCGAAATGCTGCTGAAATTTTAAATGAACATCAATGACACAAGATAGACCATATACAACATCGATAGGTTACGGATGGTTGCATATTCATCCCGAATGGGATAGGGCCCTACCAATTTGCAACATCAAAGAGATAGAGAGTGATTCACAACCGATAGTCAAATAAAATTTAAATAATTTAAAGTAACAGAAATCGTGCTTGTTAGATATTGTAAATGGAGGTACCGGAAAATCGGCGATGGATGTATAACCGACTAGATCGCAGTCGACGAGTGACTGAGGAGTTTATGATTGGACTATTGGAGTTCATTCCGTTCGCTACGGCAAACACGCCTGGATTTGAAGTGACTCAGAAGATTCGTTGTCCGTGCTCAAGGTGCAAATGCATGAGTTTTGAATATGCGGATGATGTCATGTGCCACCTAACTGAGAAAGGGTTCATGGAAACATACCACTGCTGGTACAACCATGGTGAGCAGTTACCGCCTAGACCATCAGACGTAACCGTGCAACAGTCTTACTATAAGGTTGGAGGAAACAGGGATACGTACAACAACATAGAACAAATGGTGATGGATCATGTTGGACCCTCCACCGGGCGTATGCTGGAACATAATGACCAAGCAGGTCATGGAGACTCTGACAATGTAGAGGAGGATCCTAATCCAGAGGTGAAGAGATTTTATGATTTGTTAGTGGCGGCTCAGACTCCATTGTGGGACGGGTGCAACAGTCACACTGAGTTATCCGCCTCCCTAGCTGCTTTAAGCCTAAAGGCAGATTATAATCTTTCTGGAGGTTATTTTAATAGGATGGTCAATCTGATGGGTTCCACTATGCCTAGTAATCATAGAATGCCAGTAAACCTGTACCGTGCTAAGAAATAAGTGGCAAACTTGGGGTTGGGTTGTGTGAAGATAGAGTGTTGTGTTGGTGGATGTATGCTGTTCAGAAATGAGTTTGCAGATAAGAGTATCACAAAATGTCTGCATTGTAATGAGGAACGCTACAAAACCGTTAAAAGGAGAGGGAAGGTAACCCGAACGGCCAGGAAGAAAATGTGGTACTTCCCTATAACACCGCGTCTTCAACGCCTGTATGCCTCATTGTCCATGGTAAAACACATGCGTTGGCATGCTCTGAACCGAACACAAGAGGGGTTTCTTTGCCATCCTTCCGACGGGAAAGCATGGAAGTGTTTGGATGAGCTGTATCCGAACTTTTCTGGCGAGCCGCGCAATGTAAGACTTGGCTTATGTACTGATGGGTTTAACTCGTTCGGTCAATACGGAAGAGCTTACTCTTGTTGGCCAGTCATACTGACCCCATACAATCTGCCTCCTGATATGTGTATGAAGAGGGAGGTCATGTTTCTATCTATACTGGTTCCAGGACCTAAAAATCCAAAGGCGAACATAGACGTGTTTTTGCAACCGATGGTTGAAGAGTTATCACAATTATGGGATGTCGGGGTAATGACATACGATGCATCTTTGAAGAACAATTTCATGATGTGTGCTGTTTTGATATGGACTATCAACGACTTCCTGGCCTATGGTATGCTTTCTAGATGGTCAACGTCTGGGAAGCTTGCTTGCCCTATATGCATGGAACATACCGGAGGGGAATCACTCCCTGTTAATGGCAAGACAAGTTTCTTTGACTGTTATAGAAAGTTTCTACCGTTGGATCACCCGTTTAGGAGAAACAAAACTGCTTTTAAGAAGAATAAGGTTGTTAATGAACCTCCACCCCGTAGGTTATCTGGTGCACGGGTTTGGCAGAGGGTCGAAGAGTATCCTTACATCTGTGGCAAGAGTGTGAAGGAGTTTACGGGTTATGGTAAGGAACACCACTGGGTGAAGCAGAGTGTCTTGTAGGATTTGCCATATTGGAAAGACTTGTTGTTAAGACACAACATTGATGTCATGCACACTAAACGTAATGTTTTCATGAATATTTTTGACACTGTTATGGACATCAAAGGGAGAACAAAGGACAACGAGAAGAGTCGTCTAGACCTTTCGATTTGGTGTTCTAGGAAGGAGTTGGAATTGAGGGATGCGGGACGTGGAAGAATGTTTAAACCCCATGCAAAATATGTTTTAACTAGACCACAATAGATTGTTGTGTGTATTTGGATGAATGGGTTGACCCTGCCTGACGGATTTGCTTCTAACCTGAGTAGATGTGTCGACGTGAAGGAGGGCAGGGTGTTTGGCATGAAAAGTCATGATTGCCATGTCTTTATGCAACAACTACTCCAGTACGCATTTCATGCCTTACCGAAGCCTATTTGGAAACCGTTGGTTGAGTTGAGTCACTTCTTTAAGGAGTTGACGGCAACTTCATTGACTGTGGAGAAACTTGTAAAGATGGAAGAAACCATCCCGGTATTGATTTGTAAGTTGGAGCAGATTTTCCCACCAAGTTTTTTTGACTCGATGGAGCATTTGCCTATCCATCTACCGTACGAGGCCTTGGTTGGTGGCCCCGTGCAGTATCGTTGGATGTATCCATTCGAAAGGTGAAGGCCATAACTCTTTAATTTCCTTCCAAACATTTCTTATAATAGTTTTTTGTAACTTAACATTTTTTTATGATTTGAAGATTCTTACGCTCTTTAAAAGACAAAGTGTCAAACAAAGCCTGCGTTGAAGCATCAATTTGTGAGGCATACTTAGTCGAAGAAATGACAAATTTTGCTTCTTTCTATTTTCTGACGGAGATAGAAACTAGAATGAGTAAAATTCCCCGCAATCTTGGGGTAGCAACCCGCACAGGGTTTGATGAACAAATATCGATTTTCAACTATCCTGGTCATCTGAGGGGCAAACTCACAAAATGTTACATTGATGAGAAAGATCGAAAGGCGGCTCACTTGTACATTCTTCTAAACTGCCCAGAAGTTGAACCCTTTCTTAAGTAAGTCTTAAAATTCATGAGTTGCATTCTAAACCTCGCTTTTATAGTATCTAAATTTATTTCCTTTAAATAGCTTATATACAGATATGCTTAAACTTGAGCAAAATGATTTAACTGATGACCAAATTCATAGTGAGGTGTCGTCCAAGTTCGTTGGTTGGTTCGCACAACACGTAAGACCTATATACCGAGTGTTTTTTATCTGTGCTTCTAACTGCAGGTATCTAACGATGACCTACTTGTTATATTGTACATAGATACAAGACCCTAACAACCATATTGAAGATGCTTTACTCCAAGCCCTTTCTTGGGGGCCGGTGAAAACTGTACAAAAATGGCCTATTTACTACGTAAATGGCTACAAGTTTAATATTCATCAATGGAGTGAAGGGATGCGTACCCATAACTACGGGGTTTGTGTTAGAGGCACCACTGGACAGTTAGAAGAAGACTTTTTTGGAGTGCTGACAGAGATTGTTGAAGTTTCGTTCTCTGGACGACTAAGAAGAGATATTGTTCTATTCAAATGTGATTGGTTTGACAACACAATTAGTGTTAGAACAAAGGTTGACAACAACTACGGCTTAGTTGAGGTCAAGAAGAATGGTAGATATAAAGGGTTTGATCCCTTCATTTTTGCCCAACAAGCTGAGCAGGTTTATTACACTGACTTCCCGGGAGGACATCGGGACTGGTATGCAGTCATCAAGGCCAAGGCCCGAAGTCAGATCACTGACAATGTCTCCGAGGAGGTTGATGACGCTTATCAGCTTGCACCACATGAGCTCAACAATGGTAATTTGTTATTCAACATTGATCCAGTCATAATGGATGAGACACTCGCCACTACGGGGGGTGAACACATTGACAAAGACCTTGTCTCTCGATCAAAACGGTGTAGGGCTGATTTGGATGCTGATGAACTTGTTCAAACAGATAACCCCGATGACACTGAAACTGGGGGGGAATTTGAAACTGAAACAGACACAGAGTATGTAGTTGTTAAACATATATACATAGGTTTATATATATCCTGAGACTAACCTTTCTTTTCATGATTTTATCCACAGATGACGGGACGTCGACTGCCCTTCAGTAGGGGTGGTGGGTCCAGGACCCCGGTATCCCGTCTGGGGACTCCCACCCCAGAGCAAGGAACCACTCCATCACCACTACAGCAGACTACTCCATCACCACCACAGCGGACCACTCCATCACCACCACAGCAGACCACTCCATCACCACCACAGCGGACCACCCCATCAACCCCACAGCTGACCACCCCAGAGCAGACTCCTGGAGTTGGTGGCTTGGAGGACCATGGCCATCAGGCCACCCCACCTCCGGCATCCCCTCTGCCCATGTTGGTACCTGTGCCAGCCAGAGATGAGTAAGTGACTAAAACTCAAATACTTTTATGTTACTTGTATGGTACTTTATATTAAACTTTAGTGGAAAAACTTGTTGATTTATTGTATGTTACTTTAATTAGTACTTGTATAGATTCAATTGTACTGGGAACTCTTCTGTTTGTAACAGGGTAACTATTTAAACTTGGAAATGTTACATTTATAGGGGAGACTCTGTCGGAATTTTGGGAGTCTCCCTAGATTGTGTTATTGTACTACTGATATAATTGTTGCCATTACAGCTTTATTGATAGTAGTCGCACTACCAAAGCGATTACTAAGGTTTTAAAGGCCCAGTGGGATGGTCCATATATATCTTGGACAGATGCTGGGAAGGTTATCCAAGATAGGTGGTTTGACACCTTCTCGGTAAGTTACCACATCAATTTGTTGTGATTTGATTTGTAAAATAGACCTTTTATTAATTTTGATTTCTCATTTCATTTTACAGCGTGATTACCAGTGGACAGAGGGTATGATTGATGAGATTAGGAAGGTCTTTGCCATAAAGACCTCCAAAATCATCAAGAGTACCCTTTGGAAGGTGAGGGACAAGGGTGAGCGCCCTCGTTGGATCCCGGAGGACCATTGGGATAGGATGGTCCAGAAGTGGGGCGGTGTCCCGTTCCAGCAGGCGAGTGCTCGGAACAGGGCAAACAGAGCAGCCAATGCTGCAGTCTCAGTTTACACTGGGGGTAGCATTTCAACCCTCGAGCACAAGAAAAGATTTGTAAGTATATTTATGTTTTTAATATGATTCGTCTGACATGTTTACAAATAATAATCTTAATGTTTTTTGTCCACCATAGGAGCTGAGGGAGCACCGGGAGCCTTCTTTGTTTGAGGTCATGCAAATGACCAAGAAGAACAAAGCCGGTGCATGGGTAAACCAGAAGACTATGGATCTAGCGGTATTTACTTTTAACTGACATATGCTTATAATTTACAAATCAGCTTACTAATCCTATCATTGTTTTTGAATTTATAGGAGGCGTATCAGGCCAGGAGGGCCGAGAAGGAGGCGGACCTGGTGGCTTCCACTCCTGAAGGGGAGGTTCCTCCCACCCTATCTTGTTTTGACGACAACGCCATCTATATGGAGGCTGTTGGCGGTGTGAACAAGAAAGGGAGGGTATTTGGATTGGGTGGCGTCGGCACGCAGCTGGTGAAAAAGGGGAAGACCCCTTCCTCTTCCTCTTCCTCTGGTCTTCTGACTGAGGTTGTTCAGGTAATTCAAAACCTGAACGATGAGCTACAAGAGGAGCGACGTCAGAGGCAGCTGTTGGAGGAGCGGACCGAGGCGGACCGACAGCGGGCCGAGGAGGACCAACGGCGGGCCGAGGAGCAGCACACCGAGACTCGTCAGCAACTTGCTCAGCAGCAGGAGCTACTGATGCAGTTGGTGGCGAGGCTACCTCCCCCCACTTCCCAGGCGCCCCCATCACCACCCCAGGATCCCCCACCACCATGATTGTATTTTTATTATTTATACACATTGTATATTTGATTTATATTTTTTATATTATATTCCATTCAGTATTTATTTTGTCATTCTTCATTTATTATGTTAATATTTATTGGTAATTAAATTCAAATAAAAAAGCCTTATTGTAATTATCATTAATAATTTAACCTATTTGATAAATAAATTTAATCCATTATTTTGTTTTTAATAATAATTTAATATTTTAAAAAAATTATTCAAATTTAATTATAAAATTTTATCAGCCAATACAAAATACAAAATATTAATCTATAATTTTAAAGTTAAATTAACAAAACCTATAAATATTTAACCAATTTTTAAAAAAATAAAAAATTCCAATTAGCGACGGAAACGGATGGTCGCTATATTGTAGAAATAGCGACGGCGAAGAGTGGTCGCTGGTTGGCCAGAAACAGCGATGGACTATAGTAGTCGCTGTATGGCTTCCCACAGCGACGGCAATGTACGGTCGCTGGTAGGCAAGAATTAGCGACGGATGTCCTGGTCGCTATATGACTAAACCATAGCGACGGCGGAGCATGGTCGTTGGAAGGCCAAACATGGCGACGGACGCGTCGGTCGCTATATGTCTAACCATAGCGATGGCATATGGTGGTCGCAGTGTGGCTGTTAGTAGCGACGGGGTTGTGAGGTCGCTGTATGGCAACAGTTAGCGACGGCTGGAGTCAGTGAAGCAGAGACCATTTTTGCGACGGCATTATGCCGTCAATATGTTAGCGACGGCGTGTCTGTGGTCGCTGATGTGTTTTCGACGAAGGTTTTAGCGACGGCGGGTGTCCCATCTGAAACGCCGTCGCTAAAACCCTTAGCGACGGCCTTGGCATGGATTAGCGACCACATCATTCCGTCGCTAACAGGTGTTTTTTTAGTAGTGATTTGGAGTAATATAACAGTGAATTGATATGTGTTTAGGTGATTTAAGTAATGCCATGAGATTAGTATGTCGTGGTTCCCGACTCTTATCTCCAAATATGGAAAGGGAAGGATACCTTGTCCATTGTGAGGGACCTGTAGGTCCATTCTTAAGCTTGCTAAAACTTGTAGCTTGTGTCTTCTGCTATGTGTGGGTTGTTAAGCTATGTCACTTATGTTCTTAAGGGTTAGTTTGTCGGGGTGTTGTGTCAAATTTACTCATATTTTAGTAAGCCCTGTGGACTAATTCTGAAAATTTAGGCGGGACTCCGCAAACTTAATTACAAATTAAATATGTACTCAAGTTTTACGTAATTAATTTATATGTTTTATTCATAAAATTATTATTCTTAATTTTTAATTACAAAAAAATAAAATTTGTAATTAGAGTTTTGGAAAAAAATACAAAATTTCTAATTATAAATTATAAAATAAAAAAATCAGAAACTTACAAATTAAATATGTACTCAAACTAAATCAATTTAAGTCTTTTAATCATAAAATTATTAATTTCTAATTATTAATTACATAAAATAAATTAAAAATTCCAAATTAGATTTTAGAAATATTAAAAATTAAAAATTTTCTAATTATAAATTACAAATATAAAAAATTTGAAACTTACAAATTAAATATGTATTTATCTTTTATATAATTAATTTAGGTTTGTTAATCATAAAATTATTAATTATTTTTAATTATTGATTAGCCATTTGTATTTTGATGATGCACTAGATTACTAGTCTTTGTCTGAAGAGGAGAAATGTCCCGCTATATCGCCCTCCCCATTAGCACCATTTACGTCATCACGAGGCCCAATAGTAGTTGACCATCTAAGGGCCTACCCCTAGCAGCACCCACCCATCTTGATCTCACCGTTGATTTTAGTTTTTTGTTTTGGTTATATTTTATTTGATTTAATCACTATATATATGTGTATCTATATATTGTTATTTCTTGATATTTACTATATTTATTTTATTTATATATTTCTTAAATAATAATAATAATAAAAGACAGGATCTAATTAACGTGAAACTGGGCATAGGACATAATGTCTTATGTGGTTTTTGCATAAGGAAAAATAACGTGGGAGATAGTGTCCCACGCCCTACATATGTTTTCTTATAGTGCTAGAATACATATAATAATGACATCACAAAATAAGTCCTATAATTGTATTAATTTCCAATAAAAAATACTTCTTTTAGTCATTTAATTGGCTAAAGCTAATAAAATTCAAAAATTAAATACACTTTAAATATATGTATTAAATTACTCTTAGGGACTTCATCCTTTGCTAGCTTGTTCTTTTTTGTGCAATAAGAGCTTTGAAGTCTTAATTTAAAGGCTAAAAATATATATTCAGTCCCTTATGTTATTTTAAGTTTCAATTTGGTCTTATACATTTTTTTCAATTTAATCCCTTATATTAATAGTTATCTCCATTACCTTAAGCTTACAAAAATTTACCTTTTCAAATTGATTATTAAAGAAATATTACATTTTACATTTGGGCCTTTGTATTGTTTCACAACCAAATTTGTTTAAAAATATATTTGACACCTTAAATGCACTTTGATTATATGTTTTGAATTACTTTTGTGGACATTTTTTTTTGTTGTCTTTTTTCTAGTGTATAATGAAATCTTAAGTCTTAATTTAAAACTTTGCGAGAACTATCTAAACCAGCCCCGCCAAGGGTGCAACTTTAAAGGGGTGGAAGGGGTCATGGCCTCAATCCCTAAAATCTACACCTATATATAACCTTTTTAAAAAGAAAATATATGAATATATCCAAATCAATAAATTTAAATTTGTGTAATGAAATTTATACTAATTAAAATATGGGTTTGACTAACTTCTTCAGTCTTGTACAATATTATTTATTAAAATAAATAGGGAGAGATTTATATTGAAAATTGGATTAGACTATACCTAGGAAATCACATTAATGATAATTTTAAATTAAAGAATTCTTTTTTAATTTTTTATCTTGTGCAAGGTTAAATAGGTTAGATAAACCTTTAAAATAATATTGATAGTTGAGTTTGACTTTTCAAAATGTAGTTGTTTTATATCTTAATAAGGATAATTTTATTGCTTGTAGTAGTAATTTTGTACTCAAAATAGAATACAATATATATATATAGCATTTTTCTTGTTTCTAAAAAATATGTATATATTATTAAAATTTAAATATACTACTTAGTTATTTTGGTCCTTTCAAAATTATGGTGAAGTTATACCTTTATGCCCCACAAGAACAAACTCTTATGAGCTCCTTTAGTTGTTGGTTTCCTAATCACTTCCTAAAAAAATGCACAAAGTTTATCCTTTTAGCTAGGTTATCTATTATGTTTTTAGAAGTCAAATGTCCTATATGTAGAGCTAGCAAAATAGAGAAAATAAAGCTTGTAAAAAAAATAGTGTTTAGGCTTTAAATTTTGAACCATATTAAATCAGAACATTTTTATTCTAATTATAATGTGGTTGGATTGTAGTCTAAGCCACTAAATTGGGTTTTTTAAGTATGTGGATTTTTTTGATTGTGCTTAAACAAGTCAACAAGGTAGGAACCTTATCCAAGAGAAGGTTGAAAGGAAATTATTCAAGCATTGCTAAAGCTTTTTTAAGGACCTAAACCAATCCATTAGATGACTTAGGCACCATATAACCAATTATCTTTTTACCAAACACCCCCTAAAAAATAAATTCAGTATGAATTAGAAAAAAGTTTTTAAGTACTTATCTAAGGGTGAAGAATTATAAATAATTGCTATTAATTATTCAAAATTAATTTCTATTATATTAATTGTATGTAATGTGGACGATGAAAATTATTATTGACTTTGACCATTTTTTATTAGACGAAACATTTAGTGGTCCTTTCATTATATTTTTTGTAAAATACATTTAAGGTACTTTGGCTTTTTTGGGTTTTGTAAAGGACTTTGGTTTAAGAAAATGTTTTTGTTTTTATTTTTTCTTTCATTTTTACTTTCAAATTTTTTTTATAGAAAACACTAAAAATAACATTTTTCTACATTTATTATTTCCTATACAAATTTTTAGAAATATAGAAAAGAAGGTGATAATTTTAAAAAGAAAAGTAAAAACATGCATGAAATGCTTTTTTTTTCAAACCAAGCATCCTCTTATTTTGTTTTTTTCTTTTTATTTACTCTTATTAATCGCTTTGACTATCTTACATTTTGGCTGTGTATTTTAAGAGAATAACATGTTCTTTTTTAAGACAATTGTTTAGAGATGACACATTTTAATAAACCTTAAAAGATATCATTATTTTGAAAAATAGCTTATCACTTTTACATAACTTACTTTTAACTTCTTACAATGGATTTTAGCGTTTTGAAAATAAATTGTTTTCAACAAATTTTAACAAATTTCAAAATAAGTTATGTTTATCCAAGCGCACCATTAATTATTTTTCATCAGCCATATAATAAATTTTGATTCCAAGACGCTTTAAAGCTTTGACTTTGCAATGAGGGATGTAATGCGAATTTGTGAACTTAGTAATTTTCTCATGTCACTATATAATAAATGCTTCTTTAATGTTGACATGTATAACTGTAGGCAATAGGAAAAAGTGAGAGTACGTGTCCAGAACTAGTATATCAATGTTACTTTATGAACCTGGCTGATGTATAACTTACGAGTGCTCCCTCTTTTTCAATCTTATTTTTTGTCATTTTTTTCAGTTCCAGATACATCGATGGAAACTCAACACTGAGACATTTTTGTGACCCTAGATTTCATCAGAGTATCTTAACAAGGTTAATTGTCAGGTTTGATAATTCTATTTCCTATATGTCCCTCATAGATATATGTGTAACCGTTATTACTTGAATGTAGCATTTTATTTGTTTTAATTTTAAATAAAAGAATAACTCAAGTTCTTTTACCCTAACACCTTTAAGTTGTTGAATTTCTTTTAGAATGTTATCATTCATATTGAAGAATTAATTTACCTAACAATACAGATTGAGATCGTGAAAATATTTTCTGCATTTGATCCACTCTTCTAAAGGGGTTTCTTGGATTAGAACAATGTCTACAAACAAAGATCTTTCCTTTGATATCCTTAAAGCATTAGAAGAAGAATCAAAGTGTTTATTAATGGAAATGGAGGCAAGAAACACATTCCACAACATAATTTTCACCGATGACTTGACTTCAAACATATCCAATAAAGTGATGAACATTCCAATTTCACCAATAACGGTTTCTCGTGCATCCACTTTCTTTCTTGGAAAAGGGTCTTCAAGAGGACTAGTTCAACAATCAGGAAACACCATGGGTATAATAAACCCTGTTTTAACCTCAGGAATTGTTCAAATTCTAGTTTTTTCTTTCCTGGAGAAGGTTCTTCTTCAGGACAACTAGTTCAAGAACAAGGAAGCAACATGGGTATAATGAACCCTGTTATGACCTTAGAAAATTATTCAAATTCTGTTTTTCTCATTCCTAGAGAATGGTCTTCAAGAGAACAACTCCATCAAGAACAAGGAACCAACGTGGATGTGGTGAACCCCATTATGACATCAGAAAAATGTTCAAATTTTGGTCTTTTCATTCCTAGAGAAGGGTCTTCTTCAAAAGGATTAGTTGAAGAACAAGGAAACAATATGAGAGGTTTAACCTCTATTACAACCTTAGAAAAAAGTTTAAATTCTAGTTATTTCATCCTTGGGGAAGGGTCTGTTTCAAAAGGACTAGTACAAGACCAAGGAAGCAACATAGGTATTATGAACCCTATTATGACATGTTCAAGCAATTTGGGTGTAATGAACCCTATTATGAAAAGTTCAAATTCTAGTTTTTTTATCCCTGAAGAAGGGTCTGCTTCAAGAGGACTAGTTTAAGAACCAGGAAGTGACATGGGTGTAGTGAACCCTATTATGACAAATTTAAATTCTGGTTTTTCATTCCTAGAGAAGGTTCTTCGTCAAGAGGACAAGTTCAAAATGAAGGAAGTAATTTAAGTGAAGCGAACCCTATCATGGCAAGTTCAAATTCTAGTTTTTTCATTCATGGAGAAGGGTCTTCAAGAAGACTAGCTCATCATGAACAAGGAAGCAACATAGGTGTTGTGAGCCACCCTGTTAAAAGCTCAAAGAATTGTTCAAATTCTAATTTTTTTGCCCTCCTGGTAGAATGAACACAACAATTGGACCAGGGATTGTTGATCCACCATTAAGGGGTTCATCCAATGATTACAATTTGTTTCCTAATGCAACATGGAACTCATTTAATATTCAATCTCAATCAAGCCCATTCTCACCATCATTCTACCAAATACTTTATTATGGTGGTCTAGGTAGTATTAGTCACCAAAATTGGTCTGGTTCTTTAGGCTTATCTACAACGGAATCAAGCATTTATTTTCCTACTGTTCCTAATACCCCTCAATTCAACCCTAGAGATTTTTGGCCTCAACCACCACATCTTGGAGATTTTCAAGACCTCAAACCTGCTTGGGAGGTAAATGAATATATGACTTTGGCTTCATCATTTGATAAAGAAACAACTTATAATATGATATAAATGTGTATTACAAAAGCTTAGATGATTATGCCATAAAAATTGACATTAATTAATTTTTTGCAAGTTTGCTTTCTTCTTCCTTAACTGAAATGATTTATTTTGAATTATTAGTCTAGGAAATATAAACAAGTGAAAAATCATATTCATATTATAATACAAATTTATTAATGTGTTATATTGATCATAATAAAATTTTATTGAGTTTCTTATACATGTGCACTTTATTTAATCAACCTACATGATTTGATTAAATAAACATCTATAAGCATAACATGTGACTGTGATATATATATATATATATATATATATATATATATATATGTGTGTGTGTGTGTGTGTGTGTGAAACACAATTCTAACCATATATTTAATTTTCCATGAATCAAATATATATATCTAATAAATGTTTGATTTATTGTGGTCCTTTACACGTTTTCATACTTTTTATATGATTAGTAGTGTTAATATGTATTTATTTTATTAATGTACATAATTAGTTTAGTTAGTTAGCTCATTAATTAGTGTTTGGTAGGATTAGTTAGAGTTAGTTTCAATTTGTTATTTTTGTATATAACGTTTTTCCTCTTTCTTCTAATTGAGTTAAATGAATCATTTTCACACACATTCTTTCTCTCTGCTCTCAGTTCTCTCTTTTATGTTTGCTTTCCTTTCTACTTCTTTGACCATGGTAGATTTCTTTGGGAGCTTGGAGAAAAATGAGTATTTGTTTCATTCAGCATCTTGGTGAGATCTAACATGGTATCAAAACCCTTTTCCTAGGGGCTCTGCTATGCGGTTAGAACTTAAAAAATTTGTTATTGAGGTCTTTGATTCTCCTTTTTAGGGAATTGATTTTTACCTCGAGTTGTTTATTCTCTGTTTCTAATTAATTAATTCATCCTTGTTGTGGATTTCTTCTTCGTCTCCTTTGTTAGATTTAGTTGTGTTCTTTCTTTCTTCGTCTTCAATTTGTTGTTATTGATCTCTGCAATTCATGGCCAATTCAACAACAGACATTTCAAGTCCTTATTATTTTCACATGAATAAGAATCCTAGTGTGTTTATTGCTTCTTCGGTGTTGAATGGAATGAATTACCACTCCTGGTCCAGATCTGTGACCATAGGATTGCGATCCAAGAATAAGATGAAGTTCATTGATGGAACTTTGCCTAAACCTAGAGAGGATGATGCAATGTACAATTCATGGGAGAGATTTAATACTATGGTGTTATCCTAGCTTATTCATTCTTTAGAACCATCGATAACACAAAGTGTGCTATGGATGGACACAGTTGTTGAAGTTTGGAAGGACTTGAAGGATTGCTACTATCAAGGTGATATGTTTGGCATTTCTGAGTTACAAGAAGAGATATATGCTTTGAAGGAAGGACACTTGTTTATTACAGAATATTACACACAATTGAAGGGATTATGACAAGAATTAGACAATTTCAGACCAATACCTACTTGCACTTGTCAAATAGCTTGTGCTTGTCAACTTATTCCAACTATTAAGAAATATAGGCAGAGTGATATGTGATTCACTTCTTGAAAGGCCTTAATGAACCATATGCTACTGTTAGATCCTAAATTATGTTGCTTGAACCTTTACTAAAACTTGGTAAAGTTTTTCTCTCTTCTTGTACATGAAGAAAGAAACTTATTGTTGTTACTGAGTCACAAGTTCTCAACACTGCTCATCAAGGAAGCTTTGACAACAATTCATAAATCTCACCTGTCCTGATGAGCTTTGCTGGTGGACAGGGCAAAGGAAATTTTCGAGGAGAAAGTTTGGCAATTCTGGTGGGCGTGGACCTCCTAACAAAGGTCACAACTCAAAGCTATGTTCTCACTGTGGTAGATCTAGTCACACAGTGGACACCTGCTATAGAAAGCATGGTTTTCATCCTCATTACTTCAAGAAAAATTACAATGTCAATCACTACATCCATGAGGATATTGATGAGGATGGTAATGACAGAGTTAGTGTTCAGTCACTAAAGAAAGTTAGAGATTCTCCTAGTCTAAGTTTCACTCTAGAACAATACAAGGCATTGCTAGCATTATTGCAGCATACTAATACACAATCAGTTAATCATATTATATTCAACAAGCAAAATAAGAAGTTAAACTCACCACCATTAGGTTTTGTCTACACTTTAACTAATTATTTTTGTTCTAGCTCCTGGATCCTTGATACAAGAGCCATTGTGCATATTTGTAAAGATTTGAATATGTTTTACACTCACAGAACCATTAAACCTGTTTTCTTAACTCTGCCTGATGGTAGAAAAAATAAGTGATTCAGTTTCTAGCATAATATTTCTTTCCAAAGACTTATACTTAGTGTATGTCCTATTTATGCCCTATTTTCATTTCAATTTGATTTCTATTCCAAGCTTACCAATTCCTTACCCTGTAAGCTTATTTTCTTCTTAGATCATTGTCAGATTCAAGACTCCACCACCTTGAAGATGATTGGTGTAGCTGACCTGAGAGCTAACCTGTATGTCATGTCTCTTGCTCATTTCAAAATACGTTTGCCTAATTTCTTTCTAAGTTGGGCCAATAGCTTTCATACTTATGACTACAATTTTTGGCACCTTAGGTTTGGTCATCCTTCTCATGACAAGCTTCAACAACTCAAGAAAATATATCCCTATATCACTTGTAATAAAACCAATACACCTCGTGATCCTTGCTACTTTAGAAAACAAAAGAAACTTCTTTTTTCAAATAGTAACTCTGTAATTGTTGATACGTTTGAAATAATACACATTGACGTTTGGGGTCCATTAGTTATTCCTTCCATTTTAGGCCATAGGTACTTTCTCACCATTGTTGATAACACTAGTCGATTCACATGGTTATATTTCATGAAGTCTAAAACTGAAGTCAGCACTTTGGTTCCATAATTTGTACAACTTATTGAAACTCAATTTCAAAAACACATTAAAGTTATTCAAACTAACTTTGGCACTGAATTTTTTTATGAAAAAATAGTATGCAACAAAAGGAATCTTTCATCAAACATCCTATATGGAAACACCACAGCAGTATGGTATTGTTGAAAGAAAGCATCAACACATTTTGAACACTGCTAGAACTTTGATGTTTCAATTTGACAAAAACCTTTTGGAATCATGTTGTTGCTCATTCAGTGTACTTAATTAATAGGCTTCCTTCAAGATTTTTAAACAACAAAACACCTTACACTATTTTATACATTGACAAGATACCTAAAATTTCAAATCTGAAGGTTTTTGGATGTTTAGCTTTTGCATCCATATTGGCTTCAAACAGGACTAAGCTTAATTCAAGGTCTAGGAAATATGTTTTTCTGGGTTATAAACATGGTACAAAAGGCTATCTTCTTTATAACTTGAAAACAAGATAGCTATTTTTGTCTAGAGATGTTGATTTTCATGAACACATTTTCCCTAGGGCTCCTACAATACTTGATTCTTAGCCTGCCACTTCTCCTCACATCTCCTTTGATCAACTTATCTCTTTTGATAATGATACACCTCACCCTGATCCTGCCCTCAATTTCAATAACCTCATACCAAATACTCCCTTACCAATAGAAGCACCATTACAACATCCATCACCTAAACATCCTCACATTTCTCCCCCTAGAAGGTCCAACAGAGAGAGACATCTTCCATCCTATCTTTAAGACTATCATCACACAATGGTCGTATTAGGTAACACATCAAATCATCCTTATGCCAGGTATCCATTGTCACCTTCCCTGTCTAACCATTCTTTACATCCATCTCATAAACATTTTTCTTTCATGATATCTTCTATTTGTGAGCCTAATTCTTATTCTGAAGCTATTAAGAAAGTGTGTTGGAAAATGCAATCAATGCTTAGTTGCAGGCTATGAAGTCTAATAAGACTTGGCAGCTTACTCCTCTTCCTGCAGGGAATAAGCTAATTCAATGCAAATGGGTCTTCAAGACCAATCTAAAAGTTGATGGATTTATTGAAAGGCACAAGGGCCAAGCTTGCTGCTAAAGGATTCACTCAAACTAAGGGCATAGACTACTTGGAAACATTCAGCCTTGTAGTAAAAATGACAATGTCCTCTTATCCATTGCCTTTGCACAGAACTGGTATCTTCACCAACTAGACATCAGCACAACATTTCTTCATGGTTCCTTGAGTGAGGATGTGTACATGCAGCCACCTCCATGTCTGTCCTTACATGATCTTAGTTTAGTTTGCAAGCTTACCAAGTCCCTTTATGGTCTCAAGCAGGCGAGTAGACAATGGAATGTTAAGATGACTAAAGTTTTAACTTCCTCTAGTTATACTAAGTCTAAAGTAGACTATTCTCTTTTCACCAAGCAGTCTCCATAAGGTTTCGCTACAATTCTTACATATGTGGATGGCCTAGTTCTTGTTGGTCAAGACTTAACTAAGATAAATCACATGAAGCAATTGTTGCATAGTAAATTTGGCATCAAGGATCTTGGCTCCTTGAAATTCTTCTTGGGTTTTGAAGTTACAAGATCATCCTATGATATCCTTCTCTATCAAAGAAAATATGCTCTTGAACTACTTCAGGAAACTGGATTACTTGCCTCCAAATCAAGCCTTATTCCTATGGACCCTGCACTAAAAATTGATCTCTAATCAGGGACACGTCTCTCAAATCCTACTTCTTGTAGGAAGCTTCTTGGAAAACTTGTTTACCTCACAAACACTAGACCAGATTTATCTTTCTTTGTGGGTAAACTCAATCAATTTCTTTCTCATCCTACCTCTGCTCATTATCAAGTTACAGTGGAAGTTCTTAGATATATAAAGCAAGATCTTGCAAAGGGTCTTTTCTTTCCTTCTTCTTCTGATCTCAAGCTCATAGGGTATTCAATTTTGACTGGGCTCACTACAACAAAACTAGCATTTAGCGGTGGTTATTTTGGAATTTAGACCACCACTAAATTACATTTACGCCGGTTCCTAAACCGCCGCTAAATGCTCCGCCGCTAGGCATTGAACGACGGTTTTTTTAACCGCTGGAATAATCACCGCTAATAGTTTAACCACAAGTAAAACCACCGTATTAATGTTATCTGCAGGTACAACCGCCGTAAAAAAATAAAAGCCATTTAAATGTCTCTTAAACCGCCGCTAAAAGTTTTAATTTTTTTAAAAAAAATAGATTTTCCCTAATTATAACAAATTATTTTCTATATCCATTAATTCCATTAATGTTTTTAAACCCATATAACCAAGAAATGTTCCATAGTCTCTTGAATTATCCAAATAACCTAGAAAATATCAACCATAAAAGGCCTAACCCCATATAACCTTGGCCTATCGAATAAATGTTCAAATGTTTGAACCTAAATAGACTTATATGATTGTAATGGTCCTAATTTTTCTTGTTGAATTGGCTATTTGTTTTAGATTTTCATTCATATCTTTGGATTTTTTAAATTTTATTGGATAGTTTCATATAAACTATAAAAATATAGTTTAAAGAGATTACCTCATTGATTTTTACTAAGGATGACTTTTCACTTATATCTTTGAGTAGTTACAACATAAATGAGTCAATTATAATTTGGAGCTGCACTAGATAGATGTCAAAATATTCTTTTTATGGAAACTTAATTGAAAATAATTATATTGTTTAATCTCATGCTTTTGTTAGATCATCATTTATATAGGCACGACTAAGTATAGTCCTAGTAGGAAGAGATTTACACTAACACCCATCTTAGGTGAGGATCACTTTGATGATCTCTTTTAAGAGGAAGAGATTTGAGGATGGCTACACAATATCAGACAACTAGGCGGAGGCATGCATGTCATGATAGGACTCCACCTTTCTAGGATGCGGATGGGAATTGGATTTTGACTCCTATAGATAAGGGCAGGTAAAAGTTTACAAAATAATATTTAGTAATTTTTTATTTACAAATGTCTTATAAGTTATGAAATTAATTGTGTTTTGTATGTTTTGAGTTTAATTCATTTATGCTAAAGACATATGGGATTTCTATATTTTACAAGACAATCTGCTTCCACTTATATGGCTTGTGGTGTAAGTCAAGTGTTGTTTTAGATGCGATTCCTTAATTATAAAGGACAAATAACTTGCATGTGTTTTGAATAAGAATTTCAACTGTCTTATAATATAATATTATTTAATTCTTTAATTGTTCTATATTGTCTCCACATTGTGGAAGGATGTGACCTTTGACAATGTCCATTTGGATACTATGAAAAAGGCCTTTAATATGAAGTTCATATCACATAGCTTCAGCGACATGCTTGAGAAGGTTAGTAAAGGTGAGGATGACAGAACCTAAACTCATCTCCCTAAATATGGGAGGAGGCTTGGAATGACCTACTCACTGAGTGGGCCAAACATGAGCACACTATTCTTCAGGAGCGAGCATAATAAGCACAATTAAAGGAGTGTCAAGGTAGTGCAATGCACACCTTAGGCAAGATGGCATATTTCAACATTGTTATGGAGTTGGCAAGTAATTTTGTATCAACTTGTAATTATTTGTCATAGTTTTGTGGTCTAGTTTATATTTTAATACTATGCTTTTTTTAATGTCCTATCGAGTATCAATTTTAAAACAAGCATAAGCGTTTTAGAAAAAATCTAAGGTAATACATCAATAAAGCTTATCTTATTTACAATATCATCCATGAGGCATAAAAGTTTCTTTACAAATTTATTCTAAGTTGCTGCATGACATCCCAGTTCGTCTTTTTAAACCTTCAGCTCCAACCTTGCCATAGATCATCACAATTTTAGCTTTCTCCCTTAACATGAAACACCATGCTTGTGGGATAAACTCATAGAAACAAAGAAACCTATATTTTGTTTTCTTTTGAACTAATGTGTTTTAGGGGTATGAGTACCCAAAATCAACCTTATATCTTTTATTTGATTAACTAAAACATACATATTATAATTTTCCATCTAAAATATCAGATAATAAATCATGACTTAGGAACATAAAATAATTAGCTATTTAAATAGCAATAATAATATAAACATTATTCTCTTATTAGACTCTTCTGATATCTCTTTAGAATAACACATATTAGCATAAACATACTTTTCTTTCTAAAAAAATTTAGTGAGTGAATCCAAAACTCGTTAGCATTCAAAATTTTGACCATCAAAGTAACAATAGTATTATTGTTTTAGTAGTTATTAGGATTTTTTCTTAAAACTCAAAACTCTTTCCATTTTTCTTGAAAATTCATAATTTGTATTATTAAAATTTAGTAGTCCATTTCTTTCTCTACGGAGGACATATCTTTTTCTCATCCTATTCTCTAAAGGCTTTTGCCTTTTTTCTGATATGCACTTTCTCTGTGGGTGTCCTGTGTCTCATCGTAACCTCAATGTTTTCTAGTGCATAATATGAAATATTTCCACCCCACGTTTGAAAACACACCTTTATGAATTTAGCAAGTCTAATAATTCCTTTTTCTTAATTCTCATCATAGCTCTAAAATAAGAAATCAAGTTTTGAGAATCCATTAATTCATAATATCTTTAAGGGTGTATAGAATTTAGTCCTATAATAAGGTTTATTCCCAAAAAAGAGATATGAGTCCAACGTGACCACTTAAGTACCTAATATTTCCCAGCTAGAATTTTTCTTGACAATTTAGACCATCTTGTAACAATTATAAATCCTTTGTTTTATTTGAAGAAAACAAAAACCCAATTTCCCCCTTAGCATTCAAACTAGTTCATTTAAGTCTTTAACTTGTGTAACTCAAACCAAACTTCGTTGCTTGCTTTAAATTATATATTTTGGAAAATAATTTCATTTTCAGAAAATGCTTTAATGGAAGACCATTTAACACTTATACTTAATATTTACTAGTTTGTATACCAAACAACTTGTAGTTTTGAACCAAAACTTACCCTAGGACTTCCTTATTATTCAAACTCACATATGATGGACTTCTACTAAACATTCAAATAATTTTTAAAGTGAAGTTACTTTTTTCCCCTTAACTAGTATATTTTAAAAGCTTTTAAGGCTTGTAGAGTAAGGCCTGTTTAATCAATTCTAACCTTAAAATTAATATTTAGAAATTAAATTAGTTTTTTTTATTTTGGACAAAACCTACAAATCATCTCTAGATTTTGTGTAAATTACCATTTCCCCCTTTCTACTTGGTTCTTCCAGTATTTTCATTCTAGTCCTTTAAAAATCTATTCTTTTAAGACTAAGACACATGAGCCAATATTCTCAATTCAATGCCCAAAATGGAAGAAACGCATCACCATTTTTGTGGTGGAAACAATTCATAATGACCATAATTTTGTTGAGACAAATTCTATTCTCACAATATCAATGCATATATTCGCTAAAGTTTTCAAGATAGGGGCAACATAAAGCAAGTAAGCATTTTAAAATAAAGTGAGACCATGAAGTGGATTGCCTGTGGTCTCATTCAACTGGAATTCACATCACAATCCAAGATCTAGCACATTGAATCAAAATGCAAGCAAGCATACATAACATATTGGCATTTTCACATTGCATGAATGAGGGTTTTTTTAGGAGAAACCTTCCACAAACCATGGCATGCATGTAATTCCATACGAAATGGTTTGTCTGGGTACTCAAAGGAAATCAAAAGGAAAGAAACATAAGGAAAATAAGAAATAAAAATATGTTGTTTGTATGAAGAGAAATAGAAAAGAAAATAATAGAAAAAAGAATCTTTTCTTATTTGGATATATGGAAAGAAAAGGGATAGAAATAAAATGGTTGTTTGAGAAATAAATTAAATTTCATATAAAAAAATTAATTTTTTATTATAATCAATTTTAATATATAAAAAAGTCAGTTTATTTTATTTTATATATTTTAATAATATTTATAAATTTATTAATATTTATTAAACACAAATCTCACTCAATTTTCTTCTATCTTTATTTTCTTCCATGTGGTGAGAGAATTAATTTCTACTGAATTTCACTTATTTTTTCCTTTTCTTTCCAAACAAATAAAAGAAAACTTGCTTTTTCCTCTCATTTCTTTCCCTCTTAATTTTCCTCCCTCTTTCCCCCTCATTCCAAATATACCACAAGTAACGAACACATGAAAAAAATAGTAAAGTGAAACAGAGATGGCTCGAGTTCCTCACTCCCCCACAGCTCCTTAGCTCCCTTTCGCCTCAAGAGTGTGTCTTTATCAGATTTTGATTATCTTTGGCAAGAATAAATGTGTAAGAGGATGGAATAGTGAGTTTTGAATAAGTTTTGAGATTTGGAATTGCCTCAAAAAGGGTGGTTATGGCCGTGGCACTTATTGATCCTAGGAGAAATTGAATCTTGATATTTAAAACTTGAAAGGTTTTCTATACTTTTTTGGTTAAATAATTTGTGGTAGCATTAAAAGAAAACCTTAGGCCCATTATTATGTTTGAGACAATTTTTTCAAAATTGTCATGCAACCCCTATCCTTCTTAGTTCATACTCACAAGAAACATTCATGGCTCCCAATTCAAGCAATTCATGTTCGATACGTGTTATTTCAATCCGATTCTAACAAAAAAGAGTCAAGTGATATGCGTTACTAACCTTATGCATTACTAAACCTGTGACTTTGACTCATATCGTATCTCATGAATTGTACCAGGATACATGTAATACTGCAATGCCTATACTAGTGTAAAAACTGTTGTTATGGAACAAAAAGTTATCATTTTGCACCTATTAGGAGAAAGCACAAACAAACATAGATTTGATGGTCTATGATCAGAGTAGTTATGTCAGCTACAAATAAGTTTCAAGTCATGAGAGACTTGATAGTAAATGGGAAATGCAATGTTAATTGAAATATAGACAATAGACAACTAGTGTGTTATAAGTAGAAATATTCAGATGGCTTTTGGAGCAAACAAATGGTGTTTGCAGCAACAAAATCTAAATATCAATGGGCTCAACAAACTCTTAAATTATATCAGTAATACTAAGCTATTAGATTCAGAGATTATAGATCATGGCTATCAAAGCAAACATGGACAAGTTAACTGTAGGTAAAAGCTTTCATATCATATGAAAAATATTTATCCGCAGAAAGTAAAATGAAATCATAACATGATATAGGCCTCATTTGGGCCTCCTTTTGGCTATTCTTTGTCCTTTTTGTTAGAAATATTATTTTTTTTAAGAATTAATTAGGTTTAAAATTATTTTTAGTTTTGGGCTTTACATAACTATTTCATGTTTATGTTTGAGTTTGGGCCTTGTATTTTGGCTATCTTTCTTAGTTTTTTTTTAGTTTTAGTACTTTTGGGCTTAGGTTAAGTGGTGTTCCCCCCTCCTTAGCCTATATATAGGCACGCTCTCCTTTGTAATACACACACCTTGAATTGAGAAAATACATTTAAGCATTTGTGGAGTTAAATTTTCCTTCTTAGTTTTAGTTAGGGTTTCTTAAACCTTGGTAAACTTTTATCCTAGGGTTTCCTCCCCTAGGTGGCGAGATTAATGCTTATCCTCTTTAAATGATGCCTCCCCCTTTACTTTTTCCTTATTTTCCCTTTGTAAAACCCTAATCCTTATTTTCCTTTATCAAAAGAGAAAAAAAAAGAACTAGATCCTCCTTCCTACATCATAACAAAACTGATCACAGGCAACATTTTCCTACTTCATCGACTATAAGACATGGCAAAATGAAGAATCATGAAGCTCAATAATCACACATTCATATTTGTCTTCCAGAATCTTCACAGCTTCAGTAAATAACACTTCAGGGGGTAATGCTCCAGTTGATTCAACAGTAACTAGACAAACGAGTAAAGGAAATAGATGTAAGAACTTTATGAAACTACTAAAGACTAATCCTTATCAGAACTCTAGTGAAACCCAAAATCAGGTAAATTCCATATAGAAATTTTGGAATAAGCATCAAATTTTCACCTGCATCGCTTCACTTTATCGCTTTATCTTATACAATCCAAAATATATCTGGTTATCATTCTTTAAATTACTTCATTTGGGCATCAACTTCTGTAAGGCCTTTCATTTTTTTTAAATTTCCAAAAAATTAGAATAAATTATTGTATATAATTGGGAAGGTGGAAAACTTTGGTAACAACCATATCAATAAAAGTAGTTTAATAAATTATTACTGTTATTCAAGTGGCCTCAATACTCAAGAGGGGGGGTGAATTGAGTTTTAAACCTTTTCGTTGAAATGCTTTTGAACTAAGTTCCTTTCTCACAAATTAATGGTTTATGCAAGACAAAGTAAGTTTAGTGCAAGAAACAATGCAAAACAAGAGATAAATGTTGCCAAAGCAATTTATCGAACACTTGGTGTGCAGCACTTTAAAACTATTAGTTCAAGCAAGTTTAAGAGGGGAAATCACAATCAACAATAATAACCCAGCCAGATGCAATGTATGAATGCAAGAGAGTAAGGAAGAAGAGCTTGCAAACCAATTTAACGAGTTCCACCACCCCGGTGTACGTCTTGCCTTAAAGCAACCCACTTGAAGGGTTTCCACTATTGAAGTTTAGAGATACAAGCTATGAGCAATTGCAGCTTCCTAGTGTCCCACACTCAAGAACTCAATCCTCACTAGCACAAGGGCAACCCACCCAATCTCTCAAACTCTCAATACCCAAAGGTTGAACCCCAACCTTTGTGACCACTCAACCTAGAGTGAAAACCTTTGTGTTTGGTGTAGTGTTTACAAGCAAATAACTCTCTCAATAGAGTAGATATACAAGTAAAAGCTCACATAAATTCTAACTCTCAAGATGAGAGGATATACAAGTTCTAAGCTCAAAATTTCAGAGTATACAAAAGAATGGGCTCACTAAGCACAAATGAAGGTAAGGGATGATTGCCTCTTGTTGTGTGTTGTGCTTGAGTTGGAGAGCCATTTATAGAGTCTTGAAGGAGTGCCAAAGTCTTCCTAGCCCTTGCAAGTTATGGGCACTGAGTTGGAATGGGGAAATGAGCTGGTTTTTCACTTAAAAACATTTTCCCCAAATTCTGGCACGATGGTAATCGATTACGCCTCGAGCTGTAATCGATTACATTTCGAAATCTTCAGTGTAATTCAGTCTGTAATCGATTAGCACTTCTCCTGTAATCGATTAGCTGTGAAACAGAACCCTGCTAATCCATTATGCCTTAACTTGTAATCGATTATGAGTGGCACCTGATGCATTTAATTAGGTTACGCAGCATGGTAATCGATTGTGCCTTATGTGTAATCGATTGTGTTACAAACAGAAGCTCTGTAATCGATTAGATGTTCAGGTGTAATCGATTAGTTATATTCCAGAACCCTTGTAATCGATTGTAAATGTCCTGCAATCGATTAGCAGATCCACCTAATGCTTTTAATTCATTTTCTGAGCTTGGTAATCGATTAGCTTCCTAGGTGCAATCGATTAGGTTATAAACAGAAGCTCTCTAATCGATTAGTTCTGGTCTGATAATCGATTAGCCTATGTGTTTTTGTAGGTCTGATGCTGTTTTCTTTGTTTCTTTAAGATCCTTTGTCATTATCAAAATATTTAATCCTGAAAGCAAATTCAAACACATTCTCCCCACAAATTAACTACTACAAGGACATAGTTACCTTGAAATATAATCCTTAAGATACAAGTTTTTTCATGTTTAGACAACTTTTAAGTTCTAATCCCATGAATTCAATATGCTACAATAATACTTACAAATTAAATGATTTTTAAGATGACGTAATGATACACGATCTTCCCATTCTTTGCCTCCTCTGATGTATTCCTTACACAAAGTGTAGTCTCGTGGTCTTACTACTTTTTCCCTTCTTCTACCTACTCGACAACTAAACCAGCATAGCAAGAAATTAGTACCAAACTTCCAAAGAAATAGGAACTTGAGATCACATGTTATCAATCATTAACAATATGTTACATACAACACAAGGCATACATTGATGTAAAACCAATGACACATGTTGGACATAATAAACCCTCCAACATATAAAGAAATGATAAATTTGATGTCAGGAGCATGGACACAAAATTTAATTACCTTTTCCAAAGTCTTCAATATCAAAACACTTGTTTTGGATACTTATTTTTCAGTTCTTCGGCCAGCTCATCCTCAACATCTTCCAAAAGTACAACCTAGAGAAGAAGGATTTCATAAATTTTTGGCAATGCATTAACATGACCAATACACAACATGTATAATGTTACTCTACCTTTGGAAGCATCTGATACCATGCAGTGGCAACCGGTGACCATTTTGTATGTGTTTTACCAATTACTTTAACTATATGTGCTTCTAATTCAATTTCCTACAATAATATATGTTTATAGTATTTGATATTAAGTATGAATTCTATCGTTTTATATCAAGACTGTGAACACCTATTTTTGTCCCGTGATATATATTAAAAAGAAAAAAAAAGAAAAAAAAAGAAGAAAAAAAGAGTTTTTTTTGTCCTAGAGTCCGGAGTCAATGTTGACTGCATTAACCGGGGTCCTAGCACGGTTTCATGACCGGTGTTACCTCATTAGTTCTAAGCTCGTACAGCCTCAGTGGAGTACGGTATTTTACACCTCAGTTCGAAGGGAATCCAAGGTTCTTCAAGTTAAAAGTGATGTGTTAATCCGTACTTGAACTTCAAGACACACCGGAGGTACACCTGCAGGAGATTCCCCAATGCTTAATATTTAACCGAGGTGAAGAGAAATGTCTATAGTTGACCAATGATTTCAGACCCCGGTTATGACTTACCAGTTCTCGTTGGTGACGCGGTACAGTGCTTAGAACCCCGCCCAGTCCAGATTGCCACCCCGGATCATATTAAAAAAAAAATAATATTAAAAATTGCATAGTGACCGTTGGAATAGTAACCCTTCCCCATCTCTATAAATACCCAATCCCTCTTCATTTCCTACCACACCTCTCATTTCATCAATTCCCTTCATTTCTCTCAAGCAATGGCTGATGGATGCCGAAGCCAAGAGGAAAGAATAAGGGAGGGAAGACGATGTTTTGTGACTACCTTTTTACTCCTTATAGTGTGGGTAGTAATTTATATTTATTTGATATTTTATATATTTCCATATATGTAATAAATAATTTATGTTTCCATTTGTACCTTTAAATAAAAGGCCCAAAAAAAAATCAGAAAAATAAATGGGCAAAAAAAAAACAAAACAAAAAAAACAAAAAAAAATAAGAAAAAATAAAAAAAATAAAAAAAACGAAAATAAAAAAAATAAATAAAAAGGGCCAAAAAAAAAGAAAAAAAAGAAAAAAAAAGAGAAAAAAAAAGGGCCCAAACAAAAAAAAAACTTAAAAAAAAACTAAAAAAAAGCCCAAAAAAAAACAAAAAAAAAGAAATGGGCCCAAAAAAAAAAGTCCAAAAAAAAAGTTTAAAAAAAAACGAAAATTAAAAAAAAAAGAAAAAGAAAAAGAAAAAGGGGTTACGGTGGTTTTTAGTGGTGGGCCCCGGTTTGGTTGGATAATTAGAGAAAATTGGGGAAATTGACATGGAATTTGGACAAATTGGAAAAGTAAGAAAGTGATGTCTTTTAGGGAGGATCCAATGCCAATTTTCTTCTATAAATAGAAGGTGATATTGAGGCATTTTGGGGGGAAGAAGAAGAAAATAGGGAAAAGAGTGCTAAATTTTTGTGAGAATTTTTAGAAGTTTTGGTTCTCAAAAATTTCTTTGTGTAATCTTAGTTAGGAAAATGAGTGCACCACTCTAGTTTGTCTTAGTATGTGAGTTTTTGTGAGCTAAAATACTGTCCAAGTGTTGTAACCGGTATCCAAATACCTTCAAATCAAGTCCAAACAAAGCCAAAAGCAAAGGAAATCCACACAAAATTGATTTTCCGACTTCCGTTCTAATTTCTCTGTAATTGATCTTATACCAAGGTATTTTTTATTAATACAAAGTTGTTTATTTATATTTATTTATTCGTCTTTATTTAATTGTTATTTATTTTTCTGCACTTTTATTTTTCTTTGTTTATATTCAAGCACTTTATTTTCCTGCACTTTATTTTTTTTGTAGTTATTTATCTGTTTATTTATTGTTTATGCATCTCCATCTTTATTTATTTGTTTGTACATTTATTTTTCTTTATTTATTATTTTTTTACACTTTTATTTCTCTTTATTTACTTTTCTGCACTTTTATTATTGTTAATTTATTTTTCTGCACTTTATTTATCCGCACTTTATATTTCTGCAATTATTAGTTTATTTTTTTTTTCTTTTATTATTTTTTACATTTTTATCTTTATTTATTTATTTTTATGCCCTTTTATTTTATTTATTTACTTTCTTGTCCCTTTATTTTTGTTATTTATATTTCTGCCTCTTTATTTTCATGTATTTACTTTTCTGCTCCTTTATTTTTATTATTTACTTTTCTGCCCTTTTATTTTCATGTATTTATTTTTTTTGCCCCTTTATTTTTGTTATTTATATTTCTGCCCCTTTATTTTCATGTATTTACTTTCATGCCCCTTTATTTTTGTTATTTACTTTTTTGTCCCTTTATTTTCATGTATTTACTTTCCTGCCCCTTTATTTTTGTTATTTACATTTCTGCTCCTTTATTTTATGTATTTACTTTCCTGTCCCTTTATTTTTTGTTATTTACTTTTCTGCCCCTTTATTTTTGTTATTTACTCTTCTGTCTTTTTTTTGTTATTTACTTTCTTGCCCCTTTATTTTTGTTATTTACCTTTCTGCTCTTTTATTTTTTTATTATTTATTTTTCTGCCCCTTTATTTTATGTATTTATTTTTCCGCTCTTTTATTTTTAATGTATTCATTGTTATGTCTATTTATTTTTATTTTTATTTTTTTTATATTTTTGAACTTTTATTTATTTTTGTACCTTTATTTTTATATTTTATTTTTATTATTTATTCTCTGTACTTTTATTTTTAGTTATTTATCTTTTATTTATTTATTTATTTATTTATTTATTTATTTTTCTATACTTTCTATTTATTTATTTACGTTTAACCATTTTAATAGTTTATAAGTATGTATATATATGTATACATAATTATCTTTTTTTTATTATGGTCATGATTTCCTATTATTTTCTCTTAGTAACCTTTTAATAATTAAGAAAAAATCACTTTCATAAAAAATAAAAAAATAATAAAAAAGGTCAAGACTAATAAATAGTGTGTTATTTATTCATTCATTTTTTTTTAAATTTAAGATGAGATTAATTTAGATAAGACATCTTATTAATCTTATTTTTTCTAAAAGATAATTAAATAATATTCCTTGTCAATTTTAATTAATTAAGTGTATTATATTTCTTTATCTTCATGTTGATGTGTTTAATTCTATTTTTTTTCTCTTATTTTTATTTATTTATTTATTTGTTTGTTTTAAACTTTATATTTCTCAATAAAAATCAATTTTTTTTACTAGAAAATAAGTAAGACAAGACGTCTTATTGTTTTTTTTTATCCTTTTATTTTTATGGTCTTTTAATCATTTGTTTATTTATTTTTTTTAGAACTAAAAAATAACAAACTTAGGGGATGTATTCTTTTACTATCTTTGTTTTATTCATATTTATATATTTTTTTATTGTGTATATTATTTATGATTGTTTTATGAAGGATGAAATATTTGATAATCATTTTTTAAATTACGCATGATCAATTTGGGTAACCGTTTTTTACGGACAGTGTGGGGTGCTAATACCTTCCCCACCTGTAATTCGACTCCCGGACTAAACAGAATCTCATTTTTTTTAAAACAAAAAAAAAAACCAGTGTTATTTAAAGGTTTTCCTAATATTTTCCTTAATAAATATTGGTGGCGACTCCTTGAACCCTTTATTTTTTAGGCTTCTCAAGAGCCTCACTTCAATGCAGTTTCAATTTTCTTTTATTTGTCTTTAACCAGTCCGCGTCGCGCGCCGGGACCCCGGTCGCGACAGATGGCGACTCCACTGGGGACATTTTGAGAGTCAAGCCCGTTAAATTGATCTTGTGTATTTTTTTATTTTTATTTTTTTTGATTGTTAATTATTTCATCCTTTGTATTTATTTGTTATGTTATTCTTGTTGTTTATCTAATCTTCCATTAATTTTAGATTTTATACTGTTTTTTTTCCTTCTTTATTGCCTTAATTTAGAACCTTAGGGTAGAAGACATGTGATATTTATTTTGCTTTATGTTTGTTCATTATGAAGAATGGGTAAAAATCCAGGTATGAATGCCCCACACACTTCACATTCACCATAATGCACACACCATTAGAAGGGACCCTATTCCCGGGCCCCGCAAAAGACATAGGCTAGGGGAGATTATTAGCGGTGTCATTTAGGACGAGACGTCCTACCATGATTCGCGTGAAAATCTCAGCCGGGGTGTTATCTTAGTTATGATGTCCGCACTAAGTAGGATTCCCTACTTTTTGCATAAGACTCATAGCTAAAGATCAGAGCTCCGGTGACCTTCTTAGAACCAATTAGAACAATTACCTTTTGAAGAAACACGATTAAATAGCCTTAGAGCCAATTAGGTGGTTACCTTGTCTAAGACACAATTGGGCAAACATTCCTTTTATCTTTTATTTATTTGCACAAAGTTTTTTTTTTAAAAAAAATCAAAAATGTATATTTTCTATACTTTAGTCATGATAAGTATTATCACACTCTTATGTGAGGATATTTATCAAACTGTTTTCTTTGTTAATCTGATTCATTTATTTCTTTTGTTAAAGGTGAAATTTAAACATCGGTAAGTATCACTAAAAATGGAATTTAACATGAGATCAAGTGATCAAGAAGTGAAGGCAACTGGTTTAAAAAATTTGTTACACCTCAAAGTCATCAGATCAAATACTAGCAATCTGTTGTCCTTAAGCAAAAGGATGGATATTACCCAGAAAATGACCTTTACAAGGAAGTATGGAAAGATCTTAAAATTCTTAGAGGTCGAAGTGCAAGAAGGGGCCCTTACTGCTCTAGCTCAGTTTTATGATCCTCCTCTTCGCTGTTTTACATTCAAAGATTTCCAGTTAGCTCCTACTTTGGAGGAGTTTGAACAGATATTTGGCTTGCCGTTAGAAGATTTGAAACCTTATCATCGAACTGAACATCATGCTTCAATCTTCAGTGTAGCTCGCATCCTCAAGATGGATCCTGAAATGCTTAAGAAGGCTCAATTAAACAGGAACCAAATTTCAGGATTCGCACTAAGCTTCTTTGAGCAGCAACTCCTCAGTCAGGCAGGGAAAGGAGAATGGGACGTGTTTGTTGACATTTTGGCGTTGGCCATCTATGGTGTGATCCTCTTCCCAAGCCTTGATAATTATATTGATTTCAAGGCAATTGATGTTTTCCTAGCTAGAAAGCTTAGGGGTGAAAGTTCCATGACTGCTGTCTTAGCTGATATCTATTGTACAATGGATTCCTGTCATAACCGGAATGGGAAAAAGATCGTCTGTTGTCTACCCGCCTTGTATCTATGGCTTACTTCTCATGTCTTCAATCAAGTTGGCAAGGTTGAATGTCCTATCTCTGATTTGAAGCTCCTTAGGTTAACCAAGAAGACTAATAGGGAGTGGGCAGGACATCTGGCAGGATTATCTGCTAGCATGATTCGGTGGTACCCTCAGTGGATGAACGTGGATTCCATTATTTACTGCTGTGGAAAATTTCCGAATGTGCCTCTCATGGGAACTCAAGGATGCATCAATTACAATCCTAGCATTGCAAAAAGACAACTTGCTTATCCTATGATACAGCCTCCAGAAGAAGAAACAGTAACGCCTTTCCTTCATTATTATATTGAGGGAAATAGTGCTCCTGTTATTCAAACTGTCATTGATGCTTGGGGCAAGGTTCATAGTAAAGGAAAAGAATTGGGTGTCCGAAGTCATGCCGCAAAAGAAAGTTACTACCAGTGGATTTCAAATAGGGTAGCCATTGTTAAATTACCCTTTAAAGATCACGGTGCTCATGTGAGAAATCCAGTTCCCGATGAAAGCAAAGAGATTGAAAATTTGAGGAGTGAGTTGGCTGAAATGACAAAGAAAAATCAAGCTTTGGAGGATGATTTAATCAAAATTCAACAAGACAATGCTTCCCTTAAGAGAAAAAGGTGTGAATTAGAAAATGCCTTTGAAGACATAGGTAAGAAGCAGCGAATTGAAAGAGAACATATGGTGCAATTGGATCAATGCCTCCAAACCGCGAACAGCCAATTGAAGACCAAAGAGAAACAAAAGAATGATATATTGGCTGACAAAGGGCGGTTACGAGAAATTCTAGCCAAGACAAAAGAAGAAGCTCAAGTTGAAAAGAACCTTATGCAAGCGTGAATTGATGAACTGGAACGACAAGTCAGAGATGTCGTCAGTGCTTGTGAGCGTGAAATAAATGAAGAAAAATGGCAAGCCATGGAAGACAAGGATAGATATGAAGAGATTATACGTTTAATGACCCTAGAAAAGGTTGAGTTGGAAAGTCTTGTCTATTCTTGGAGAGACCGTTTTTCTAATCTAGCCGGTCTTGCTAATGGAACACTTGGAAATATTCCTCACCTGTTGAAGAAGGCTGAAGCGATGATGAATCCACTTTCTACACCGGAGGAAATTACAACATTCATCCAATACTGCAAGGGGCGATTGGATGAAATGAAGGTCTGGATTGCTAAAGCAAGAGAGAATTGATTTTGAGTTGTTGTAACAAACAATGTATCAGAACTTGTTGATCAATGAATAAATCTCATGTTGAATTTTCATTTTTCTTCTAACTTAGTACTTTAGAAAAAGACATTCTAAAAGAAAGGTTTATCTTTACTTACCGATATTTAAAATTCATCATGTATTTACTTTACATCTCTTTATGTCATTTAACAATACTTGTTCTTGTACCAAGGGGGGTTTCTTTGTATTTATTCACATCACGGGGAGAAGGGGCTCAAAGCATCCTTATCAAACTAGACTGCAAACAAGACTCATGGCAGAGCCGGAAAGCGCAGTTGAAGAATTAAGGAATGAAGTTGGCCAGATCAAGGAGCAGATGGCAGAAATACTTAAGCTTCTTGAAAAAAGAGGTACAGAAAGGGGATCTTCTGCAGGAAATGGGGAACAAACATCCACTCCTCAAGTTCAAGCTCAAGAGGGGAACCCTATACCTTTAAATGATCCTGCTCCAGTCACTGAAACTCCATTCATCTCACACCAACCTTATGGTATGCCATTGCCACCTTTTGTTTCCCAAGACGGGAATGTTCAGCAAGCATATGCTTGGCCTCCATATGGCTTACCTCAAGGATATTACACCATGCATCCTAATCCCAATCAAGAGAATCCTCCTGCTGTTCAACAAATTCCCAATCCCCCTGTATCTAACCCTCCAAATTTCAACCAATCAACAGCTATTCCCCAAAACACTCAGGCTCCACCCAATGTCACTCCACCTAATACAATTCCACCACAAAATCACCAGACTCCAAATGATGCCACACAACAAAACCCACAAGCAGTGCCATATTATTTCCCTTATGGTTGCCCAATACCACAGGCAGGTGTTTCCCAAAACTTGTCACACAAAGCTCAAGTCCCTCCACTAAATCCTGATCAGCCAGCAGCGCCTTTGTCAAAAGGGCAAATGGAAATATTGGAAGAAAGGTTGCGTGCAGTAGAGGGAGGAAGTGGCTTAGGCGTAACAAATGTTTCTGAATTATGCCTAGTTCCAGATGTGGTAATTCCTCCCAAATTCAAATTGCTGGAATTTGATAAATACAAAGGAATAACTTGTCCTCGTAACCATTTGACCATGTACTGCCGAAAGATGGCTGGGTATGCTTATGATGAAAAGTTACTGATCCATTTTTTTCAAGATAGCCTTGCTGGGGCAGCGTTGAGCTGGTACACTCACCTTGAACGAACTCGTATTCGTTGTTGGAAGGATCTAGCCGATGCCTTTCTGAAGCAATATAAATACAATATGGACATGGCACCAGACCGGCTACAACTTCAGAATATGACCAAAAGGAATACTGAGTCCTTCAAAGAATATGCTCAACGATGGAGGGAAATGGCTGCACAAGTTGAACCACCTCTGATAGAGAAAGAGATAGTGGCAATGTTCATTGACACTCTTCAGCCACCGTTCTATGAAAGGATGCTTGGGAGTGTATCATCAAGCTTTTCTGATATGGTGGTAATAGGGGAAAGAATTGAAAGCGGTTTGAGAACAGGAAAAGTTATCCAAAGTTCCCCATCAATAGGAAGACCTATGACAGGGGCAGGAAGAAGAAAGGGTGAGGAAGCAAATGCTGTAATGGGAAATCAAGGTCAACATAATCAAAAAATGTTTCAACCTTCCCCTTTCCCTTTCCCACCTCATTATCCACCGTACGGACCTTACCCTTATGTAGCTGCTGCTTGTGGAAATTCATTTCCCCATCCTCAATCATATAGACCCCCACCCGTCCATAATTTCAAGAATACACCACCACCTCCCCCCCAACAATGGATGCAAAATCCCAACCCAAATCTTCCACAAAAAAAGCCAAACAATGACCGTCCTTCTGTCCAATTTGATCCAATTCCCATGACAGATACTGAACTTTTGCCTCAACTTCTCAAAAGTTCTCTTGTTGTATGATGTCCTTTAAAACCCGTAGGGCCACCCTATCCTAAGGGGTATGATCCTAATGTGAAGTGTGATTATCATGCTGGGGCACCGGGGCATTCTACAGAAAATTGCATTGCCTTAAAGTTTAAGGTACGTGATTTGATAAATGCCAAGTGGTTGGATTTCGAAGAAGGCTCCCCAAATGTGATTAGAAATCCTTTGCCTAATCATGGAAATACTGGGGTAAATGCAATAACACATGACTTGGGAAGTGATCATTGTCCCCCTTCCAATGATGTCAACATGATCCATGGGCAGCATGGTACGGACTCAGTAAGCCCAGTCACCCCTATTCCTTTGGTGGTCTATTACACCAAGAAACCTTTGACCGAACCAGTCATAAACCATCCGTCCTTGACAATTAGGACCCCATCTCCATTTTCATACAAGGATACCCATGCAGTACCTTGGAAGTATGAAGTGGATGTAATCCCTCAACTCCTAAAGGGATCGTCATCCTCAGTAACCAATATTTCCGAGACAAGTGGAATGACTAGGAGCGGGCGAGTTTATGCTCCTGAAAACTTGAGAAAGGAGGATGCACCTGTAAGTGAAAAAGAAAGTCGTGGTAAAGAACAAGACCCTCCCCAAGGAATAACAGAGGAAGATGCTTGTGAATTTTTGAAATTCATTAAGCAAAGCGAATACCAGGTCCTCGACCAGTTAAACCACACTCCTACAAAAATATCCTTGTTATCTCTCTTATTGGACTCAGAACCACATCGTGGAAAGTTATTGAAGGTCTTGAATAAAGCACATGTTACGAAAGATATTTTGCCTGAAAAGTTTGAAGGGATAGTGGGGCATATTGCCTCAAATGACTACTTAACTTTCACCGATGAAGAGATACCTGCTGAAGGAAGAGGTCATAATAAGGCATTACACATCTCTGTCAAGTGTCGGGATCATATTGTAGCCAAGGTCCTAGTTGATAATGGCTCCTCTCTGAATATCATGCCAAAGTCCATTTTAAATCAACTACCTTTTGATGGGTCACATATGAAGCCAAGCTCAATGGTAGTAAGAGCTTTTGACGGTACTCGGAGAGAGGTCATTGGAGATATTGAGATCCCCATCCAAGTGGGCCCATGCACCTTCAATGTATTATTTCAAGTGATGGACATCAATCCTGCTTATAGCTGCCTATTGGGGAGGCCTTGGATACATTCTGCCGGTGTGGTTCCATCTACCCTTCATCAAAAGCTTAAATTTGTGGTAAACAACAAGCTAATCATTATTTATGGTGAGGGAGATTTCCTTATCAGTAAGCCCATGTCAACTCCATATATAGAAGAGGCTGAAGAAAGTCTTGAGACTTCCTTCCAATCATTGGAAATTGCTCACACCACCTATGTGAGCGAAGGGTTACAACTAGCTCGTCCTTCTAAAGCTTCTATGATGGTAGCTAAAGTGATGATGAAATCTGGATTCCAGCCAGGGAAAGGGCTTGGGAAGATGCTTGATGGAGGAGTAGACCCATTATTGGTTAAGGAGAATAAGAACGGCTTTGGGCTGGGGTATCATCCATCTCCAATGGAAAGAGCAAAGGTTTTCGCAGATAAGAGAGAAAAGCGACTTGCACGATTAGAAAATCGAGAACCCCTAACTGCGAAGATCCCTATCTATGACCTTTACCGAAGCTTCAGGAGTGCAGGCTTGACATCTCCAGACCAAGAGGCGGTCATCGATGATGAGTCCAAGAGAGAAGAAGACTTGATTTACCCTTGTCCTTCAGATACTGAACTGTGTAATTGGGAAGCCGTTGAGCTTCCAGAGATCATTTCAAAGTAATTGTTCACTTTGTAGGTTTTTGTTTAAATCCTTTGGCTATGCCTAAAGCCTTAGGATGAGTTTTAATAAGGGCAAAACATGTTTCCTTTATCATTTCAAATAAATAAAAGTTAAGTTCAATTATCATTTTCCTTATTTTGCCTTTTTTATATTAAATAAATTGCAGATCTGAAATTGAATTCCAAAATAATAAGATTGCTTTCTCCCATCATGATTTTAATCCAACAAGCGAAGAGGATGAAGAGTCCGATGAAGGCTGCTAGATCAGGAAGATAAAGAAATTTCTCCCTATCTAGAAATTGTTGAAGTCATAAATTTGGGGAGTGAAGAAAACAAACAAGAAGTCAAAATCGGCACCTCTTTGAGTAGAGAACATAGGAGAGAATTAATAGAATTGTTGGTCGAATTCAGCGATGTGTTTGCTTGGTCGTATCAGGATATGTCGGGATTAGATAGCTGCATCGTTGAACACAAGTTGCCATTGAAACCCGGTTGCGTCCCCATAAAGCAAAAGTTGAGAAGGATGAAGCCAGAAATGCTCTTAAAGATTAAAGAAGAGATAACCAAACAGTTGGATGCTGGGTTCTTGGCTGTCTCCAAATACCCTGAATGGGTGGCCAACATTGTTCCGGTCCCGAAGAAAGATGGGAAAGTACGAATGTGTGTTGATTACCGGGATTTGAATAGAGCTAGCCCAAAAGATGACTTTCAATTACCACATATTGATGTTCTTGTTGATAACACGGCCCAACATTCCATTTTTTCATTCATGGGTGGATTTTCTGGGTACAACCAAATCAAGATGGCACCCGAAGACATGGAAAAAACCACTTTCATTACTTTGTGGGGAACCTTCTGCTACAAGGTGATGTCTTTTGGATTGAAAAATGCCGGTGCCACTTACCAAAGAGCGATGGTAACTCTATTTCATGACATGATGCATAAAGAGATAGAGGTTTATGTGGATGATATTATTGCCAAATCCAAATCCGTTGAAGGTCACTTGATTGACTTACGAAAGCTCTTTGAACGCCTGAGAAAATTCAAACTCAGATTAAATCCGGCTAAATGCACTTTTGGGGCTAGCTCTGGAAGGTTGCTTGGTTTCATTGTCAGTGAGAAAGGTATCGAAGTGGATCCCGATAAAGTAAAGGCAATCATGAAAATGCCTGCCCCTAGCACTGAAAAAGAAGTACGAGGATTCCTTGGAAGGTTGAATTACATAGCTCGTTTCATTTCTCAACTAACAGCTGTATGTAATCCAATCTTTAAGTTGCTTCGTAAAAATCAACCATCACAATGGAATGATGATTGTCAGGAGGCCTTTGACCAAATAAAGCGATACTTGCAATCCCCACCGATCTTGGTTCCCCCAACCCCAGGAAGACCACTCCTGTTGTATTTGACGGTGATAAATGAGTCTATGGGCTTTGTACTGGGGCAACATGATGAGTCTGGGAGAAAAGAGCATGCTATTTACTATTTGAGCAAGAAGTTCACTGAGTGCGAAGCACGATATTCTACTGTGGAACGAACTTGTTGTACATTAGCATGGGCTGCTCGTCGCCTAAGGCAATACATGTTATCTTATACTACTTGGTTGATATCTAAGATGGACCCAATTAAGTACATCTTTGAAAAACCGGCTCTGACGGGAAGAATAGCTCGTTGGCAGGTTCTTTTGACTGAGTATGATATCATTCATGTCACCCAAAAAGCTGTAAGAGGGAGTGCTTTAGCTGATCACTTGGCCCACCATCCCCTAAAAGAGTACCAACCAATGTCATTCGAATTTCCTGATGAAAATATTATGATGTTGTCAGAAGAGAAAGATTGTCCTAATAGAACTTGGATTTTGATGTTCGATGGGGCGTCGAATACACTGGGGCATGGGATTGGGGCCATCCTAATCTCACCAGATAACAAGCTTTTCCCATTCACTGCTAGACTTTGTTTTGATTGTACCAATAATATTGCAGAATATGAAGCTTGTGTTTTGGGGATTCAGGCGGCACTTCAAGCAAAGGTGAAATCTCTACAAATATACGGAGATTCTGCCTTGGTGATTCATCAACTGAAAGAAGAATGGGATACTAGAGATGGAAAATTGATTCCTTATCAAGCTCACATCATGGAACTAATCAAAGGGTTTGATGAAGTCTCTTTCCATCATATTCCTCGGGATGATAACCAATTAGCCGATGCTTTGGCCACGTTGGCCTCCATGTTCAACGTAAGTAGGGATTGTGACATGCCCTTCATCGAGATTGAAAGGCGTCTCGAACCTGCATATTGTCATGAGATAGAAGAAGAGCCCGATGGGAAACCATGGTTTCATGACATCAAAAATTATATTCAAAATCAAGAATATCCTCCTGGTATCTCAGAAAATGATAAAAGAACCCTCAGGCGCCTAGCCATGAATTTCTTTATGACTGGGAATACACTCTATAAGAGAAATTATGATTCTGTTCTCCTTCGTTGCGTAGACGTAACGGAAGCTAACAAAATCATGAAGGATGTTCATGAAGGGCCTTTCGGAACACATGCAAATGGGCACTCGATGGCAAGAAAAATTCTCAGATCTGGATATTATTGGATGACAATAGAAAATGATTGTCATAACTATGCCAAGAAATGTCACAAGTGTCAAACCTATGCAGATAACATTCATGCACCACCATCTTCTTTGCACGTTCTAACTGTGCCTTGGCCTTTTGCTATGTGGGGCATAGATGTTATTGGTCCCATTGAACCAAAAGCATCGAATGGGCATCGCTTTATTTTGGTGGCCATTGATTACTTCACTAAGTGGGTTGAAGCAGCTTCCTACACCAACGTGACTAAAAATGTTGTGGTCAAATTCATCAAGAGAGAATTGATTTGTAGATATGGTTTACCAAATCAGATCATCACTGATAATGGTACAAACCTGAATAATAAAATGATGGATGAACTTTGTGAGGAATTCAAAATCAAACACCTCAATTCATCTCCATACAGACCTAAGATGAATGGAGCAGTGGAAGCTGCTAACAAAAATATAAAGAAAATCATACAAAAGATGGTTGAAACCTACAAAGACTGGAGTGAGTTGCTTCCTTTTGCTTTACATGGGTATCGTACCTCTGTACGAACTTCGACAGGGGCAACACCCTTCTCATTGGTGTATGGTATGGAAACTGTTTTACCAATAGAAGTGGAAATTCCGTCTTTAAAAGTAATCATGGATGCCAAATTAGAAGAAGCTGAATGGGTTCGGTCCCGGTATGATCAATTAAATTTAATTGATGGGAAAAGGTTAACCGCTCTCTGTCATGGGCAGTTATACCAAAAGCGTATGAAGAAGGCATACGAAAAGAAAGTGCGACCTCGTCAATTTCATGAAGGTGATTTGGTACTGAAGAAAATCTTGCCGAATCAAAATGATCACCGAGGCAAATGGAAGCCAAATTATGAAGGACCATTCGTCGTAAAGAGAGCCTTTTCTGGAGGAGCTTTGATTTTGACGAACATGGATGGTGAGGAGTTATCTTTCCCGGTCAATTCAGATGCAGTCAAGAAGTATTATGCTTGAGCGTACTCTAAAGGGATAGGGTAGTCTTTATGTCCTCTAAAAGTTTGGATTAAAAATTATGATATAAACTTGTAATTTTCCCAAGTAAATATATGGAATTCTCAATTTCAGTTCCAATCCTGGTCTTGTCAGGTTTCATTTGCATGCATTTTATGGAAAATATTAAAAAATATGAAAGGCATATTTTTAATCTCAAACAAGCTTGATACTTCCCAATTACACAGACCTTGGTAATCAGGATATTCCGCTCTGCCATGAGTAATAACAAGTCCCATAAGGATTGTGGTAGTCACCTGGAGGAAACAAGATCTTTGACCTTTGGTTTTCCACTTGACTATTTCTTCCATGCAGGTTTGAGGGTACAACAAGGACAAACGCTCCCCATGAAGAGTCGAGATCAACAGTTTCAGCCTATCACCTAACTCCAGTCGGGATGGTTTACTAAGATGTGAAAATGCAATCCTTGTATTCACTCGGAACCCACACTAAACCAGAAAAGTCAATCTCAGACACATTCTTCTTGAGCATAAATCTCATATAATTCTCTACCATAAGTCATTATGGTAGAGGTATCTCCCTTAAGTCTTACTTCATGTCCAAGCCTAAGGTATCCATTCCTAGGCTACTCAGATCAAATCAGGGGCATTTCCCCAGTCATTTTGTTTCATGTCAAAGCCTCAGGTATCCATCCCTAGGCTATCTCAATCAAAATCAAATCAGGGGCATCCCCCCAATCATTTATTTTCATGTCAAAGCTTCAGATATCCATCCCTAGGCTATCTCAATCAAAATCAAATCAGGGGCATCCCCAGTCATTTAGTTTCATGTCAAAGCCTCAGGTATCCATCCCTAGGCTATCTCAATCAAAATCAAATCAGGGGCATCCCCCCAATCATTTAGTTTCATGTCAAAGCTTCAGGTATCCTTCCCTAGGCTATCTCAATCAAAATCAAATCAGGGGCATCTTCCCAGTCATTTAGTTTCATGTCAAAGCTTCAGGTATCCTTCCCTAGGCTATCTCAATCAAAATCATTCAGGGGCATCCCCCTGTCATCTATTTTGTGTCGAAGCCTCAAATACCCATTCTTAGGCTCCTCGAAATGTCAAGACAACTTCATATTTTTCCAAAGCTTCAGGTATTAACCCCTAGGTTAAGCCATTTATCTTCCTGTCATGTTCCAAGTGCCTCTCCTTAAACTGTCTAGCATTGGGACAACACCATTCGGCTATTTACTTCTTGTCAAAAGTTGTCGAGTATTCTTAGTGGTGTTCACGTCTTTACTTTCTTTTCACATCAATAATATGAATATGTCTCATATTCTTTCATGAAAAGAAGTAAAGAGGGGCATCTGTGAACACCTATTTTTGTCCAGTGATATATATTAAAAAGAAAAAAAAAGAAAAAAAAAGAAGAAAAAAAGAGTTTTTTTTGTCCTAGAGTCCGGAGTCAATGTTGACTGCATTAACCGGGGTCCTAGCACGGTTTCATGACCGGTGTTACCTCATTAGTTCTAAGCTCGTACAGCCTCAGTGGAGTACGGTATTTTACACCTCAGTTCGAAGGGAATCCAAGGTTCTTCAAGTTAAAAGTGATGTGTTAATCCGTACTTGAACTTCAAGACACACCGGAGGTACACCTGCAGGAGATTCCCCAATGCTTAATATTTAACCGAGGTGAAGAGAAATGTCTATAGTTGACCAATGATTTCAGACCCCGGTTATGACTTACCAGTTCTCGTTGGTGACGCGGTACAGTGCTTAGAACCCCGCCCAGTCCAGATTGCCACCCCGGATCATATTAAAAAAAAAATAATATTAAAAATTGCATAGTGACCGTTGGAATAGTAACCCTTCCCCATCTCTATAAATACCCAATCCCTCTTCATTTCCTACCACACCTCTCATTTCATCAATTCCCTTCATTTCTCTCAAGCAATGGTTGATGGATGCCGAAGCCAAGAGGAAAGAATAAGGGAGGGAAGACGATGTTTTGTGACTACCTTTTTACTCCTTATAGTGTGGGTAGTAATTTATATTTATTGGATATTTTATATATTTCCATATATGTAATAAATAATTTATGTTTCCATTTGTACCTTTAAATAAAAGGCCCAAAAAAAATTAGAAAAATAAATGGGAAAAAAGACAAAAAAAACAAAAAAAACAAAAAAAAAATAAGAAAAAAAACGAAAATAAAAAAAGATAAATAAAAAGGGCTAAAAAAAAAGAAAAAAAAGAAAAAAAAAGAGAAAAAAAAGGGCCCAAACAAAAAAAAACTTAAAAACAAAGAAAACAAAAAAAACAAAAAAAACAAAAAAAAATAAAAAAAATAAAAAAACAAAAATAAAAAAAATAAATAAAAAGGGCCAAAAAAAAGAAAAAAAAAGCCAAAAAAAAACAAAAAAAAAGAAATGGGCCAAAAAAAAAAGTCCAAAAAAAAAGTTTAAAAAAAAACGAAAATTAAAAAAAAAGAAAAGAAAAAGGGGTTACGGTGGTTTTTAGTGGTGGGCCCCGGTTTGGTTGGATAATTAGAGAAAATTGGGGAAATTGACATGGAATTTGGACAAATTGGAAAAGTAAGAAAGTGATGTCTTTTAGGGAGGATCCAATGCCAATTTCCTTCTATAAATAGAAGGTGATATTGAGGCATTTTGGGGGGAAGAAGAAGAAAATAGGGAAAAGAGTGCTAAATTTTTGTGAGAATTTTTAGAAGTTTTAGTTCTCAAAAATTTCTTTGTGTAATCTTAGTTAGGAAAATGAGTGCACCACTCTAGTTTGTCTTAGTATGTGAGTTTTTGTGAGCTAAAATACTGTCCAAGTGTTGTAACCGGTATCCAAATACCTTCAAATCAAGTCCAAACAAAGCCAAAAGCAAAGGAAATCCACACAAAATTGATTTCCCGACTTCCGTTCTAATTTCTCTGTAATTGATCTTGTACCAAGGTATTTTTTATTAATACAAAGTTGTTTATTTATATTTATTTATTCGTCTTTATTTAATTGTTATTTATTTTTCTGCACTTTTATTTTTCTTTGTTTATATTCAAGCACTTTATTTTCCTGCACTTTATTTTTTTTGTAGTTATTTATCTGTTTATTTATTGTTTATGCATCTCCATCTTTATTTATTTGTTTGTACATTTATTTTTCTTTATTTATTATTTTTTTTACACTTTTATTTCTCTTTATTTACTTTTCTGCACTTTTATTATTGTTAATTTATTTTTCTGCACTTTATTTATCCGCACTTTATATTTCTGCAATTATTAGTTTATTTTTTTTTCTTTTTTTATTTTTTACATTTTTATCTTTATTTATTTATTTTTATGCCCTTTTATTTTATTTATTTACTTTCTTGTCCCTTTATTTTTGTTATTTATATTTCTGCCTCTTTATTTTCATGTATTTACTTTTCTGCTCCTTTATTTTTATTATTTACTTTTCTGCCCTTTTATTTTCATGTATTTATTTTTTTGCCCCTTTATTTTTGTTATTTACTTTTCTGTCCCTTTATTTTCATGTATTTACTTTCCTGCCCCTTTATTTTTGTTATTTATATTTCTGCCCCTTTATTTTATGTATTTACTTTCCCGTCCCTTTATTTTTTGTTATTTACTTTTCTGCCCCTTTATTTTTGTTATTTACTCTTCTGTCTTTTTTTTGTTATTTACTTTCTTGCCCCTTTATTTTTGTTATTTACCTTTCTGCTCTTTTATTTTTTTATTATTTATTTTTCTGCCCCTTTATTTTATGTATTTATTTTTCTGCTCTTTTATTTTTAATGTATTCATTGTTATATCTATTTATTTTTATTTTTATTTTTTTTATATTTTTGAACTTTTATTTATTTTTGTACCTTTATTTTTATATTTTATTTTTATTATTTATTCTCTGTACTTTTATTTTTAGTTATTTATCTTTTATTTATTTATTTATTTATTTATTTATTTATTTTTCTACACTTTCTATTTATTTATTTACGTTTAACCATTTTAATAGTTTATAAGTATGTATATATATGTATACATAATTATCTTTTTTTTTATTATGGTCATAATTTCCTATTATTTTCTCTTAGTAACCTTTTAATAATTAAGAAAAAATCACTTTCATAAAAAATAAAAAAATAATAAAAAAGGTCAAGACTAATAAATAGTGTGTTATTTATTCATTCATTTTTTTTTAAATTTAAGATGAGATTAATTTAGATAAGACATCTTATTAATCTTATTTTTTCTAAAAGATAATTAAATAATATTCCTTGTCAATTTTAATTAATTAAGTGTATTATATTTCTTTATCTTCATGTTGATGTGTTTAATTCTATTTTTTTTCTCTTATTTTTATTTATTTATTTATTTATTTGTTTTAAACTTTATATTTCTCAATAAAAATCAATTTTTTTTACTAGAAAATAAGTAAGACAAGACGTCTTATTGTTTTTTTTATCTTTTTATTTTTATGGTCTTTTAATCATTTGTTTATTTATTTTTTTTAGAACTAAAAAATAACAAACTTAGGAGATGTATTCTTTTACTATCTTTGTTTTATTCATATTTATATATTTTTTTATTGTGTATATTATTTATGATTGTTTTATGAAGGATGAAATATTTGATAATCATTTTTTAAATTACACATGATCAATTTGGGTAACCGTTTTTTACGGACAGTGTGGGGTGCTAATACCTTCCCCACCTGTAATTCGACTCCCGGACTAAACAGAATCTCATTTTTTTTTAAAACAAAAAAAAAACCAGTGTTATTTAAAGGTTTTCCTAATATTTTCCTTAATAAATATTGGTGGCGACTCCTTGAACCCTTTATTTTTTAGGCTTCCCAAGAGCCTCATTTCAATGCAGTTTCAATTTTCTTTTATTTGTCTTTAACCAGTCCGCGTCGCGCGCCGGGACCCCGGTCGCGACAAAGACACGTTAATAAGTTTGCAAATCAAATAGATCAGTCTTCCATGATAAAATTAAGGATAATAGATGTAAATCAATCTCGTCTTAACAAACCAGCCACTAGTGACCAACATCATTACAATTCTCTAGACATATTATTAGTAACCAAAAAGAAGGTTAGCTAGAAATTGCCTAGAACTATAAGCATTTAAAATAAATGTTCTAAGTAGATTCAGGGTGGAAACAAAAACATCACAATCACAAGGACATTATAATAAAAGCACCTAATTTTAATCAGTGCTCCAATTTATCACTTAAATGAAAACAACTTATTTGAAATAGGTTAACTAGAAAAAAACCTAAGAAATAATTAATTGAACCTTCTCTAAAATCTAAAGTAAACCCAAAACAATAAACTTAGAGTGGTGACACTCCCTTCAGAGAAAAAAGGTTACCTGACTAGGTCCAAGTTTAGCTACCATAATATCTGGATTTGTAGGGGATGGTTGGAAAATTTAGGGAGAGAGTCTTGGCTGCAAGCAAAAGATGTAAATGTTTTTGGTTTTGAATCTGTATTTGGTTTGGCATTCTCACATGGAAGCTCACTCCCATTAGGTAATCACTGCAGTTGATCTGATTTCACTACATTTATATCATAATATCATCAGACAAGAAAGATTGGTGCAGTAGTTGAACTTGAAAATGAAGTTAAATAGCTTAATAAGAAATTGAAAGCAAATTAAATATTATCAAGCAAGAAGTTCAAGTAACATAGTAGTAATACGAGGTTGACTCCTTTTACAATGAACATGTAGCTTGAAGACAATGGTGTTCTTCTCATTCTTGTCATCTCATGCATTTACAGTTCAAAAGAAAAAAAAATAGATATTCAATCCTGTATCACTGCTAAATAAGGGGAGCCCATCGAGAATAGTATATATAGTATTTCCAATTTTACAATGATCACACAAGACAAGAAAGTCATAATGTAATAAGTAATACAATTATGCATTGATTAGTGTAGATATAGACCTGGATATTCAAATAGCCAAGGATCAGCGCGGATTATGAGGCCCAATCTATGGCCAAGAACTTCATCCTATATAACTGATGTATTGTTTGTGATATATACTCGTTCAATAGCCATTGTTGGCACCTAAATTATAACAGCCACACCAAAATTTGACTATCTCTACTAGCTAGAAACTATTACTAATAAGTAATAACCTATTCAAAGTTATTGTACAAAGGGCAATGTGTAACACCCCCTTATATACACGAGACATATATCTATTCTTCTTGCTCTTTTTTTATAGAAAGATGTACATATTTATCACTTCTTATCTCGTGTATATAAGGACGTATATACATATGATTTTCTTTGAATTTTAAAAGTAAAAAGTTTCAAATTATTCATAATGATAAAATGAACTTTTAGAAAATCATAAGTGATCAAAGATTACAGTATCATATCCAAAGAATAAGGTTTATTAAAGTTTAACCTTTACATTAATTTACAATCATCCAACTTAATATTATATTAAGGTAAACTAAAACTAAAAATTTAATACCTCTACTTTGACTGTAACCAATTATTTCCTTATCTTCAAACCATGTGATTTTGAATCCTATTTTTGTCATATCTCTTCTCCTATCCGATTGAGGATGAGACCAATTTACCCTCTTGTAATTTCATCCTTTCATCTTGAACTGCTAGCTATATATCATATAACATATATTTTGGACACAAAATTCAAACAAGAAGGAGTGAGAAACATAATATAATACTTTACAGATAAGACATAAGCATAAGGGTTTTCACAATCTAATATAATAATTTCAATCACAATCATATACATAATCAATTATGAATGTAGAGTTTTCATAACATAACAATTATATTTTCATTCACAACCACCCACATAGAATGTCACAATTACATGAATGTCATACAATGTTTTTAATACTATCATCTCATTCATTCTATGCATGTGGGCCCTTAAAGTTTTAGTTTGCACTGGGCCAACCAGGAGTTTACACCGTTCCATAAATTTCGGATAATAATAACATAAATGCCTTCATGGCATATGAACAGCTCAACTGGCGTGGAAACACTTAGAGACTAGTCAGACTGAGAAAGTTTTTATTGTGAAAGTACCCGACACTAGGGAGCGACCACAGGTCACCTGAAGCACCCTTTCACACCCTCTCATCCCAAGGCTCGCAATTAAGCCTCCTCTAATGTATCCTCGGTTTCTATAATCCGTCCCCAGGCAATATCACATCTCATTTCTCCTTAATGATTCATGATGCATGAACTACTCGCATAGTTTAAATTTTAAAAATCTAAAATTTTCTGTTAATAAAAATTTATTAGTACGTTTTCAATTTTTTTACGATTGGTAAAAATCAAGATTTTACTCAAACCGATAATTTTTAGATAAGTCTACTTGAAATAGATTTTAGAAAATTTTATTATAATTTAACTTTACATTCTTGTAAATATTTTTAATTTTAAGTAACTTTATATGAATTTAAAATTATTTAAAATATATTATTTTATTAAAATATTTCAAAATTTTCAAAAAATTCCAGAAAATCATAAATATTATGTAGATCAAAAAGTTCTAAAGAGCCATAGTCTAATTCCTTTAAAATTTTATTTTAAAATTCTAATAAGAGTTAAATCTTAAATATGTAAAAACATAAATATAAGAACATAAAATAAAAATGGTGAATAATAAAGATATTAAAAATTCTTAATATAATTTTCTTAATTAGTGAATACTAATTAAGTCATTTTAAAATTCTTATTCAAAAATATTTTCATTTTTTTATTATTATTTAAAAAAATAAATAATTAAATATAAATACCAAAATTTCAAAAAAAATGATAATAATAAACTAACTTATACTAAGTATTTCTCAAGAAAGATATATTAATATTTATTTTCTATTTGTGTTGAAAATGAGATGTTACACAATGCATAAATACAAAACTAAAACTACAATAAGATGATACAAGTAAATAGAATAATTTTAGACTTCGGGTTTCCTTACAAAACTCAAAAAAGGACTCCATTGAGCAAAAACATCAAAGTCAAGTAAAGGGCAATATGTCTCCTCTGACTTTTGGACAAATTAAAAGAAAACTCCTCTTCTAAGGGGCATCTTATTTTTCTAGACTAGAGACATATGCTACGACATATATAACTTACCATTTCATATTAAGTATTTCTATAACTATCCTAATGTAAATTACCTCAATTTAACATCAAACATAAAACACTAATTAGAAATGCCTAAGCATCCAACATATCATTCAAGTTAGAATTATCATCTTTATCCTCATTAAGTTCAATCATGCCTAAGTCATTGCCATCTCCTTCTTTATCATAAAAAAATGTTGGAATCTTTATATCATCAAGAGGTGAACTAGGTGGATCTCGACCAATAACAACCCCACTAGTTTCTCTTCCAACTCAAACATCTTCTACATCTTGACTTACATCATCCTCCTTATCCGCAATCCACTCATCATCCGAAGAAAGATCTTCAATGACATATTCTTTTGGTTTCCTTACATTCTTCTTTTTAGCCAACTTAGAGTTAGTCATTACAAAGACGACATCATTTATTGTCTTTTGCTTTAATCGGTTCCTCCTCTTAGTGTGACCTAAATTTTATGAGTAATAAATATTTTAGCAAAAATATAAAATAGAAAACATTTATTAATGAGTAATAATTTAGAAAGCAATTATAAATACCATCTTAAATGCACTCCAATTACGCTCACAACCAGAAAAACTGTATGTCAAGCTCAAGACACGAATGACAAACTTTTGTACCCCACCATTGTGCTGGAGTTTTGATCTGGATTCCATTAAGTGTTATTTTGCTACCAAAAAATCCCTTGTTGTATTTGAATTCCCTTAACTGAACATCAATCTTCTCCACCTCTTCCATATCTCTCACCATTCATTCTAAGCAATCATATAATCCATGTTTAATTTCAAAATCAAGTTTAAAATGAGGAACATAATGGAAGATTGGGTTGAGATAAAGGCTAATAGCATGTAAAGGCCTATGAAGTTGATTATTCTATCTCTTATCAATGATGTCCCAAAGAGGTTGGTAACTAAGGAATGATAGAATAATTTAATCAGTTCCTAAAATATAAATTAAATAATTTAATATAATAAGGTAATAAGTTACATAGGTTTACCTTTTCTTCATATTTTGAATGGTTTTGTTATCTTCTATTTTACTTGGTCTATCTCTTCATAGATAAATCTCATTGTAGGCTTCTCATCTGAATCCACCAAACATAGCACCTTGATTAAAGGGTATGCACCCTTCAAACAAGTCACAATGTTTTTCTAAAAATCCTTATCCATCACTAGTGCTTCACAAAACTTCCCATAGTGGCTGGTCTGATTAAATCTACACTATTTATAAATTGATGCAATAAAAAAATCAATGCACTTCTTGAGTAGATGAAAGTTATAATCTTTTTGCCATATGCAATTGTCTCTTTATGGATTGACAACCTCTTCTCAAGATCCTCCAACATTAGATCTATGCAATGAGCTGCACATGGAGTCCAATATAACCTCTTTCTTTTCTCCATTAAAAGCTCTCTAGTTGCCTAATAGTTTGTTGTATTGTCGGTAAAAATTTACACAACATTATCTTCACCCACCTCTTCAACAATTTCACCCACCATCCTAAAAACTCTATCAACTATTTTAGAAATATCAGAAGCATTAATAGACTTTAAAAACATAGTTCCCATTGGACTGCTCACCAAAAAATTTAGTATAGTTCTTCTTCTATTAGTGTCATAATGGTACAACCTGTTTTCTTCTAAAAAGCCGTATGCTTCTCCAAATCATCCTTAGTGGAATTAACTTTTTGCTTTGAATATTTAACTTTGATCTCATGGTGGGAAGGTGATTTAAATCCTAAACCATGTCTAGCAACCAAATCAAGCATATTCTTGAACTCATCAAAATGGACAATATTAAAAGGTATAACATTGTTGTAGAAAAATAAAGGAATTTCCTGATAAGTTTCCTCCCTCAAGCTTTTCTTAAATACTGAATTAATTATTTCTTGACTAGTTTTTCTCTTGAATAGCAAGGTAGGGGAATCATCTTTTTTTTTCTTTTCTTAGCCACACCCTCTCTACGTTATGCATTAATATCAACCTCACTTGATAAACTAGTAACAGTTACCTTCCTTATGCCATCATTATGTACTTTCAACCATAACTCAATATTTCTTCTTTAACTTCATCAGTTATAGCCCTACATTGTGTCACATCCTTTGAGGTTCCAACTAAATGGTGTTTAAGCCGGTAAATGCCTTATGATAGAATGATGTAAATATAGTAAGATATATTTTAGGATTAAATATATCAATCATATCTTTAATTGTATATTCTGTATTTATGTACAAAATCCCTATAAATACAATAGCTCCGAGTGATCACAAAACACGCGGAATTCATATATCTTCTTATTTTTTTCTCTCTTAACATGGTATCCAAAGCCTAACGAGAGATCTCTCCTATCCTGTGTTTTTCCTGTGAGCCACTGCTCACTGTGTAAAATTTTTCCCTCCCTTCCACCTCATTTTTCGTGCTGCCGCCCCAGATCTGCTACCTCCGGCCACCGTTTCCTTCAGGAGACCTTGCGACTGGCTTCCCCTTGCCCAGATCAGCCTTTCCCCGGCAGCACTTCCCCATCGGAGCTCTCACGCGCCCCCACGCGCCACCCCTTCCTCTGCACGTGAAACCCATGTGTCGCCACTCTCAGCCGCGCATGACGGCACATCCCACCTTCGGTGACATCGCGCCTTCTTGGGTCTTGATCTCCTCGACCTCTTCTTCCTCGATCCGGTGTTTGTTTTCCGTTTCGATCACTTTTACCTTGCTGTTTGGCACGTTTTTCACTGCTGCCACTATCTTTCTCTCTCCACTAGCATATCCATGGCTAATCCCGGTGATACTAAGTCCGATTCTTTGCTTTTGGGCACTTCCCTCACTACCCTCCTCTCTTTCGAGCTGTTAGATGACAAAAACTACTCATATTGGGCCTCTAATATTAAAATTTGGCTTATTGGGCTAGGCTATAAGAACCACCTCACACAATCTGAAACTGAAATCCCTGAAATTGACCGACCGCGGTGGAGGAAAATTGATGCTCAACTATTTGCAATTATGCAAAACACTATTGCCCCATCCCATCGTGATTGCTTCCGTGGTCAAAAATCCTGCAAGGGGGTTTGGGACCATGCCAAGCAACTCTTCACCAACAATATTCGGTGACTCTATCAAATTGGTGAGGACCTTATGACCACCTTTGGCTCTCGATAGTTTCAGAGCTCTATAACTACTTATGTGGGTAAAGTGACTAATCTCTTGTGTAAACTCAATGAGATGCTTCCTATTGGTGCTACTCCTGAGGCTGAGCTTGAGAACCGTAAGAAATTAGTTTTGTCCTTTGCCTTATATAGCCTACCTACTAAATATTCCTCTACTCGTGATCAGATTTTGGGTTGCCACACAGAGGTTACTTTGGATGATGCCTTGGCCACTCTCCTTCGGGTTAACATTCATGGCCCTATCTCTCCCTCCATGCCTCTCTCTACTACTTCGATTGTTTCTCATCTTGATTCTTCCGCTTTGCTTTCACACAATAACGACTCTGCACCTCGAAGAGAGGGTAGGCCACATCCTCATTGTGATCACTGTCACAAACCAAGCCACACCATTGATAAGTGCTAGAAACTCCATGGTCGCCCTCCTCGCAGCGCTCAAGTTGCTCAAGTTGCTCAGCTACCTCCTCCACCATCTTTTGCTCGTCCGCTGCTGCCAGATCCGTCTCCATCACCCTCCTACAATGACTTCCTGAAGTGGCGTGAAGAACGTCAAGTCTCTGGTTCTACTGCTTCTGTTGCACACACTGGTAATTCTTTCGTTGGCATCTCCCATTCTTTGGGTCCTTGATTCAGGGGCCACCGATCATATTACTGGTAATAAATCTCTTTTTTCTTCTTTCTCTACCACTGGTTACTTACCTTCTGTTACTATGGCCAATGGTTCCCAAACACAATCCCAGGGTATTGGTATTGTCCATCCTCTCCCTTCTATTTTAGTTGACAATGTGTTATTTGTTCCTGGTGCCCCATTTAATTTGTTATCCATTAGTCAGCTTACTCGTACTCTTGATTGTGTCATCTCTTTTACTAAAGATTCAGTTTCTTTGCAGGATCAGAAAATAGGGAAGATGATTGGCTTCGGATGTGAGTCTCACAGCCTTTATCAACTTAACAGACCATCCCTTGTTGGTTTGGCTTCCGTATCCCCCCTTCTCATTCATGCTCAGTTAGGACATCCCGGTCTCGATGCTTTCAAGAAATTAGTCCCTCGTTTTTCTAATTTAGAATCTTTGTCATGTTAGTCTTGTCAGTTAGGTAAGCATACTCATACCTTTTCCTACTCGCATAAATAATCGGGCCTTGTCCCCTTTTGCTTTGGTTTATTCGGATGTTTGGGGTCCTAGTCGTATTGTGTCTTCTTTAGGATCTAGGTATTTTGTCACCTTTATTGATAATTTTTCCCGTTGTCTTTGGATATATTTAATGAAAGATCGTTTTGAGTTATTCACTATTTTTTAGTCTTTTTTTAATGAAATAAAAACTCAATTTGGGATTTCCATTCATACCTTACAAAGTGATAATGCACGTGAATACTTGTCTAATTCATTTCAGACTTTTATGGCATCTCACGGTCTATTGCATCAAACCTCTTGTCCTCATACCTCCCAACAGAATAGGGTTGCTAAATGTAAATATAGATATCTTCTAGAAACCACTCGGACTCTTCTTCTTCATTCTAATGTTCCTCTTCAATTTTTGGGTGATGTCGTCCTTACCGCATGTTATCTCATCAACCATATGCCTTCCTCTGTTCTTCAAGGTAAAATTCCTCATCAAGTCTTATATCCACATCGTCCTCTTCACTCTCTACCTCCTTGCGTCTTTGGTTCTACTTGTTTCTCTCATGTCCTTAGTCCTGGCATTGATAAATTATCTGTTAGATCTCATAAATGTGTTTTTGTTGGGTATCCCCGTACCCAGAAAGGATACAAGTGCTACTTTCCTTCTCTTCACAGGTATTTTATCTCTGCAGATGTTACATTCTTTGAAGATGTTCCTTTCTTTAAGTCTGAAACACCTCCACCGGAGCCTCCTCTTCCTGTGACTACACCTACTGTCCTCTTTTCTCCTCCTGAAGAGTCTCCTCCCTCTCCAGATCCTCTTCCTCCTCTTCCTTTGTAGGTCTATCAGCGTCGTCCTCATTCTCTACCACCATAGCCTACCACCGATCAGATTGTAGACTCACATCCTGGGCTCACTCATCTGACCTCTTCTCCGGTCCCGCCTCCTGAGTCAGATCTTCCTATTGCCCTACGTAAAGGTATTCTTTTTATTCGTAATCCTTCTCCTCACTATACTGTTTTGAGTTATCATCACATCTCTTTATCCTATTACTCTTGTCTTTCTTCTTTATCCTCTATTTCTATTCCTAAGAATGTAGGAGATGCCTTTACTCATCCAGGATGGAAACAAGCTATAATGGATGAAATGTGTGCCTTACAAAGCAGTGGAACTTGGGATCTCATTCCTCTACCACCAGGGAAGTCAGTTGTTGGTTGTCGATGGGTGTACATGGTGAAGGTTGGCCCGGACAGATCAGTTGACCGCCTCAAAGCTCGCGTTGTCGTCAAAGGTTATACTCAAACCTACGGCTTAGATTATGGAGATACATTCTCTCCTGTTGCCAAAATGCCCTCGGTACGCCTCTTCCTCTTTATTGCCGCTATTTGTCACTGGTCTTTATACCAGTTGGACATCAAAAATGCTTTCCTTCATGGTGACTTGCTTAAAGAGGTTTACATGGAGTAACCTCCCTATTTTGTTGCTCAGGGGGAGTCTTCTAGACTTGTTTGTCGCTTGCAGAAATCTTTATATGACCTTAAACAGTCTCCCAGGGCATGGTTGGGTAGGTTCAATACTGTGATTCAGGAGTTTGGTATGATCAGGAGTGAAACAGATTACTCTGTCTTATATCGTCATTTAGTTGCTGGTTGTATTTACTTAGTGGTATATGTGGATGACATTGTTATTACGGGCAGTGATCACCTTGGTATTACACAGGTAAAGCAACATCTCTTCAAGCACTTTTAGACGAAGGACCTTGGCATACTCAAATATTTCTTGGGGATATAGGTAGCGCAATCCAAAAATGGAATCATCATATCCTAAAAAAAGTATACAATGGATATTCTGGAAGAAACAACGATGTTAAACTCTAAACACTCCCATGGATCCCAATGTCAAGCTCCTACCAAATCAAGGGGAGCCCCTTCTAGATCCTAAGAGATACAGACGTTTAGTTGGAAAGTTGAACTATCTCACTGTTACTCACCCAGATATTTCATTTGCAGTTAGTGTGGTTAGTCAGTTCCTAAACTCTCCTTGTAAGGAACATTGGGATGTAGTGACTCGTATTGTTCGATATGTCAAGAAAGATCTTGGAAAAGGCCTGTTATATGAAGATAGAGGACACACTCGAGTTGTGGGATACTCTAATGCTGATTGGGCTGGCTCTCCCATTGATAAAAGGTCCACTTCTGAATATTGCATTTTTGTCAGAGGTAATCTTGTCTCTTGGAAGAGCAAAAAGTATAACGTTGTAGCCAGGTCCAGTGCGGAGGCAGAATATCGTGCTATGGCTATAGCCAGTCAAGAACTCATATGGCTCAAACAATTACTTCAAGAACTTTAATTTGGAGAGGTTTCACAGATGACACTTATCTGTGATAATCAGGCTGCTATGCATATTGCCTCGAATCCATTTTTCCATGAAAGGACGAAGCACATTGAAGTTGACTGTCATTTTGTTAGAGAAAAAGTCTTATCTAGTAAAATATCCACTAGCTTTGTTAATTCTAATGATCAGTTGGTAGATGTTTTTACTAAGTCTCTAAGGAGCCCTCGGATTGACTATATATGTAACAAGCTTGGTGCATATGATTTATATGCTCCAGCTTGAGGGGGAGTGTTAGAATGATGTAAATATAGTAAGATATATTTTAGGATTAAATATATCAATCATATCTTTAATTGTATATTCTGTATTTATGTACAAAATCCCTATAAATACAATAGCTTGGATGATCACAAAACACGCGGAATTCATATGTCTTCTTGTTTTTCTCTCTTTTAACACCTTACAACTCCTTCTTACAAAGAATACACATCATCTTTGTTTGATCACCATCCATGGCAACACCATACTTCCAGCCAATATTACTATTATTTCCTAGTGTATTTTTTGGAACACTAACAGAGGGAGAACCTGTAATAGAGGGAGGAGGAGCCCCACCACTAGAACCTGCCCCTATCCTTACTCCATCATTGTTGTTACTAGTTGACATCCCTATTCATAACTTGAGGTTGAGACCAAGAGGTTGAGAGAAAAAGAGAGCTTTAGAGCGTGAGCTTGAGAGAGAGAGCTTTAGAGCGCAAGACAGAGGGCTCGACGAAGAAAAAGGTCATGACAGAGACAGAGCACGACAGAGAAAAAGGCCGCGATAGAGACAGAGAACTCGACAAAGAAGAAGGTTGCGAGAGACCCCCGCGAGCTCAAGAAAGATGGAGAACATAAACTGAGACCTCAAGTGCTCGTGAGCTTCAGAGAGAGAAAGAGATGGAGTTGTAATTATAGACGAGAGAGACAAAGCTTAACGAAGATGCGAAGGAGAAAAGGGAAGTAGAGCTCAAAAATGCAAAAGGGAGAAGAAGAAGAAGTTGGGTTTTTAGGGTTGGAAATGGGTAGATATTTTTTTGGAACCGGGTTGCCCGTTTGACCCGGTTTTTTTAGCTCCGTCTCATCTAAAGCAGAGACACCATCGTCTCCACGTCGTAGCTCATGTCTCCACCCCGTCTCCAGCATATTCAGTCTCAACCCAAAATGTGACTCGGTGGTCTACGTATGAGACTTCCCGAAACACGACTCTAGCAACAATGCTAGATCTAGCACATAAGTTGAGTTTCATAGTTTGACTTTTACAATCACTAAAATTTAATACATTCAAAATCTTTTACATGACCTACATATTTCTCAAGCCAAAGTACCTTTGATTTGGTATGATAATCAATGATTATGCATATTATGCATACCAAAACCAAGCATTTTGAATTGGATCTTTGGTTTGTTAGGGAAAAGACTATTGATGGTGATATTTCCATCAAATATATTCTATCTAGATTTGAACTAGCTGATGTTTTTACTAAGGCTATCTCAACAACTATTTTTACTAACATTAGGCCCAAACTCAATGTGTGTTCTCACGCTACATTGACTTTGCAGGAAGGTATTATGAGTGATTCAATTAGTTAATTTTAAATGTGATTCAAATTCAACTTGTTTTGCTTTGTGTTAGTTTTAGAGTTTGTTATTTTAGTATGTATAAATAACTTGCTTTTCTCTTCTTTTGTAACATAATTCATTCTAATGAAATCACATACAATATATATCTTCTTTCTCTTTGCTTCTCAAATCCTAATAGGTATGAAATAACTTTAAAACTATTAAATCATTGTCCAACTCTTCAAGGTGCCTATAAATAAGAGGATTAGTTACCTTAATCGATAATGAATACCATGATTACATCTGCACCTTATCTTTTAGACGATATCCTTATTCTCTTATGGTGCTAGGAATCGAATATGATTTTAAATTATTACACTAACTATTTATAGATATATAATCAATTATGTTAAGTGATTATTTAATATTTATTCAGTACAAAGTAATTTTAAGATTGTTTAATTCGTTGGGATTGTTTAAAAATATTCAATTATTTTATAGTAAAGTTATAAAAGAGACTATAGAATAATTTGTCGTAATTGAATATGTATTAAATTAATTGATTAATAAAAATAAAATAAAATAATAAAAATTGGTCGAATAATAATCTATTAGCTTAGAATAATAATAACATAAAAAAATTCAGATTATAATTATAATATGTTTTTTTAGATTATAATGTTTTTGAAAAAAAATTATCAAACAAGCTATGATATAAAAATTAAATTATTATAATATAATATTTTAACATTCCCAAATGCGGTGGCTATAAATAAGGAAACGCATTGGTCATTTCACGCACTTGGTCGCTCGCTCACTCGCCCGCCTCTCCATTAGGTATGTTTCTCTCCATTAGCTCTTCTCACTGTGCTTTGTATGTCAATGAGTTATGAGTGATTATGATGAAGATGAGGTGAATGAGTAAGAAGAGGAAGATAGGGGTTTTGAGTGAGTAGTTGAATGGAGGTTATTGTTCATCAAAATTGGCAATTGGACATCGTCGCATAACCTTGATCATATGATTCCCAAAAACCCTTTAATATTATGATTGCCTATTTGTATGCTGTTGTGCTGACGTGTGTATGTTTGTTGACGTTTACTGGTTTTGAAATGTGTTTGAGTCATTGACTTGCAATTTGGATTGTTTGTTAGCTTGCATGTTTCAGGTTAGGCCAAGTATCAATGTCTTTGGCCAATTAAGAGTGCAAGAGCTGTCAATAAATGCCATGGTTGATGCAGGGGTTTGGGTATATTGGATTTAGCATTAATATTTTGTATTTGGTGGTTTGGCAATGCTGCAATATTATATTATGCAGCAAACTAAATTCTTTACTGTAATTTCCAATCAGTACAACTTGTGCTCATTGTTCGGTTAATATTATGCTATTTGTTTTCTTTTTTAAAAAAGAACAAAAGAAACATAGAACAGCGTAATGTTTAAGTAATCCAATCTTCAACTATTATTTTTAGAATGACAAGTATCCCAACCGGAAAGGGTAATGTTTATAACTAATTGAAGCTCATTTTTTCTGTCACTAATTCAATCAATATATCCTCCTTTAGTTACTTGCACAAACTTGTTTCTTGTTAACTCATTCTTAAAGTCCTAACCCAGCCCATCTATTAGTTAGCATATATTTTAACTATCGCGTTGTCTCTTTTGGTTTGAAGGAGACTTTTTTATAGGTGGTTCAACATGAATGTGTCATCAGATCCTTCTTGTTCAGTGGATATGAAAGCCATGAAGGAAAAGCTTGATGAGCATAGTGAGAAGCATGTTGGGCATGATTGGACACTTGTTGAGCATGACGGCGAGCTTGATGAGCATGATGATAAGCTTGATGAGCATGCGGATATGAAAGCCATGAAGGAAAAGCTTGATGAGCATAGTAAGAAGCTCGATGAGCATGATGAGAAGCTTGATGATCAGCATCATGGGACGCTAGATGAGCATGATGAGAGGGTTGTTGAGCATGATGGGAGGCTTTATAAGCATGACGAGAAGATTGATGAGCATGATGGGAAGCTTTGTGAGCATGCTGGGGTGCTTGATGAGCATGATAGGAAGCTTGATGAGCATGATGGGATGCTTGATGAGCATGATGGGATGCTTGATGAGCATGATGAGATGCTTGATGAGCATGATGGGAGGCTGGATGAGCATGATGGGAGGCTTGATGAGGATCATGAGAAGCTTTATCAGCATGATGCTATGCTTGATGAGCATCGTGAGAAGCTTGATCAGCATGATGAGAGGATCCGCATCTTGGAAAACCAAGGTGTCATGGATGGTCCTGGTGTCCAATTTCTGTTGGGCTTCAAAACAGCCATTCAACTGTTCAAAATTCTACATCCTAGCTTGGACGTTTCCTATGCAGATATGCTTAACCTTATCAAAGATTCACGTGGTCCCTTGACCCTAAAATGACTCCAATTCTTCCAGTGGTGGTCACAAACAAGATACACATTTGTTTAAGTAGCAAGGTGGATAGTTTTCAAGAATAAAAGAAAAGACCGAGTTTAGTTAGTTGGAGATTAATGACGTGATGTGTGTAGAAGAGCTTCAATTGTTTTTGGCATTTTAGAGATATATAGTGGATGGCAATACTTGATCTTTTGAGTAATTTTGGGGAATGTGATTGATCGCTTTCTTGCAATGATTAATGGGTACCCTGATTTGCCTTCCATAGGACCTCTACGAAAAACTATTTAGTAATCGATCTATATTACTGCGTCATGCATGGAGCAAATCAATCTTTATGTTAATTATAGTAGTTTATTTCTTCCCAAACCATATTTACGTCTGCGAAATTGGTTTCTACAATATGCAAAATCAGTTACGTTTCCTTGTCCTTTCTAAAAATATATTTAGTACAAATTGAAATTAGAATTTTTTACACATAGTAACAGCGTTAATACACAACTAATTTTTAAAATGCTAGAATACTAACCTTAACCTTTGAATGAAATTACTAAATATGTATTTTTACCAAAATTATAATTAATTGTAACTTTTATTTTAAAATTATAAATTGGTGAGTAAGCTTAAATTTTGAGAGACGTTAGAACTTTTAATGTTTTATCCTTTAGGTAGACCTATACAATTTTTAAAATTGAGAAGGGTTCAACTTAGATAAGTTATATATAATATTCCTAGTTGTATGACCTATATCATGATGATGTTCAGTAAAGAGTATTGGAAAATTGCTCGTATCAACAGCAGGTTTGATTTGCGGTCTACAGCAAGTAGTTATGATCATTGAGTTTGCCCGTAGCACATCACTTACATATTCTATAAATATAAGAGAATGATGTAAAAAATAAATGAAATATTAAATATAAATTTTTCTCCAAGAATAAAATTTGAAAAAAATACGGATAGTGTATATATAAGAGAATGATACATCAGTTATAATAAATTAATTTTTATGTTGATTTTTAAAAAAAGAATTAAGGAATGGCCGAAAGTCAAACTTCTAACTCATTGAATAAAATTGGTTATATTAAAAAAAACGTTAAAACACACTAAGAAAAAGAAAAATGTTAAAATAAATACTACTTATAGTGCTTTTTATTAAGAAAAGCAAGAGAGAAAAGATATATGAGGTAATAAATGATAGATAAAAAAATTAAAGAAAAGAAAAGAAAAAAAGATAATCCGTTGTCTGCAACGGGTACACATTGAGAGGTTCTACCTCGAGCATAAGAGGTGACGAAGTTGAAGCATTCGTTGTCATCATGGCCTATGGATAGAAAGAGGTTCATGATATCATAATAGAGTTTAGAATATAGTAGAAAGAGTTGGCTGGATAAAAATTACCCGTATCCATGAGTATATCCGTAACTGGTATTTATATATTTATTAAATAAATGAATATAGATATTTTATCATTCATTTCATAAGTATATGCTTATAACCATTTATTTTTTATTAAATATATTTTAAGATTTTTAATGATTTATAATGAGAAAAAATATTTAATTTTAATTTATGATAATATTGTTAATATATTAAGTTGTAATTATATTATATAATATTAATTTATATTAAATAATATTATATTTAATAGATCATATATTATTTTTATTATATATTTTTTAAATATTAATAAATACCTATAAATGTCTGATATAACTACAAGGATGAATAGGGATGTCAAAATGGGCTGGCCCGTGGGGCCCTAGCCCTCCTCGCTAAACTAAATGGGCTGAAATTTAGGGCCCACCCCACCTAATGGCGGGCTCAGCGAGCTAGCGGGCTCAGCGAGCTAGCGGGCCGGCCCGCCAAAGTTAAAATTATAATTTAAAAAAATGTGTCAAATTAAGATTAAAAAATTAGAAAAATATTTTTTTAAAAAAAAATAAAGAAGATATTATTAAAAGAAATGTATAAATAGTAAGAGATGTTACTTTTTTTTTAATTTTAGAAAATGTAAGTATATATTTTAATAAAATAAAGTATAAATTAGTAATATTTATAATCTTTTGCTTTTGGCGGGGGCCCGTCGGGCTAGCCCACCCCGCCAAGGTTTTGGCCCGTTAAATTGGCAGGCCAGGCAGGGCGCGCTGTGGCGGGAGGTGAGCTAAAAATTCTTATCTGTCCCGTCAAATTTGGCGGGCTTGACGGGCCAGCCCGTTGGGCCTGACCTGTTTTGCCATCCCTGAGGATGAGTACCCACAAATTTTGAAGTGCCTAACCCGTCCATTCCCGTTACATCTAGCAAATAACGTGCAATAAAATTGTGGAAACACTTTCCAATTTCTAACATGTGGGGCAAAAGGCAGTTTTAAAGTGATTTAATTTGTTTGAATTGTTTAAAATAATTAAATATTTTGTAGTAAAATTAAAAATTGAATATGAAATAATATTTATTTTTTATAGGGTTTATGAAATAAATTTTAGTAATGTTGAATATATAGTTTAATTAATTAATTAGTAGAGATAAAACAAAAATTTCTTCAAGAATATTACAAACTTAATAAAAAGATTCTAATTTTTGATAAATTACAATATGATTTTAACAAAAGTTACTAAATGTATCATAATCAAATTATAATCTAAAATTCAAATTACCGATGTGAGGTGGAGATGAATCCTGTAACATCCCCTTATCAATTCCTAAAATTTAGTTTGGGGTCTGTTAAGATCAGAATAAAATTTTCACTTTTTAGATTTCTCGATAATAATCAATAAAAACCTAAAGACTACGTCACTCATAACCATTCAAAACCCACCTCTAAGGCTCTGGTAATCGATTACAAAACTCATGTAATCGATTATATAAGCCCTAATAATTGATTACACAAGCCCTGATAATCAATTATACAAGCCCTTGTAATCAATTACATCAGACTGGTAATCAATTACTCGTGAGCAACCTATGTAGGAAAATGGCTCTTTTCTCTAGTAATCGATTACATAATCGATTACTAGACAGCAACCTGCATAATCTCTCGCTAACTTCCACGCTACTTAACTTGTTTGTTTTAACTTCGATTGCTAAGAAAATTAATGGGCACTATATATTACCTATTTTGGACCTGCAAACGTAATCCGTACTAAAAAAATTCATCTGTATCACCAAGATATGCACTAAAATGCATTTAACTCAATTTCATGCAATTTCATCAACTAAACCACATCAAGTGCATTTCTGTTAACCCGGCGATAGCGTCAGATCTGTTCGTTTCCACCACCGGGTTGTTAATTGACAAGCGCACCAATCGTTTGTAGTTTTCAAAATATAGATATCGTTCCACTGGGATTGAAAGTCCAATAACAACAGTAATTTTCTATTTACTATGGTAAATGTAAAGAATGTTATGGACAAAAGAATGATTTATATACAATTTATACAATATTCACAAGATAGCATGGTTGAGTTGTTCATGAGATAAAAAGAAAATAAAAATCTATCTAAAAAGTTGAGTTGCAATCTAGAATAGGTAAGATACTTGAGATAAACACAGATAAACAAATTATGTTGGAAATTGGATCCCTAATCTAGAATAACAATGAGGAACTCAAGACATGCATATTTAATCATCAAGTTTCATGTCATTGCAGCTTAAAATCATTATAACCGATCCCTCGTGATATAAATTCTAAGAATTCACCGTAAAGTCTGATCCCTCGTGAGCTTTCTCAGTAAAAACTTGCATTAAGACCTGGCCTTATGGCAACAATGGTTAACAACACCTATAGAATTGAGATACCAAGGGTATTCTAACTTTTACTTTCGTCAAAACAAGTTTCAATACGGCATGAATAATCATTCTCCCGTTTGACATTCATACTAATAAAACAAGTTTCAATACACATGAAAATCATTCTCCCGTTTGACGTTCATATTAATAAAAGATTGAAATACTAACATGGACTTGAATTATAAACATGCAGAGGTCGAATTCACAACATTATACTAAATAGATTAGTTCACCAATTCCAACATAAACAAATTAGTTACACATGGTGAGAGTAAAAACAACACTTACAGAGTTTGACATTACGAAGACGATGAGAACTTCACGATACAACGATCACAATACACCAAAACACACTCAAGTATCTAGAAAACTATTCTAGAACTACAACTCATAAAAGAAGTACTCAAAGTCGAGCACGAAGAGAAGTGAATGAGAATCGGATGGGGATGGGATGCTTAGAATGGTGTTGGATGGCCCTATTTATAGGGCTGAGCAAGGGTGTTGACGCTACGCGTCAGTGTGACGCTACGCGTCAGACCCCTGACTCAGCCTCCATTAAACACTTGATAATGGCCACTTCAAATTATTAAATTTGATCATGCCTGGCCACATGAACATGTTTCCACTGAGTTTTGACCTTTCAGGCTGAGTGGGGTGGCCCTTGGTGCTGAGTGGAGTGCCCATTATTGGGTCCAAGTGGAGAGGTTGGTCAAAGTGGAGGTGGAGACCACGCAGCACTGACGCTACGCGTGGCTGTGACGCGCAGCGTCAGCATCAAAAATAGCTGTTGATGCTACGCGTGGGATGAGGCTACGCGTCAGCTCCTCCAGTGTAATTTTCTCTTAATTTCTTAACTTTTTCATTGTAAAACTTAGAGAAAATTGATCAAGGGCAGATTATTTCCAACAACATCCATTTATTAAATTCAAAGCCTAATTTTCTAACAAATTAAACTAATTTTTATAATTTTTGTGAAATTTTTATTAAAAGATTTATTGTAAATTTGAGGACTAACAATTTCAAAGAAGGATTTCTTGGTACACATCATGACTAAGGTTCGACTAATGTTTTTCTGGGGACTCCGGATCCCACTAAAACTTATTTTCACCGTCTTAGTTGGCTAAAATCATCTATTTCTCCATATAACTATCCATTTCTTTTCCAATTAATGTTTTCAACTTCAACCACTTGTAATTTTATATCACCATGACACTAAAGCAATTTAAACACACATGCATCATGCCATCCAAGGATTATACCACACGCTACTCTAGCATTGCACTTGGGTCCATATCAAGGGTTACTCTAACACATATGTCATTCATACAAAATTGGCTCTTTACTTTTTATCATTCAATCACTATCTACATACATACACACATCATAGTATCATCACAATAACCTATCCATAGTTATGCAACATCAACCAAAATGGCTCAGTGCCTTATATAATTCTTGGGCATCATCTATTGTCATAGTATCAAAACGATCCCACTTCTTAATCATAGACATCATGCATCAAGGTACATCACATAAACTACCATTATAGTGCCAAAATACTCCAAACATTACACATATATAAGCATATTTACATATGCACATCGATAGGTAAATTTCCTTGGCATTGCTCTCAACTTATCTAGAACTGGTCTTCAAGACATTAGTAGTATCTCTGTCTTTAGTCACTAAAAACCATAGCAATGGTGAGTGATTGACCATACAAATCAATGCAAATCATTATACTTTTGGAAAAGGATAGTATGACCTAAGAGGTATCAAATCACATTCAATCATCTCATTTTTATTTCTTCTCAATAGCACACATAATTCACCCATCTTATTAGTATCATAGTCAATCATTACATCCACAATAATATAATTAGCTTATCAAATCTCATCATTAATTCAAATAATGTCATCACTGACTCTTAACCAATAATAATAATAATAATAATAATAATAATAATAATAATAATAATAATAATAATAATAATAATAATAATAATAATGACTCTCTAGTATCGGATACTAAAAGGATCAGTCATTAGTTAGGGGTTCTACCTGACCACCAGTGAGCCCTGCCTTGTCCACCAAGCTCTACTTAGCTCCCTACCTCACCACTGGGTCCTACCTTACCATTGGGTAGCTCAACTGGGTCACGCTCGACCACAGGAGCCAAAACGAGGGGTAGTTATACCGATCAACCATCCACACTACATAATCATCACATGTATCAACTTAAATAAAATCTCAAATAACTTTCCCAGACACTCAGGCCATCAACTTGGGGTTTCCATTCGCTACTTAGGCGTATCATTTCACATATTATTCAACTTACAACATCTCTTAATTCATCACGTCATTTAACAATTCAACATCATTTCGCTAAATCATCTCACATCAACATGTTACTCGATAGAATAATAAAATCTCAGAAGTTCCACACATAATCATAAACATCACTACTTAGACATTGTAATATAATAAATCTTCACATTAGCAATTCTCAATTTTCTCACACATTTGGTATTTCTCATTATTGTTCATATGGCTCAAAACCAAATGTATCACAATATCAACATATTTACATCATTAATTAAGTCCTCATTCATCAATATCATTCAATTACATACTATTAACATTATATATATATATCAACATTTAAACATTTACACCAGATTCAATACTTTTAGCCTATCCTACCCTTTTCTGGTTAAATTTATTTTCATTAATTCACACACCGAGTACACCCCCTTACCTCGATTCCACGCTTCTGAAGCTTCAAATCAAACACTGACTCCTTTAATTTCATAAGGTATCTAAATTCAAGAAAGTTAAGGATCAAGTTAGCATTTCTGACCTTTGGGAACAAAACCCACTATACCAAAATAGCTTCAAACTCCCATTCAAGGTTCCCCAAGCTTACCATTTCCACTTTCGACTATTGTTTCAATGTTCCACCTCGCCTAAAGGTTGTCTCACGCTCGTTCTACTACCTAACAACGCCAAAACAAAACCCCATTAGTTATTTAGCCATACCCACCATATCTAATTTCATTTCCAAGCTCTAAAGGTCCATAAAATTGGAAAAACGAAAACCCCGATAACAATCCCCATTTTTGTCCCTAAAAGGAGAATGAGAAACACCAAATTGGAAGGACCTATGTGTTCACCTCACTCACACGATCGTAAAGGTACCTCCAATTGCAAGATTTGACAAGAAATGGCTCTTAATCTTAGCCTTAACGTATGCGGCCATGGAAGGAGTAGAAGAGAAGAAGAACTCGCGTGAATGAGGAAGAAGTGAAATGCACAATTTGATTCTTTACACTTAAGGGTATGTAGGTAATTTTACCTTTCCTTTCTATTTTTATTTCTTTTTTCTTTTTTCTCTCTAAATAGAACTTTGCCTTAGGTAATTCCTCTTTTCACTTTTACCATATAGAAATTAATAACTTACATTCATAATTTAATTTAATTCCAAATTTCTAATTTAATCATCTCTAATTAATTAATTAATTAATTAATCACATCACTAATTAAAATTCTAAATTAATTTAATTTCAATTCTTAACAATACCCCAAATGATTTATTTGTTAGTTCTCTAGAGCACAATTAATTTAGTTTAAATATCTAGATGTTACAAATCCAAATCCAATTGCTATAAAATTACGGGAAAGGACCCATATAGGTCATCTCACGTAGTCATTGGTTCCCTCTGTGTTGCTTTATATTACATTAGTTATGTTTCTCCCCATTAGGTATGCTTACCACTGTCCCCTGTAGGTTAAAGTTTTATCAACTATTACAGAAATAACTCAAAAGAAAAAATGGAAAGAAGTAATTCATTAACTCTAATTACAACATATAAATACATGACTTTAACTTACTGAACAAAAAATAACTTTTCACTCCACTAATCCTTAAAAGTAGTAACTGAAAAATACCACAACTTAAACATAAATATTTGCAACCAACTTCCCTAATAAAAACTAAGACTTGACCCAAACTAAATCAAATATAACAAAACAATTTTTGCATCCTTAAGATATCAACATTCTCTTCTCAAATCAAGTGCTGCAAACTTGCTTTTAAGAAACTCAAATCGACTAACATTAAATGATTTAGTGAAAATGTCCACAACTTGATCTTATAACCTATAATACATCAGTTTCATTTCTCCTGCCTCTTACACTTCTCTGAACATGTAGTACTTGATCTTGAAGTCTTGGCCCTTCCATGAAACACGAGATTCAATGAGATAGCTAGAGCAACATGATTATCCACAAACACATTCAAATTGCCTTCTTGCTTCATATGCAAGTCACATATTAACTTCTTAAACCATGTTGTTTGGTTCACAATTATAGTTGCTGCAATGAACTCGACTCTAAAGTTGACTAAGCCACTATCTCTTGGTTTTTTTGAACACCAAGAGAAACAAGCTAAACCAAATACAAAACAATAACTAGAAGTACTCTTGATACCATCTAATGACCTAACCCAATCACTATCTGTAAAACCTCATAGCTCAAACTTCTCAACCTTGTTGAACCTGATTCCAAAAGATAGTGTGCCTTTTAGATATCTTAAAACTCTCATGAGTTTTAGTTACACAATGAAGGAATCTAGATAACACATTTACAATGTACATAATGTTAGGCCTAGTGGATGTGAGATATATGAGGCATCCAATAAGGCTTCTATACTATCTCTCATTTCCAGGCTCTTCTCCATCAATCTTCTATAACTTTTCCTTCTAGTTCATTAGAGTACTTACAATCTTACACTCTTCCATCTTGAATTTCTTCAAAATATCCTTTATATACTTTTTCTAACAAAGGAATACCTCAGCCAGATCCTACTTGACCTCGATACCCAGAAAGTAATGCATCAAACTAAGATATATCATATCAAACACTCTCATCATATCTTGCTTGAACATTTCAATCTGTGTTGCATCATTACCTATCACAAGCAAGTCATCTACCTAGAGAGACACAATCACAAACCATCTCCTAAACCCTTCACATATAAAGTAAACTCACTCAAGCTTTTAATAAAGTCCATACAAATTATATGTTCATTTATCTTGTCATACAAAGCCCCGAGAGCTTGCTTCAAACCCAATGAGCCTTCTTAAGCAAGTAAACCTTCTCCTTTTGTCCTAATAAGATGAAGCCTTCTGGTTGCTCCATATAAATCTCTTATTCTAATACTCCATTAAGAAATTCTGACTTCATATATAGCTGGAGCATTTTCCAACCCTTTTAAGTTGAGATAGCAAGAACATTTTGATTGTGTCCATCCTTGATACTTGTGTAAAGGTTTCAAAGAAGTCAACTCCCCAAACTCGTGCATAACCCTTAACCACTAACCTAGACTTGTAATTGTTCACTAAACCATCAAGATTTAGTTTGGTTCTGAAAACTCACTTCACACCAATCACCTTTCTATTTGCTAACCTCTCCATTAACTCATATATCTTGTTTTTCTCTATCATGCCTAACTCCTCCCTCATTTCCTCCACCCATTCATGATCTCTTTTGGCTTTTTCATACCTTGTAGGCTCTAAAACAGTTACACTACATCTTTTATACACTTGACTAAGCAATCTACTTCCTCTAACTAGTTTATCATCAACCAGTTCATCATAATTCAGAGAGAAATCTTGTTCCTTCACCTTTGTCTAGTCCTACTTCTCATCTTCAATAAACTAAACATCCTTATTGATCACAATCTTCTTTGTGCAGTGTTGGTAGATCCTGTAGGATATAAAGACCATGCTATAGCCCATAAAGATTCTCGATTCTGCTTTCTCACTTAACTTGTCTCTCTTTACATATGGAACATGAGAAAAACATAAGCAACTAAACACCTTTAAATTCTTTAAATTTGGTTTAGTGTTGAACTAGACTTCATAGGGTATCTTCTTCTCCAATATCGTTGTAGGAAATAGAAAGATTGTAGTGTTTGTTGCTTTAGCATAAAACTCCTTTGACAAGCTTTTCTTATGCAACATGCATCTTTTCATTTCCATAATACTCAATTTTTCCTTTCATTCATTCCATTTTGCTATGTAGTGTATGAAACAGTAAAGTGATGCTCGACCCTTGCCTCTTCATAGAAGTCTTTGAACCTTTGTGATATGTATTCTGTTCCATTGTCTGATCTAATCACTTGTATCCTGCTACCACTCTCATTCTCAACTTAACTCTTAAACTTTGGATATATCTCAGCAACCTCAGACTTTAACTTCATGAAATAAATCCAATACATTCTAGTATAATCATTAATGAAAATAATGAAATACCTATTACAATTTAGTGAGACAATTGGTTGAGGTCCATACAAGTTAGTTTGAATAAACTGTAACTTTTTATTTACTTTCTAGGCCGACTTCTTGAATGGCATCCTTGTTTGCTTCCCTGTTAAACAAGCCTTGCATTTTTCTTTCTGCACCTCCAGGATTGGTAATCCTAGGGTCACTTTAGTCTTCTATGAATACTGCAACCTTTTTTAATAAAGGTGCCCAAACCTCTTGTACCAAAGCTCAGTCTCATTCACTTGACACTTGAAAGCTATATGTTCCTTCTCAAGTGAATCTAATAAGAAACTCTTGTGCTGCATTTTGATCTTGAATAACTTATTCCTTCTAGAGTGAAAAATAAGCCATTTCCCTTAAATAACACTTTGAATCCCTTCTTTACTAGTTGACCAACATTTAACAAATTCTGATCAATCTTTGGAACATATAACACTTCAAGGATCAACTTAGTTCCTACACAACTCTTTATTGACACTATGTCATTCCCCTTCACTTCCAGATACTCTTCATTGCCTCCATCTTCACCCTTGACTTGAATGACTTGTGAAGGTCCTTGAACAACTCCTCATCACCTGTCATATGATTGGTACACCTGTTGTCAACCAACCATCACATTGAGTGATTGATAAGAAACAGGTGGCCACAAACAACTGCTGAATTGCAGCATGAGCTCCTCCTTGCTTTATGCTCTTGTTTCCTTATAGAACCTCTTGATGTGCCCTATTAAATGGCACCTCCTACACTTCACATCTGGCCCTCTCCAACATCTAAAGTGTGGATGATTTTGCTTCCCACAATGTTTACAAGGAGTGTTCTTGTTGGAATCTACCCCTCATGCATCCCTTGCAGCAGTTTCTGAACCACTACTACCACCACTCTTCTTCCTTTTCCACTTGTCTCTTCCTCCTTCACTATGTTGCACACAAGCCTTCAAAGTTCCTTTTGTGCTTCCTTCATGCCTCACCAGCCTTTTCTACTCTTATGCCTAGAGTGCACCAATAAGCTCAATCACTTTGAGTTGTGTTATGTCCTTGGTGTTCTCCAATAAAGCGATAGTTGTGTCATACTTCTTCGGTACAAAACAAGAATCTTTTGCACAATCCTTCCATTTCACTCAATTTCTCACATTTATCATTTAGAAATTTGTGTTAGTTTCACTCAAAGGCTCCTTAAGAAATAAGAATGACGACTCTTGATACTAATTATAGGTTACAGTTTTATCAATTGCAGCAGAAATAACTTGAGAGAAAAATGGGAAGAAATAATTCATTTACTCCGCAGAAATAACTCGAGAGAAAAATGGGAAGAAGTAATTCATTAACTCCAACTGCAACACATAAATACATGACTCTAACTAAACAAAAAACAAGTTTTGACTCCACTAATCCTTAAAAATAGCAACTACTAACTTTTCTAAGAAGTAGGACTCAACCCAAACTGAATCAAATATAACAAGAAAACAAACTTTACAGCCTTAAGATACTAATTCCCACTTTACCAACTTTTAATCAACACAAAGATAAAATGCAATATCAGAAGAATCTTAATGTCAAGAAATCAACTGACAAGAAGACCCTTTCTCCCCCTTATGCAAATTTTAATGAGGATGGCCAAGGGTATTAAAGATTCCTTTAAATCATTTTTGTTGATATTCAATAATGTTTGGGTGTTTCAATTTTTGCATTGCTTGTTTATTTGATGCAGGGCAAGAGAAGACCAATGATTAATCATATTGAGATGGTTCAAAGACAGGTTACTATTAAAAATCAAAATTATAATATCAATGAGTTATTATGATGGTTATTGTCTTTGTCTGCACCAAAATTGGGAATTGGACATCGTGCCATAATAACATTATTGATGATATTATTTCCATCTTCCCTTAATATTATGATTGGCTATTTGTATGCTGTAGTGGTTGATGCAGGGGTTTGGGTATATTGGATTTAGGATTAATATTTTGTGTTTGGTGGTTTGATAATGCTGCAATATTATATTATGCAGCAAAGTAAATTCTTTATTGTGCAACTTGTGCTCATTGTTTGATTAATATTATGCTATTTGTTTTCTTTAAAAAACAAAGGACAAAAGAAACATGGAACAGGGTAATGTTTAGGCAATCCAATCTTCAAATATTATTTTTAGAAGTATCCCAACCTAAAAGGGTAATGTTTATAACTAATTGAAGCTCCTTATTTTTTTCTCAATAATTCAATCAATATATCCCCCTCTAGTTACTTGCACACACTTGTTTTTTGTCAACTCGTTCTTAGAGTCTTAATCCAGCCAATGTATTAGTTAGCATATATTTCTAAACATCACTTTATCTTTTTTTAGTTTGAGGAAGGAGACCTATTTTATAGGTGGTTGAACATGAATGTGTCCATCAGCGCCCCCTTGTTCAGTGGATATGAAGGCCATGAAGGAAAAGCTTGATGAGTAAAATGAGAAGCTTGAGGAGCATGATCTTGATGAGCATATTCAGAAGCTTCATGAGCATCATGGGAGGCTTGATGAGATTCATGAGAAGCTTGATGAGCTTCATGGGAAGCTTGATGAACATGATGGGAAGCTTGAAGAGCTTGATGGGAAGCTTGAGGGGGAGCTTGATTGGCATGATCTTGATGAGCATAATGTGAGGCTTTATGAGCATCACAAGAAGCTTGATGAGCATGATGAGAGGATCCACATCCTGGAAAACCAAGATGTTATGGATGGTCCTGGTGTTCAATTTCTTTTGGGTTTCAAAACAGCCATTCAACTGTTCAAAATTTTATATCCTAGCTTGGACATTTCCTATGAAGATACGCTTAAGCTTGCCAAAGACTCATGTGGTCCCTTGACCCAAAATGACTCTAATTCTCCAATGATGGTCACAAACATGATACACATTTGTTTAAATAGTAAAGGTGGATAGTTTTTCAAGAATATAATAAGAAAAGACTTGAGTTTTGGAGATTAATGATGTGACGTGTGCAGAAGAGCTTGAGTTGTATTTGGCACTTTAGAGATATACAGTGGATGGCAATTTAGAAATATTTAGTACGGATTGAACTTAGCATTCTTTTCATGATCTTAACATGTGTCTTGTCAATGAATCATAACCCATTGTGTATGTAATCATATTTAGTTGCATTGATCTTAACATTGAGAGGTTCTACCTCGGGCGTAAGTTTAAAACTGTGGGAAAAGTTTCCAAGTTCAATTTTCTTGTACATTCTTTGATAGTACTGAGAAGTCTTTAACTGTGACATAAATTTTGAGGATAATTAGATCCAATTATACGGAGAATGCACGTGACTAATAAAAGCAAAAACAGAAAGATTCATTACTGATAGTCGATAGGTAGCGAAATTGGCTGTTTATTTTGACACAGATAAGTAACATGTACAGGTATTAATTTGTACAAGCATAACCCTTCCCTACTGAAAGCAACTTGGCATTACAAAGACCAAATGTTCATAAAAGCCTCTTCTTGAGATGAAAAGTCAGTGGAAGGAACTTTCTATTCAATCAAAGTGCTCCCAGTTTTGAGTAATCACAGTAGCTGATGGTAATGGAGTTGGTGACTTCAAACTTCCAACTCCAGTTTCAAAAGCCTCCCATTTAGTGATCACAGAGACTGCATTGTTAGCAGCATTGCTGAAAGCAGCTGAATTTCTTGCCTTCAAGTTATCAATAGTGTCCACATAACTCTGTACACGCCTAACCTGTTTTTTCAAAGGACTTAAAAAATGTTAGCTTTCCCTTAAAGAAAATGGTTGGGAACAATTTAGAAGAGAAACAAGATTGGCAATCATAGGACCTAATTCTATGATTTGTTTCAACACCCCAAAATAAAGTCACTTGGACTTTGATACTTTTTTAATTTTTATTATATAAATTTAAATTTAAATTTTAATACATTTTTAGCTTTTTATCCCTAACCTCAACTCGTCTCTGTACTTTGGCTTCTCCATCAGCTGCAATGGAGTCAAGTTTAAGCAGTTGAACCATTAGCAATTCTGTTGATATAGCAAATTCTGAGTCTTCAACCTTAGTACCACTACAAACACTTGTCTCCAAATCAACCACCTAACATATATAACAATCATCAAATATTAGTTATTATCTCAAATTTTCTGAGAATAATTGAGTGATAATAACTAAAAATTGATGCCACCTTTTGATATAGCTTGTCAACTTCTGTTCTGACACTTGAAACTGCTTCACATGCCTTTGAAATATCTTCACTCCTTTGCATCTCCTCAAGCTTCCTCTCTTTGCTGGCTGGATCCTCTAACAATATAACCTTTGACATGTCTTTCACTCCCACCATGTGCAAGCATTCCTCATCCTCCTTCTCCTTCCCTCTAAATATTAATCTTTGTTCCTTGGGCTCAAGACCAATCTCGGATGTAAGCACCCCTTTTAGATGCCCTTCCATTGATCCAAAACAGAACACTTTGGCATCAATTTCAGAATCTAACCGCTAATATTGGAACAACACCAATACTCAAATACCCCCATGAAGTCAAATTCTAACAATTTTTGTCGGCATAATAATGAATAAGGTTTATTTAAATTGTGCAACTTTAATAAAATAAAATAATATTTTTTATTGAAAATTGTGTTAGATTTTTTTTTAAAATCACAAGGTATTATATTTTGTTTGATTTTGTATACACTATTCAGATTCGAGTTAGACTGTGGACGATAAATTTTTCTTTGCCAAAATTATCTTTATTAAGATTTAACAGCATTATATTCTCTGATACTTGACCCGAGACTATAAGTTTAGCTACAACAATCAAGAGACTGCATTCATGTTAATCTTCAATAAAAACTTAAAGAATTACAAGACATGAGGGAATTAATAATGAATTCTACGCCATAGTTTGTGCTTTCACTCTTAGAAAGCTAACACAGATAATATTTGTCATCAACATAAAGTATCAAGAGTGGAGTTTAAATCGTGACTCCGACATGTTTTTCCTTTCTTCTTTACAATTATTCCAAAGGATTAAAAAAAGTGTATGCATTCATCAAGGTGAATGTCAAATAAAAGATCAATGGCAATTGCAAAATTCTCCACAGTAATAATTATAACAACTCAAGTACCAAATTCAAACTGCACCTAATGGAGCATATAAGAAAATTGCCCCCTTGATTCTTCACATAGGACACAAAACCCCCTGCAGAGTGAATTTTTTGTGATGATTTTGAAACAGGCTATAATAATAGGTGCCACCCTTTTCATACCAAAAGCCCAAGTAGATAAATGAAGAAAGGAAGGACTCCCTCAACATGAGAATGATCCTATGCTTACCAAAAGTGGACTGTGCAGGAACAGTGACCTCATGGTGGCAAGAACCATGAGAGACCTTGATTTTGATCATAGGACAAGAAGAGGAATCAAGAGGTTGTCTCTTCTGAACAAGCATGCCACCAGGTCTGAGCTCCCAATCTATACTTTCCTTAACCCCATCATTAGCTGCACCACCTTTTGAAGCTGCCGCTGCTGATCTTTTCATTGTCAACAGTCAAATTATTGGTAAAACATAGCAATAGGATAAAGAAAGAGGAAGGTGTGAAGGTGACAGAGAGAAGCAAGAGAAGTATCAGAATAGCAAAAGAAGACACTTGAGTAAGCAAACAAAAGCGGTTTCAGGATAGGGACCCCTCAACTGTCCTTTTAACAAAAACACCACTGGACTGGCTCTGTTACAACACACACACACAAAAGTAAAGTTGGTGCAAAAGTATGTCATACACATGCAAGAATCATTTCAACGTATAGTCCTAATTAATTAGATTCATTATCATTGGTCCTTATTATTTCTGTTGTTGAATCATAATAACTTAGAATAATAAATAGCGCAGGGGCACTTATGTTGGTGGTGTCAAATTGTTATTTGTTAATGCAGGATCTGACAGGGGCATTGAAAAACAAGATCTTCTTGCTCTTCTAATTCAACGGGAACTGCAAGTTTTAGTGTAACACCACGCCAAAATTTCATTATTATTTTATGGTTTAATTTAGCTTATTCGGGTTCCAGTTGAATAGAACCATTATTGGGAGCATAGCTCTGTCAACCAAGTATAGAGGTGTACCAACCAAGCATTAACATAGTTGCGCTCTCAACCAGATTCAAACTCAAAACTTATTTTTTTGTTAAACTAAAATAACCATTTACCAGTTGATACTCATTTGGTGGTAATTTCATTATTATTTGAAGACAATATATTTAAGATGAGCATTCAGTGAAAATCACTTGACACGGGAACATTATTGCTATACGCCAATCAACCTGCACGGATGGAACCAAACTTTATAATGGATCAGCAGCATCATGCACGTGCTGACATGTACTCGTAAGGGAATTTACGCACCAGCTCTTTGAATTGCGTAAATTCGCGTGTATAGAATGTAAATTCCAAATTTTCATTTTAAATAAAATCTAAATATTTTCTTTCAAATAAACTAAATTATTATTTCTTTTAGTGGAGACCAAGGAACTTTAACATTATGATATTTTTTTCCTCCTTTCTAACTCATTTACCACCACATTAATTTTTTTTTATCTATTCAACTTATAACTATATATATTTAATGTGCACTATCATTATAAAAGTTTTTTTTATAATTAATGTTATTTCATCATAAATTGTCATATAAATAAATATTATTAATTTATGCACTATCATTATGAAGGTTTCTTGAAATCCAAGCCATATATGAGAGTTCCATTTAGATATACTCTTATTTTTATGTCTTCCATAAAGTTTCAAGAGGATAATACATGAATTGGGAAAGTTTGTTGATAGGAAAGGCAATGTCAAGGCGAGTTGCTATAGCATATTGCAGGGTGTTGAAGAAAAGTCTGGTCAAAGCCAAAACCATTTTTAATAAACCAGATTCCATGAGATTTGTTGATAACTAACATTATGTATTTTAACTTAAATAAAGCCACGAGTTATTGTTTGATGTGAGTATTTAAGTGTTTCATGAAACATAAGGCTTAAGCTACAAAAGAAAAGGGGAGCCTATGCATTAAAAGTCTGAAAGGCTTAATCATAACATGGACTCTACATTCTAAGACAAAAGAAGAATCAAAAGTCTGGTAATTCATTTCAAAAGAAATTCTCTCACATCAGAATAACTCACCAGACCCAGACCTGAAAACACCATTCAAGCTTCAGAATATATGAAAGCATCAGACCCTGTCTCTTCATCCTGAATCATTTCAGAAGTGGTCTGATACATGAAGCATCAACGGTCACAAGTCATCTCCATAAAAGCTTAATGGAAAGATTCTCGAAAGGAAGATTAACTAAGAAGGGTAGATTCCGATCTAGTCTAAAAAACGTCTAAATTTCACCTCTATTATACACATTCAGAGATTCCCTGAATCAAAGCTTTCCCTCTTCGTGAAACTTATGCTACCTCTACTCCACCTACGGCTACACACATCTCAAAGCTCTCAAATTTATATTGTTTACACAGAACGTCCCTCTTTGACAACAAAAGCTCTTGCCCTTTATGCAACTCCAACAAGAAAGGCTTCTATCCTTTATACAACAACTCTCTCAAAGGTCATATAATTGACAACCTCTCTCTGAGCTCAACAAGAATGGTTCTATATAAACAGAATCAATCTCTTCATTAGATACTCTTCGAGAAATAGAAGAAAACAATAAGAGAGCAAAAATAAATACAAAGAGCTAAAGTAGAAAAAGAAACACAAGAAAGTATAAAAAAAAAGATTGAAAGAGAGAGAGAGCTTGTAAGAAGAAGATGATGATGATGAGCTAGAACACACTAATCAAAGTGTGATGGAAGAAGAAGAAAAACTCATGAATAAACACCAGACGTTCGTGTACAAAAGCTCATGAGAAATGAAGGAATGACAGTATACTCAACAACGAGTAACCATACCTAGAAGATCTACCATGAAGACAAAGAAAGCTTGTTATGTGTAATCATTTTCCTACTTAGATGCCATAGTAACTTGGGATATGCCTTAATAGCATACTATCCCAAGTCATGCTTTCTGGCTCAGTACATTTTGTAAACACCATATTTTGTCCTTTTTTATTTTTATTTTTAATTATCAAAAAAATAAATAATTTTTTTCATTCCCCAATGCCTCCATTTCAGAAAATCCGTCCAAAATCTGGAGCCTGTCCCCAACTCCTCCACCTTCTTCATCCGACTTCACCATCTTCCTCATCAGACAAAAAAAAGCAAAAAAACTAAAAAATTTAGAACCAAAAAGAACCTCTCCTCTGATCCATCATCAATACACACCACATCATCTTCATCATCAAAAAACCAACAACTAAAAAAACCATTATTCTGAGAAAAAAATAAACCCTTAATCCTCCCATTCTTCTCAACCAACAGCAACAGTAACACCCTCCCAAAAATAAAAAAAAAAACAACCTTCTCCTTCTCTTTTTTTCTTAACCAATCAATCCAAAAACCATCAAAAAAAGAAACCAACAGAAACAGCAAAGAGAAAATAGAAGGAGGAGTTTCCACCGGTCACCACCGACCTTCGTCGCTCAGACCGCTTGGAACATCATTTTCGACGCCGACCAGAACTGTGAACCGCTGCCCCAACCCCTGCACCGTTCGTGAACCGTTGGTCCCTGCCCACCGCAAGCCGTCGAGGCTCCTCTACGCGCACCACCGGATCTCCCTCCACCCTCTCGGTTTCTCTCTCCCCTCTCTTCTCTGAACTCACTCTGTCTCTCTCTCTTGCAGTTTCCGTCGCCCTCTTCCTTTCTTCTTTCCCTTCTTTTCTTTCTTTGTCTTTTACTCTTAGGTTTTTTATTTTGGGCCTCAGATAGTGAGGCCCATTCTTAGGAGACCCCCTTCCCTTTTTTTCGTCTTTTAAAAATAATGGGCTTCAGGAGCCCAAGACTCTTTTCTTTAATTTTCTTTTCTAAAAAACGAATATATTAGTATTATTATTGCAAGTGTTATTGGATTTGTATTTTAAGAGAAGTAAATTTTGTTTATCTATTTCAAGAAATGTTAAACATTGCTCTAAATAAATGTTGTTCGTCTATTTTGAGAGGTGTTAAACTTAAAAAATGAAATGAACAAAATATTTAAAATTGATCCGGTCCTAACACCGGCCCCCAAGAGCATGGCTTTAATGCCTTGCCAGATCAGCATTTTGAATAAAGAGAAGTACTCTTCAAATACACTACAAATACTATACGGAGTGCATACCGCCAGGGCAAGTAACGCCGCCAAGGTTCATGACTCCGCCCAGGCACGTTACCCCGCCAAGGAATGTAACTCCGTCCAGGCATGTTACTCCGTCAAGGAAGGTAACCTCGCCAAAGTTGTTACTCCGCCAAGCCATAGGCTCAACATTGGCGGAATATCGAATTTCCCCTACTGCGTAGCGAGCCCATACTCACAACCCCGGCATGAGATTGACTCTGTCTTGAGAGGTTAATAATGGGAATCACGCTGTCACGCATAAAGGGAAATAACAATAAAATATTAAAGCACTAACGCTTTCCAGACAAGTTGTGATACCTACTACAATAATGGTGCATGTAAACGGCGTAGGGACCCACTACCTTTTCAGCATTATGCCTGAAGACAAGGAGCGGGTCCTACCAATAATGCAGCACCAGTAACAGGTATATAAACCTCTCTCGAAAAGGTATAAGGGATCTTTTTCCCATTCTCTAAACCTTACACTCTCTTACTTGCATAATTCTCTCTGATTGTCTTTCTAAGTCTCTAAGTATTCTGAAATACTGACTTGAGCGTCGGAGAACGATTGCAGGTACCATCCCCAATCGGGTCAAGGCAACAGAGATCCCGTCAGGAGGACTGTGACACCGCCCGAGGGTACATTGCACTCCGCCTCAGCATACAAAGATTCTCCGTATTTATATTTATACACACATTGCTTTGTATCAAAACACATTTATATGTATATTTTGAGTTGTTCTACAAGCGTACTTCTACACCCCCTGTAAAGAACAGTTCATTGGCACGCCCGGTGGGACCTGTAAACTAGGTAATCCCACAATCTTGATCAATCTTCATCATCAATGGAGAGAGAAGGACCAGAGATGCAGAACGAGGATTCTCCTCCACGCAATCCCAGACGTCTTAACTTCGATGATGGTGCTCAGAAAAAAGCAACGCAAGCTGATTCTCTAGATCCAAGAGATGACATGATTCGAATGTTGAGAGAAGAACTTGCGGAACTTCGTCGTGAAAAAGCAAACCCAGCGCATGAGAAAGCTGGTCCCGCAAGACAACCACATCATGAATCACACATGCAGGAGGAATCAAGTACTCCTCACTACTCTCATATTCCTACATACATGAAGGAGCAACGAAGCCTCCCACTGGTGAATGCTCAACATCAAGAAGGAAGGAGAGCAAGCTCAAACGCATCCCCCTCAGGATATAAGATGAGCATCCCATTTTCCAAAAGGCTCATGAATGTACATGTACCCAGACATCTGCAAACTATGCAGCCCATCTCTATAGGGAAATATACTGGGGAAACAGATCCCTCTAAGCATTTAGATGCTTATATCTACGAGGCCATGTTTCTAGGAGCTGAGGAGGATGTCATGTGCAGAATGTTCCCCAGAACTCTTACAGGCGAAGCTCTTAGTTGGTTCAAGAGCTTACCTTCAGGTTCCATTGATTCGTGGGAGGAGCTGGCCTCAGCTTTTGGAAGCCACTTCGTGATATCCAGGGATGCACCCAGAACCTCTCATACCTTGGCTCAGATCAAACAAGGCGACAAAGAATCTCTGAAGGATTTCCTTAAGAGATTTTACAAGGAAGCAGCCATGGTCCCTGATCTGACTGAGGCAATCCAGTTGCATATTCTCATAGAAGCTATGCAACCAAAGTCACCTTTCGCTTTGTCTTTGGCAAAGGGACCTCCAACCACGATGGAGGAATTTCGCAGGAAGGCGTCTAAGTACGTGGGTATTGAGATGCATCTGGAAGCCACTGCATCTCGCAGTAAACCACTCCCTGCAACTCTACCTCAAGACAAAGGGAAAGATAAATTGTTGAAGAATGACAAGTCCCACCAAAGGGACAAAGTAGGGAACCAACCTTTCAAACAGCAGGACAGACGCGTGTTCAATTTTGCTCACTATGCACCACTGAACACAACCTGCGAGCAAATCTTACGTGAAATAGGATGGATCACCCTCAATGTTTATGGAATTCAACGTCCACCTCCAATCAGGCGCGGTGGAAACCCAAAGAAATATTGTGAATTCCATGAGTCAGTTGGCCACACCACAGAAGAATGTAAGCAACTCAAAAATACCATTGAGGTGCTCATTCGTGAAGGTAAACTGAAACATTACCTGTTCAAAGGCAAATCTCATGATGAGCCTGAGAAGTTTGAAAAGCGACATCGTGATCGTTCTCCGGATCCTGATAGTACTCGGGAACCAAAACGTACGGCGGTGTCAGAGAAACAAAAAGGCATTGTTTTGGAGTCCGCCCAACGAGAACCAAGCCCTGAACCTAGGTCGCGAGGTAAAAGGCAGGTGGTGGACATGATTGCTGGAGGCTTCGCAGGAGGCGGACCCTCAAACACCGCCCGGAAAAATCATCATCGCATGATCTTATCTGTGCAGGGCAAGAACAAAGAATATCGCCCATTCAGGGACGGAGTTCAGACTCCGCCTATAACTTTCACAGATGATGATTTTGGCCCAACCATTCCTGAGGGAGATGATGCGGTAGTGATCATTGCGGTGATCGCTAATATGGATGTAAAACGCATCCTAGTTGATCAGGGAAGTTCCTGCGACGTTATTTTTTATGACTGTTTTAAACGCATGGGACTGACTAACGCTGATTTGCAGCCTTACACACAGGACCTCACAGCCTTTAATGGCGCCAAACAGCCTACTAAAGGCTACTTGGACACAAGGATTACCTTCGATGGTGAACCTGGAGCAAGGACTGTGAAATCCAGGGTCCTTGTCATTGATGTTAAATCCCCATACAATGGCATCATTGGGCGGCCTACTCTGAATGCCATGGAAGCCATCGTTTCAACCCCCCACTTGTTAATCAAGTTCATCGACAAAGATAATCAAGTCTCATCTGTCAGGGGCGACCAGGAGATGGCTCGTTATTGTTACAATTTAAGTCTTAACATGGTGAAGCTTGAGACCATGTCTAAGAAAATAAAATTGAATGAAGGAAACAGTGCGGCGGCATCCGTCAACTTGGTGGATCTTGATCCCAGGGCGGAGTCTTCTATAGACCCACTGAATCCTTTGAAACCAACTCCCGATGGTGGATCCAAGTCTATTGTTTTGGGCAGCACCCCGGAGCAAATTACTAACATCAATGACAAGCTGGAGCCTAACATGGAAGCAAGACTGATTGCACTCCTCCATGAGTACAAGGAAATTTTTGCCTGGACAGCCGCAGACATGCCTGGTATGGATCCTAACTTCTGTTGCCACCGCCTGGCGGTGTATCCTGAAACTAAGCCAGTGGCACAAAAGAAACGGCGTATGGGTCCTGCTAAGCAAAATGCTGCTTGCGAACAACCGAAGAGCTCCTTAAGGCGGGGTTCATCAGGGAACTCCGTTACTCTTCTTGGCTGTCCAACGTGGTTATGGTGCAGAAAGCCAATGGGAAATGACGCATGTGCATAGACTACGTTGATTTGAATAAATGTTGTCCCAAAGATCCTTATCCTCTCCCCAACATTGACAGACTGGTTGACGATTCATCAGGATACAAGTATCTATCCTTCATGGATGCGTACTCCGGATACAACCAAATTCCAATGTGCGAGGATGATCAGGAGAAAACAGCATTTATCAACGACAGAGGAGTCTTTTGCTACAATGTCATGCCATTTGGGCTGAAGAACGCTGGGGCCACCTACCAGCGCATGATCAACAAGGTCTTTGAGGGCATGCACACAAAGCTGGTGGAGGTTTATATTGATGATATCATCGCCAAGACTCCAGAGGGAGGAGACCATGTTGAAGACCTACGCCACATTTTTCAACGCTTGCAGCAGTACAACATGAGACTCAACCCACTAAAATGTACATTTGCTGTACCTGGAGGAAGATTTCTGGGTTTCATGTTAACACAAAGAGGCATAGAAGCTAATCCTGACAAGTGTCGTGTGATACAAGAGTTGCAGAGCCCCAAAACACTGAAAGAGGTACAATCCCTCAATGGCAAAATCGCTGCTCTAGCACGATTCATGCCAAAAATGGCTCATCGCTCTCTCCCCTTATACAAGATGCTGAAGAAGGATAAGAAATTTAATTGGGGCCCAGAGCAAGAGGCGGCCTTCCAGAGCTTGAAAAATGTCTTAGCCAGCCCTCCAATCCTGGTAAAACCAAGCCCAGGAGAGCAACTCATCGTTTATTTGTCTGTTTCAGATGAAGCGCTGGCAGTGGCCCTGGTCAAAGAAACAGTCGAAGGGCAACGACCGGTGTACTTCACTGGTAAAACATTGCATGGTGCAGAGTGTCGTTATCAGAAGATTGAAAAGGCAGCACTTGCAGTTGTTTGGGTCTCACGACGTCTAAGACCATATTTCCATGCACACCCCATCCTGATTCGCACAGACTTGCCACTCCGTACTATATTGTTCAAGCCAGACTTGGCAGGAAGGATGATCAAATGGGCCATAGAACTCTTTGAATTCGACATATCCTACGAACCAAGAACTGCTATCAAGGCACAAGTCCTAGCAGATTTTGTAGTTGAATTAACAGGCTCTAGCCCAGATGCAGATCATTCACACTGGACAGTATACGTCGATGGGTCCTCAAACAGCAAAGGATGTGGGGCAGGAATCGTTATAGAAAGTGATGACGGGGTACATCTTGAAATTTCATTACACTTTACCTTCACCACGTCTAACAATCAGGCGGAGTATGAAGCCTGCTTAGCCGGACTCAGAGCAGCACAAGATATTGGGGCTAAAACTGTCACCCTATGCAGTGATTCTCAACTAGTCATTTCACAAATTCTTGGTGAGTATCAGGCTAAAGAACCTCTACTGCAACAATATCTGGACTGCGTCAATGAGTTAAAACAGCGCTTCGATGAAGTAACTTTCAAGCATGTACCTCGCGAAGAAAATACACGTGCTGATATCCTGTCCAGGTTAGCCAGCACAAAGAAGGCGGGGTGCACAACCACGGTTGTATAGAGTACTTTGGCGGAGCCAAGTATATCCCTTCCCTCTTTAATTCATATGATTAAAAGCCGCCCCGTTGATGACAACTCCTGGGTAACACCAATAGTTCGTTATCTTGTTAATGGACAATTACCCACGGATGATCTTGAGCGAAAGAAGCTAAGGAGGGAGGCACCCTATTATACACTCCTGGATGGGCAGCTATACCGCCGAGGAATTTCTGTCCCATACTTAGTTTGCATAAATGAAAATGAGGTGCCAGCTATTTTGGAAGAAGTCCATGAAGGGCAATGCGGACATCATCCAGGGGCACGGAGTCTAGTGAGAAAAATCCTCAGGGCGGGGTATTGGTGGCCCACTATGAAGCAAGACACTGCCTCATATGTTCAAAAATGCGATCAATGTCAACGATTCGCTAATTTTCACCATACTCCAGCTGAGGAAATGTCATCATCAATAACGCCTTGGCCTTTCTATCAATGGGGTATGGATATTCTAGGTCCATTCCCAACTGCGCCCAGTGGAATCAAATACTTGATAGTTGGTGTTGATTATTTCACCAAATGGATTGAGGCAGAGGCAGTGGTGCACATAACGTCAGCCAGGACTCGAAGATTCGTTTATGAGAATATCATTGCACGTTTCGGAGTCCCTGAACGCATAGTCACTGATAATGGCACCCAGTTCACAGATCGCAAGTTCACTGAACTCTTAGAAAATCTCAGCATCACACAGATTTTCTCTTCTGTGGAACACCCTCAAACCAATGGACAAGCAGAGGTCGCCAACAGAGAAATCTTGAAGGGCCTCAAAAAACGCCTTGGTGAGGCAAAGGGAGATTGGGCAAATCAGTTATGCCATGTTTTATGGGCATATAGAACTACCCCACACTCCACCACAAATGAATCTCCGTATCGGCTAACATATGGAGTCGAGGCTGTTATTCCCATAGAATTAACAGCTCCTTCAGCTCGAGTCCTCCATTTCAATGAGGAAGCCAATCAACAGAACCTCGCACACGAATTGGAGGTTTTGGCGGAGTTGAGAGAGGAAGCCTTTGTGAGAGACCAAGCTGTCAAAGCAAAGGCCGCCAAACGGTATAATGCATGCATGTGCGAACGCCGTTTCAAAGAGGGAGATTTGGTCCTGAGAAGGGCCAACATTGGCAACAAATTCGCGCACCAAGGTAAATTGGCACCAAATTGGGAAGGTCCATACCGAGTCATCGAAGTTTTGGGCAAGGGTACATACCGCCTAGAAAACTTGGATGGTACTCCGGTCAGAAATAAATGGAACATTTTGAATTTACGCATATATTACAGTTAGTTGGGTAATACGGTATGATCTTTTCTTCCTAACTCAAGGATCTTCCTCTGTATGCTTTCCTTGAAAAGGTTTTGAAAAGATATATCCCAACTCAATCTTTTATGTAATTCCATTCTCAATGAAATGCCTTCCTGCATTTAATCTTCACTCTAACTTTGAATTGATTATCCATGGCAGAATTTGTTCCCATGCAGATAAAACAACGACTCTAAAATTGAAGCACAAACGCATAACTCTTTATTCCATAAAGATCAACCAACATGCAACGCCGCTTCACAAACGGAGTCAACAAAAACTCCTTGGGGGAAAGGATTGGTGTCTCAGCTATATGCTGCACCATACCGACCCTAAGGTACAGAAAACTCCTTGGGGGGAAAGGATTGGTGTCCCAGCTATATGCTGCACCATACCGACCCTAAGGTACAGAAAACTCCTTGGGGGGAAAGGATTGGTGTCTCAGCTATATGCTGCACCATACCGACCCTAAGGTCCTACAGGCCGCCTATGGAAAGAACTAGTGTCACAGCTATATGCTGCACTAATTCACCCCCAAAGTCCTGTAGGCCTCTTGTGGGAAGAGCTGGTGTCACAGCTATATGCTGCACCACGCTAACCCCAAAATCCAACCAATTTCTTGCAGGATGAATTGGTGTCACAGCTATATGCTGCACCATACCGCCTCGAAGGTTTAACCAAATTCTTGCAGGATGAATTGGTGTCACAGCTATATGCTGCACCATACCGCCTCGAAGGTTTAACCAATTTCTTGCAGGATAAATTGGTGTCACAGCTATATGCTGCACCATACCGCCTCGAAGGTTTAACCAATTTCTTGCAGGATAAATTGGTGTCGCAGCTATATGCTGTACCATAGCAATCCTCACTTCGATGATTTCATTCAATCAGGAGTTGCACTCCAATCAAAATGCAAAAGGATGAACATTCCATCCAAAACTTGACTCTGCCTAACTCCCAATGTTTTACGGAGTACATGAGCAACAAACTCAAGCACTACCCAACAAGTTCAAGTAAGTTCAACACTTGTAAAATTGTGCTTCATTAAAATTCCTAAGAGGCCACTCCGCCTTCTTACGGAATCCAACCTCATTGAAATTCGTAAGAGGCCACTCCGCCTTCTTACGGAATCCAATTCCTTTTAAAAAAATTCCTAGGAGGCGACTCCGCCTTCTTACGGAATCCAACCTCATTGAAATTCCTAAGAGGCCACTCCGCCTTCTTACGGAATCCAATTCCTTTTAAATTCCTAAGAGGCGACTCCGCCTTCTTATGGAATCCAACCTTATTGAAATTCCTAAGAGGCTACTCCGCCTTCTTACGGAATCCAATTCCTTTTAAAAAATTCCTAGGAGGCGACTCCGCCTTCTTACGGAATCCAACCTCATTGAAATTCCTAAGAGGCCACTCCGCCTTCTTACGGAATCCAATTCCTTTTAAATTCCTAAGAGGCGACTCCGCCTTCTTACGGAATCCAACCTCATTGAGATTCTTAAGAGGCCACTCCGCCTTCTTACAGAATCCAATTCCTTTTAAATTCCTAAGAGGCGACTCCGCCTTCTTACGGAATCCAACCTCATTGAAATTCCTAAGAGGCCACTCCGCCTTCTTACGGAATCCAATTCCTTTTAAATTCCTAAGAGGCTACTACGCCTCACTATTAAAATCATTTCAATGAAATTCCCAAGAGGTTACTACGCCTCATTATTGAAATTACCTCAGTTAAATTCTCAAAAAGGCTACTCCGCCCCATTACTGAATTTATTTCACTGAAATTCCTAAGAGGCTACTTCGCCTCCTCACTGAATTTTACTTCACCAGAATTGCAAAAAGGCTATTCTGTCTCGTTATACTTAGCCACATTTCATTAAGTCCTCAGATGAATATTCCGCCTTCTCAGTATCATTTTACAAGGCATAAATACGACGGGCTTAAACACTACTTCTATGAACAAGTATACATTTGCAGAAAATATGCTTCATTAATATTGTCGAGGATTGATAAAAGTCCAGAGCCTATCCTGGAACAAGGCAATATTAACAAAATTCAAAAAACAAAACTTGCAAAGAGACTGAAGAGGAGACTGAGAAGCTGATCTTTAAGGGTCAGACGGCTCCCCTTCTTGCTGAGTGGAGGTGAGCTGACTTTCTCCTGGCCTGGTCAAACTTTGAGAAGGAGGCAAGTCCGCCAAGACATATTCATCATTGGGCGCAGGCATATGACCTCCTTGCACAGGCACCATCAATTCTCCATTGATGAACTCGTAATAAGGATGAATGCCTATGGTGGAGAGAGCAACACCTGGGTTGCGATAGCGGAGTTGGCGAACAGCCATGCTGAAAGCATCATCAATCGCCACCTCAGCTGCATCCAAGGCAGATTGTAATTCTTTGTCGAGCCTCTCACTGGTAGCATCTGAGGCAGTCTTCTCAGCTTCCAACTCTTGAACCCGCACTTCAAGATTTCCATATGCGGTTGCTGCCTCGCTCAACTCCGCTGCCCAGGCATCTTCAGCAATGGTTTTATTTAATTCTATGGAGACCAGCTTCTGCTGAAGAATGCTCACGTCTCCGCCCAAAACTTGGTTCTGCTGATCTAAATTTGAAACTTGTTGTTTCAGCAGAATGTTATCAGCCTTGACCTGGGAAAGTCCACTCACCACCTCACCCAGCTTTTTATTCTGTTGTTCTAGCTGGACTTTCTCAGCCTTCACCTTGGCCAACTCCTCCGTTAACTTCTTGATATTGGAGTCGGCGGTGTCCAGATGCTTGTCCTTGGCCTTGATCACCTCGGACAGCTGCTCATTGTCATGCTCCAAGCTACGAATCTTTTCCACAGACTCGTGGTAAGACGCTTGAAACATGTTCGCCTCAGCAGCAACGTCAGCTATCCGGGGAACAGAAGCCAAGAAACCATCTAACTCAGCAAGGTGCCACCTCGCAGCTGCAGCAGCCTCCGGTACCTCCTCAAAGTCGATGTTGGGGCGGAGAATGAATTCTGGGTCACGCCTCTCTGACTGGCGGAATCCCGTATTTGTAAAGTATAAAAAGGGATTCAAGCGAGACCCCGCCTCAGGCAAAGAAACAAGCCGCCTAGATGATTCCCCTGGTACATCAATGGGAAAAACGGCTGTCCCTCGGGTGGTCAAGCTCAGGGCGGGATCCTCAGACGGGCGGACTGGGGAAGCTTGAACTCTCCCTGCCTCGTCCCCCGTATCATGGTCAGAAGAAGCTTGGAATCCCTCCGTTTCCCCCCCCCCCCCGCAACATCTTCTTCGGGGATGCCTTCAACACCGCCCATACCAGCAGAAGTACCCGTAACAGGTACCTCCTGAGTCTCCTCTAAATCAATGGCGACATCAATTGACGTCCCCGCCTCAGCCCTCTTCTTGCCCTTAGTCCTCCTTCTTTGCAAAGGATGAGGATCTACTTCTTCTTCTTCTTCAGCAGCTTCTGGTTCTTGATGTTTTTTAGAACGCCTTTCAACAGTAGCTGCTGAAGATCCTGCACCACCTTCAAAATTTACTATGTTGGTGGATGCAGGGAAGGGGAGAGTTTTTGTCAGGGCGGCACCCAGATTCCTCCTGGGCTGCACATTATTCTCCGCGTTCATTTCCCTGCGGCTCATTTGCATCTGCTTGATACGCTCCATCCCAGGGAACTCAGCGATTTCTCCTGCGAAATAACAATATGAGGATACAGTTAGAAAATGCAAGATAGAGGTAATACTCAATGACATTGCAATTGTTCGTAATATTACTCAAGTATCCTTGAGCATCCCGCCCAAGCAGCCTTCGACAAAAAATCAGCTTGTGGACGGAGTTGTACTCCTTCAATATTCGGAGTACTTCCACAGACGCCGCCGATAGAGCACCCTCTTCAACTTCATATGCTCGTTTGGTTAAGAGAAAGTGCTCATGCGTCCATGCCACTGGAAATCTATCAACACCCTCCTTATTCCGCCAAAAAACAGGTTTGTCTTTCCTGACGGATACCTTCACAAAACTCATCCTGAAGTGAAGTCCGCCTTCCTTGGCGGAGTCAGCAAACGCCTTAAAATTTAAAATCTTTGGCTCCGCCCGGAGAGTCACAAAACCCATGCCACCGGTTTTCATATTTACTCTCCTCATAATGCGGCAGAAAGCGAAAAACAACGCCACTGTAGGCGTAAACCCCAAATGTTCAGCCATAACCTCAAAGCTGCGAACTATTCCCCAACCATTCGGATGCAGCTGAGAAGGGGCACAGTCCAAGAACCTAAGCACACCCATCTGGAATTTATTCAATGGGAAGCGCACCCCTAACTGGGTAAACAGAATATCGTACATGTATATGGTACGATTATTCTGAGGACGATGGCAAACTTGTTCATACGTCTTGGGGGAACGGACGATGAACCTATCCTCATACTTCTCATCCTTCCAAACCGGAACAGGCAACTCCACTACCCCTCTGCTTGTTGTCGCATGTCGAGAGGAAGCATCCTTGACATCTTCCTCAACCCAACAGTAGGGGTCACACTCGAGTGTCTTCTCCCAATCCAGTCCATGCAACACAACATTTCGACACTCTGCCATAGTCAGCACTTGTGTATGGGAAACACCTCCTGACACAAATGAATGTACAACATTACTAAAGTACTCCACGCTGCTATAAAACGTCGAGTCCCTCCCAGTATAAAAAGCATCATCTCCACTCTCAATGTCAGAAAACATGGGACGAACAGAAACCCTAGAACGTGACTCTGACCTCTTTCCTCTCATCTTCCTTTTCACGAACACACAATAAGGGAAAACAAAACCAACCCAGTGAAAATGGAGAAGCAAAGAAAAGGAGGAAGCAAGTACCTTAAGCTTCTGAAAGATAGAAGAACTCCAAACACCAATAAACTTGCAAGAGAGTAGCAAAAACACTTTCAGCAAACAAATATGAAGCGAGCAATGCAGCAAAACATTTCCCTTCTGAGAGTTTACCTATTTATAGGCATGGCTTGGGGGGAAATAAGCGAATCCTCAGAAATCTCGAAGAAGTGTTTGCAGCCGTTAGATAAATCTCATCAACGGTTCCAAAATTGAAATATGCGTTTACAACTGTTGGATTTGTTTCACTGACGGTTCCTTTTTTGCTGAAACCAATAGATATATCTAAGGGCAGATATTTCATGGGCCACATTTTCAAAATCCAAGGCCCACGGTAATAACCTCGAAAACGGTTCGCAATTGCCATCACGCGCATTTATGTCCCATCATTGGAATGGCAACCGTTACGAGGGCATACGTGGCAATAGGAGACTGAAGAATAAAAAACGTGGTTTCGAGGCGCATTAATGACAGGCGTGTCAAATGATGACAGCTAATAAATGCACGAAAGCACTTGTCCACAAAACCTGGACTAGCAAATACCGCCTAAACCCATGCCTACAAAAGCTAAACTTAAGTGTTGTAGCTTATTAAAGTGACTCCGCCAGTCACTATAACAAGCTAGGGGGCATATGATCCGGTCCTAACACCGGCCCCCAAGAGCATGGCTTTAATGCCTTGCCAGATCAGCATTTTGAATAAAGAGAAGTACTCTTCAAATACACTACAAATACTATACGGAGTGCATACCGCCAGGGCAAGTAACGCCGCCAAGGTTCATGACTCCGCCCAGGCACGTTACCCCGCCAAGGAATGTAACTCCGTCCAGGCATGTTACTCCGTCAAGGAAGGTAACCTCGCCAAAGTTGTTACTCCGCCAAGCCATAGGCTCAACATTGGCGGAATACCGAATTTCCCCTACTGCGTAGCAAGCCCATACTCACAACCCCGGCACGAGATTGACTCTGTCTTGAGAGGTTAATAATGGGAATCACGCTGTCACGCATAAAGGGAAATAACAATAAAATATTAAAGCACTAACGCTTTCCAGACAAGTTGTGATACCTACTACAATAATGGTGCATGTAAACGGCGTAGGGACCCACTACCTTTTCAGCATTATGCCTGAAGACAAGGAGCGGGTCCTACCAATAATGCAGCACCAGTAATAGGTATATAAACCTCTCTCGAAAAGGTATAAGGGATCTTTTTCCCATTCTCTGAACCTTACACTCTCTTACTTGCATAATTCTCTCTGATTGTCTTTCTAAGTCTCTAAGTATTCTGAAATACTGACTTGAGCGTCAGAGAACGATTGCAGGTACCATCCCCAATCGGGTCAAGGCAACAGAGATCCCGTCAGGCGGACTGTGACACCGCCCGAGGGTACATTGCACTCCGCCTCAGCATACAAAGATTCTCCGTATTTATATTTATACACACATTGCTTTGTATCAAAACACATTTATATGTATATTTTGAGTTGTTCTACAAGCGTACTTCTACACCCCCTGTAAAGAACAGTTCAAAAATATAAACACCTTTTTCTTTAGAAAATAAGTAGACAAATGAATGATTTTACTCTCATGTCAAAACAAAGTATAAAATATTAAAAGTCTAAACATCTTTCTTAGAGTAAAATTAATAACTTTGTTAAAAAATATAAAAATATTAAATATATTTTTCTTTTAATAAAATGTAACAAAATCTTATAAGCAATGTCGTGCAAAATTACTTTTACCTACATTCGCGATATAAGACTTCGAAGGTTTATGCACTGCGATCTTCTTCGCCTTGTATTTCTCCTTCCTCATGAATTTTCTTTCATTATTAAAAATCAAAATCAATAAAAAACAATTTAAATATTTTTCTTTCAAATTTAATTTCCTCAAAGAACTACGTGACCCTGATTTCTCAAAAACTCGAGAATACGTAGGAGTGGGAATCAATTCCTATCAGGCTGTCTTTCTTTATTTAATTTTAGAGTTTCCAAATTTGTCTTGTTACTAAAAGAAGGAGCGAGGTTAATTTAGACGAGATGTCTTGTTAATCTCACATTTTCGTAGTATTTCTTTAAAAGGAGGATCGAGGAGGATCGAGGTTAATTTAGACGAGACGTCTTGTTAATCTCACATTTTCATAGTATTTCTTTAAAAGGAGGATCGAGGTTAATTTAGACAAGACGTCTTGTTAATCTCATATGTTCGTAGTATTTCTTTAAAAGAAGGATCGAGGTTAATTTGGACGAGACGTCCTGTTAATCTTATTTTTTTTGTAATATCTCTTTGAAAAAAAGGAGGAGCGAGGTTAATTTGGATGAGACGTCCTGTTAATCTCATGTTTAAAAAATTTCATGCCTATTGTTGTCTATTTTTGTATGTTTTGTCATTTCATACGTTCCTTTTCTGAAGAAATTATAATAATTTTTGGGCTACTTATAATGTGCGCTATCAACTTGAGGTAACCGTTTTATAACGGGCAGTTGTGAGGTGCTAATACCTTCCTCACCATTAGACTCCCGAACTTGAAATTTCATTTTTATGACCAGTGCTTTAACAAAGGTTTTCTCGGTATTTTACCCTAAAAAATATTGGTGGTGACTCCTTTTTTTTTTGCTTTTTGAAAGGATTTCGAATATTGTAATATTTTAAGAGTCGGTCGTCCCGTCACGATTCCGGTCGCGACATATTTTCCAACTATCTTTCACTTTCCAAATGTACTGAGTCCTATGGGAAAATAAGCCATTTCTTTCTTCACAAACCCATTTTCATGGTTTATCACTTAGCTCTGCTAAGTCAAAAGGCTTATTTATTTGTAATAATTATTCCAATCCTCTAATAGTATAGGTTTGGTGTGTTGCCAAACTTTGTTAGTATGGGAAACACTGTTGGCCTGGAGAGGCTTTTGAAAGAATACTCAGGGTTTGAGCCAGAAGTGGCTTGTGAAAGAATACTTGGATCTGCCCTAAGAGTGGGTGCTGTAAAATAATACTCATAGGAATCTAGAGGGGTCTGGTGTGTTGAAGAACGAGCTGTGCTTAAGCCAGGAGTGGCTGGGGTTAAGAATACTCAGAGCATGAGTTGTGCTCAAGCCAGGAGTGACTGGAGTCAAGAATACTCAAAGCACGAGTTGTGCTTAAGCCAGGAGTGGTTGGAGTCAATAATACTCAACATCCGATATAAACAATTTTTACATAGTGAAAATCCTTTAGATTTAAAGGTACTAGATGTAGCTTCTGTGTTGGGAGTGAACCAGTATAATTTGCTTGTGTGATGTCTTTTTCTCTCTAAGTCTAACTCTTTAACTATCAAAAGTCTGGTGCATTCTCGTTAATATCTTTGATAGTAAAAGTCTAGTAAATAACATTCATTCAATCAAAGAATCATGTTCTTTATCTCACAAAAGTCTGGTCTGCTATACTTAACGCATTTATGTTTAAGAATTACTTTCTGGTTTGAAAAAATGAATAGACTTATTCAACCTCCCTTCTAAGTCTACTCTCCGAACCAACATAGGGTCCTAATGACTGATATGCACAAGGGTGGGTTAGAAGCAATTAATTCCTACAACAACTAACTTGGTTGAAGGTGCCTGAGGAGTCTTGATTGATTTGGTAGAAGTCATATTTACTTGAGCAAGGATGTCTGAGAAAGATGTATACCTCCACAAGAATCTGATCGAACTTCTAGTCCTAAGAAATGATGAATTTAGCCAAGGTTTTTGAGAGGAAAAACTGAATGTAGTTTTAATGTAGGCTTTGGATCTATATCTTGAAGTATTCCTCATATATAATCCTTGCTTTATGAATTTATCATATCTTTCTTGTGTTAATGTATAGGCCAAAAATATATACGTAAGGAAAAGAGATAGAAAATTTAAGAAAACTCACTAAAAACCAAGAGAGAATGAGAGAGACTAGGAAAGGGAATAATTTAGGTGCCACTTATGAATGAGATAAGCCATATGAGGATTACATGTGGTTGAAAGATGTTTAGATTTATATGGGAACTAATGTTCACGAAACATATGTCTAAATTATGGTCAGGACTATATCGTATGAAAGTACAAAGTTTAGATCTAAAATTCATCTTATGATGATTGAAGGGTTTTGTATAAGGAAAACAAGCACAACCAAATGGCTTGAAGATGGAAAAATTAGGAAGCCTTTGAAAGAGCATTTGAAAAAGAGATTAAATTGTAGATTGGGAGTAAGAATTATGTTTATGACAAAGGTGGTAGTGGCAAAAGCATTTTCCCAAAACCATGATGGAAGGAAGAAGCTAGGAGAGTAATACCGATCTTAATTATATGCTTGTGTTTTCTCTTAGTTTTTCTATGTTGTTGGTGAGTATATGGGCAACTTATCTTGTGAATGATGCCATACCCATTTAGGAACTTGGTAAAGATTGCATATTCCTCGCCATTGTTTGTCTGAACACATTAAATTTTCCTATTGAAATGAAGTTCTACCAAACCTTTCAAGTGTAAAAAGTATTTAAAATCCTTGGATTTGTTTTGCATAAAATAAACCCAAGTAAATTTGGAAAAGGCATTTATAAAATGCACATAATATATAAAACCATCCTTTGAAGAGAAAGGAGATAGGCCCCAAACATCAAATAATATAAATTGAAGAGGTTTAGTGTAAACAATAGTTAAATCAGGGAAAGGTAACATGTGATTTACCAATATTGCAAGATGTACAAGAGAAAATTATACTAATAATGTTTTCTACAAGAACTTTACACCTCATTACATGTTCAATAACTTTTCTAGATGCATAACCTAGTCTAGCGTGCTAAAGATCAAAGGTGTTATTCCTAATATCAATTTAAAACATGTAAATTTGGACATATTCAAGAGTCTATAAGAAGTAATCTAATATTGTCAAACACATATAAGCCATTCATAAAAGTACCTTGCAACAAGGATTTTTTGGTTTCCTGACATTTAACAAAACAAGAATTTAGTAATATTAGGAACATGTAAGAGATCTTTCAAAGATAAAATAAAGTTAGAGAAATGAGTTTGAAGGAAATCTTTACCATTATGGGAGATACCGATTGTAACCCTATTGCTCATGTGAATTTTCTTAGATCTTAGATAGTCTAACTTGTGCGTTAATCAGTGGCATATGGAGTCAAATGATCAGTGGCTCATGAATCGTGATACTAGCTATCACTATAAACCAAATTTTTGGAGGTACTACTGCCATATCTTGATAATATTAAATGTAAAAGCATGAGTTTTATCATATAAGAAAAATATCAATCCTATAAGAATCATGCCACTAAGCACTGGTTGGGTCTTTGGACTTTAGTTTGAGCAAACCGTAGTTTTGGTCTGTAAAACTAAAATAAAGACAACTAAAATAGAGCACTCTGAATGTTATAAATTTAATTATGGAAAAATACTCTTACAGGTTTCGTTTCATCCTAATTATCGAACTAGGAACCTATGAAGATTAAGTGATTCATACATGTTAAGTTACTTAGGTTTATGAAGCGCTAAGGTCCAAATGCCAAAATTACTCATAAAATGTTAATTAACTTTTTTAAGGTTGTCAAAATTCCTTTATGAAATTAACTAAGTCTAGTATAGAATACAAAATAATCAAAACATGAACTCAAAATAAGTAAATCAATAGGTTACATAATTTTCTAATAAGGATTACTCCTACATATCCAAGAGTATAAAGAAACTACTAATTCATAATGACAGAGGTCAAAAAAGAACCTATACCACTCACCAACATGAATGATCAAAAGAGAAAACAAAAGTAAAAGCAATAGTACCTCATGATTCTCTAAAGTATACTATGAACAACTTTAAAACTCAAAATTAAGATTCTTTAACTAAGTGTCTATGTCTAATAAGGTATGACTTGTGACTTTCAAGACCCACTAACATTGACTAACTAAAACTTAACTGGGCCAATTGAAATAGAGTCAAAAATAGATATAAATGGGGTATGACCAACTCCACAACCAAGGGGGTGCGCCCACTGCCTGACCGTGGAGACCTTTGGATCCATTGGGTCAAGTAGGTCCAACTTTGACTCTTCTTGGACTCTGTTGACTTTGCTTTATTCTTGTAATCATTTTTGAACTCGTAATTGGGCCTTTGTTGCCTTTTTACCTCTAAAACATGAAAATAAAGTAGAAATAAGCTAAAACACGAAAACAAACTAAAACTAAACATAACTAGAACAAATTCTAAAATATTTATAAAAAATTCTAACATAATATAACTAAAAAATAATATATTTTGGGAATGCATCACTTGCATACCTCTATAATTTTTGATTGAATCTGAGATGAATTGTTGTTAAAAGACATATTTGATTCCTGAATTTGTTAATCAAACATGTACCAACAATTAAAGGCTTTATGGCCCTGTTTGCTATATAATTGGCATTGAACTTTACCTCTTCCACCACTAGAACCTGAACTAGTTATGCTACCTCGGCCTCGCCTCTATGTTGATTTCTTCCTCCGATTCCTTGACCTTCAATGGCCTTATCTTCCTTTACCTTACTAAAATTGGCCCTGAGCCACATTTGCTTGTAAAGTAGTGACATCATTCCTTTTATTCTTTTCTAGTTTTTCTTCTTTAGCCATCAAAATGTAGACTTTCCTTCTAATTAATCCACAATAGCAATCACTCAAAAATCATGCACCATCTTAGAGGCCTATCTTATATTTTATCTTTAACTTATGTTGTAACATTTCCCTTAAATTGTGCATTCTTGTTACTATAATTTAGGAACTATATCTCTCATGTACCTCTATATATCTAACTGCATGTCAACTTCAAAATGCAATATAGAATTATATTTCTCCATATGGTATCAAAGCTTCAAAAGTTTCACTAGCCTATTTCTATCCCGTCAATGGCCCACTTTTCTTCCTCTTTTTCTCCCCTTGTGGAATTAAACACTGCCACCCAACTTCCCATCAAACTACCCTACCTGGCACACCCAAATCACTCTCTTATTCAATGCAAATAATCTTACTAGATATATCAACGACACCCTTCCATATCCATCTGCCACTATCAATTCTGGAGATACGATTGTTGACAATCCTGCCTTTCTTCATTGGAAGCGTTAGGATAACTATGTGCTTCTTGCCCTTCTGGGTTCCTATGGTCCTGAGGTGTAAATAATGATGTCTCCTGCTACATCCTCTATTAATATAATGGTGAGATTAAAAAGGGCTTATATCAATCGATCTCACACATGAATAATGTCACTCAAAGAGCGTCTATCATCAGTTCTCAAAGGCGACTCAAATATAAACAACTACCTGCGCTCTATCCGCTCTATAGTTGATAAGCTTGCGCTTATTGGTCATCTAGTGGATGACATTGACCTCGTCATTGCTGCACTCAATAGCCTTAAGTCATCCTTTTGTGAGTTTTGTGCAGCAGTTCACACTCATGATGCATCCTTGTCGTTCGATGAACTCTATGACAAACTCATGGATTATAAAATTTTTCTTCAATAAGAGGACCGTCAGCAGCCTTCCTTCCCTGTCACTGCCAACCATGTATCGTGTTCATCAGCTTCCCATGGTCGCCAGAGACATCAAATGCCATTTCCTGATGCAATATCACCCGCTCCCAGGAACCCCTCCTCTAGCTCTCATCGATGTCCTTCTAGTCTCAACAGTCAAATGATATGCCAACACTGTGATTGTCGTAGGCACACTGCTAAAACCTGCTATCGACTGCATGGTTATCCTTCTAATCATCCTCGTCATCAAGCCAACATGGTTACCATAGACTTTGACTCTACACCTGTTGGAAATATGCACTAAAAGCCTATATAGGACGCATCATTTTGAATAAGTCATTTTTTGTTAAATAGTTTAACAACCTTTATTTATCCTTGGAGTAATAGGTCATATAAGAGTTATTCCTAAAATGTCTTTAGTCAAGTATTTACGTGGGGACATGTAAATACATTAAGACTAGTGTGTGAGTATACTGATGTTCTGATCTCACAGATCATGGATATAAATGATATCAAGTCTTCACACAGGTACACATTAAGAGTAATGATGTACTGGACAGACCCACCATGAGAACGTTGCATGGATCGTTACATGAATGTCATAAACGATTCTCAATGTGATAATGATATATGTAGTCCTTTGACCTGAAGTCACTATGATTCCTACATAAAGAGTTTGTTGTTTTAATACAATCAGACGTCTTCTGTAACAAGAGGACTATAAATATTATGGTTAGGCAATGAACAAATTATACATAGGGATGTGAGTAATATAGATGAGATTTGTCTCTCCTATATGACAGGAGTGATATTTATAGGCCACTTGATGAAGTGAGACTAAGGAAATGCATGGCCATGCTAGAAAGAATAAATATTGGATATTTATTCAGATAAAGTTTACTCCGGTATCAAGTAAAATAAATTGGACCGTACAAGGATGACGCGACCATGCCTTGGGCCCAATTAGGATATCGTGACAAAAGGAACAAACATATAAAATAATTATCACTTATAGGTTATGTTGATAATAAATAATATTCGGACATAATGATGCATTGCTAGATGCTATTCTTATTTTATATTAATAATAAAATAGTTTATTATTAATATAACTGAGTATTTTACCTATAGGGTCACACACATAGAGTAAGCCCATCAGAAAATAGCTTTTTATTTTAGTTGGACTAAAATAAAACTATTGGGCCTAACTCATTTAGAATGAGTAAGGAGCCCACTCTTTAAAGAGCAAATTAGGTCAAACCTAAGCCTATAAATAGAGCATAAGATGCTCATAGGTGGCTACCCAAAAAGAGACACAAAATGCGCAAAAGTTGTAAAAGCTACACACCGTCAAACTAGCATTGGGAAGGTGTAGCATTTCTGGTGGGAGTACTCGTGTGGACTCCTAAAGGACGAGGCTACGATTGCTTCAATATTCTTCAAGAGGTAATCCTAAAACGTAATATTTTTTGTGTGTTTGTCTTATGCTTTGAAACACGGTGCTTTGCAAATCCTATGGGAATCCTTGTATTTCCGCTGCTCATTCACTAGGGATTCCCTAACAGTGGTATCAGAGCTTGGTTGCAAAACTGTGTTTTGGACAAATGTTTGTTTAAAAAAAACATGTGAAAAAAAATTCTTTTATGAAAAGAATTGTAAAGGTTGAATCTTTTTGCAAAGGTTGCCTTTTTTCTTAGGTATGATTCAAAGGTTACATTTTTATTGAAATATTATGTAAAGGTTGCATTTTTTTATGAGATATGTTGCAAAGGTTGCACCTTTTTGAAAGTTAGTATCAATTTAATTTTGTTTTGTGTATATTGATCGTTTTTCTCAACATTTTAATTAAAGAACATGTTTTTTAGGATGTGCTTTATTATATGAACATGTTGTATATTGCGATGGTGATTGTTTTATATGTGTTCTAATTATAAGGCATGTTAATTTTATGTTCGTTTAATTAAATTGAAATCAAGGGTTGTATGTAATGTATGTCTATATGCTTTCTCTTTTTAATATGAATTGTTCATGCGAGATTGTGTTTAGAAAGTTTAAGAGTGAAACCCTAGCCGTAATGAAAACTAGGATTCAAAAGTTGAAACCTAGCCATTGTGGTATTTTATTTATTTGTAAATGTTACAAATAAAATATTTGATTTTAATATTATATTTTTGATTTGTAAAAGTTGCAAATCAAATTTTAAATGTTTGTTAAATTTAAAGTTTGTAAGAGTTACAAATTTAAATAATTTATTCTTATTAATTTTAATTGGATTTGCATTGTATATGATCTTTTTAAAATTAATGTGATTTATAGGAGTTACAAATTGATTTATATTTATTAAATTTAATATGATTTGTAATTGTTACAAATAGAAGATAAGATCTTTATTAAATTTAATAATTTTAAAATCAAATATTTAATCCTTAATAAAATTGATAGGATTTGCAAAAGTTTCAAATTAAAGATAAGATCTTTATCAAATTTAAAAGGATTCAAAATAAAATATCTTAAACTCTAGAGATAAGGTTTAAAGTTTAAACCTTGATCGTTCCTAAAAATAAAATGATTGTTGATACTCTAGAGATAAGGTTTAAAAGTTAAACCCTATTCTTATTTTAGGATAGTTGTTAGGGTTAAAAGATAAAGTTTAAAAGATAAACCTTAGTCATTCCAAAATTTATGATTCAAGAGTTGAAACTTAAAATTATTCAAATTGTTTGAAATCATATCCAAATATTTTGAGCTATTAACGGTCAGTGGGACGTTCTGGCTATGAAAGACTTGTTACTTAAGCGGTCACACCGAACCCACCTCTCTTTCCTGGGAACTAACCTGATTACAGTATTAAATTTTTGGGTTGGAACGCCACTCGACACCCTATAAAGGGTAGCCTCCCCTTGACCCTGTCCGTTGAACAGTCAATGGAACCGCCAATTTTTATTTTTTTTGTGTAGTTTTCCTTTAATGACCCCGCGTGTTTAATTATGTGTTTTAAAATTTATTTTATTTTAAATACAATTAATCACTTTATTAATTGAGTAATTAATACGTCCAGCGGTGAATGGTTATGGTCTTAAATTTTTTTTTATTTTAAATACAGCTTGCATGTTGTGCCTTTCTCTATTCTTGAATTTCTTCTCTAAACCTTTCGCTCGTATGTAAAACGAGTTTCTTTATTACATTGTAATCTGGAAGAAGCCAACAACGTGGAGACCTAGAAGAAACCTAGCATGGTGACTCTTGATGGGTATGACCTTGAAATGAACAAAGGAGTGGTGACTCCAAGAGGATGGTGGTTTCAAGAAGTAGGACTTCATGAAGTCAAGGCACCTTAGTTCCTTTAGGTTTATTTTATTTTATTTTCTAGGAAGACCATAACCATCTCACATTTTTGATTGTCTGTTTTGGGGTTTTATTTTACGTTGAAAGTCTGTAATGAACAATAAGAAAATTGAAATCCTTTGAGCCTGACAATCATGTCTTCCAATAAGTAATAACGTCTAACTTGATATAGATAAAGTGCAGGTCACATCATAGTTGGGTGTCTTTATTTATGTTTAGTGGGACATGATTGGATAATTGGATTATCCAAGTATAACTTATTAAGTTTTATTCAAATAGACATTTTTCAAATGGATTGGAAAAGCATAAAGATATGAACAGTCTAAAACGCGTTCTAATAAACAACAGTCATCAATGCTAGTTTCAATAAAGTGTAGATTATGCCAAAGCAGGGTGCTTTTATTGATATTAGTAAAGGATGATGGATAATTGGATTATCCAACCATTTGTTATTGGACTCATCTAGGTAACTTTAATCAGATTGAAGAACCTAGAAGCGTTAATATTAAGTTTAAACGCCTTCTAATAAGTAACACTCATCGAGACTAATGTTAATAAATAGCGGGCCTGCCAAAGCAGGGTGCTATCATTTATACTAGTAAGGTGCGATGGGATAATTGTAATATCCAAATTATTTTTATTAGGCCTAAACTTAACTAAGTTTTTCAATTGGATTGAAAATAACTTAGAGGTGTAAGGATTGAGCTTAAATTCATAAGATGAATAAGGGTAAAGAGTTACCTACTCAATCATCTAAGAGTTGCATGAGATGCAATTGGAAATGTGTTTCCTACCTAAATAACCAAGGGTTGGGCGATCAGCCAAAGCTGACTCAACACTAGGCCAAATATGGATCTTGGCCCACTAGAAAAATCTTCCAATGGGATTTTTTATGGTTCAGTGAGGGTATTTGTTTTGAATAGAAGTGATAGATTTACATGTAATTTGTTTTAGAATAACCATGACAAACCAAATATTATTTTGTTGCAATCTGTCCTTTGGAAGGACACTTTATCTGGAAAAATGCCTAGATAGGTATTGAGACTTGAGAATTATCTTCAATAAAGAGGAAGTGGCAGTGTGTCGTGTTTAGCTTATACATGATCTATGGTTGGGTCTTGAGTACCCTATGGAGTTTGCATAAACTCTGAGCTGTAAAAGGCAATATGAATATATGAGAGATATACAATATAATCGTATATATACTCTATTAAGGTCGAGTTGGTCTGGAAGTCTAAAAGATGATCAAAAAAGGAAATTGTTTCTAGTTTTAGCCAAATAAGACATTAAAATAATTTGTTTAAAGAACTTGAAGGAGTTCAAAAGAAAGGGAGTAAGACTTCCACTACAAGTCATGTTATAGAAGTCAAGTTATTTTACTTCACTAACGTTAGTATCAGATACTAGTACTAGATTTCACATTTTGAAAGATCAAGGAGTAGATCACTTGCTAAGAGTGGAGAAATCTGTGCAAAATTAAGCAAAAGTTGCTATAATAAAGATAAGATCTTTACCTATTGGGCTAGTTGGTAAACTAGACATTGTGCATATTGTTTCTTGTTGGACAAGAAATGTTTTTTATATAAAATAACTTTATTTCTTCAAAAGGATGTTGATGCATAATTGAGTAATGGATTCCACATCCTAAATCTCAAAACACCCATCTATAACATAACTGTCAAAGTAGGTTAAAATAAGTGATTTTGAACCTTACTTACATGGTATTGTCTCTTAAGGCAAATGAATAAGAAACACATTTCTAAATACCATTAATGTGGTTATCTGGACTCTTTTGATTTTAGAATCAATTGAGACATGTAAATCTTATTTATTGGAGAGATAATTGAGACCTCATTCATTGAAAAGATGAGTAATCTATTATTTAATACATGACGATGTATATGGGCCTATTGGAACAATAACTATATATGTTTTTCAATACTTCAACATACTAATTGAAAAGTCAATGAGTATGGATTTATGTAACGTAAGTTAGAAAGTCTTTGAAAAGTTCAAAGAATTCATAATGAAGTGAAAAACCAAATTGGCAAGACAATTAAAGCTCTTGATTAGATCAAGATAGCAAATAATTTGAGCTACAAGTTTGATAACTATCTAATAGAGTGAGAGATTACCTCTTAACTTATTCTTCATGGAATGCCATAATAACATCTCTACGGGGAAAATTCAAACCTTGTTGGACATAGATTAATTATTGATATTTTCAAACATCTCTAACTCCTTCAATGTTCCTTTATTAACAAAATTTCCATACTTAACCATGTTCCATCTTAGACTTTCTTAAAGAAACCATATATGATATGGACTAGGAAGAAACCTAGTATGTCTTTACTAATAATTTGGAACTATGATGCTTCTATAGAGCATCCAACTCTGACAAGGTCAGATCCAAATTGGATAAATGTCTTCTGTGAGATACCCAAAGAAAGCTAAGGGTTATTATTTCTACAATCCATCTGAGAACAAAAGGCTTGTTGCTTAGAATGTTGTATTCTTAAATAAGAGTACATCTCTTAAAGAATCAGTGGGAGGATAGTAGAACTTAAAGAAATTCAAGTATCACAAAGCATTCAAAAGTCATGGATGGACTTGGAGTAGAAATCACAAAATGTTGTGACATCATTAGCTCCAGTAGACTTGTGTAAGATCAAATAGGATATATAACCAAATCTGAAAGATATGGATATCTTATAAATCAGGAAGGAGGCATATTGCTAATTAATCAAGTTTTTTATGAAGAGGCCAATGCAAGTTTAGATTCTAAGACATGACATAAGACCATGGGATTTGAAATGGGCTCCATGTATATTAACAAGGTATGAACCTTGGTTGACGCACCTAAAGGGTAAAACCTATAGGATGCAAGTGGGTTTTCAAAAGGAAAACTAAACATGGATGGTAATAAAAGTATCTTTAAAAGCAAGATTGACAAAATTCAATTATCTTAAGAACCATTTAGATCCTGCTTGTTGTAGCAGTATACCACCATTATGAGATATGGTAGATGATGTCAAGATGGAAATCATCTTGAGGATGTGTATGTGACACAACCTAAAGGCCTTTTATGCCTGAAACATCTAGGAAGGTATGTGAACTGTAAATGTTTTATTTACGGACTAAAGCAAGCTTTTAGAAGCTAGAATCTTCATTAAAGAATGAAGATAAATCTTATGACTATAAAAGGTTAGTAACTGCATAATTATAGTTCTAGTATTACATGTAGAAGACATGCTTCTTCTATAACTAATAATATTCTCATTCTATAGTCAAGAGTATCCTTAAACACTTAAGAAGGACTAAGGATTTGATCTTGATAAATGAAAGATGAGCTCGTTGTAAAGGTTACATCGATGCCAATCTTTTGATTAATTTGAAAGACTTAAGATTGCAATCAAAATATATGTGTTGTCAAGATGGTTGCGATGTATGCTTGAAAGGTTCAAAGCAAGAAACAATCGTTGGTTCTACTAACAAATCTAAGTATTTTGCTATGTTAAATTACAAAAGAAGTCAATTTACATTTAATCATTCCAAATGTTTTGTACCCTATGAGTTTCCACTGTGATGACAATGAAACCATAGAACAATATAAGGAAGTGGATTAATCCAAACATATACTTAAATAATTCCATCTTTGGAAGATGTGAAAATATGCAATCTGCATACCAACAAAATTATTGGGAACCCACTAATAAAACCCCTTACGTAGTAAAAGCATAAGGGCACTGTAAACGTCATTGGGCATTAACCATATCGGCTCTAAGTGCAAGTGGGAGATTGTTGGAAATATGCACTAAAAGCCTATATAGGACGCATCATTTTGAATAAGTCATTTTTTGTTAAATAGTTTAACAACCTTTATTTATCCTTGGAGTAATAGGTCATATAAGAGTTATTCCTAAAATGTCCCTAGTCAAGTATTTACGTGGGGACATGTAAATACATTAAGACTAGTGTGTGAGTGTACTGATGTTCTGATCTTACAGATCATGGATATAAATGATATCAAGTCTTCACACAGGTACACATTAAGAGTAATGATGTACTGGACAGACCCACCATGAGAACGTTGCATGGATCGTTACATGAATGTCATAAACGATTCTCAATGTGATAATGGTATATGTAGTCCTTTGACCTGAAGTCACTATGATTCCTACATAAAGAGTTTGTTGTTTTAATACAATCAGACGTCTTCTATAACAAGAGGACTATAAAGATTGTGGTTAGGCAATGAATAAATTATGCAGAGGGATGTGAGTAATATAGATGAGATTTGTCTCTCCTATATGACAAGAGTGATATTTATAGGCCACTTGATGGAGTGAGACTAAGGAAATGCATGGCCATGCTAAAAAGAATAAATATTGGATATTTATTCGGATAAAGTCTACTCCAGTATCAAGTAAAATAAATTGGACCATACAAGGATAACGCGACCATGCCTTGGGCCCAATTAGGATATCGTGACAAAAGGAACAAACATAAAATAATTATCACTTATAGGTTATGTTGATAATAAATAATATTCGGACATAATGATGCATTGCTAGATGCCGCTCTTATTTTATATTAATAATAAAATAGTTTATTATTAATATAACCGAGTATTTTACCTATAGGGTCACACACTTTTTATTTTAGTTGGACTAAAATAAAACTATTGGTCCTAACTCATTTAGAATGAGTAAGGAGCCTACTCTTTAAAGAGAAAATTAGGTCAAACCTAAGTCTATAAATAGAGCATAAGATGCTCATAGGTGTCTATCCAAAAAGAGACACAAAATACACAAAAATTGCAAAAGCTACACACCGTACGTCAAACTAGCATTTGGAAGGTGTAGCATTTCTAGTGGGAGTACTCGTGTGGACTCCTAAAGGACGAGGCTACGATTGCTTCGATATTCTTCAAGAGGTAATCCTAAAACGCAATATTTTTTATGTGTTTATCTTATGCTTTGAAACACGGCGCTTTGCAAATCCTATGGGAATCCTTGTATTTCCGCTGCTCATTCACTAGGGATTCCCTAACAACACCTTCATGGCTCTTAGACTCTGGCACTTTTCATCATGTAACCAAGGATCTTGCCAATCTGACATTAACCCATAATTATACTAGTAATAATAAATTTGTAGTTGCTAATGGTAAAGGACTCCCTATCACTCATAGTGGTTCCACATCTCTTCCCATTTTTCCCTTGCACCTAAAGGATGTTCTTTATGTTCCCTCCATTTCCCAAAATCTTCTTTGTGTCTCCTAACTATGCCAAACTAATTTTGTTTCCATTGAATTTTTCCCATATGGCACTTCCAGGTTAAGGATCTGAGCACGAGGGTAATTCTCCTACGTGGAAAGAATGAAAACAATGTGTACAAGGTTTCATTCCCAACCTCCCAGCCTCAATAATCTAATCACATTCATTCTCAAACCTCTTTATTCACCTGGCACAACCGCTTAGGTCACTCAGCCTCACGCATCCTTTATCATGCACTCAAAGCTAGCGATATCTCCTTTTTGTTATCATCTATTCAGTGTTCTAATTGCTTAGCAAATAAAAGTCACGAGCTGTCTTTCTCTAAGTCAACCTTATCTAGCACTCATCTATTAGACTTAGTTTATTTAGATGTATGGGGTCCTACCCCTTCCTCTTCAATAAATGGACACTCTTACTATGTTATTTTTATTGATCATTTTTCTAAATATTAGCTTTATCCAATCAAACATAAATATAATGTTTCTCAAAATTTTCCTATTTTTAAATCTCTTGTTGAAAATCAGCTAAATCATAAAATAAAAACCCTTTACTCTAACAATGGTGGTGAATTCATTAAGCTATGACTTTTCCTTCAAACTCATGGCATAACGCACCTAACAACCCCTCCTTATACTCTAGACCACAATGGCCTTTCTAAAATAAAACACCATCATTTGATTGAAATAACTCATTGTCTTCTTCATCATGTTTCTCTACCTGTTTCCTTGTGGTCATATGCTCTTTAAACAACTGCATACCTTATTAATAGCATACCCATTCCTGGCTTAAACATGTTGTCCCCACTAGAAACCTTGTTCAAGTGTACACCAAATTATTCAAAGATGCACACATTCGGGTGTCTTTGTTTCCCCTAGTTAGCTCCCTATGTTCACAACAAACTCCTCCCAAAATCCCATCTGTGTGTCATCTTAGGCTATAGCTCTTCCTAAAGTGCATATTTGTGCTACAACTTCAACACACAAAAATTATACACTTCCAGACATGTGCACTTTGTTGAAAATATTTTCCCCTACTTCTCCACATCAACCAAACTCATGTCCTAGTATTCTCCAAATTGTACACATACCTTGGACCCTGCACCACCAACTTCCATGCAACCAACCCTTCCTCTATTCTCTCATCCTCCTTTACCTAGTAAGACAATATAAGAATTAGTTCTTGATAAAATAGAGGTGACAAAACCATCACATAGAGGTGACAAAACCATCACACTCCTCGAGTAAAGTATCTATAATTGCATCTATATGTTCTTCGTTAATCAGGGGGATCCTATAATTGCTAAGGATTTAAGGTATTAAGAGATTGTAATGGTTTTCTTGATATTTCACAAATGAATCTTAAGTTGTTTAATTTTAGCTTTGGTTTGGTATAAGAAATAAGTTTCAAGAGTATTCCATACCTGATAAGACCACTACACCCCACAACCTGCACTTTAAATTAAGGTTTCATGAACTACAAAAGCTATGAATTGAGCAATTTATCTTCCTATTCAAATTCTTCAAAGTTTATAGTGACTTGATCTTTCAATAATTTGTCTTCATCTTTGTCATACTTCTTTGGTGTGGTTGTTTCACCAAGAATATGCTTGAAAAATCGATATTCTATTACTTCCAGTTCAGGTATCTTCACATAATCATAAGGAAATAGGATTGGAAAAGGTTTGAGGAGAAAAATTTATGATGCGGAAGCCATTATTGCTGAAATGAACCTTTATTGGAATAAAAATCGAAATAATATTCTGTGGTTGATTATTGGAATGCATACTAAATTACAAGAGAAGATGATATTTAACCATATTAGGTATTAACAACTATCAAACTTAATAGACTTATAACAAACTAAACTAACAATCTTAGTTAATCATGTAAGACCCTTAATAACTACATTAAAATGAAAATTTTTAAATTATAATCTTATATATATATATATATAAATCTTACTTTAAAATGAAAATTTTATGCATATGAATTACTAATTAGTTAAGTATATATTTTTATCTTTAATTTCTTTTATAATAAAAAACAAAATTAAAGGAGTGCACGGAGTAGTCAACCCATTTACATAGGAGTTAAGGTAGACAGAAACATGAGTTTTTATTGTCTCGAACAACATGAAAGATCAATATTAACTTTCAAATTTTTTCATTCTCATAAATCTGTCTCTCCAATTGGAAACTAAACAGACACTTAATACACCAGTAATAGAATAAAGCAAAACCAACAGATTCGGTAGCCATACTCCATTCCCATGATTTCACCTTAACAGCAGCAGTCCATGATAGCATTATTGAAGCAAATTTCATCCCTTAATTTCCGAAGACTCCACGCGGATGCAAACCAGACCGAGAACAAAAACCTTCTTTTCTTATACCACCTCACAAACCCCAAAAAGCCAAAAACCATGAAGTAATATCCCCCGAAACACAACACTGCGACCCTACCATACCGTACTAATGCAAAAACATGTGACATCTGAGAAGCATATACAGATTCCTCATTGGCGGCGTAGAATGTGTAATTCAGACCAATTCCTGGTAAGGCAACACAACGTTTTGTAGGGACCCTATGCAAACATACCTTCCAGCTAAAAATATGGACTTTTGAAGGCACAAAGGACTTCTATAACAGTCTGAAGGGTAGAAGATCCTTCAGCCTCCCATATTTGTTCATAACCTGTTTTTGATGTGTATATTTCTTTTTGGTTGAAGTTTCCAGGCCTAAGCATCCTTCATTTGCCTATTCAACATTACAGACGTCAACGCTTATGATAAGAAGTCCCGATCCTCTTCCTCCCATGTATACAAATTCCTTCTCCAAGTTAAACTACAATGCCAGACATTACTTAACCAGAACCCTACCTCATTAATGCTACGTCTTTCTGATTTGAGACTGAGAACAACCTGGGATAAGCCTCTTTCAAAGCCAAGGGATCGAGCCATTGATCATGCCCAAAGAAAATGGATTTTCCATCACCAAGTTTTCTGCCTAACCCATTTAGGCACCACTTGCGGGAAGAACTAGTAGAGTTCGATGGCTGTCCAACTTCACAAATTGCTTTCCACCAATTAAAGTCTTTGTAGAGCGTTGATCACAAATTGCCATCTTTCCAATTTTCCAGGTTTGGCTCCGACTGGAGGCCCCAAATAAGAGAAAGGAAGCTTACCGTTCTTACAAAACAGAAACTTTGTAGTTGTAGTTGTAGTCCTGACACAGCTTAAAACTTCTTTCTACGCCCATAAAGGTTTGACCTATGTTGCACGGATACAGATATGATACCCGTATTGGTACACGAGTGCAGGAAATTTCAACAATGAGATACCAGTAAGTTAATATAATAAATTATTAATTTAATTATACAAAATTAAATATATACAAAGAACACCAAATTACCTAGTAAAACATATCATAATATCAACAATAAATCATAATATATAATCTGGTCATCAAAACAACAACTAACATCATGAAAATATAAAATAAAAACATAATTTTAAGAACAAACATCATAAATTCTAAATATAATTAAAGATGTCACACGCTAATAGTGTAATATCATAATTTCCATTCCCATAGTAAATAAATAAAATAGCCTCCATCTTTTTTATTTTGTAAACAGTCACATAAGTAGAGATAATTACTATCCTATATTTTTGGTTGTTTATTTACTAAACACAGTTAGTTATTTGTAGAACTAGTAGCAGAACGATGTGAGGAATACATCTGGAAAAATTAATAAATGATAAAAAAAAATACCTATAATAATTAACACATACTCAGTCATGAAAACTCAGCCCGTATAAATGAAAAATAATTACCTATATATTCATAACTAATAGAATAAAAAAATTATTCAAATTGATATCTATAATTTTTTTTCATTCAAAAAGGCAAGGAAAATAATAATTTTTATTGAAAGAGGTAATGCATAATTTTTTTTATTGTTTCCAATCAGCCCAGTAGGCCACAATCAACAATATAATAACATTTTATTAAAAAAAGATAATACATTAACGTTTTACGAAAAAGAAACCAAAGATGAGAAGCAATCGTAGCATTACCTAAGAAAAACAATTGAGAGAAAGACGATGGGAATATACGCTCCTCACAGTGCCACAAAGACGACAAGCTGCTGCTGCAATAGGATGAACGAAGGACGACAGCTGCTACCGCAACCGGGACGCACGAAGACGGAGGAGTGGAGAGGCGATGATAGGCACGGCGTAAGCAAGCAACAATGGAGTAGTAGAGGAAGAGAAACAGAAGGGGAAACAAGGAGGTAACATCTCAAATGAACCCTAGATCTTCCTAATCCATACATAAAACCCAAAATATTCAGACGAAAACGCAACGTTTTAGTAAGAACTTACCGGAGCCGAACCCAAGCTGATGTCGAGCCGTACTGATTCAAACCCAAGTCGTACTAAAACCGAACCCGTTAGTTTGTTTGATCTCATATTCTGGTGTGAACCCATTGCGTACCCGGGCTATACCCGTGCTTCAGAGTTTTGAGTGATGCCTCTCCCACTAAAAGGCAAGATACATGAACATCATTATCACCAATTTGAAGGCCTTTAAATAGGCCATCGCTATCAACTTTCCTTACCATTCCTGTAAACCCTTCTGCAATAATAAGGAACAAAAAAACGCCAACGGGTCCCCCAGCTTCAGTCCTTTCTCTATCTTCATCTCCTCCGTTGGTGAACCGTTGACCAAAATTGATATAGCAGCTGAGCAGACACTACATTCCATCCACTATATGCATTCAAAATCAACTTTTAAAGATCAACATTTTCCTCTTGGCCATTTTTTACATGATTAACAATTTTATTAGGGGCCACCATTGGTAGGATCTAATTAGTCCCATATAAAATAGGGAAATAACCCATTAGATTTTCTAAAATATTCTACATGTCCTATATATGAAATAGAGAAGAGATATGAAGCTTAATTTTTTAGTAATTTTATTTTAATGCTATTTTAGTTCCTGTAGAGTTTCTTAATAGGAAATTCTTAAACCTATCAATCACATTATCCTAGATATATCTTTTACTTAGTACTTATTTGTTTAAAAGTTGAAAGCCCGTTTTGTTTACCAAAGTTCCATCTACAAAACCTCTCCTGACGAAGTTATGTTTGGCATTCTTTCTGAAGCTTTCTGTCTTCGTTCAACAATGCCATTTCCATTTTGGAAAGCAGTGGGTGTGGTCGATCTCCATTTTCAGAACTCCGTTTGCTAAAGGTGATAGCAGTGAAGGCGTTTACCATTTTGCCCTCTCGGATCCATTAAGAGTTGGGTGGTTTGGCATTTCTAAGCACCGATCCTGCATTTCTGAGCACCGATCCAATCTCCCTCTACGACGAGGTACGTTTCTCCCCTCTGCGGTTTCTTTTTCGTGTTTTGTTGGCTAGGTTATTTTTTTTATGGTGGCCAATTGATGGGATTGTGGTGGAGGGGATGTTCGGTGGTGGAGGGTTTTGGACGTCTGGTGATGAAGGGGACAACGGTTGCGGTTTAGGGTGGAGAAGTGGGGGCCGTCAGAGTTGTTTGAGTGGAGGCCGTGGGGACGTGCGGGTTGGGGAAGATGGAGTACGGATATAGATGATGAGGCTGGTTGTACCGTAAAAATGGAGATCGTACGGTATATGATTGGTTTGTTTGGTGGTGCATGAGTGTGGATGAAGGTGTGAGGTATATGGTAAAAAGAGTTTCATTTGATGGTGGATGATTAGTTTAGATGATGGACCATGGATGGACTTAAGGACAAAGGGTGTACGGTATGATCAGATGGGAATTAAGGGTCCTGATTGAATTGGATGTAGGGTGTATGGGTGTGGACAGCAGGTAGAGGACCATGTTAACTGTTTGTTTTTAAATAATAAAATTTTTAATGCTGGTGTGGATTTTTTTTTGTAAGGATGTATTTGAAGGTGAAATTTGTATGATTTATATGTTGTAAATGGAACCGAAAAATGTTTAGATAAAAAATCGATTAGGATTTAACATTTAGATACAATTACGAATAACGTTTAGATAGATTAACATCGTATATTATTTTTAATTTATACCGACACGTTGATGCATGCGTTTAGATAGATTAACATCGGATATTATTTTTAACATCGTATACTAATGGCTAATTATATTATTTTTAGAATAAAAAAAGAAAAAAATGGGATATAACCATTAATAATAAGAATGCATTTTATTAATAAGTTGTTTAGTGTTTAAGAAATTTGATGTCACTTATAAGTTTATAATGATAAAATTAATAACAGTAATATATTTCATTAATATAGAAAATTAATGTTATTAATAACAAATAATAAAAAGAATATAATTTATATGTAGTTAGGGTATTTTAATTAGGGTTATTTATGTTATTAATAAGTTTAATTTTTGAAAAAATTGGATATTAATTTTTAGCTAATTAGGGTTATTAATATTGATGAGAACAATGTGGGTCATCCAAATCAAACAGATCATACAACAAATGATGAAATTGACACAATCTCATCCTCGAGCATGAACAATTTTTGTGACTCAATTAGGGATGCGATTGTGTTTACCCAATTTACTAATTAGAATGTAATAATATAAATTGTAATAATAATAAATTTAATATTACTAACCTCAATGCATTTATTAATATATTTAATATACATTTAATATATATATATTTAATAATATTAAATTTAGTTACAATATATATTTATAATAATATATATTTATTATTAATTATTAATAATAAATATATTTCATTGATCAAATTATAAATGGAATATTTTAATATGTAATTGTTAATATTATTTACACAAAATATACTACATTACTACTCTTTTTAACTAATACCATTTTTGATAATTTTACCCTCAAATTCTATTTTTCTAAACTAAAGTTACCAAAACATTTTTCAACTAAATACAATCACTACTTTGCAACTCACTTTTACCACAAACTATCTAAACACAAAACACTATTTTCTAAGCTCTTATTTTCCCAACCACGTTTTCTAAACCCCGTTTCACAAACTTTACTCTAACTTTTAACCAAACGGGCCTTAAAAAAAATTGGTTAGCAATTGGTTAGCATTTTGAAATTAGAGACTTTGTAACTGTTTTAAGCCTCTTTGCAAGCACATTTGAGATTACCTTGTAGAGGTAACCCAACAGAGAGATGGGGAGAAAGTCATCAAGCCCCTGTTGATCGATCTTTGAGATCGAGGTCAAGAAGTAGGAGTTATAATACCTTGGTAGGTTTCCAGAATTGTGAAACTCCTTAAATAAGTTCATGATGTCATCTTTTAGGATACGCTAACAACCTTTTTTTTGTAAAGACAAAATGTGGAAAGTTAAATGAAAAATTTAAGAAATGGGAGTGTGAATAGTATATTGATCATCAATAATGGTGATAATTTCAATACTCATTTTTACTTTGTGAGTATTAAAGCTCATATCTTTAAGAAAGTATCTAGAGTGTTAGATATGAGAATCTAAAATGGATGGATTAAATTACACTCGTCAACTGGTTAAATCAAGAACTCTTAAATAGTCAATGTGTTAAAATGTTTTAAATACCAAAATTTGGATGCAACAAAGTTCAAACCTGCAATGCATAGAATATGGTTGAGTGCCCTCACCACTAGGCTACCCGATTAATTTAAAAAAAAAGGTCAACTATATACTTTTACATCATATTCTTATAATGTATATTCTTCATGCCTTAATAAAATCTATCTACAAAAAGAACATTCTCGTCTTTCTTTCGTTTATGATTCCAATTATTTTAAATTTCTCTCCCATTCTAATAACTTGACTTAATACTTTGCATAAATGTTCTACGTCAAATGCTAAATTTTTGGATCACAACCATCATCATGTAAATACTTGAGTAAGTATGTCATGAAAATCATTTCAATATCATCTACTTTTTCAAGATATTTTCTCTTTTTCTGGTTTAAATTATTAGATCAATACCATGAATAATGTGGGCTTCCTTCGAATTTTCTAACCAAACATAATCTATTCATTTATTTTTTATTTTTTTTATTTTATGAAGTCACCACGTAAAGATCAAATTCATATTGGAGCTATTTGGGGTACCATATCCACCTTTTGTTCTACCAAATTCATCGAGTAGCAAAAAAAAAAAGATTGAAATGGCAGTACAATATTGTTTTTGAAAGTTTTAGGTTTTTTTAATCGATAAAAGCATATATATGAATGCATAAAATCTATTTTAATTAGTTTTTAAACTTAGATGTAATGGTGTGTATTTTATAAGATAGCATATGATTTAGGCTAAATAGTTGATGAAAAAAAGAAAGAAACTCTTTTTTGTTTATAAATATCATTGCATGAGTTACTAATGATTCATGGACATTTTGTGAAGAGAAATTAATCGGAATTGTCAAATCAAATATTTTTATCTTTTAGGTTACCAAAAGGTCATAAATGAAAAGTATATTTCTTCTTTAATTCTAATTTCTAGATTTTCAAAAGGATCTTAACAAAATGGAAGGAGACATCAAAGTTTCCTTTCCCTTCACACACATTTTGTTTTTATTTATATTTCTAGGCTTTCAAGAAGACCTTAACAATGTGGTATATGATGTTACATTAATACTATTTTATAAAAAATATAAATATGAACGATAAAAAAAGTGATGAAAATTGGTTAAAAATAGCAATTAAAATTATGAGAGTGGGAGATAGAAAAGTTTGGAATGGTTACTCTTGGGTTTTATAATGTTAACCAAGTTATGATCCTTGATCCAAAGATTAAAACTAAAATTAAAACTAAAACTAAAACTAATATTAAAATTAAAACTAAAACTAAAACTAAAACTAAAACTAAAACTAAAACTAAAACTAAAACTAAAACTAAAATTAATATTAAAATTAAAAGCTATTCATTGTTTTCATCAGCTATTTAGCCCAAATTATATGTTTTCTTATAAAATGCATATCGTTACATGCAAGTTGAAAAATAAATCAAGTTAAATTTTATGCATTCATATATATGTTTTTAAAAAATAATGTGTTCGTCTTGTCATTTCAATAATTTGTTCTTGTTATTGGATGAGCTCGGTAGAATAAGCAATATATGTGATGCCTCAAATAGATCCAATACAAATTTTATCTCTGCATAGTGACCTCATAAAATAGAAATAAATTAGAAAACAAATAAATAGCTTAGGCTGTGTTTAGTTACAAAAAATTATTCTAGTTTTCTAGTAAAAATTTTCTGTTTGTTTTTCAAAATTTTCATTTCTTGGAATAACTAGAAAAACTTTTGAAAAACCTTTTCATATTCAGTTTTCTTGAAAAGCTTCCTTAAAGACTTCTCTTTTTTCCAAAAAAATAGAAAATCTAGTTTTCAGTTTTCTCTTTGAATATTTTGTAAAAAACACATTTTCTATTTTTTCAACTTTTTTAATAATAGTTTTCTATTTTTCTTAGAAAACTTACGAACTAAACACGATCTTATGTTCTCACAAGAAAATTTAAAGGGAACTCAGATTATTCTTAATATTGGTAAAAAGATTTAAGTCAAGAAAGGAGGAAATATCATGAAGAAATTTAAACCAGGAAAGGAGAAATTATCGTGAAGAAGATGATATTGAAATGATTTTCATCACAAACTTGCTTAAGTGTTGAAATGATGGAGGTGCTTTGTAGTTGTCGTGAGGCTGATGAAGAATTTTAACCCTTGATGCAAAATGTATATGCAAAATACTGAGTTAAGTTGTGAGAGAAATTTAAAATAATTAGAATTATGAAAGAAAAAGTAGGAAGATTTACTTTTTTACAGACATTGTACACATTTAAATTTATAGTGTTGGATTGATTCTATCATGCTTGGTGATTAGCCTCGTGGTGTATAACCTTTAGTGTTTTTAATTGGTCATTGGTTCGAACCGTACGCTGTTTGAATTTTAAAATACGGAACTGAAAAATTACTTCCACTATCATAATCTATTAGTAATAGTATAGATTAATGTGGGTGACATGAAAATTAGAAATAATAATTTAAGAGGTTTAAAAAATAGCACAACAAGAAAAATTAACCCTCGTATATAAAAATGTAGAAAGCTTATGAATAAAAAATAACATTTAATCTAACAAAGTATAAGATCATCTAACAAAAATAAAGATAGCATTAGATTATTATAAAATAATTAAAGAGGACAAACCTAAGAAATAGTAAAAATTACCTTTTGTTTTAAAGCAAATCCTAGCATTATTTTAAAGATTTAAAATCCCATTTAAAATACATAAAAAGATTATGAATAAAAAAATAACATTTAATCAGACCATGTAACAAAAACTAATTATATCACTTAAAAAATAATTAAAGAGGACAAAGAAAAGAATAATACAAAAGAAAAATTACATTTAGTTCTCAAACAAATATCAATTTTGTCAGAAGATCTGAAATCACTTTTAAAAATCTTAGAAAATGTTTTTTTAATTAATTAATGCATTGTAAAAATAAAATAAGAAGAGGGAATAAGAACACAAATAGTATCCATTTAAGCATGAAAGAAAAGGCTATCAACCTTTTATATAGATGTCCAAGTCTAATAACAATCCTTTTCTATAAAGTACAATCGTTTCTAAAAAAAAAACATACTCATGTCATGCAATGTAATTTTTAACATAGATTATTATATAACCTTATTTTCTGATTTACTTATTGATTTTTATTGCCTTTCATGCTCATATATATGTTGAAAAATAGATCGAGTAACAACAAGAAGTTTTTAAATGGCAATAGCAATTTCATTTCTCTAAATCATCTTTTGATATTGGGAAGATCATTTCTTAATGTGGATTTAATTAATCATGTGTTAAGATGTTTAAGCAAGAAATGACAACCTATAGTGACCATAATAAAAGATACAAGGACCTCAAAAGTATGACCTTAGCAACCTTGTTTGAAAAATAACAAGAACATACAATTAGATCTCCTAAAGATGGTCGAGGAGAATGCTGTAAATAAAAGGAGTGTATCTCTCAAAACCTCAAGTTTCAAGCCATAAGGTAACAACACAGAAGAATATGAATCTAATGATGAGGATAATAAAGCATTTGAGTTACTCATAAAAAATTAAAAAATTTAGGAACAAACAGAAATTCATAAATAAAGGCCAAGAAAAAAAGGCCTCTAATTATCCAACATGCATAAACAAGACAAGAACAAGAAAAAGGCCTATGTCACATAGGATGACAACTCCTTGAGGCCATTAAATTCATCAAACAAAGAAGAGGTAAAACTTTGTCTCATGGTGAGCTGTTAACCCCTGTGCTACTGTTGGGTTATTAATTGGCAAGCGTACCAATCGATTGTAGTTTTCAAATTTAGATATCGTTCCACTGGGATTGAAAGTTCAGTAACTCACAGTAATTTCTTATTTATTATGGTAAATTTATCAATGTTTATTAACAAAAGAATAATTTATAAATAGTTTATACAATATTCACAAGATTTGATAGTTGATTTGTTCATCAAGTAAAAAGATGGAAAAGATAAAATCTAACTATAAAGTTGAGATGTAATTCAAAACAATTCAGATACTTGAGGTAAAAACACAAATTAACAAACTATGTTGGAATTAGGATTCTCACACTAAAATATAATGCAATAATTACAAACATACATACTTAATCATCAAGTTCATGTTATTGCAGCTTAAAGTCATTATAACCGATTCCTCGTGATATAAATTCTAAGTATTTATAGTAAAGTTCGATTCCTCGTGAACTTTCTCAATAAAAACTTGCATTAAGTCCTGGCCTTATGGCAATAATAATTACCAATTCTATCCCTAGTAATTGGCATATTAAGGGTATTTCAACTTTTACTTTCATTAAAACAGGTTTTAATTCGGCATGAATAAGCATTCTCTCATTTGATATTCATACTAATAAAACAAGTTTTAATACACATGACAATCATTCTCCCGTTTGATGTTCATATTAATAAGTAGTTGAAATACTAACATGTTCTTGAATCATAAATATGTATAGGCCATAATCACAACATCATATATAGATTGATTCACCAAATTCCAACATAAACAATTTAGTTACACATAATAAAAGTAAGAACAGTACTTACAGAGTTTGACATTATGATGACTTGAACACACTTCACAATACAAAAGCTCACACTACAACACTCTCAAGTATCTAGAAATCACTCCAACCTTACAAACTCAAAGAAGAACACTCAAACTCGAGTGAAAAGAGAGAAAAGAAAGGATGAACTTCAGAATTGGATGCTTAGAAGTGTAGAGAACGGCCCTATTTATAGGGCTGAGGAAGGGTCATGACGCTACGTGTCAGGTCCCTGACTCAGCTTCCATTAATCAGCTCGAAGTGGCCATCATGGTGTAATTATTTTAACTAATCATGCCAAGACAGGTGTGCCTTGTCCCCCAATTCGGCTTGGACACTTGTGGGTAGTGGAGGGGTCATTGGCTGAGTTCTTGACCACCTGTCAGTGGTGTCCACGTAGCTCCTGACGCTACATGTGGGTGTGACGCGTAGCGTCAGCATCAAAGGTTCCCACGCTACGCGTGGTGTTGATGCTACGCGTCAGCTCTCCAGTTCTTCAATTTTCTCTTTAAATTCTTTACTTTTTCACTGCAAAACTAAAGAAAATTGATCAATGGCAGATTATTTCCAACAACATCTATTTATTGAATTTAAAGCCTAAATTTCTAACAAATTCATCAAATTTTATTCTTTTTACAACAATTTTTATTAAAGATTTTATTGTAAATTTGAGGACTAACAAATACCCCTAACTTGAGACATTACTCATCCTCGAGCAAGAGAGAAAATAAAATCAAATTTGAAATCAAATTTTTGAGTTAGTCCGAGAATTTATTACAAAAAGTAATTTCACAATTTACCATTTTGAAATAATCAAAAATAGATATCTTATGTAATAGAGGTTTAATGACAAAAATCTTTACAATGTTTTATTAATAAATTTCTAACAAATTCACCAAATTTTATTCTTTTTACAACAATTTTTATTAAAGATTGTATTGTAAATTTGAGGACTAACATGAGCCACCAAGAAGAAGAAGAAAACGAGGTAAACAACTCTTATGAAATTACTTACGATGAGTTATTTGAAGCTTTCCATAGTTTGCAAGATGAGTTCTTTAAAAAAGGTAAAAGATTAAAAAAGGTCAATAAGCATATTTCATCCTTAAAAAGAAAATAATATGATTAACTTCGATAATGATGTTTTAATGAAAAAGATCATTTCTCTAGAACTCACCTTTGCAAAACCTAAAGTTGAGTCTTGTGTCTCAAATTGTTCCAATTGTAAAGTTTTAAAAGATAAGACTAAGCATTTGACTCTAGCAAAATTTACAAAAAGAAAGAAAGACTTTAGATATTTGATAAAGCTGGACTAGGATATGAGCCTAGTAAGCAACAAAAATCCTTTAAAAATTCTTTGGTGATAAAGGAAAATCATCTTTTATTCCTTAAAATGAACTCACTATTCCATTTGTTAAATGCTTTTATTATGGAAGAAATAGCATGTTGCCTTTATATATAAAACTAGATAAAGAAATGGTTTCAAAAGGAATGTTTGGGATGAGGGAAACCCCCCAACTAACTCACAAGGACCCAAGATGAAATAGGTACCTAAAGGTGGACCAAGTTATGTTGCAACTTTGTTTACAAACAAACAACTCTAAGTGTTAGTTTTTAGTGGATAAAGGTAACCATGTTCTTTTCTTTTCTAGATAATGTCTATTTAAAGATCAAAAGGACAAAAAATAATATTTGGTGGACATAGAATTGATAATGAGTAATCTAGTTGGTTTGTCCTCAAATGATGCAAAACATGTGTTGACTAAAGATAAAGGGTTATGGCTGTGGCATAAAAAAGAATTATTTACTTTCAAATTAAGCATTTAAACCTGTTCAAAAGATTTAGTAATTGGTTTACCAAACTATTTTTTAAACTTTTATTTGTGATGCTTAACAAAAAGAAAAACAAGTATAGGCATCTTTTTAATCTAAAAACGTTGTTTCAATAACTAGACTCTTACAACTTTTACACAAACTTTTAGGACCTTCAATGATTAAATGTTTTGGTGGAAACTATTATGCTCTAGTGATTGTGGATGATCACCCTAAATATACTTGGACTCTCTCTTCTAAAAAGGATGAAGCACTTAATGCATTTAAGAAATTGACCAAGGTTATTCAAAATGAAATGGTTTAAAATTTGCATCCATTAGAAGTGATCTTTTTTTTTCATGAAACCTTTTAAAAAAAACTTACTCCAATCTTTACAAAGGAAGAAAACCAAGCTTTGCCATCTTTTACGTCATGCTTTGTTTTAAACAATAAGAGATATAACCTTGGGAAAATTTGATGCAAGTCTAATAAGGTACTTTATTGATTACCCATTCAATAGTAAGACATATAAGGTTTAGAATTATTGAACCTTGTCTATTTTTTCCTTAAAAAATTCAGGAAATGTTTGTTGATTGTCTTGTAAATGATCTAGAAGTTCAAACCTGGAGATGACAAGTCTAAACTTGACACTATTTTTTGAGAAGTTCAAATGGGGAATATGTGACCATTGAACTTGGCACCGAGATGTTTGAACACAACTATGAAATTTTTATGAAAATTCGCATATGACAATAAAAAGAATAATGAGTAAATTTTCTCTCTTTTTCCTCCTTTTGCTTATGGTTCTTTATGATAATGACAAAGAAAGATTATGTGAAGGTATTATATGGTTGTGTAAGGTGTAATTTCTTTTGTCTTAGGTGGAGAAATGTTTGCATTATCTGTTTTATTCCTAACACTCCACGAGGTTTGCCATCATCAAAAAGAAAGAGACTATAATTCCTATGGTAAATAGGTTTCAATAATGAAAATCATAGACAAAAATAGATAAGTCAGATATGGACTTTGAGATAAAAAGAAATGTGGATGAAAAAATTAAAGGACATAAAAGTCTTTGACCTTAAATCAGATCACAAAGTCATTGGACTTGAAGATTTCCTTTAGTATTTATTGTAAGAGTTAGATAAGTTTTTCAAGTGAGCTCTTAATTCATCTAACTCTAAGTAATTAATCTTGATTTTAAGTTGGTAACTAAAAAGATTAATTAATTGAACCAAGTTTTAAGTAAAACATGTCAGAATTCAAAAATAGTCTATTTGGTTCGAACCACACCCTGACTAGTTCGAACTAATGGTTGTTATAAGGATTGGTTCAAACCAAACATGTATTAATTCAAACCATACATGCTTTGATTCAAACTAGATGTATTCCAGGCCAAAATAGTTTGAACCACACCTCTTCTACGAACCAGTGTTTGCGTATTAGAGTATTAATTTCAGATTCTTGACCTATTTTAGAAAACTTGGTATGTTTTATTTTTATAATAGGCAGCATTTTACTTTATAAATTCATTACTCTATTAAAGAGATAAACTAATTCGAGTTATTTGTTTTTGCTCACTTAAGTTCTTATTAAACTCATAAGCTTTCAGTTGTAATTGTTGCTCTAGTATTTAGAGAAGGAGTTTTTTTTCTTGCTCTTGGTGTATGAGTGTTTGGGCCTAGGTGAAACATCCCAAGTTCAATTTGAGAATAAACCGAGACCAGGAAAATTTTTCCAAAAATCAAAGGGAATTCAAGGGCAAGGTGAGCAGTTGAGGGTTAAGGAGAGTAGCATCAGGACAAGAAGAAAAGCAAATCAATTACAAGGCAAACAGCGGAAGATGCAGAACCTGAGCGAACCCAATAGTGCCCACTCGCTCGGGCGAGATTCAACATCGCTTGAGCGAGACAACTCAACACGCTTGGGCGAAGCACGCATAGCTTAAGCGGAACCCAATTAGAGACCTTCTTTTCACTCTCACTCGCTGGGGCGAACACTTAATCGCTGAGGCGAGCAACTCCACTCGGTATTCCCTCACTCGGAATCTAAGAGTACTTCCACTCGGAATATCTTTCACGGTCTTTTACCACTCGGGGTATTTCACTCATTTTTCATTCGGCACATATAATCTTTCTCACTCAAGTTATCTTACCAAGCCAAGCCTCGCTTAAGGATCTTCTAGCTTCTAATAAGTTTACTATAATGGAGTTCACTGATAGCCTTAGATCATTCCTCTATCGAAAAACATTCACTCGACAAGTTCTCACTCGGAAATATTTAATTATTCTCCACTCAAGAAAATCCTAACAGTTTATCACTCTGAAGGTGTTCAGATCAATCCCCACTCGGGATTATACGACCTCATTCACTCGGAAACATTTAAACCTTTCATCACTCGGGGTAAAGTCACTATCTCGCTTCCCACAACAATAACTTAGCTTCATTTGTACTTATAGTCATACCAACCTCACACACTCGGAAAAGTACGTATATATATATCACTCGGACATCACACACAGCATAGGATAAACATACAATATAACATATATAGGAATGTATATAAATATTTACAGGCACATTGTCATGCTCTCAACCCGAGAGAGAGTTCAAATTCTGATATAAAAAGACTAAGACCAAAATACGAGCCGGCCAAGGCTTAACAAAACCTTATACATAGTATATACATATACACACATATTCCATAGTGCATAAGCACTTCACTCGGCATTCCGCTCCTCCTTCATTCATCATTCTGAGAGACATTCACTGTAAAATATAGCCACAGTAGGGGGTGAGTATCTTAGATATTAAATGATAGATATTGACTCGGATTATTCCTTAGTAGTGCAGCAATATATATATTCATACATAGCAACAATCAATAACATAACAATGCCAATTAATCAGGACATGCATAAGACATCTACCGATCAGAATCCATCAATTATCACATTAACATATACTCATACAATCAGATTTCATACACATCAACTGTACATGTACACAGATTAATTCACTCGGTTCCGCATTTGTGTGTAATCGGTTTTCATTCGTTGCAACGTAGGCTCCCAGCCTTTTATTCAGCTCCCAGCTGACTTGGCCATTTTACAGGTACCAAACCGTTTCCCCACACATGTGATACCAACGCTCTCAGCGCCAATGGCGGTGTTTACGGGCAGCCTGAGTCCCACTCAAAGGCTACCTTGAGTCCCACTCAAGGATTTATCAACGTCCCACGCTTTTATAACCGATGGTAGTGTCCCACACTACATGCTCCCAACATTAACGCATCCCATGCGCCACACGCGGATTCATCACACAACACAGATTTCATACACAACTTTCATGCAGCAATACATGCATCACATGCAATCGGTACGATATATCATCAGACTCACAAAGTCAACATTTTCTCACATACAGTCAGCATTTCAAACTTATAGTAACCAGCATGCCACATAAGTCACACGGTAATCATCAACAACACTTCAACACATTCGTTTCATGCAACCATTCAATACTCTCGAAGTTATCAACATGCATTTCATGGACAGAACTAAACATGCAACACTCGATTCCTAATCATCACGCATCCGGGTATCACATACTCTTCATGCAAATAAAACACAGAATCAGACACAGAATCAGCAAGCCATTAACACCCGGAACCCGTCCATAACCCATGCATTTAAGATATAAGATACCCCCTACCAACTAAGAAGACTCCACGAAGTTCCTCTGTTTTGGCGTTGGTCCACTGCCCTGTTTGTTTTGTTCACCACTCTCACACGTTCAGTCTTCCTCGAACATCGTTGTACTCTACAATCAGCTCGGGAACAGGGAACTGTTCTTCTTTCGCTTCGATGATCGTCCTTTAGCAACAGAAGGAAACTCTGAATCTTCTGCAGCACTGTCGTCGTGGGTTTCCAGAAACAGAGAACAGAGAACAGAGAACAAGGGAGAAGAAGAAGAGCGAAGAAGAAGAAGAGAAGAGAGAACGAAGAGAAAAGGAATAGCGGGAGAGGAAGTCTGAAGGGAAATAAATGACAACAGTGGCTCAGTAACGTATATATACATGCACGAAGAAAAGAAGAGTGGGGTGGGAAAGCGTGAATCAGCAGTCCACTCACGTCATACCCAATCACAAGCAGCCAGCTATTAACAATTATTCACCATTAATCAGCTATTATTTTCTTAAGTTAAATTAATTAAGTTAATTATAATTAACAAGTAATTTTCCACTTTGCAATTATTATTTTAATGGCTTAATTTCACTCGGTAATTATTTTTTTTTTTTAAATCGGGATGTTACACTGGGGTGTGAGAAGGTTAGGTAATTGTTCTCTAGAGAAATCTCAAACTTAAAGTGAACTTATAGGTTGTGTCGGGTTAGGAGGAGTATTAAGCTTTGGGCAAGTAATCCAAGAGTTGTAATCAAGCCTTATAACCAACTTTGGTATTAGCAAAAAGTTCTAGGCCTTTGTGTTGGGAGACTGAACGTAGATCACAGTGGCGGTGATTGAACGAAGATACATCATGGCTTGCAATCTTTCTTTCCCTTAACTCATTAATTTTTATCTATTATATTCATGTTTCTAATTTACACATAATTATTCATTATCTGTTAAAAGTTCTCTAAAGCAAGCTTTCAAGTGCATTTCCAATATTCAAAAATGTTTTTATAAAACCACGACTTACTTCTAGACTTAATTCATCCCCTCTTAAGTCTAAGGCCATTTATCAATAACTTTTGCATCTAAACCTCTTGCATCAAAGTTCGGGGCAGCGTATGAATAAGGAAAAACAAGGTTATTCTTCTTAGCATATGAATAATAGACACATTAATGAGTTGATTGATTCCAACATACTAAAAATTTGGGCAAATATATGGTTATTAACCTCTTTCATGATAAAGTAAATTATAACTCTTTCTCTTATGTTTTGGAGAAAGCTCAAAGGCATTTTTTCCTGGAAAACTAGAACTTTTTCCATTATTAGCAGGCTAACATTAACCAAGTTAGTATGGCTACTTTTTCTTCGTATGTTATACATTCATCTTTCTTACTTATGTCGGTGTGAAATGCTTTTGAAAAAAGAGTCGCGAGTTCATATGGGGAAATAATGACCAATCTAAAAAGGTTCACTTGTTAGAGTGGGATATCGAGTGTACCAACCCATAAATTAAGTAGGTTTGGGAGAAGAGGATGCATGATGTGAACTTGGTAGCCATGACGAAGGTAAGGGAAAGTTTCATTTCGATAAGGATTCTTTATTGAATAGAGTTTTTTGTAGTAAATACGGTAGAAACCTTATTCTTTTGGTTAGGGCTAGATAATGAAGTTCTAATCTTTGGAGGAGAAGGGATTTACCAAATTGTGGGAGAAGGTGGAGGATTTATGTTTGGTCCTTAGGATGTGAGCTCTTAATTTTTCTTTTGGGATGGTAAGAGGGAGCCAAGTTGTGAAGCTCTTCGTTCATCTATTTTGAGTTGGTTAGGTGATAAAGCTTCTAGCATAAGGGTTCAACATTTTGTATCCAAAAATGGTATATGGGATCTTCAAAGATTATGTGGTGTATTTTTGAAAGAGCTGTGCTAGAGAATTATTGTTATTCCTTCTCCAAGGAATGAGAATTCTATATGTTGGGATGGCACTTTAGATAAGGGCTTTTTCTTTCCATTTAGCTTACAAAGTGGTGCCATATATAATGCATCATGTATATAAGGTGGTTTTTAAGACAATGTGGAAATAAAATAGGCCTTAATGTTATTGAGTTTTCCTATGGAAAATTATCCAAGGTATCTTTTTACTAGAGTGCAGTGAAAGAGACGTTATATGACATTGGACATTTAATCTATTAGATGAAGGCAAGGTGATGAAGGCCCATGGCATATGTTGCATGATTGTAATTTTGTAACAAGAGTTTCACACTATCTAGTTTTGTATGAAAGAGTTCATGGTTTTTTCATACAACAAGAGTTTAACTAATGGTATTTGTAACAGGTATAAGGAAGGTAGAAGCATCAGCATAAAATTTAGTTAGTATGGAAGGACAGGTGGCTCAAGATCCATAAAATAAGGAAATCAACCAAAGCACAAGGTTGAGAAGAGAGAATATAAGTCTGAAGGATTACACATTTTGAGTATGCTTGAGGCGAACCTTTTTCTAACTCCTTTTTGAGTGTTATTTTCTCTCTCATTCTAACTTTCTTCTCTATTTGCTTCTCTATAATTCTCAGGTGTTGTTACTGGCGTTGGCTATCCGTTAAGGCTATAAGCTGAGCTGTTATAGCTTCAGAGTTTCTATTTATTATTCCTTGTATTCGTTCCTAGTTTATTTCTACTAAATACTATTTAATAATTTTACTGTTACATTGGTACTTTCATTGTCTTCCATGACTAAGAACACACGCTTGAAGGATTTACAATTAGAAATTCGTACTCATTCGGAGGATATTCGTCGTATTGGTCAAACGATGGATTTGCGTTATCAATAGCAGAATGATAAGATGCTTCAAATCCAGGCTTTTATGGATCAGATTAAGTTGGAAATGAATCAATTATTGTTGAATGCCTCTCAGTCTCATGGAAGTAAGTTAGACAATGGGTCCCTATTTATGACACCGATTATTGCTTCTTTGCCTATTAAGGAGATTTCACTCGGATTTCCTTATTTTGATGGATTAACATTGGTGATGGAATGGATTTTTAAGGCGGAAATTTTTTTCACATATCATAATACGCCTGATGCATCTAAAGTTGACATTGTCGCAATGTATTTTAATAAGGATGTTGTTTCGTGGTTTCAGATGTCGTAAAAATTATCTTTGATGACTACTTGGGCTGAGTTGACTCGTGCTCTGGAATCCCAGTTTGGTTCTTCACCATTTGATTGTCCAATGGCTAAAGAGTTTGGTGTCTGATTATCATCTCAAGTTTATGTCTTTAGTGAATAAATCTCTGGGATTAAGTGATGGGGCTTTTTTGAATTGTTTTATTAGTTGTCTGAATCCTGATATTAGACGTGATGTTGTTGCTATGTGCCCTCCTACCTTGTTACGTGCAGTTGCTTTAGCTAAACTTTTTAAAGAAAAATATAGTCCTATTTCTAAGCCAAATTCTACTTCCTATACTCACAAATGCTCTCAAATTTCACATACTCCAGTTTCTAATTATACTCAACCAAAAACACAAAATAAATCTCAATTACCCCTATTTTTAACCACTCTACCAGGCCCTCCACTAAAATCTCTTAATGTGAAGAAAATTACTCCTATTAAAATGCAATTGAGAAAGGAAAAAAGATTGTATTATTTTTGTGATGAAAAATTCTCTTTCAATTATAAATGTTCTAATAGGAAATTGTTGTTGTTACAAATGGAAGAAGATGATAATGAAAATCCTGTTAATACAATTGTAACTCATGGTATTCAGCAAGCTGAGGCAATAGAACAGGAAGATCATCATTTGTCTTTAAATGCCTTGAAAGGTGGTATGGGTGTTGGCACGATTCGATTCATGACATATATTGAAAAATTACCTGTGGCTGTATTAATTGATGATGGCATTTCTGATATTTTTTTGCAACCTATGGTGGTTAAGTTTTTAAAATTACCTGTGGAACCAGCTACTCAATTTAGAGTAATGGTTGGCAACGGTAATTATATTTCTATAGAAGGATTTGTTACATAATTGAAGGTACAGGCTCAAGGCAATACACTTCAGTTACTGGTATTTTTGCTTCTTATCTTGGGTGTAGATCTCATTTTAAGAGCTCGTTGGCTGAAAACAATCGGCCCCTGCATTGCTGATTATGATGCATTACATTTGAAATTTTTGTTGAATGGTAAATTTACTACCTTACAAGGAGATTGTGACCTGGTACCTAAGCAGGTTCAATTACATCACACAAGAAGAATGGTGGCCACTAATTCTATTAATGAAGTCTAAAGTATGTAGTTGATGGAGGCAAATGTTGGACTTACCTGTTACTATAGAGCCTGAACTAGCCTTATTATTGCACACTTATAGTATGGTTTTTGACATTCCTACCAACTTACCTCCTCCAAGGTCCCATGATTATTCTATTCCCTTATTGGAAGGGTCTCAACCTGTTAAGGTTAAACCCTACAGATATCCTCATAGTCAAAAAGAAGAAATTGAGAAATTAGTGTCATGTATGTTGGATAAAGGCATCATACAGCATAGTAAAAGTCCTTTCTCTTCTCCTATTATCTTGGTGAAAAAGAAAGATGGTTCATAGAGGGTGTGTACAGATTATAGGGCTCTAAATGTAATTACTGTCAAGGACAACTTTCCTATCCCAACTGTGGATGAGCTAATTGATAAGATTTTTGGAGCTTCCTTCTTTTCTAAATTGGATTTGAGATCGAGGTATCATCAGATTTTGTTAAACCCTGATGATGGACATAAGATAACATTTAGGACTCATCATGGCCATTATGAGTGGTTGGTTATGTCACTTAGCTTAACAAATGCCCCTGCTACTTTTCAGAGTCTTATGAATGACATTTTTGTTGGATTTCTAAGAAAATTTGTTCTAGTGTTATTTGATGATATACTGGTTAATAATACTACTTGGAAGGATCATCTAAACCATTTAGAGGTGGTTTTGCGTATCTTGAAGCAGCATCAGTTATTTGCCAGGTTTTCTAAATATTGTTTTGGAGTGCCACAAATTGATTACTTGGGTCATACTATATCAGGATCAGGTATAGCCATGGATGCAACTAAACTAGAAGCTGTTCTAAAATGGCCCGAGCCTACAAATTTAAAGTAATTGCATGGATTTTTGGGACTCACATGTTATTATAGAAGATTTGTCAAGTCCTATGCTAGCATTGCAGCCCCCTTAACTGAATTGTTAAAAAAGGATTCTTTTAAATGGAATAAATCTGCAATGAAGGTATTTCAGCAACTTAAAATAGCCATGACATCTGCTCCTGTCTTGGCTATTCCTAATTTCAAGGAAATTTTTGTGTTAGAGACTGATGCTTCAGGAAGTGGAGTTAGTGTTGTCCTTAGTCAAAATAGACATCCTATTGCTTGTTTCTCTAAGAAATTGTCTTTAAGAATGCAGAAACAATCAGCTTATACTTAAGAGTTCTATGGTATTACTGAGGCTTTAGCTAAATTTAGACATTATCTCTTGGGTCATAAGTTCATAATTAAGACAAATCAGAAAAGTCTTAAAGAATTGTTAGAACAGAAGTTGTAAACTCCTAAACAACAACAGTGGCTTCCTAAGTTTTTGGGGTATGACTTATTAATAAAATATAGACCAAGGAAGGAAAATATACCTGCTGATGCTTTATCTAGGAGTTTTATGATGGCTATATCTTCTCCTATACATTCTTGGATTAATAAGGTGATTGATTGGACTCAAACTGATCCTTAGTTATCCAAGATTTATCAAAACTATTTGCAAGGTCAGCAGTTATATTCTGATTATAGTATTCAGAATGGTTTAGTATTGTTTAAAGGCAAGATTGTGTTACCTCATGATTCTGAGTTACTACATCAGTTCATAGAAGAATTTCATAGTTCCAATATTGGTGGACATGCTGGAGTTCACAAAAAAAATGGCTAGAATTGCTGCTTAATTTTATTGCAATAGTATGAGAAGTGATAATAGTAAGTTTGTGAGAGAATGTGAAAGTCAGCATGCTAAGGTGGATCATGTATTGCCAGCTGGATTATTACAGCTTCTTCCTATTCCTCAACAAATTTGGGAAGATATAACAATGGATTTTATTGTTAAATTACCGCATTCAGAAGGTTTTACCACCATTTTTATGGTGGTGGATAGGCTGTCCAAATTCGGTTACTTCATTCCTATGAAATCTGAAATTAACGGCAAGGTTGTAGCTAAAGTTTTCATTAATAACATAGTCAAAACTCATGGGTTTCTAAAAACCATTGTCACTTATCAATTCCTTTTGGCAGCAATTATTCAAAGCTCAACGCACAACATTGGCCATGAGTTCTTCATATCACCCTCAGTCCAATGGCCAAACGAAGAATCTAAATAAGACCCTTGAGATATACCTAAGGTGCTTTGTATTTGAACATCCTAAAAGCTGGGTTGCTATGCTTCATTGGGCTCAATTTTGGTATAACACTTCTTTTCATCAAAGTTTGGGCATGACACCTTTTCAAGCTGTTTTTGGTAGACCCTCACCATCTGTAATGCATTATGAGGCTGATCCTAAAGATCCTAGTTCACTTAAGGAGTTATGACAGAACGTGATCAACTTTTAATCAAGCTTAAGGATTATTTATTAAAAGCTTAACAATACATGAAGATGCAGGCTGATAAGAAAAGAAGAGATTTGTAATTTAAGGTTAGAGATCTAGTTTTAGTTAAGCTTCAGCCATATAGGCAACATTCTGTAGCTTTAAGGAAGCACCAGAAGCTTGGCATGCGTTATTTTGGTCCATTTCCTATAATTGAGAGGATCAGCACAATTGCATATAAAGTATAATTACCAGAATCTGCTACGATACATCCTGTGTTTCATATTGCTCTTTTGAAACCATTTCATGGCAAAAGTCCTCGACCATATCTTCCTTTTCCACTAACTTCTTATGAAGTGGGACTAATGCTCTCTCCTTGGAAGGTGTTAGATGTGCATGTTGTTAAATATTTAGAAACTACTGTGCCTTAGTTATTGATTCAATGGGAAAACACTAAAGCTAAAGATGCTACTTAGGAAGAATTGTAGGAGATACGTGAATCTTATCCTCAGTTTAACCTTGAGGACAAGGTTGTTTTTGATGAGGAGGGCAATGTAACAGGTATAAGGAAGGTAGAAGCATTGGCCCAAAATTCAGTTAGTATGGAAGGACAGGTGGCTCACGGTCCGTAAAATAAGGAAATCAAGCAAAGCACAAGGTTGAGGAGGGAGAATATAAGGCTGAAGGATTACACGTTTTGAGTATGCTTGAGGTAAACCTTCTTTTGACTCTTTTCTGAGTATTCTTTTCTCTCTCATTCTAACCTTTTCCTTTATTTCCTTCTCTGCAATTCTCAGGTGTTGTTACTGGCTTTGGCTATCCATGAAGGCTATGAGCTGAGCTGTTATAGCTTCAAAGTTTCTATTTATTATTTCTTGTATTCGTTCCTAGTTTATTTCTACTAAATACTAGTCAAGAATTTTACTATTACAGTGTTGGTCGGTATGAAATATGAGGTATGGCCATGATTTTTGCTAGTGCCTTATCCTTATTGTGGGAATTTCAAAATAAATTTACTTTTAAAGGTAGAGTTTTCAGTGATTGAGGTTGTTAACATTCTTTGGCAGAGGTATAGGATAACCAATTTTTCCTTATGAGAAGAACTATTAAGATTGCTTATGGTATGGAGGATCAATCTTGTACTAGTTGGGCGTTTCCTTTTGAGGGGTGGATAAAAATAAATACATATGACTCGTTATCAGGTTAGAGAGGTATAACTATTTGTGGAGGTATTATTAAATATTGTTATGGGGCTTTTCTCAGGGGGTTCTTGGTCTATATTGGTGTTTATGGTATCTTACAAATGAAGCTTTGGGGTTTGTGGTATGGTCTGTGTTTGGCTTGGCAAAAAATTCTTTGTAAGGTGATTATGGAATTTGATTCGAGGATTGTTATTGACTTTATGAATAAAAAGTGTCACTTTACTCACCCCTTTACTCAAGGTTTGTGGCTAAGTTAAATGAGTTGGCTACTAAAATGAAGGATATTTCTTGGGTCTATATTTTTCGAGAAGGTAATGCTACGACGAATGCTATGGAAAGTTTAGGTTATGACCATACTTCTGGTATTAGGAATTATGACATAGTTCCCAGTAGGGCTAATATTCCTTTTATGTTGGACAATGCCTTTTCTCTTCTAAGGAAAGGTATGTAGAGTTTGTTTTTTCTATTTTTTAGATGTTAACCCTCGTTGATTCATAATAAAAAAAACTATACCATTTTTGGATTCACTTATAAAAATGACAAGTTGTTATTGGAAGTGGGTTATGATTTTAAATGTTTATTTTGTCTTTATGGTATTTTATAGGGGTAAAATAAGCAACTACAAGTGGACACCACTTCCACTCTCATTAACACTATCTATTATATAGACGAAGACCAATAGTATGAAGTTTTACACACCACAACAATACTTATTTTTGGATGTATTAGGGACCGAGGTCTTTACACATTAGTAGGGGGTTTACTATTTTCTCTATATAAAAATTACAACTTAGATAATTAAATTATTTTTAGAGTTTATGAATGTAGGTAAGAGGTGTCGAAAACTTTATGATGTTTCTTTTTATTATTTTGTTTTGTTTAAGAGTTGCTTCTATTGGTAAAGATCATGGGTAGATTTTTTTTTTGTGACCCAACGTATAAATTACTTCACATATTAAAGGTTATAAATTATAAGAGGTAGTGAATTAAAGGTGCATATAGTCTTATGTCAATAGCTAAATACACATGTAAACATTTTACACGAAAAACTTTCTATAAAATCTTCAAATATACGACTGGTATACAATTAACTTCTAAGGAAGTGGTTCACAAATACCATAATTCATTATATTTGACTTAATTTTCCTAGTTAGGAATATGTAACAATCTTTAACAACCATATATAGGACATGTTCGGTTTTTGTTTTGGAAAACAATTTTCAGATTTTAAAAATGAAAAACTAATTCAATGATTTTATGTATAAGTAGTTCTCAGACAACGATTTTTAGGCTCAACATGTCAATAACTAATTCACACCTTTGATAAACTCTTTCCTGTGTGTGTTTGTATATGTGATATAGTTATTATATTTCACTGAACCATCAAATGCATGAACAACCATATCATAATTATCCCAACTCCACCCTATAAAAGTCAAAATAGAGAAGCATAGTATGTGTGAAATAGCTATTACATTTTACGTTGTAAACCATCGAAGGCATAAACAACCATATCATACCCTATAAAAGTCAAAATAGAGAAGCATATATATAATTTAATAATGCTATAAATGGTCTCCTCTTATATAACTAACTTTGTTCTTAGCGGGTCCTTCAGGTTGTTTTATTTGGTTGTCGGTTCACCAAATATCATATCCTGCAACCATATACTAATTAGTCAAATTACAAGTATTGGAAAAAGCACATCAAATGTGTAGCTAATAATTATTGTAGACATCACACTCACCCCTGGGAAAACTCTAGCTATGTAATGATATTTGCTGTCTGTTGGAGATAAGATCACAATCCGAAATGGTAAATCAATTTTTGCACACTGCACAAACACATATGTAAAACCAAGCTGAAAGTGAAATCCTCCTTTGCTATGTATTTGACAATGGTACTCATGCACACTGCATTTCTTTTATCAATGAAGAACAAAATATATTAAAGAGGTTCCCAAACCTAATCGCAAAGTTGAAGTAACTCACATCCTAATAAGCAAACAAAAGGTTCTCTTGAAAATTTCATTACAAAAAACACATAAGGTTCACTATAACAATCACAAAGAGAACAATAGAACTTTTCTATCTTGTCTCTAACCAAGAGCATCTCCTAAATTTTATTAAATTAAACACAATAACTCTATACCTAGAATCAATCTTAAAAAGATATTATTCCTACAAAACTATAAAGACCAAATTACTAAAAATCATATTACAACTAGAATGTCATTCGTTTTCCCCCAACCACTAAGTGAACATGTTGGATGAAATGACTCTACTTCAATATAAGCATCATCACATTATAAATATTTAACCAATGGTAACAAGTCTGCCAAATGGTATAAGGGAATCTTCACTTGAATAAGACATACATGTGGCATTTTTTTTTTTTTGTGGAACATACATGTTGCATGTTAAAAGTGTAAAATGAATATTTGACCCTTTAATGGACCTTATAAGATAAAGTGTAATATTGGTCTTTAATCCATAAACAAATTGTGATAATTATGGAAAGACATAAGTAGTTGCATGATATATTATGATTTTCAATTATTAATTTCTAAATCAACAGTTATCCTGTAAAGTGTATTCATGCAGTAAGTATTTTCTATCTATAAAATGTCACCATCATGAGTGTAAATGACTGACCAATTTTTTCTTCACGAGATGATTGTATAGTCCTTCAAAATTGTTTGACTCCTTCATATAGAAGAATAAATAATCAAAGGGGCCACGATACCTCCTACATTTAAATGTTATTCAAATATAAACAATCCTTACAAAAAAGAAATGTAAATTGAGAAAAAGGCACAAGAGAAATAATTGTGCTATTAAAATTACTGCAATGTATAGTTGACAGCAATTTGAGGTACAAAGAGAGCAATCCGCAGCAAAGTTGGCCACTGAAAAGTAAGTCTGCAAAGAGTAGATCATGGTGACTTCGGACATTATGTGTAGTATTTATGCAATATTTGTTTGGACAATTTAAAATTATGATTCAAGCAAATTTGTTATTATCTGTTATCCAAACCATCATCATGAATGAGTTAATTGACAATAAAAATACAAGCATGCTTTAGTTTTCTTGAACTAAACAAGCATCAAGGTTACTTAAATTGAAAGTTTATATAATAGAGCAAAGTCTAGTAAAAAAGATTATGTTGGAAAATAGTATAATTTTATTTTAAGACACAACTTAACTAGTTGTAGTTATTAAAATTAAAATTTCACCAACATAGCCCATGCAAGCCCAACATTTATAGTTTGGTTATTAAGATGAAACCTCAATTTTGATTGAAAAAAAAAAACACCTAAGAAACTATATATCCTAAAGTTTCATCCTTCGTCGTTGAAACTATATTATCTATTGGCTTTTACATAATAAAAATTGTTACATATACATGGACTCAATGCTTTGGTTGATAGTTATTGACCAAAAGGATCACTTAGAAGAACGTATATCTATTGTCAAAACAAAAAAAAAAAAGAACGTATATCAATTTACCTTGAGCTTCTAAAATAGTTTCAGATTTCTATAAGTTTATTTTTAATGGTTGGTTCAAAGCAAAAAAGTTTATCTTATGATAGTGAGCTTTTCTTTGGAGAGATTTAAAATACAAGTTATCATGTGTAATGAATTTACTGAATACGTAATTTTAATAAAATTTCTTACGCAAGGACATCCCAAAAGGATAGAGAAATAAATGTATCCAAATAAAGAATTTAGCATCAATGCTTTCTTAGAAAATTTAAAACTAGGAAATATGGATAGAGGATGAACTTACGCAGGGGTGATGTTGCTCTTATGAGAGCCTGTTTTCACAGAAGAAAGAGAGGAAAAGTTTACTTATTTTGCCATCAATTTCAACAATAGTTAAAATAATTTCACTATATTTTTTTGTCTCTCAAAATATCCCTATGAATTGATTCTTAATATTTGCTTAAAGGATGAGGTATCATACTCATCTTACATGGTTTCACCATTTAAATATAACAAAATTAAAAGGAAAATACATGACGTTATATATAGATTTCACTATCTCTCTATTTTCTTTTGAATCATTTTTGTATTTAAAATATTTACGCAATTGAAATATTCAACCATGAATTAAAGGGGAAGAACTTTTTCTTGTCTTATATTGTCTTGTTAACAAAACATTTTCCGAATTAAAATGTAGGCTATTCATATCTAACATATTAAATAGAGACTATAGCCCACGACCAATCTTTGTATAGATTAATCAATTTATTTCTTCATACCTTTGCTTGATTGACGGAAATACGAATCATGTTGATTTTTCCAATTAAGGATCCCTGAATGCACAAGAGAAAAATATACTTGTAAATAAATTAATGTAATCAAATCCCTACAAACCAATATTAATTGTTTAATTGCTGAACGCATTATGAAAATGATGTACAGGTAAATAAAATTATATATATATATATATATATATATATATATATAAAAGAGCATTTATACATATTTCTTTGCACACATTGCATAAAATATTTATTTTGCATTCAACTAAATATAAATAAAATATTAGTGGTTAGAAATCTAATTAAGTATAACTACTTGTTAGATCTCACCAAGATGTTGAATGAATCAAATACTCTAACTCTCTCCCAGCTTTCAAAGAAATCTGTCATGGCCAAAGAAGCAGAGAGAAAAGCAAACAGAAAAGAGAGAAGAAAGAAAGAATGTGTCCGAAAATGATTCATTCAAGTCAATTGGAAGAAAGAGGAAGAGTTATATACAAAAACAACAAACTAAAACTAACTCTAACTAATCCTACCAAACACTAATTAATGAGCTAACTAACTAAACTAATTATGTATATTAATAAAATAAATACATATTAGCCCCCTTCAATTTGGAATGTGGACATCAAGCATTCCAAGCTTGGAAATGAAAAAATTGAAAGTACTAACAATAAGAGGTTTGGTGAGGATATCTACCAACTGTTTTTTAGAAGAAATAGGGAGAGGGTGAATTTTCCAGCTAAGACTTGATCTCTCACAGTATGGCAATTGAGCTCAATATGTTTGGTGCGCTCATGAAAAACTGGATTAGATGCAATATATCTAGCAGATTAGTTGTCACAAAAGAGGGTGATGGGAGAAGAAGGAGTAATAAGAAAGTCCCAGACCAAGGACATGAGCCATTGAGCTTCACAAGTGGCCAATGCTAGAGCTCTGTACTCGGCTTCAAATGAGGACCTAGAGATGGTATACTACTTTTTGGATTTCTAGAAAATTAGTGATTGGCCTAAGAAAAAACAGAAACCGGTTATTGATCTTCTAGTGTCTAGACATAAAGCCACTACAACAAAAGGGGAAATTACCTGCAGACATATAGTGACGGTTTTATAGGAACCATCGCCGCTGACAAAGCTCCAACAGTTCTAACGGCGGTTTACTTTAACCGTCGTAAATAGATAAATGATAGTGGTGGTTAATTAGATAACTGCCTGTTAAAATCCACTAAGAAAACACAAATGCCAACCGGTGATTTTTTCAATCCCCTCTTTTCCTAGTCACTTTTTGAGTTTCCCCCTTCTTTTTTTTTGGTGAAAAAGTATCCCCCTTCTAAAATCCCCCTTCCTTCTCTCATCTCACTAGGTAAAGCCCTTTTTCCAATTCACGTTTTCCCCTTCTATTCCTTTGAAACTGCTATCCCCTTGGAAACCCCTTCCTTCTCTCATCTTACTCATTTCCCCTACCTCTCGGCGCAAGGTTCATCCTCTCTTGGCTACCTCTATTGACGACGTAAGGTTAACTTCCATTCTCCTTCCCTCCCTCCACAGTGGCAAGTTTCCTCGATGGTATGTGCTTCTCCTTCATTCTCCACCTTTTGCCTGAGAAAAGGTTCTGTTTTCACGTTGGAATTATTTTGAATTTAGGGATTTGGATTCGTTTCTTCTTTGGACGCTTCCAAAATTTCTTAAGCCCTTAAGCCCTTACTCTAAGTCTCGGTTCATCACTTTATCTGTAGGTTCGATTTTACTGGTCATTGTCATTTTGGCTATGGGTATGGGTTTCATTTTGTCATGGGGTCGATGACGGTTTCAAAGAAGGTCCGAGGTGATTAAATGCAGTGGTTGTGCGATTCTGGTGTACGGAATGAGAGTTTTAGTTTGCAGTGAGTTTGATAATAGGTTTGAGAATAGTTTTGAAATGGTGCATATGGAAGGTCATGGAGGTTGTGGTGATTCTTGAGGATGGGGTAGTTACTGTGTGTAGCAGTGCTCGTGCTTTGATTTGTCCGATGGTACACAGTGCTGCGGTGGACACAACATCAGTTGGGTTCTCATTTTTGTGTCGTTGTTCCTTTGCTTCTTAATACTGCTCCTGATCATTATGGTTCCTTTAAGGTGATTCAGTTTGTCTTATTTCTATCTAGGGTGTTAGTTTTTAAGTGGCTTTTGTTTTAATCTTTTTCTCTAATTTTTTTCTTTCAAAAAACTTTTTTGGTATGATTAGTGTTACTCTTCTTGTTTCCAGTTTCTAAGAGGAGCCTTATTTGAAAGTTACAACTAATTTGACTGTAGAGTAGACACTGGTCAACTCTGTACAGTTGGGTGATAAAATATTTTATAAGTATTATATATTTGGTGTAGTATCTCGGGAATCCTGACGGCATGTGATAAGAGAAAAGATATTCACCCTTAACAGTTCATCAAGTCTTGATAGATTCTTTAACTAAATAAATCTTTAGATTCATTTCATCTAAATTTTTCATATACAGGGTTTTTTTTCAAATTTCATGTTCACACAATAAGTCGAATGTGCATTCATAGCTGAAGAAGCTTCCAATGACTTCAGAACACACTATAAATTGTTTTATTTGCTATTCAATAGGTACAACTAATCAACAAACTAGACTCTAATGCTCTAGGCCATTCATTAAGAGTGAGAGTGGCAAAAAGAGTGTTAGAGGAAAATGAGAGTTATCATAAATCAATTTAATGAAGCAGAGAATAAGGTTGAAAAAGTGAGCTTGCAAAGAAAGTGTGGTATCCAGCGCAGTACTAGCAGCAGCAGCAGTTCAAATGAATTCACAGAAATTGAAGGTAACAATTATCAGCAAGGAACAAAAGATTTATTAGTTATGTTACAAAAAAAATAAATATATATGATTCGGAATCATAATAATATGGTCATTAGTAGTTCCTAAGATGCGAACCATATATGCTTCCTACATGTTTCTATATTGTTGATTAACTTTGTTTAATTTGAGTCGATCATGTGTTTCTATTTTTAAATAATGTTGCAATTCTACCTAAGTATGGATAGTTTAGGAAGTGAGACTTGTGATTTGTCCACTTTAAAGGAAAGTAATATGTAAAGTGAAAATATAAGGTAATAATTGATTTAAAGTTAGTTAAATATATACTTTGATTAAAATTTTCAGCTAATTCATGGGTTTATCTGTTAACTATATGAATCAATTTTCTGGAATCGAAGGTGGAGGCCTAGATTTGGATGAAATATCAAAGAGATACTCGCGATGATTAGAAGAGAAACAAAGGTGAATACTGAAATGATCCACCAAAATGAGGATGTGGAGGATAACACAATTTTACCTGCTTCTGATCCACCTCTTCCTGAGGTTTCCAATTCTTTGAGAAATGTACCATCTGAAATTGGAGTTATTAGCACAATGAAAGAAAATGATAAGGAAAGGCAAAAGAGTTAAATGATGAAGGTAATGTATTCAATCAAAATGTTTATCATGGTAGTTTTCTCTGAATTTTTGTTAACTAGTTAATATATCATGTTAGCCTTTTTAAATGGTTTCTCATAAGAAAGTTAAAGGAAAGACTAATGTGATAGACGTTTTGATTACTTGATGATCTATTTGGTGGACAAAATCTGTTAAGAAACTAGTTAGTGGTTATCCCTTCTTGAATGATGATCAAATTGATGTGTTTCCCTTTCAATTTTTCTACAAAGTTTATTTTAACCGGTATCAATGCTAACCTTTTTGCTAACCAAATCAATTAATTATCAGTGACTGATTCATCCAATAATAATAGACAACCTGAAGGCCCTGCACAAAAAGTCAAGGTTGCATCACAACATGAGGCTTTAGTACCTAGTCAACCAGAGCAACTAGTGAATCAATCTGTGGCCACAACTACCTCAGAATTGGCCATTAAGATTTCAGAATCAAATGACAATGGAAAACAGACCTTGGGAAGCACTGAAGAAGTTGCCCTTCTTGGAAAAGGACCAGCCAATTTAGTAGATGACAAAATCACTAACAAAGGTAATCCTTAGGGACATTTTCCTGTCTAGTTCCTGCAGGATTAATTTAGTATATGAAAATAATATTTTTGACCCAACAAAAAAAGATAAAATCACTTTTACCTAATCGGTCTGTTTTTAAAAGAAAATAGTGTAGCATGAAGTTTGAAAATTTTTAAAAAATAAACATGAAAATAATTATGGTTTGTTATTAACTTTATTTAACCTTTTTTTGCTATTTTATACTGGAAAATATCTTAAAGAAAGAAAATGAGCTTCTGAAGAAACAGGTAAAAATATGGTATACAAAGCCATGTACTTGAAAGTTATATGTAAATATCATGCAGTCTAGTTGGCATCAAAGTATTAAAGAATGAAGATTATTTTGGAATGTTTCTATGCATGAAAAATGAGAAAAATGTACTAGTGTGAGTGAGAACGATTAGGGGCGTGATTCTTAATTATAAAGTTACTTGGCTACTTAATAATTTATGATAAATCTTGAATTTGATAAATTCAACCAATAAAAAAATGATATTGGTATGATCATCATGCATGTGGAATGCTAGACTGATAAGATTAGGACTTCAAAAGGTGAATATTTTTTATTTTCAGCATGAGATAACAATTAATTTTTATATTTATAACTATATATATATATATATAAACTTAGATTAAACATTAAAAATTTTAATGTCGTAACCAAAAAGTATCTCATATTATATTCATTCTATAAAAACACATAAAAGTTGAAAGTGTTCAAACTAATTGATTCCCCAATGCCATGTTTTAATTTTTAAAGATTTATTTGTTTAATTACGAAGAAATATTATAAATGAAAAACACTTTTAACATAAATAATAAAGAATAGTAAAAAAAATATCATGAATAAATTTATTATATAAAGAGAAAGTTTAATATTATTTATCTTACCTCTTGGAAAATTTGAGAAAAGTTAATATTATTTATCTTACCTCTTGGAGTTCATACTCATATCATATTGAGCATCAACCTTTTATCTCCAAATGCTTTAACTTCCATGATGCACCAAATGATAAGACCGCAGCTACGGTATGTGATATGCTTACCAAGATTATGTGTGCCATTCTTGAGTCTTGTGCTCCTGAAGATAGGCGTCAAGTTGATTATGAGACCATTAGCAAAAGTGAAGAATTTCAGAGGTGTGGCACATTTGAGACAATAAGACTTATAATTGACTAAATTGTATTTTGATGTATAGTGTGAATTCAAACATCCTGTATATTTTGGATGTATGCCCGTTGTTTCCTTTGGTGTCTTGTTTTCTCAGAGTTGTTACTTATTCATAGTTTATTTATGGTTGACTCATAATTTTATCAGAGTTCACATCCCTTGTGAGTTAATTATGAATGCATTACACATAAACTGACAAGTTCTTTGGCTATTTAATGATTGACAAGTCCTCTACATTACTTTAAAATGAAAGGAATCCAAACTTTGTTACAGAAAGTGGTGTTAAAGTATTTTGTAATAGTAAAAATTTGACTTTTAAAAATTAATGGACATAAAAAATGAAAGGAATCCTATAAATTGATGTTGCATTAGGGTTTTTTATCGTTGTTTCTTTTAGAGTTATTTGGATAATTCAATAACACGTCGCTTTTTTTCTAACCTTGGCTGGCAAGGACAAACTCTCCCATTCAAATGAAAGGATGGGATATAGAAACTCATTTTAGATTATACCATCTAAAAAATAATAATTGATTTAAATAATTAAAAATAAACAATATAAAGAGATAAGTAATTTTACTACATTAATATGTAAGTGATATAGTATACTTAATAAAAATAAGTGGTTAGTTCAAAAGGTACATATGTTTAATTCTCATTGAATAATGCATTTGATTCAAATCTTATGAATTAAAAAAATCTACACCAATGAATTAGCAGCACCATAATAATGTAAGATAATAAGTAATTAATAATTAGGAAAAATATATGATATTATTTAAGATGACAAAACAAAATGAAAATGTATCGGCTTAAAAATTATGATGCATGTGAGTTAAAAGATTTAAAAGGGAGATTTTTCATTCTCACCCATATGTATAGATGAAAATGGGTCAGGCTAAACTAGACTTTGAAATGCCTAAGCCTGACCTATTTCCATTTGTCAATGCCTGAGCATGGTCTATTAACCCATCAAGTTTTTTTAAATCTAGCCTGTCCTGTTTGAAAGTCAGACTCGTTTAAAAGTCTATTTAAATGATCTATTTACAAATAGGTCAGCAACCACCTAAAAAGGTTATCAAACTATACAGGTTGACAGGCTTATCATTGTAAATAGACTTACCATTATAAACACACCTATCAAAATATGAAATAAAATTTTATATCATAAAAAATTATTATAACTATAATATTAATTTATATTATACAAATATGTAATATATATTATTTTTATGTTATAAATATATATAAATCATTAGTAGTTAGACCAACTAGACGGACCAACATGTTGGGCTTCAAAGGCTTTTTAGAAAGTCTATGGTCTGACCTATTTACTTAAAAATGTCTTTTTAAAAGTTAGACCTAACCTTGTAGCTGACAAGCCTAACCTATATAGGCTTTAAACAGGTCGGGCTACGAGCCCTGACGGACTGCTCATTTTCATCCCTACCCATGTGAGATTAGTAGTTTGAATTTGAATTAGAAGCTTCATAAAAGTTTTCAATGTAAGAATAATTACAATTAAATAAAAAATTAATAATAATAGTTAAAATAAAATAGAAATAGAAAATAACAACTTCTGAGCTTGGCATTTGGCCCAAAATGTTTAATAAATTAGTGTTATTAAAATTTTTCTTTTTTTATTATAAAAAAATTCCTTTTCCAACCATGTGTGATGAACATTCTATCTAAAAAATTGTTACATGGATTACAATTTCAATTATAGCTCTGTTCCAAAATTCTACACGTTGGGGAAATCATCATCACAGACCTTGATAAAAAGAGGTGAAAGCTCAGCCTCATCCCGAAGCCAACATATCATATGTAAGAAGAATCAAGAATAAAAAAGAATTGAAAAATGCATGGTTTTTTCTTGCAGAAAGGAAACGAGAATTGACTTCTAAGAAGGTGATATACAGTAAGAGCGTTATTTTTATGTGAGTGTAAGAGTTGTTAAAACCAAGAAGACTTCTGAAGAAATCTTGGATTTGTTGATAACTAACTTTAACTATTCTAATTTAATCAAAGTCATAATTTGTTAACATTTGATAGTTTGCCTAAGTGTTTCAGAATATGAAGCATAGGCTATAAAACAAAAAAGGAACTTCTGCACAACACAAGTCTATAAGACAAAGCAAAGAAAAAATCAATATCTGGGAATAATTTTCAACGTAAAAAGCTCATTTGAACTCATACCAGACCCAAACTCATCAAGCCATACTGCAAGCCTCAAGAATATGGAAGAGTCTTCTACTAAAGGCAATCTTCATCAACCAGACTCTATCCTCATGTTTCATCAAGATAGAAGTTGTTTTAGACTCAAGAATCCAATTGCTCTTTATGAGTCTCATCATTAACACCTTATGGATCACCAGACCCTGAATCACTTCAAAGGTCATCCCAATATGAATCTGGTGAGAAGAATATTGGTGGTCTGGATCAGGATATAAAGAAGATCTACGAGAAGACTGACTAAGCAAGGCAGACCTCGATTCATCCTTAAAGCATCAAGTCTTTATATGTGCCTTATGCATTTGAAGGACCTCTGAACAAAAGCCTTCCTTTTAAGTGAAAGCTTATGATACTCTTACTCTGCCTATGATTACATAAATCTTAAAGCTCTCTGACCTATATTACTTGTTCAGAAGGTCTCTCTAACCAGAAAGTTTTTATCCTTTGAGCAACAAACTTCTCAATAGTTATCTCCTTTTTCAACAGTCTCTTAATAGCTATTTTTTCTCTCTGGGCTCAATAAGGAAATCTTATATATAGAATCATCCTCCCCATTTAGACGTGTGAAGAAGTGTGAAGAAAAGAAAAAGAGAGTGAAAGCAAGAAATATTGAGAGTGTGAGATAAAAGAAAGAAAAAAAGAGAAGAGTTTGTAAGAGAGAAAAAGAAAAATAAAGATGGGCAAAACACACAAAAATAGCGTGAACAAGAAAAAGAAAAATACAAACAAGCTTCAGACATTTGTATGTAAAAGCCCAAGAAAAAGAAGAAATGGAAATCTGCTCAAGAAAAAGATTCAAGACCAAGGAATACTGCCATAAAGAAAATGAAAGCTCTCTATGTGCAATCCATTTCCATTTCAGAAGCACTAGCAATCCAAGTCAAAAATATGCTTTGCACATCTCAGCACCTTCTATGAGTATATCATTTCTGATCAAGCTTTCAGGCTTAGTGCAATTAGTGATTACATCCCATCTTGTATATGCATTAAGCCATATACGAAAATAAGTCTTTCTCTTTCTTCACAAACCTATTTATCAGGTTAACACTTAGCTCTGCTAAGTTAGAAGGATTATTTTATTTGTTCTAATTCTTTCAATTTCTCGTATGCACAGGTCTGGTAGACCTGTAGGGAAGCACTGTGGTCTGAAGAGGCTTTTGAAAGAATAGCTGAGTTTAAGCTAGGAGTGGCTTGTGAAAGAATACTTGGGTTTGCCCCAGGAGTGGGTGCTGCAAAAGAATACTCAGTGAGTCAGGAGTGGCTGGTGTAACATCCTAAAAATAGGATTTATTATTAAAACATAGTTTAAAGAGGAATTTAAAGGAAAATGGGAAATTAATTAGAACAATTGCCAAAATGACGAATACGTCCTAACATTTTTCGTAATGACCGACGCGTCCCTTGATCTTTTAAATTTAAAACTCTCTTTCCTTTTCCATTTCATTTCTTCGTTGGCATGAGAGAGTGAGAGAGTTTGCTCTTAATTCTTCATTTCATCCAAATCATCATCTCTAATCCTTTTCTTTTCCAATTTCTATTGCAAATCACCAAATTGAAGAGGAAATCAATCATCTTCTCCACTTTTTCTTTTCACTTTAGTAGCTTGGATTAAAGGGAGAGAGAGAGAGAGAGCTTGAATTCTCCAATTCAAGGTAAGATGATGAACTTCTATATTGAAATATGGTTTATTCGTTTAAACCTTTCAATTTCTTAAGTTTCATAGAGATTGGAATTCATTGAAATGGAGAAAGAGCTTAGGTTTTCTAGAGCATGAGCTTTTCATGAAAAAGAGAGTAGAGATAGCTTCTTCATTATTAATTCTATAGAATTGAAGCTTAATAGTGATTATTTCAATAAACTAGTGTCGCGACCGGGATCGCGGCGGCACGGCCGACCCTCAGAACGATTTTAAGAAGATAAAAAAAAACAGGGAGTCGCCACCAATATTTTTTTTAGGATAAAATACTGGAAAAACCTTTTGTCAAAGCAATGGTTATGAAAATGAAATTTCATGATTCGGGAGTCTGATTACAGGTAAGGAAGGTATTAGTACCTCACAACTGTCCGTTATAAAAAACGGTTACCTCAATATGATAGCGCGCATTATAATTAGCCCAGTAATTATTTTAACTTCTTCATAAAAAAAACAAATATACGAGACGACAAAGTATACAAAAATAAACAAAACTAAACACAGAATATTTACATGAGATTAACAGGACGTCTCGTCCAAATTAATCTTGCTCCACCATTTTTTTTTAAGAAAAGTGATCCGGTCTGGATACTGGCCCCTATTCTTGTGACGTCAGAGTGACCTCATATAAGGAAAATCGGTGTCCTGGTTCAACATTACCACACCGGATATCCGATGTCTGGCCGTCCGTCCTCATCACACGACTGCCCCACTTATTTACTCTATAACGGTTCTTTGTTCATTTTCACAGGACATTTATATAACTGTTGGCTTTTCAGTCATAGCAAGATAAGAGCCCCTAATAACCTATCAGCGAAGATACTATATGTAGCAAAATACGTCACGTTAATGGCCTCAGAAAGCAAGTGGATGTGTCAGCAGATTATGCGGAAAAGGTGATTATCCTCCCCTCTTCCTAGAGGATCGTACTCTGATAATTGACATACCCTCCTGACACATTCTGAGAGTTGAGCCACCCTGATTGACATAATATACACGCTATCAGAGCTAAGGGACCCACCTGTACCCAACGACTCATTTTCTCACGTACAACTATAAATAGCTCGTTTCAATACACATGCATGGTATCGTTGTTCTATCTCACACTTTACTATTACTTCGCTTGAGCATTCACTGAGTTCTTACACTCTTCTAACTTGAGCGTCGGAGAATCTTCGCAGGTGGCACCACCTTTCGCCCCCCTGCAACGCGAAACGCTGGTGTGAAGGATCTCCAGGACAACAAGACCGGCCTCTCCCACTGAGAGACCGGATTAATACATCGGATACACACTGTTCCGGTGTGCAAACCCTAAAAACACCTATACTCTTGTGGCTGGTCCTACACCGGATCCTAGACCCCGGTCCAGACCAGTTCATTGGCACGCCCAGTGGGACACGTTAGAGTTATTCCCATTTTCGCAGAAGTTTGGTTGTCACGATGGAAGGTGATGGGAGAGATTTCGTTGATGGTCACGTGGAGGATGTGACCCATCAACAGACTGGAAGGAGACTCGTCTTCGAGTCCCCTGTAACTCAAACCCGGAGGATGATGCAAGTGCAAACGCCTGACCCTCGCGATGAGGTTATCAGGCAACTCAGGGAGGAGCTGATGGAGTTGAAGCGGGAGAGAGGAGGAGCTGGGGACAGGGCAGCGTCCCATGCAGAAGAGGCTCATCATGCATCAGCGAGGGATAGATCTACAACCCTCCAGTATTCAAAGATCCCCACGTATGAAGAGAGAGAGCAGACGCAAGACTCTGGTGATAGAGTCAGTACCAGGAGAAGGGAGCAGGCGGTGGTGACTTCAGGGACGTACAAGCTCAGTGTCCCTTTCTCAAGAAAGCTGATGAGCATTATCATCCCGAAACATTTGCAAACGACTCAGCCACTGTCGATAGGGAAGTATAATGGAGAGACCGATCCCACTAAGCATTTGGATGCTTATGTGTATGAAGCTATGTATTTGGGAGCAGATGAAGATGTTAAGTGCAAGATGTTCCCAAGAACGTTGACGGAGGAGGCTCTCAGCTGGTTTAAAAGCTTACCCTCAGGATCTATAGACTCTTGGGAGGAAATGGCTGCTGCATTTGAAAGCCATTTTGTCATCTCTAGGGATATCCCAAGAACTTCTCACACCCTGGCCCAGATAAGGCAGGGAGAAACTGAAACTCTTAAGGAGTTCTTGAAAAGGTTTTATAAGGAGGCAGCTTTGGTCCCTAACCTCACGGAGGCCATACAACTCCATATTGTAGTGGAAGCTCTTCATCCTGGCTCAGCCTTTGCCCTATCTTTGGCAAAGAGCCCCCCAACAACCTTCGAGGAGTTTCAAAGGAAAGCTTCCAAGTACGTGGGCATAGAGATGCATCTAGAGGCAACTGCAACAAGAATGAAGCCTTCAGCACCCACTCAGCAGCCACGGAGAGAAAAGGAGAGAGTGAGGCCTGAGAAGCATGCCTTTAGAGAAGACTTTGTAAACGCTCGCCCACATCCGCGAGATAGGCGCGTTTCATCGTTCGACAACTATGCTCCGTTGAACACCAGGCATTCACAAATCATGAGGGAGGTTGGTTGGCCAACTTTGAACGTCTTTGGGATAAGAAAACCAGCCCCAGTCAAGAGGGGTGGTAACCCACGTAAGTATTGTACTTTCCATGAACAGACAGGACACAACACTGATGAGTGCAAGGCGTTAAAGAATACGGTGGAAACTCTCCTTCGGGAAGGAAAGCTGAAGCAGTATTTGTTTAAGGAGAAATCAGTGGACGAGCCTCAGAGGATGGAAAAAAGGAATAGAGATCCTGATGACGAAGATGATAATACACGTAACCCAGCAAGGAAGTTCACTGCAGCTGAGAAGCAGAAGGGAGTAGTGATTGCTGAAGGTGCCCAACAAAATAACATGCCCCAGCAGCAGAGGCAGGGCAGACGAGAAGTGATCGAGATGATAGCTGGAGGATTTGCGGGAGGAGGAGCATCAATCACAGCACGGAAGAATCACCATAGGATGATTCTGTCTGTCCAGGGCAAACCGAGGGATAACCGTCCTTTCAGGGACGGTATGACAGCTCCGACGGTGTCATTTACTGATGATGACTTTGGCCCAACAATTCCAGGAGGTGATGATGCGGTAGTTATCGTGGCAGTCATAGCCAACAAGGATGTCAAGAGGATCCTCGTCGATCAGGGAAGTTCTTGTGATGTTATCTTTTATAATTGTTTCAAACGAATGGGTTTCAATGATGCAGATTTACAACCCTACACGCAAGAACTCACAGCGTTTAATGGAGCCAAGCAACCTACCAAGGGGTATCTTGACACTCTGATTTCTTTCGAAGGAGAGCCTGGTGCGAGAACGGTCAAGTCAAGAATTCTGGTGATTGACGTGGAATCCCCATACAACGGTATCATAGGCCGTCCAACACTGAACGCGATGGAAGTAATTGTATCCACTCCTCACCTCTTGATCAAATTCATTGACAAGGACAACGGTGTGTCCTCTCTCCGTGGTGATCAGGAGGTGGCTCGATATTGTTATAACCTGAGCCTCAACATGGTCAAGTTGGAAGCATTCAACAAGAAGAGGAAGCTGAACGACGGAGGAACAGCAGTAGGGTCTGTCAGTCTAATTGATCTGGACCCCAGAGCGGAATTGAAGATTGATCCACTCAATCCCTCTAAGCCCACACTGGATGGTGGTTCTAGGGATGTTGTCTTAGGAGATTCCCAGAGAAGGTCACGCACATCAATGATAAGTTGGAGTTTACTATGGAGCAACGCTTATTAGCCCTTTTGCAGGAGTTCAAAGATCTTTTCGCATGGACAGCAGCAGACATGCCTGGGATGGATCCTGATTTCTGTTGCCACAAGCTTGCTGTGTATCCTGAAACAAGACCGGTGGCCCAGAAGAAGAGGAGGTTGGGACCGGAGAAGTAGAGGGCGGCTTGTGAGCAGACAGAGGAGTTGTTGAAAGCAGGCTTTATAAGGGAGATACGCTACTCATCTTGGCTTTCTAATGTGGTCATGGTGCAGAAGGCTAATGGCAAATGGAGAATGTGCACAGATTATGTGGATCTTAACCGTTGCTGCCCCAAAGATCCATATCCCCTGCCCAACATTGATCGCATGGTGGATGACTCATCTGGTTACCAGTACCTCAGTTTCATGGATGCTTATTCGGGGTATAACCAGATTCCGATGTGGGAGGGAGACCAGGAGAAAACTGCCTTCATCAATGACCGCGGTGTTTTTTGCTACACCGTCATGCCTTTTGGATTGAAGAACGCCGGCGCTACCTATCAGCGCATGATTAACAAAGTCTTTGAAGGGATGCATACAAGGCTAGTCGAAGTTTATATTGATGATATTATAGCCAAAACGCCCGCTGGAGGAAACCACATTGAAGATCTGCGCCAAGTCTTCACTAGGCTTCGGCAGTACAACATGAGGTTAAACCCCTTAAAATGCACCTTTGTCGTTCCAGCTGGGAAATTCTTGGGATTCATGCTGACCCAACGAGGCATTGAGGCTAACCCTGGGAAATGTCAAGCAATCCTGGACATGCAGAGCCCTAAGAGCCTGAGGGAGGTCCAATCGTTGAATGGAAAGTGGCCTCTCTAGCTCGTTTCATGCCCAAGATGGCGCACAGGTCCCTCCCCTTGTATAAGGCATTGAAGAAACACAAGAGTTTTGAATGGGGAGAGGAGCAAGAACAAGCCTTCCAGCAGCTCAAGGCCGTTCTCTCGAGTCCACCAATTTTGGTTAAGCCTGACCCCGGCGAGACTTTGATCTTGTACTTAGCAATCTCTGATGAAGTCCTAGGCGTGGCCTTGGTTAAAGAAACCCCTGAAGGGCAGAGGCCGGTGTACTTCACTAGTAAGACGTTTCAGGGAACGGAAGGGAGGTATCAAAAGATTGAGAAAGCTGCTCTAGCAGTCGTGTGGGCATCACGACGGTTGAGGCCCTATTTCCACGCACATCCAGTACTGGTGAGAACGGATTTGCCTCTCCGTTCAGTGCTCAGCAAGCCTGACCTCGCCGGGAGGATGATAAAATGGTCTATCGAGTTGTCTAAGTTTGAAATTTCATATGAGCCTCGAGGAGCCATCAAGGCACAAGTGTTGGCCGATTTTGTTGTGGAGATGACTGGGGCGGATCCTTCCACCCCTCGAGTGCATTGGACCATTTACGTTGATGGATCGTCGAACAGCAAAGGTTGTGGAGCAGGTGTGGTGGTAGAAAGTGATGATGGTGTGCACCTAGAAATTTCCCTCCGATTCAATTTCAAAACCTCCAACAACCAAGCTGAATACGAAGCATGCTTGGCCGGTCTCCGTGCGGCGATTGACATCGGAGCATCAGCAGTTACACTGTGCAGTGATTCCCAACTGGTGATTTCGCAGATCCAGGGGGAGTACCAGGCAAAGGAGCCGCAACTTCAATTGTACTTGAATTGTGTTAATGAGTTGAAGGGAAGATTTGAAGTTTTAGAGTTCAAGCATGTGCCCAGAGAAGAAAACACCAGAGCGGACATCTTGTCTAGATTGGCAAGTACAAAGCAGCCCGGCAGCACAACAACGGTGGTTCAAAGCACTTTGACATCGCCTAGCATACCTCTGTACCCTTCTCTGAACGCTATCATGGTGAGCTATCCATATGAGGATTCTTGGGTCATTCCCTATATTCGCTATCTGGCTGATGGTCAACTTCCCACTGATGAGAAAGAGAGGAGACGAGTGAAGAGGGAGCTGCCATATTTTACTATGGTCGATGGTGTTCTCTACAAAAGGGGATTCTCAGTCCCATATCTTTTGTGTTTAAGAGAGGACGAGGTTCAAGCGGTTTTGGAGGAAGTGCACGAGGGGCAATGTGGGCACCATGCTGGGGGTCGAAGCTTAATGAGAAAAGTCCTCAGGGCTAGATATTGGTGGCCCACTGTGAAGCAGGATTCTGCAAATTTTGTTAGGAAGTGCGATGCTTGTCAAAAATTCTCCAATCTCCACCATACACCAGCCCAAGAGCTGTCCTCATCTGCTGTACCTTGGCCGTTCTACCAGTGGGGCCTTGATATTTTGGGTCCATTCCCCACTGCGCCAGGAGGTATCAAATATTTGATCGTGGGGGTAGACTACTTCACCAAGTGGATCGAGGCAGAACCAGTAGTGCATATCACTTCTGCGCGAACAAGACGTTTCATGTATGAAAATATCATAGCTCGGTTCGGGGTGCCAGGGCAGATTATGACTGACAACGGCACCCAGTTTATAGACAAAAAGTTCATGGATTTGCTTGAAGGACTGGGGATAATCCAGATATTTTCATCTGTTGAACACCCCCAAACCAATGGACAAGCAGAGGTAGCCAACCGAGAAGTGCTAAAGGGGTTGAAGAAGCGTCTTGGAGAAGCGAAGGGAGGATGGACTGACCAGCAATGTCATGTTTTATGGGCATACCGCACTACGCCTCATTCTTCAACTAACGAATCCCCATACCAGCTGACGTACGGGGTTGAGGCGATGATTCCAGTGGAGTTACAAACAAGATCGGCTCGCGTGGAGTATTTTTCAGCTGGAGATAACAACGCCAATTTGGCATCAGAACTGGACGTCCTCCAGGAGTTAAGGGAAAAGGCTTTTGTCAGAGATCAGGCAATAAAAGCAAAGGCGGCACTCCGGTATAATAAACGTGTCCAGTACAGAGCTTTCAACACCGGAGATCTTGTTTTGAGAAAGGCAAGTGTGGGGAATAAATTCGCCCATCAAGGAAAGCTAGCACCGACGTGGGAAGGTCCTTATAGAGTTTCTGAAGTAACTGGAAGAGGGTCATACCGGTTGGAAGAACTTGATGGAACTCCAATCCGCAACAAATGGAATACTCAGAACTTACGAGCTTATTACAGCTAGTTGGTAAGACGGCGTGTACTCTTTTTCCTTACTTGAGTTTTTTCCCATTGGGTTTTCTCAAGAAGGTTTTAACGAGGCATGACCCCAACTACGCTCTTCATGTAATGTACTTTCAATTTTAATGAGAATACATTTTAACCGCCCTATCATTCTCACTTTTCTTATGTGTTGTGATTTATAGCCGTAGTTTAATACGCATACACCTCAGGACAGAGGAACTCAACTATCAATTCTGTAGTTGACGATATAACTCCTCGAGGGATTGATGAAGACCCCTCAGGATGGATGATCTCAATCACACATCGTGTGTTTTGACGATGTAACTCCTTGAGGTGGAATGGGTTGTAGGACTGGTCCTTTTTCAAGGCCACAAACCGAACCCCATTCGAAGACAACATGGGTTGTAGGGCTGGTCCTTTTTCAAGGCCACAAACCCAACCCCATTCGAAGACAACATGGGTTGTAGGGCTGGTCCTTTTTCAAGGCCACAAACCGAACCCCATTCGAAGACAACATGGGTTGTAGGGCTGGTTCTTTTTCAAGGCCACAAACCGAACCCCATTCGAAGACAACATGGGTTGTAGGGCTGGTCCTTTTTCAAGGCCACAAACCGAACCCCATTCGAAGACTACATGGGTTGTAGGGCTGGTCCTTCCTCAAGGCCACAAACCGAACCCCATGCGAAGGCTCGGGCGCAGTAGGCCGGTTCATGCAGAAAACCACGCCGAACCCCGAGTAACGGGCGCAGTAGGTTCAGGATTAACCCTGATCTGAACCCCGTGTTGAAGGCTTGGATTGTAGGATTGCACCGAACTCTAAGTACGGTTAGTAGGATCGAACCGAACACCGTGTGAAGACTTGAGGTGTAGGACCGAACCGAACCTCAAGAGAAAGGCGTAAAGCTTACCCTTGTCAAAGCTATACAAAAATTTAAAGGCAACGTCCGTCCTCAATTGCGGAATATCCACCCCAGAGCGGTTGAACAATAACATACCCGCTCTACATCTTCGAGGACAGATAAGCATTTCTATCTTTTTAAGAAGTTTAAAGGTAATCCTTGAGATAAAATCTCCCTTCCCAATGTACGTACACTTGGGGACAGGGCATGCTTTAACTTAATTGTCACTTATTTGTTACGATTTGTTATCTTAATCCGGTGTGATAAGTATGCTTTAAGCAGCTAGGTAACTACACAGAACGGATTCGCAGAGCACTGAAAACAATAAAGTGTTTCGTATAGCACTAAGTTATTAAACAACCATACATTTGACGCAAGCAGTTGAAGAAAAGCAACAGTGAATTTTATTTCCAAAAAATAAAAATTGTTCAAGACACAAGGCAGTTAAAACTGGAGCTGATCCCAGTACACAGCTATGAATAAAGCATAAATTAAGAGGTCGTTGCTTGATCCTCCGCAGTGGGCACTCCGGCCTTCTCCGTGTCATCTTCCACTCCAGTTTGGGCACCTTCTTGCGCTTCAGCTCCAGAGGCAGCGGTGGACGTTGTTGGCTCCATACTTTGACCTTCTAGAAGGGGAGGCAGTTCATACAGAGATGCACGGGGTTCATGGTGCGAGCCGTCCTTATGAACTTCGACAAGTCTTCCCCCATGGAATTCGAAGAACGGATCTAATCCGTACAGATTCAGCTGTACTCCAGGGTTACGATAATAGACTTGACGAAGGGCCAGGCCGAAGGATTCATATGCCACATTCTTGCATATCTCCAAGGCTTTGGCAGCCTTGGCCTTCGCAGCAGCTAATCTTCTTTGAACCTTGGCAAAATCCTCTTCTGAAGGCCCAACACTCGCACCACTCTTCTTGAGTTCCTTAATTTGGGCTTGCATCTCCTTCCGAAGGCTCTCCCACTCCCCGAGGTCTTTGTTGCGACCGTCCTCCATAGCTTTGAGATCGTCAGCAAGCTTAGCCGATCTCTTCTTCTCCAGTTGTAATTCTTCTTCAAGGAGGGGTATGGATTTGTTCTTTTTCTGGAGGTCGGTAACTTCCCGCTCTAGGGCCTTGTTCGCAAAATGAACTTGGCTTGCTTCCTCAGTTTTCCTCTGGAGCGTCTCCTTGGTTTTCTTTAATTCTGATTCCACGCCCCTATGAACTTCAGCTTGCTTGGTCGCCCATTTCTCCTTCATTGCGAGTTTGGCTTCAAGTTTTTCAACCTGGTCCATGTAATCTGCCTTCTCGCTCAGGGAATCAAGGAGGCCGGACAGTTCATCCAACTGCCAACGACCGGCCTTGCAAGCACCTCGGACCCCAGCGGCGTCGAGGGAGGGGCGGAGGCAATACCTTGCCTTTGGAAGAGTGGGAGGCATAGACCCCTGAAACCACAAGTAAGGAGAAAGGAAGGAGTCACGCGGAGGATTGAACGCCGGAGGAGGACCATTCCCAGAGTCCGGTTCTGAAGCATTCTGTGAAGAGGGGGCAGAGGATTCAGGAATGGGCTTCTTTCCCTTGTCCTTCTTTAACTCAGTTTCTTCGACCGTCTTCTGACGTTTCTTCACAGGGTCATCAGAGGAGGGCTTTTCTTGGTCTGCCTTTTTTACAAGATGCCTCTTCTTCCTCTTCTTCTCTGGGACGGCCTCCTCGTCGCCCGCTCCAGTGGCCTCAGCTGCTTCTTCTGTTTCCTCCTCATCAAAGAAAGGAACCTCATCACCTACTGCAGAGGTTAAAGGAATGAGGGGAGTTTTGGTGGCGTTCCTCTTCGCCTGGATCTCATTCTCCTCAGAGGAGGAATCATCGTCAGCCATCATGGTCCTTAACGACAACATCTCTGGGCAGGCTCTTTCGATTTGTTCTGCAAAACAAGAAAGGTTGAATTAGCATATAAGAAGAAAAATAATCAGAACGGAATAATCATACAATACAGACAGATTAAGAGCGGATATTACGGAGGTAGGCGTTTCTGATGTCATCCTCGGCCAAGAGGAGCCGGCTGGAAAACCCTTTAAGGGTCTTTGAGGCCGTCTGCATGGCGCTCAAGACCTCAACAGAGTGAGAGGAAAGTTCACTCTCATCTGTATAATAGGCACAGCTCATAAGGAGAAAATGCTCGTGCGTTCAGCTGAGAGGAAACTTGGTAAATCCCTCCTTGTTCCGCCAGAAGACCGGCTTATTTGGTTGAATACGGACCCGCGTGTAATAGTGCTTGAAGGAGCGTCCGTCCACCTTCGCGGATTCCGTATAAGACTTGAAATTTATCACCCTTGAGTCACTACGGAGAGTAATGAACCCAAGGCCGCCCTTCTTATTAGCACGGCGGACCACTTGGCAATAGTAAAATAGCTTGGCCACAGTGACGGAGAAGTTGAAATGCTCCCCCAGAACCTCCAGAGCCCGGACTAGGCCCCAACCGTTGGGATGCAGTTGTGTGGGGGCGCAGTCTAGGAAACGCAGGACGGCCATCTGGAACTCCGTCATGGGGAAGCGTACTCCCAATTTCAAGAAGACGAAGTCGTACATGTAGACCGACCTCACATCAGGGACGCTGTGGCATATTCTTTCAGAGGGATGTGGTGCCATCACAGCGTATCGTGCCTTGTACTTTTTATCTGAATATATTTTGCAGCGGAAAGAAATCGTGCATTCCTCCTCACTCGCATGGTGCGAAGGGATCTCTAGGAATTCCTCCTCCACCCAGCAGTAGGGTTTTTCCCTGTTGAGTTTCTCCCAGTCAAGCCGGTGTGCCGCAACGTTGACACACCCTTCAGCAGAGCGAAGGACTGGTGTTTTTCCACGTCCTGGAAGGTCCATGGTTGTGTAGGCACGGTGGAACGCGTATGTACTGTGGTAAAAAGCAACATCGTCAGAGAGGTAACCTTCAGCACTTGACCCCTCATCAGAGCGGCTGGTAGCCCTCGAGTCAAGGGGAGCCTCAGAGCGACGTTGGGAAGAAGACGCTCGTGAGGAAGAGGCTTCGGCTCTCTCTGAGCGACGGGGCCCAGCCACAGGAGGATTCGCTGGAATCCTCCCACCACGGTGGCTAAGGGGGGCACGAGAGCCAAAACTCCCCCTGTTTAAAGGACCAGCGTGGCCTGCTCTAGGGCGCATGGTGGAAATAGAATGAACTAAAATTGGAAGGAGTTGAAGGAAAGGGAGGTTACCTAAAGGAAGAAGATCTTTGAGAAGTTTGAAGACGACAGAGAAATTCCAAAGAAATTTGAGCAGAGGTTCACTAAGCTTGAAAACAAGAGTGGATTCCAAAATCTGCTAAGAGTTCCTTTTATAGGTAACGAAGAAGCACAGTGTTTCGTCGAAGGTCACAAGGCTTGCATCAAAACGCAACCTTTTCAAATTGAAACGACTCCGTCGTTTCGTCACGTACAGGCGCGAAAATGGAAACGTTTCAGTAAACATTTTGGCAAAATGGGCCCCCATTCGGTTTGAATTAGGCCCAATAAGCCCAATCGACGGTTACACTCTTGGGTAATGATGGCTCGTGCGTAAAAAACGCATTTACTGTCCAATCATGCCATGCGCATTTAATGCCTCCCAACCACTTTTCGAATACCAAGGGTTTTAATTCTCAAAGACTCTGGGGATTTCCATTATTTATTTTATGTTGTCTGAATCCGTTGTACTCAATGCGAGAAGAGCGGTCACCCGTTTATTAGAGCGGACGCCACAGAGCTCCTAGAGACCTTCCAGAATGTACGACCGGCATCCAGACTTCTCTAGAGTTGTGTAGCTCATATGAGCAACTTAACAGTCCCTCATACAAGCTAGGGGACAGATGATCCGGTCTGGATACCGGCCCCCATTCTTGTGACGTCAGAGTGACCTCATATAAGGAAAACCGGTGTCCTGGTTCAACATTACCACACCGGATATCCGATGTCTGGCCGTCCGTCCTCATCACACGACTGCCCCACTTATTTACTCTATAATGGTTCTTTGTTCATTTTCACAGGACATTTATATAACTGTTGGCTTTTCAGTCATAGCAAGATAAGAGCCCCTAATAACTTATCAGCGAAGATACTATATGTAGCAAAATACATCACGTCAATGGCCTCAGAAAGCAAGTGGATATGTCAGCAGATTATGCGGAAAAGGTGATTATCCTCCCCTCTTCCTAGAGGATCGTACTCTGATAATTGACCTACCCTCCTGACACATTCTAAGAGTTGAGCCACCCTGATTGACATAATATACACGCTATCAGAGCTAAGGGACCCACCTGTACCCAACGACTCATTTTCTCACGTACAACTATAAATAGCTCGTTTCAATACACATGCATGGTATCGTTGTTCTATCTCACACTTTACTATTACTTCGCTTGAGCATTCACTGAGTTCTTACACTCTTCTAACTTGAGCGTCGGAGAATCTTCGCAGGTGGCACCACCTTTCGCCCCCTGTAACGCGAAACGCTGGTGTGAAGGATCTCCAGGACAACAAGACCGGCCTCTCCCACTGAGAGACCGGATTAATACATCGGATACACACTGTTCCGGTGTGCAAACCCTAAAAACACCTATACTCTTGTGGCTGGTCCTACACCGGATCCTAGACCCCGGTCCAGACCAGTTCAAAAAGATATTAAAAAAATGAGATTAACAGGACGTCTCGTCCAAATTAAACTCGCTCCACCATTTTTTTTTGAAAAATATAACAAAAATTGTAATAATAAGGATAATAATAATAAATGCAACTTCTATACCAATCCAAATAAAAGGTGTGAAACACTCATTTCCATTAATATTTGTCAATTAACAGAAATTGATTATTAATTGAAAAGGGAACAAAGACATTAATCAACAATTAATTTAACAGAAACTAAAACAGATACAATTATAAAAAAAATAAAGGAGGGAGTAGGACCAGTGTGGGGAGAAAGGAGCTGGTTGGTGTAACGAGAGGGGGGCTGGACGGTGTTGAATAAGGAGGTTGAACGGTGTGTTTAAAGGATTTAAAGGGGCTGTTGGTGTTGAGAAGGGGACAGTGTTGGAGGGGACTGTAAGGGGTGTGTGTGGTTTAGTTTTAGAGGGAAAGAGGAGAGGGAGAGTACGGTGAGAGAGAGAGAAAAGAAGAGAGTGGATGACGAAAGGGGGGCTGTGAGGTGTGTGTGTGATACGATTTTAGAGGGGAGGAGGAGAAGGAGAATACAGTGAGAGAGAGGGTGAACGTGGAGTGAGAGGGAATGGGACAGTGTAGTGTAGGAAGAGGAGGCTGTGAGGAGGGGCAGTATAGTGGTTTGAGGGGTGAGGGACAGTGTCTAAAGAGACGGTATTGTGGTGTGGGGGTTTAAGAGAATTGTGTTGGGTGAGGTAGAGTGAGAGAGGGGACGGTGTGGTGTAGGAAGAGGAGAGGAGGACGGATGGAGAGGGACAGTGTTTTAGGGGGCTGTGAGGAGTGGGCTGTGGAGGGACGGTGAAGAGGGACGGTGTTTTAGGGGGCTGTGAGGAGTGGGCTATGAGGAGGGACAATGTTTGGATGAGGAGAGTTTGGAGTGAGGAGTTGAGGACGGATTGGAGTGAGAGTAAGCTGGGTGAGGTCGGTTTGGTGAGGGTGAGGACGGATTGGAGTGTGAGTGAGGATGGATGGGTGAAAGGGAGCTGGGTGAGGTCGGTTTGGTGAGGGTGAGGACGGTTTGGAGGGGCAAGGAGAAAGGGGATGGTTGGAAGGAGAAGGAGGGGTGTACGGTTGGTATAAAGAGAGAGAGCTGTTGGAGTTTTTTTTTTAGAGTTCTCTCTCTCTTTCTTAATGCCTCTTCGTCCTTCTCCAAGAAAAAAAGCTCTTGGATCCCCTTCTTCTCTTTTGTTGGGAGTATTTATAGAAAATTTTAGGAGCATGTTGATTGCCTGAACAGCTCCGAGACAGCCTGGCTACCAATTGGTGAGGATTTTTTATTATTTCCTCTTTATCTTGTTACTAGCCGCCCTTTGAATTTAGCAAATCAACTTGGATACAACCTGGATCTTGACAATAATGAAGGCTGGTGGGAGTTTTTAATATTTTCCTCCTTCGTCTGGTAGTGAGCCGCCTCCCATAATTCAAGGATCCACTTGGATAGTGGAAATCCAAGTCAGCATGGTGGAAATCCGATTGGAAAATGATGGAAATCTGAGAGAGCATGGTAGAATTCCGAGTGAAAATGACTCAGATTAGCCTCTCAGTCAGTTTTCATCCATAATAAGAGTCAATTCCGAGTGGAATCAAGGTTTTCCAACAGAAAATCGAGTGAAAATAGTCTTTTCCGAGTGAGAATTCTTCTGGGAGGAGCTCTCCTATGGAAGGCCGAGTGGAAGTTTTGCTCGGTTATTGGGTCGCTGTGAGGAGAATCCGAGTGAACAAGTGTGCAATTAGATTGAGGGGACAAACAAGGCAATTCTGATTGGAACAATCAATCAGACCGAGTGAAAATTGACTCGGAGCCGATTGAAGAGGACTCGGTGCTGATTGAAAAGTGTCACTCGGAATTGGTGAAAAGTGTCTCAGAATTGAGTAAAAGGTTGGTCACTCGGTACTGACTGAAAATTGGCTCGGGAATGAGTGAAAGGATAGCTCGGATTTGAGTGAGAGTACTCACTCGGGAGTGGGTGAGAAAGGAATGAGTCGGAAATGGGTAAAAGAACTGCTCAGAAATGGTTACAAGAGTGGCTCGGTAATGGTTAAAGGATGACTCGGATCCGACTGAAAATTGAAGAGAATGATTCGGTGTTGACTAAGAGAGTGACTCGGTGCTGACTGAAGATACTTTACTCGGTGCAGACTGAAGAGAGAGTGGCTCGGAGTTGTTTCAATCGGAAGTATTTGGCTCGGATCTTGTTTCTGTTTGAAGCATCCACTTCAATCAGAGGTGTTTTGCTCAGAAACAACGATCAGGATGCATTCACTCGGAACCGACCCTATATTTAGAATGATTTTACTTGACAATTAACAGCCCGGATGCATTCGGAGTTGGCCTTATTTTCACTTGGATGTGTTTTCCTTGGAACCTTCACTTGGGAGTATCTGACTCGGACATATCACTCGGTAACAACCATTTTCACTCAGAAATATCCATTTTTACTCAGAGTCGGTCTTATCTTCCAATCAGGATGGTTTCACAATTTGACCATTCGGCGTCGATCTTCCCTTTACTCAGAATTTGGGACAGCTTCATCATGCCTTCAGTTGCCATCACTCGCATTCAGCCTATTCACTTCAATCAGAAAAGCTTCATTCAATAGCTTGTCCACTCCACTCGGAAACCCGACTGGCTTCTCACTTGGCATTTCCTTCAGTCGTCAATCACTCACTCGGATATACCTTTCACTCAGAAATTTGGACTTGAACGACTCTGGAATCTGGCTGATAGAAGTTCTTTCATGACCAAGCCTTGCTTTGCTCGGAAAAACAATTTTCTGCCCCAACTCACTCGGATGTCTTCCTTGGGGACATCACACTCGGGCTCAGTGTGAAACTGTGAGTCTGCCCGAGTGTGGTTCATTTAGTGGCTTCTTCTGCACGGAATTCATTCACTCGGAACAGCTTTTTGCCCAGAAAAGCACTTGTTCCCTGGTCAGACCTGTTTCAGTCAGCATCCTTTCACTCGGAATTAGCTTTGGGCAGTTTTATTGGTCAAGTCCTTTTTATCACTCGGAATGGTTGCATTCGGACAGCTTCCACTCGGATTCACCTCTAACAGGGACATATTTCTTTTCAGCGTTGAACTTCCAACAGGGTCAGCCATTTACCACTCGGATTGTCTACGACAAGGAACTTTCCACTCGGATTCTCCTCCAACAGTGAAGTATTCCACTCGGATTTGCTCCATCATGAGTAATTCCACTTGGTTTTGATCATTTCTGAGTCATTTCACTCGGATTTACTCCAACAGGGGCATATTCCACTCGGATTTGATCCATTCTCAGTCATTTCACTCGGATTTGATCATTCCTTAAGTCATTTCACTCGGATTTATCCCAAAAGGGCAATATTTCACTCGGAAATGCTTCAATCTGAGTCCTCCTGTTCGGATCTGATTATTTTTGAACCATTCTTCTTGGATTCATCTCCAACAGGGCTATATTTTACTCAAAAATGCTTCAATCTGAGTCATCCTTCTTAGCAGATCATTCAGAAATAAAGTCCAATCCTCTCAGAATTCTTTTTATTTTGGTTAGACCGAAAGAGGTGTTCACAGATGCCCCTCTTTACTTCTTTTTCACGAGAGAAACACGAAGCTTTTCGTGTTTTTGAAGTGAAAAGGAAGTAAAGATATGAACACCGATGTAGGGACCAAGTGGGACCTCTCGATAGGTATGGTGTCCGAGCTGTTGTAATCTTTTCCTCTTTTCCACATCTGTCTCTCTCTTTTTTCCTTTCTCTCCTTTTTTTTTGTTTTATTTATTTTTTTTTGTTTTTTTGAGTTCTGAATGGACCGGGAAAAATTCTTTTAGTGAGAAGATCGGGATTGACCCCCGGTAGACTGGAAAATAAAGGGTGTCTGCATAGGCGGATAGAAAGTAAAGGGTGCCTGAATAGGCGACTGGAAAGTAAATGGGTGTCAGCTTCGGCGACTGGAAAAGGTAAATGGGTGCCAGCTTCGGCGACTGGAAAAGTAAAGGGTGCCTGAATAGGCGAACGGAAAGTAAAGGGTGTCTGCATAGGCGAACGGAAAGTAAAGAGTGCCAGCTTCGGCGACTGGAAAAGGTAAATGGGTGCCAGCTTCGGCGACTGGAAAAGGTAAATGGGTGCCAGCTTCGGCGACTGAAAAAGTAAAGGGTGCCTACATAGGCGAACGGAAAGTAAAGGGTGCCTGAATAGGCGAACAAGAAAGTAAAGGGGTGCCTGCATAGGTGAACGGAAAGTAAAGGGTGCCTGAATAGGCAAACAGGAAAGTAAATGGGTGCCTGCATAGGCGAACGAAAAGTAAAGGGTGCCTGAATAGGCGACTGAAAAGTAAAGGGTGCCTGAATAAGCGAACGATAAGTAAAGGGTGCCTGAATAGGCGACTGGAAAGTAAATGGGTGCCAGCTTCGGCGACTGGGAAAGGTAAATGGGTGCCAACTTCGGCGACTGGAAAAGTAAAAGGTGCCTGAATAGGCGAACGGAAAGTAAAGGGTGCCTGAATAGGCGAACGGAAAGTAAAGAGTGCCAGCTTTGGCGACTGGAAAAGGTAAATGGGTGCCAGCTTCGGCGACTGGAAAAGTAAAGGGTGCCTAAATAGGCGAATGGAAAGTAAAGGATGCCTGAATAGGCGACTGGAAACTAAAGTGTGCCTGAATAGGCGATTGAAAATACAGAGATTAGAGGAGCTAACAGGACGTCTCGTCCAAATTAACTCACTGGACTTAAAGGCTCTTGGCGATGCCTCAGTTTGACATGACTGAAGGAATCTTGGGGAATTGCCTCCTTGACTGAAAGAGAATGAACCTGGGGTGATGCCCCGGTTTGACATGACTGAAGGTTCTTGGGGAATTAGCCCTTGACTGGAACAGAAGAAATCTGGGGAGATGCCCCAGTTTGACATGGTTTGAAGGAACCTTGGGGAATTGCCCCCCTTGACTGAATAGATCTGGGGTGATGCCCCAGTTTGAGATAGTTTGGAGGAGCCTTGGGGAACCACCCCTTGACTGGAACAGAAGAAATCTGGGGAGATGCCCCAGTTTGAATTGTTTGGGAAATGTAGTTCCACTAGGGAAGAATTTGGTGATTCGAGGTACTACCCCTGATTGAGAATGGAAAATTTAGGGTCCATCGGGGCAGAGATCTTGAGAAGTGCCAGCTTTGGCGATCGATTCCACTGGGGAAGAGAATTTGAGAGATGCTAATTTTGGAGTTGAGCGGGAGACTTTGAAGATTGCCAACTTTGGAGATTAAGGAGAAAGAAACTTCGAACGGTGCCTGCTTGGGCTATGGAGGAAGAAACCTTGAAAGGTGCCAGCTTTGGCGATCACGGTTCCATTGGGGAATGTTCTTCTAAGCCTGATTAGAAAAGTGTTCTTATCAGGGGGAGAAGATGATCTGAATTGTAGGCTTACTGGGGAGAGTTTGGTGACTCTGCTGGGGGAGAGAATTTTTGCTAGAAACTATCTTTGGGAAAGGAAATGCTTGACTGTCAGAATGTATCAGGTAGATTCCTTGGAAGGGAGTTTGAAGAAGTGTCAACTTTGGCAATTGAGGAGAAGACTTCAAGAAGTGCCAACTTTGGCGATTTAGGGAAGGAGATATGAGAAGTGCCAGCTTGGGCGATTTGAGGAAGGAGTTCTGAGAAGTGCCAGCTTTGGCGATTTGAGAAAACTTTGAGAGGTGCCATCTTTGGCAGATTAAGGAAGAGATTTTAAGCGGTGCCAACTTTGGCGATTTGGGGGAAGACTTTGAGAATTGCCAACTTTGGCAATTTGAGGAAAAGATTTTAAGCGGTGCCAACTTTGGCGATTTGAGGAAGGAACTTGAGGTGTCAACACTTGACATGACTGTCTGTTGTAATAACCTGCAGAAAAAGGTTAGTAGTGCAAAGTAAAATTCACAAACTGGGTAGGTCCTGTGAAACCGTGACCCTTAGGATAACTCATGGACAGAGGAGAATGAAAGATGGCGATCATAGCTTTGAAGCGCGTGTCTGGCTGAGTCTTTGTGATGATTGTCCAAGACGAGGTCAAGTAGTGGGAGCGTCTTGTTCCTTACGACTTTAAATGTTCACCATTCTTTCATTTTTTAAAAAAACACAATGTTTTATCAGATCAATGCAATTCATAACACGTATCGAAAAAGGATAAATTTATTCATGTATGTCAAACAGAACACAGAGAATGGACAAAAGGGGAAAATAGATGGGATGAAATGAAGTTACATAGGACGGGTCAAGGCCAGGAGAAACAGGGAAGGTTCAAGGATCCTCCAGTGAATTCCTGAGACTAGTGAGAACCTTAATCCCACGTCACGACCTCAAGTACATCGTTCAACTCTGCCTTCGAGAGGGTAGTTTGACCATGGTCCACATGCCTCAGTTTTGCACGTTTTGCATTGGGAACTTTAGTTACTCTGCCGAGATGTTGACCCTAATTTTTACCTGAGCCGCCTTTTCAGGTTTTCAACTCACCGGGTCGCTCTAACTTTTGCCTAGGCCGCCCTTTCAGGTTTTCAGCCTAGCGAGCTTTTCATGTGTTTTTCTCTTCTTGTTCATTTTTGGTTGCATCATTTACAGTAAAAAGTTAAAACTGATCACACTCCAGTTGAGTCTGCCTATCCTTTTCCAAATTTAGTTTGATCCTTTGGGAAACTGATGTTACTTCAAATAGGAGACTCTACTCCTATGCCATGTATCCAAGGAAATATTGGTGAGTCTTTTGGCCTCGATGAGAGGGAATTACTTTGAATCATCATTTTGGTCTTTATTTTTTTTCTCTTTTTCCGTTTTCTGAATTTTTTCTTTTTCATTTTTGATTTTTTTATTTTTTTTATTTTTTTTTATTCATTTTTTTGATCCCTTTGATGATGCAATGACTCAATCTGATAGACTATTTCCTTGGTTATATGAGCATGAGGAATAGCGTACCTTTTAAGGTTGAGGTGTTGATGATGACAAGAATGCAAGTTCTTGGTCTAGTGACATTCATTCCCCCAATACAGAAAACGACAGCTTACTTGATGATCTGGATGTAACCAGCTTTCCCCGCTTGGTATGTGCATTAGACTTCAAGCTTGACTCTATTTTTCATTTTTCATTTTTTTTTGTATTTTTTTTTGTATTTTTTTTTTTTGTAAAGTCTTCCTCAATTGTGTCTACATTTATAGGCATAAGCAATTTGCTCCTATTTATGTTGGCGACTGAGGTTTCCTTAAATGACTGGCCTACCACTTGTTCAATTCGGGACTTGGCCATGTTGTCATTCCATAGATTCCTTCCACGTCCTGATAGATTGCCCCCATGATTCCTTCAGTTGTTCTTGACTTAGGGGTATTCTTTAACCTCTTGTTCTAACAATCTTGTTAACTCGTGCGGTGGCTTACAGGTTTCCCTTACCTTCTTCGTCGGCATAGTCGACTGGGTAATCGAAATCGTGAAGCATGATTGTGATTTCTTAAGAGGATCATTTTTGGATTTGTAATTTTGTGTGTTATGGCAAAATAAAGAAGAGAAAGGAAAAGCAAGTTAAAGAGAATGAGTCAAAAGCAAGGATAAAGGGATGAGAATTTTTTTGAATTTCGCTACGCATTTATTGATTGACTGGTAAAACAAGTTTTTTAGCCCTTATTACATGAAAAATCCCAAAGCCTTAGGCATAGCAGAGGGATAAACAAGACTTTGAGGCAATGGCAAATTATTTTGGTGAATCATTTAAAATCGAAGGGAGTTTGACAGCCCCCCTATTACTGAGCTCTTGGTCCAGCGGGCAAGCGATCACCAAATCAGTATTACCATCAAAACCATCTTCAATATTGACCACCACGGCGTTAACTTCTGAACCTCCATGATTGGGCAGGGGATTTGTGGTCACATTAGGGCTTCCTTCCCGAAAATTAATCCAGTCGGCTTTGATCAAATCTTTCACTTTATATTTCAATGCCATGCAATTTTCTATAGAATGCCCTGGTGCCCCAGCATGGTAATCACAATGAGCGTTTGGGTCATACCCCCTTGGGTAAGGAGGTTACAGCGGCCTCATGGGGCATGGAGCTACCAGACCCTTCTGAACGAGGATTGGTAAAAGTTTGGTATATGTTATGGGAATTGGATCAAACTGCACAGGGATGCGCTCATTGTTGGGATTCCTAGTGTTCTGATCATGATTGGGTGGTCGAATCGCTTGTTGCGGGTGAGGGTATGGCATGGGTTGCGGCATTGGCGCTCTTGCTATGGGCGGACGAAAGTGAGGAGTATAAGTTGTCGGGTGGAAATAGAAAGAAGGAGAATGTCATGGGAAGCAATTACAGGCTTTGGCGAGTATCCTTTGACCATTCCTTAGAACTTATTGTTCAAAAGTACTAGGTATGGTAAACATGGAAATTAATACGGGATAGTTATGAAGACGGAAAAATCCTTCATTTTGAAATACAATAAGAGCCTCAAGTTTAGCTATTTCTAGCTCAGGGAACCATGACCCTTCTCTTAAAGGTTTGATCCCACGTTAATTTCCATATCTTACTCAAAGGTATTCGTTAAGCCCTGAATAGCTTCCGGTGAGAATAGAAAGAAAGGAGAGAAAGAGCCGTCAGGAAACGACGTGCTTTACAAATCGATACTCCCCTAGTAACTTTCTTGAAAACATTTTTGTATTTAAGGGGGGTTACGATTTGACAAAACTTGTGTCAAGTTAAAGATCACGTGAGCTATGGATTTTCTGATCATTGTCAATAAAATTTTTATTTTTATTATTTTTGTATTATTTTTTTTGTAAAATTTTGGCTTTTTTTATGATTTAGAAAATCCGTAACTCAAGACCCCAAGACTCAAGCAAATATAAGAGGAAAGGACCACTTGCCCATTAAAGGATCACTGGTTAAAAGTAGGTCATTTTTTTTAAAAAAGTAATCCACTAAGCAGGCAAGTGGTCCTCTAATTTGGATCAAAAGGAAAGTGAGAATGAGAAAAAGGTATAAGTAAAGTTTGCCCCTTTGTGCCTTAAGTCAGGTTTTTCTGGAGGTCTCCTAACGGTTCTAAGGTCTGTATATCAGTGATACCTCGCATTAGGTGGCTTATTCTAAAATTTCTAAAGGTTACTAGAGCCAAGATCCTACTCATGATGTTGACCACAAATAGTAGGAAGTCTACTAGGTGTGGGCACCATGAATAAGTCAAACTCTAGCTGAGATTCTCACAGTAACCAGACAGGAAGTACATCCTAAATGGCTCCGCTACCAACCTCCCCTAATCTTAAGTTTCATTTGGGCCCGGGTATAGGGTCCCACTTAAAAGTGTATGCAAATTGTGAGTGTAGTGTGTGAAAGAGGCATCCAATACTTGTACCTTACTCATCCTGCACATAGAACAAACACAGAGCAACAAAATAAAGTCGTCTAACCTAGGGTTCAATGATCACACAGATATTAACAGAACATAAATGATAGAATACAAATAAAACAGGAACCAAAGAAAAATAAAATAAAGGAAGAAGTCAAATAATTAATATGCTAATTGAAACATGCGCTATCAAATTGACTGGCTTGACTCTCTAAGTCCCCAGTGGAGTCGCCATCTGTCGCGACTGGGATCGCGGCGGCACGGCCGACCCTCAGAACGATTTTAAGAAGATAAAAAAAAACAGGGAGTCGCCACCAATATTGTTTTTAGGATAAAATACTAGAAAAACCTTTCGTCAAAGCACTGGTTATAAAAATGAAATTCCATGATTCGGGAGTCTGATTACAGGTGAGGAAGGTATTAGCACCTCACAACTGTCCGTTATAAAAACGGTTACCTCAATATGATAGCACGCATTATAATTAGCCCAATAATTATTTTAACTTCTTCATAAAAAAAACAAATATACGAGACGACAAAGTATACAAAAATAAACAAAAATAAACATAGAATATTTACATGAGATTAACAGGACGTCTCGTCCAAATTAATCTCGCTCCACCATTTTTTTTAAGAAAAGATATTAAAAAAATGAGATTAACAGGACGTCTCGTCCAAATTAAACTCACTCCACCATTTTTTTAAAAAAATATAATAAAAATTGCAATAATAAGGATAATAATAATAAATGCAACTTCTATACCAATCCAAATAAAAGGTGTGAAACACTCATTTCCATTAATATTTGTCAATTAACAGAAATTGATTATTAATTGAAAAGGGAACAAAGACATTAATCAACAATTAATTTAACAGAAACTAAAACAGATACAATTATAAAAAAAATAAAGGGGAGAGTAGGACCAGTGTGGGGAGAAAGGAGCTGGTTGGTGTAACGAGAGGGGGGCTGGACGGTGTTGAATAAGGAGGTTGAACGGTGTGTTTAAAGGATTTAAAGGGGCTGTTGGTGTTGAGAAGAGGACGGTGTTGGAAGGGACTGTGAGGTGTGTGTGTGTGGTTCAGTTTTAGAGGGAAAGAGGAGAGGGAGAGTACGGTGAGAGAGAGAGAAAAGAAGAGAGTGGATGACGAAAGGGGGGCTGTGAGGTGTGTGTGTGATACGATTTTAGAGGGGAGGAGGAGAAGGAGAATACAGTGAGAGAGAGGGTGAACGTGGAGTGAGAGGGAATGGGACAGTGTGGTGTAGGAAGAGGAGGCTGTGAGGAGGGGCAGTATAGTGGTTTGAGGGGTGAGAGACAGTGTCTAAGGAGACGGTATTGTGGTGTGGGGGTTTAAGAGAATTGTGTTGGGTAAGGTAGAGTGAGAGAGGGGACGGTGTGGTGTAGGAAGAGAAGAGGAGGACGGATGGAGAGGGATGGTGTTTTAGGGGGCTGTGAGGAGTGGGTTGTGGAGGGACGGTGGAGAGGGACGGTGTTTTAGGGGGCTGTGAGGAGTGAGCTGTAAGGAGGGACAGTGGTGGGATGAGGAGAGTTTCGAGTAAGGAGTTGAGGACGGATTGGAGTAAGAGTAAGCTGGGTGAGGTCGGTTTGGTGAGGGTAAGGACGGATTGGAGTGTGAGTGAGGATGGATGGGTGAAAGGGAGCTGGGTGAGGTCGGTTTGGTGAGGGTGAGGACGGTTTGGAGGGAGGACAGTTTGGAGTAAGGAGTTGAGGACGGTTTGGAGGGGCAAGGAGAAAGGGGATGGTTGGAAGGAGAAGGAGGGGTGTACGGTTGGTATGAAGAGAGAGGGCTGTTGGAGTTTTTTTTTTAGAGTTCTCTCTCTCTCTTTCTTAATGATTCTTCGTCCTTCTCTAAGAAAAAAAGCTCCTGGATCCCCTTCTTCTCTTTCGTTGGGAGTATTTGTAGAAAATTTCAGGAGCATGTTGATTGCCTGAACAGCTCCGAGACAGCCTGGCTGCCAATTGGTGAGGATTTTTTATTATTTCCTCTTTGTCTTGTTACTAGCCACCCTTTGAATTTAGCAAATCAACTTGGATACAACCTGCATCTTGACAATAATGAAGGCTGGTGGGAGTTTTTAATATTTTCCTCCTTCGTCTGGTAGTGAGCCGCCTCCCATAATTCAAGGATCCACTTGGATAGTGGAAATCCAAAGTCAGCATGGTGGAAATCCGAGTGGAAAATGATGGAAATCTGAGAGAGCATGGTAGAATTCCGAGTGAAAATGACTCGGATTAGCCTCTCAGTCAGTATTCATCCATAATAAAGTCAATTCCGAGTGGAATCAAGGTTTTTCAATAGAAAACCGAGTGAAAATAGTCCTTTCCGAGTGAGAATTCTTCTGGGAGGAGCTCTCCTATGGAAGGCCGAGTGGAAGTTTTGCTCGGTTATTGGGTCGCTGTGAGAAGAATCTGAGTGAACAAGTGTGCAATTAGATTGAGGGGACAAGCAAGGCAATTATGATTGGAACAATCAATCAGACCGGGTGAAAATTGACTCGGAACCGATTGAAGAGGACTCAGTGCTGATTGAAAAGTGTCACTCGAAATTGGTGAAAAGTGTCTCAGAATTGAGTAAAAGGTTGGTCACTCGGTACTGACTGAAAATTGGCTCGGGAATGAGTGAAAGGATAGCTCGGATTTGAGTGAGAGTACTCACTCGGGAGTGGGTGAGAAAGGAATGAGTCGGAAATGGGTAAAAGAACTGCTCGGAAATGGTTACAAGAGTGGCTTGGTAATGGTTAAAGGATGACTCGGATCCGACTAAAAATTGAAGAGAATGATTCGGTGTTGACTAAGAGAGTGACTTGGTGCTGACTGAAGATACTTTACTCGGTGCAGACTGAAGAGAGAGTGGCTCGGAGTTGTTTCAATCGGAAGTATTTGGCTCGGATCTTGTTTCTGTTTGAAGCATCCACTTCAATCGGAGGTGTTTTGCTCAGAACCAACGGTCAGGATGCATTCACTCAGAACCGACCCTATATTTAGAATGATTTTACTTGACAATTAACAGCCCGGATGCATTCAGAGTCGGCCTTATTTTCACTTGGATGTGCTTTCCTTGGAACCTTCACTTGGGAGTATCTGACTCGGACATATCACTCGGTAACAACCATTTTCACTCAGAAATATCCATTTTTACTCAGAGTCGGTCTTATCTTCCAATCAGGATGGTTTCACAATTTGACCATTCAGCGTCGATCTTCCCTTTACTCAGAATTTGGGACAGCTTCATCATGCCTTCAGTTGCCATCACTCACATTCAGCCTATTCACTTCAATCAGAAAAGCTTCATTCAATAGCCTGTCCACTCCACTCGGAAACCCGACTGGCTTCTCACTCGGCATTTCCTTCAGTCGTCAATCACTCACTCGGATATACTTTTCACTCAGAAATTTGGACTTGAACGACTCTGGAATCTGGCTGATAGAAGTTCTTTCATGACCGAGCCTTGCTTTGCTCGGAAAAATAATTTTCTGCCCCAACTCACTCGGATGTCTTCCTTGGGGACATCACACTCGGACTCAGTGTGAAACTGTGAGTCTGCCCGAGTGTGGTTCATTTAGTGGCTTCTTCTGCACGGAATCCATTCACTCGGAACAGCTTTTTGCCCAGAAAAGCACTTGTTCCCTGGTCAGACCTGTTTCAGTCAGCATCCTTTCACTCGGAATTAGCTTTGGGCAGTTTTATTGGTCAAGTCCTTTTTATCACTCGGAATGGTTGCATTCGGACAGCTTCCACTCGGATTCACCTCTAACAGGGACATATTTCTTTTCAGCGTTGAACTTCCAACAGGGTCAGCCATTTACCACTCGGATTGTCTACGACAAGGAACTTTCCACTCGGATTCTCCTCCAACAGTGAAGTATTCCACTCGGATTTGCTCCATCATGAGTAATTCCACTCAGTTTTGATCATTTCTGAGTCATTTCACTCGGATTTACTCCAACAGGGGCATATTCCACTCGGATTTGATCCATTCTGAGTCATTTCACTCGGATTTGATTATTCCTTAAGTCATTTCACTCGGATTTATCCCAAAAAGGCAATATTTCACTCGGAAATGCTTCAATCTGAGTCCTCCTGTTCGGATCTGATTATTTTTGAACCATTCTTCTTGGATTCATCTCCAACAGGGCTATATTTTACTCAAAAATGCTTTAATCTGAGTCATCCTTCTTAGCAGATCATTCAGAAATAAAGTCCAATCCTCTCAGAATTCTTTTCATTTGGGTCGGACCGAAAGAGGTGTTCACAACTAGGTAGCTTCAAAAGGTTTCGGAGCTAAAGGTTCGATTCGGAGCTTGCGAATAACGGGCGGAATATAATTGGTAGCTCAAGGAGCTTCTGGAATTGTTTATTCCAGGTAAGGGGAGCGTTTACATTTTAAATGCCTAGTTTATGAACGGATTCAGGATAGTATTATTATATTTAATGAGAAATCCTGAATATATGATATATGTAACATATTTGTGATATGATATCTTTTGTTTGTATATGATTGATATTGAGAAATTGAATTGGTGTGAGATATAAATTGTATGTGTGAACTTATTATGATTTCTATGCATGAGATGCAAATTGAGATAGCATGGGATGCTTGAATTGATGAACAACTATGAAATATGATGTAGTTTCAAGGATTCCACAAAAGACCTTGGGTGGGACTCAAGGCAAACCTCTTGAGTGGGGCTCGGGGTTAGCCCGTGACACTACCGTTGTTGCTGAGAATGATTGTGTCACGTGAAAGGGCAAACGGTTTGGTACCAGTAAAACGGTCGGATCAGCTGAGAGCTGAGTATATGGCTGAGAGCCAGTGTTGCAACACAAACTAAAACTTAATAATGGATCCAATTGATTGAGCATATTTATACATTGAAGAATATTGTTGAGAATAACATGATTGTGTGATTATTTATGAAAAAGTGAATGAATGAAATGTGATGAGATTATGTGGTAATGAATATGATTTATATGTTAGTGAATTGGATAAGTGATCCAATTCAATAACTGTCATTTAACATGTAGTATGCTCACCCCTATTTGTGGTTATATTTTTAGTGGATATAGGAAGAAGTGAAGGCTTATGAAGTGTCACTCAGCACAAAGATAAAGTATTATGTACATATGTTTGTACATAGTATGTGTAGTAGTATCGTTACGCCTTGGCCAGCTCTTGATAACACTCTATGATATGTATGAATGATTAAAGATTTTGGATAATCAATAGCTTCACTTAGAGGCTTGAATTTTGAATATGAATATGAATATGCATATGAGAAGATGTTTATGATATATGTTATGAAATTAAATCTATAGAATATGAAATGATTTATATGCATAAATGGAAAATTTGAAATCGGAAGGGTGAAATTGAGATCCGATGAGTTTTTGAACAGTCAGAAGGGATCGATAGATTCCATATATCATTTATGGATTGTTTAAATAGGCTTTTGGTATGTTTGAATGGAATTAAGAGGATTTGGTGCATATAATTGGCACATTTTGATCATAATGCATTTTTATACATAAGTTGGTCATATGTCTGAATTTTGGCAAACGGACATCGCCATTAGTCTTGGAATAGGGAAAATATAGTGCCCATGAAGTTTTGTATCAATCGGACTTGAAACGGGCAAATTATGTAAGTCGGAAGTTGGCCTAGAATATTTAGAATGCCAATTCGTATGGAATTCTGAGTTTTCCAGGTCTGTGCTGTAAAACTCGCTCAAGCGAGATGATTCTCACTAAAGCGAGTTAAGGCGGTTAGTCTACTAGATAATTCTCGCTTAAGCGAAACTGGTTCGCTCAAGCGAGAATGGTGTTCCGCTCAAGCGAGAGTGGATATAGCTCAAGCGAGACTTGTTTGTATCAGAGGTATGGCCTCTCGCCCAATTTCATTCAAGCAAGATTGATACTCGCTCAAGCGAAAATGGTTGAGCATCAGGTGGTGCTTACTGGATGAATTTCGCTCACACGAGCCCATCTTGCGCAAGCGAAATGGATAGGAATTTGGTTCTGGACAAATTTTGCTCAGGCGAGCATATCTCGCCCAAGCGGAATGAAGGTAAGTTTGATTCTGGAAGAAATCTCACTCAAGCGAGTGGAGGCTCGCTCAAGCGAGATTGAGTGGGAATGTGAGGCAAATTGGTTTTGCCTAGGCGAAATAGGGGGTCTGATACCTCATTTGAATTCGCTCAAGCGAAGTTACTTCGCTCAAGTGAAATTGAACATTTCGCTCAAGCGAATGTGTTTCGCTTAAGCGAGACAGTGGGTCTGATGTTGATGGTAGATTCGCTCAGGCGAGCCAAGAGTCGCCCAAGCGATTCATACCAAATTTGCTCAAGCGAATGGCATCTCGCTCAAGCGAGATTTGCCCAGAATATTATTTTCTTCATTTTCTTCAATATGAATTTATTATTTTTATTATAAAATCATATTTTCTTATATTTAATAATTTAAATTACGCTTTCCACTGATCTTTATGATAATCACAATTTTGATTATCCAATATGCAATTTAATTAATTTTTATACCTTCTCATATCGCCATATATGAGATAGGTTTTTTTTAAATGGTCTGGGGGTATTTATTAAATGTTGTTCCACAGCTTTTTCTACAATTTATTTAAATTGATAAATCGTGAAAAATTTACCCCCAATTATGTTATTCTAATTAATCAATTTTGATAATCATATTTTAGAATAATCATATTGAGAGTTAGGATGTTTTAGCTGGTGTCAAGAATACTCGGAAGCATGGTCTGTGCTTAAGCTAGGAGTGGTTGGATTCAATGATACTCAAGGGCACAGTCTGTGCTAATTATGTAAAAGAGATATTTTACACAATGAAAAAACTCTTCAAGTCTGAAGGTACTGGATGTAGCTTTTGAGTTGGAAGTGAACTAATATAAATCTTTTATGTGCTATTTATTTCCCTATCTCTTACACAAGTCTGTTACTCTCTCTCGTAGCTTTACTGACTCGTAAAAGTCTGCTCCGCTTTGCAAATCTCGCTTTCGTTTAAATATCACTTTTTAATTTGAAAAGGTGAACATATTCAACCTCTTTCTATGTCTGTTCTCTGGACCATCAAGAGTAATAATTTAATGGTTGAGATTAAGATAGAGAATATTATTAAAACACTACACATAACGCATTTAAATATTGCCCAAATCTCTTAATTAAATGAGATTCCTTATTAAATTCCTCTTAAATATAGCAATAATATCTCATTATTTTACCATTTGAATAAACCATTCAATTTAATTTTAATTATATAAAATTTATAATTAGATATACAGAAAATTCAATTTCAATAACAAAATAATTTTTTTGACTTTTAGAATGAAATCAGATGTTAAAACTCATTATAACATAAAAAAACTCATTCTAGCATATAAAAATTAAAAATTATATATATGAATTAGGTTTGTAATTTAGAATTTAATCTTTTTTTGAGATTGTATTAACAATGGTTGCTGGAAGCAAAGATGTGTTCTTGGCGCAAACCGTATGATCAACAACTAAGTTTCAATAATATAAATTAGGTATGTAATTTGGAGTGTAACTTAGACCATTTAATTAAATCTAATAAATATGAGATTGAGATAAAGAGTAACATTTTTATGTGGGAGTCAAAATAATTCACAGCACTTGGATTAAATTAAATAGTTGAGATTAAAATAGAAAAAATCTTTAAAACACCATGTGTATCATTTAAATATTACCCAAATCTCTTAATTAGATAAGATTCCTCATTAAGTTCCTCTTAAATATATTATTTAATAGAATAATCATTAAAACTTAACGAGATATTATTTAATAGAATAATGAATTGTGTATATCTAAATCATTTAGTTTGATCCAATGAGATATTATTGCTATATTTAAAAAAAATATTCTTTTAGGTGAGAGTCAGAGCAACAAATTTAAATCGTTAGGATGGTCAAGATTAGAATATATTAGTCACGTGATTTTTAAATGATCATGTAATTTTAAAAAATTTTTAATCATAACCATATATATATATATCTGTAACATCCTAGATAATTAATTTAATTATTAATGATTAACAAAATTTGACTAATAAATTATTTGGGATTAAATTGGTATTTTTTGGAAATCATTATAAATTATTATAAATCAATTTACAATTAATTAAGGCGATAGAATTGAATAAATTTATTTGATTGGTTGATTATTAAAATTTAAATAAAATTTAAATTGGTGGTGATAAATTTAAAGTTACCAAAGGGTAAAAAGCAAAGATTAAATTAAAATATAAAAGAAAAAGGAAAAAATTATAAATTACCAAAACGCCCTTGATATTAATGAATTAAAACATTTCATTTCTTCTCCTACAAGCACACTGGTTCTTTTTCTCTCATTTCTTCTTCGTCCACCATAGTTATGACTTCATGCTCCAAATCAAAGGCTCATTTCACGTTGGAACCTTAAATTAACTGTGTTTTTGGCATCGGTGGGGTGAGGTAAGAGCGTATATGGTTTTAATTTTGAGCTTTCTCTCCCCCCATGTTTTCTCTCTAACCGTGTGAGTGTATGCATGTGGGGTGTGTTGCATTTTTTGTTTTTATGCTGGATTGGACATTAAAAAAGTCTTTGAAGATAATAGGTGGTTCCAATTCATGTTTTCCTTTTTCCCTTTCTTGACCGAACCTTATATAAGCTTGGAGGGTCTTGGTTTCTCCTTCTTATGGCAATGCGGAGCTTGAATAAGGATTTAGGGTAGTGGGTATTGTTAATAATGAATGGGTTCTTTGTTTCCATGCTTGTAGGTACCAGAACGAGCGTTAGAAAGCTGTAAGAGTGAAGTGGGTATTGGAAACGGATACAGAGTGACAGATTATCGAGCCGTGGGGGTGATCGACATCTCAAACAATTAGCAGAAGCTTGGAATCAAGGTAAGGAGGTGTTTGGCGTTATAATTAATTAGAATTGGGTATCGACCCTAGTCAAGGTTCAAAAAAAAAGTAGCGTAGTCGATGGAAATTAGTGTAATTGATGGAATTTAGGAATTTTAGTTATGTTGGTGCAATTGGTTATTGTAAAATCCCTCACTAATTTACTCATAATTTTAAACATTTAAATAAAAATACCAATATTTTTTTCATAAATTAATTGAGTCATAATTAATTAATCATGTAAAAATTGACCCTAAAATATCATTAATATAACACCTCTTGTGCCTCAATTCCAAGTTTTAACATAAAAATAAACATGACAGAGATAGGGTCCTGACGCTACGTGTCAAGCCCATGCTACGCGTGAAACCACAATTTCGCACCTGGCGCTACACGTCAGGGTGACGCTACGCGCCAAGTATGACAGTAACAACAATAATGTTGTCATGAATTTTTACACTATTTTATTAAATTCTTATGGTTCTATTTTGCACAATTCGACTCCAAACCTTATCAAACTTTAGGAGAAATATATTACTTGCATTCCAGAGCTGTCGACACAATCTGATTCCCAAAATTCTAATCCAATAATGAGTTATGCATAAAAATGAATTTAGGCCAACTTATGGTCATAACTTCACACCAATTTGCCTTAAAACCATTAAACTGTAAAAATGAACATGCAAACAACTTCTAAATATCCATAAGGACCTAATTAGCTTTCCCAGGGATACTAAATCCCACCAGATCTCCATTTCAATTATCCAATTCCTCAACATCACTTTCAAATCCATTAAATTTAGCATTATAACTCTTTAATTCCAATCCTAACTTTCATAATTCATTTATATAACACTACTATCACATTTACATAGCAATTAATCAATACATTCCCTGCCAATAATGCATGTTATTAAATGCTATTGGCTCCATGCCAGAATTGCAATGTAAAATGAGGGTCTCGATTAGAAATGATACTTGAAGGAATTCCATGCAATCTCACAATCTCCTCGATGTATAATTTCGCCAGCTTCTCTATTGAGTAACAAATATTGATAGGAATAAAGTGGGCAGACTTTGTTAGTCTATCAACTATTACCCATATTGAATCATGTCCTAATGGAGTTTTGGGTAAAGAAGTCACAAAATCCATGGTAATACTATCCCATTTCCATTCTGGTATTTCCATTGATTGTAGCATTCTAAGGGGCTTTTGATGTTCCACTTTAACCTTCTGGCAAATTAGACATGCAGCCACGTACTCTGCCACTGCTTTCTTCATTCCAGGCCACAAAAATAACTTCTTCAAATCTTGATACATTTTAGTAGCTCCTGGATGAATGCTCATATAACTTTTGTGGCCTTCTTCCAGAATTGCTTTCCTCAACTCCTCTTGATCAGGGATACACACTCGATCATTATACCTCAATAATTGGCCGTTTCCCACATTGAACTCGACTTCTTTTCCTTGTTTCAAGAGTTCTTTCTTCTATTGCAGGAATTCATCCTCTTATTGAGCCTCTAAAACTTGTCTCAGGAATTCACTTGTCACTTGCAACGCTCCTAATCTGTAGCTATTAGCATTAACCTTTATTGCTAGGTTAAGATCTCTAAAGTTCTCTATCAATTCTAGCTCTTTAATCATCATTGTGGATGCATGTAGAGACTTTTGACTCAAAGCATCAGCTACTACGTTCGCTTTTCCAGGATGGTATTGCAATTCAAAGTCGTAGTCCTTTAAGAACTCCATCCATCTCCGTTGCCTCATGTTTAACTCCTTTTGGTCGAATAAATACTTGAGACTCTTATGATCACTAAACACATCGAATGTTGCACCATATAGATAATGCCTCTAAATCTTTAAGGCAAAAACTACAACGGCTAACTCTAAGCCATGGGTAGGGTAGTTAATCTCATGTTGCCTTAATTGGCGTGACGCATAGGCTACAACCTTCTTGTCTTGCATGAGTACACTTCCTAGTCCTTGCTTAGACGCATCATAGTAAACTTCAAAACTTTGATGTGGATTGGGGAGTACTAACACCGGCACAGAAGTAAGTCGATCTTTCAGCTCTTGAAAACTATTCTCGCATTGTGTCACCCACATAAAGGTTGTCCTTTCCGTGTTAACTGGGTCAGTAGGTATCCTAACTTTGAAAATCCTTCAATGAATCTCCTATAGTATCCAGCCAAGCCCAAGAAACTTCTGATCTCAGTAATTGTGGTTGGTCTCTCCCATTTTAAAACTGCTTCCACCTTGGAAGGGTCTACAGCTATTCCTCCTTGACTAATTACATGTCCTAAAAAGTTTACTTCTTCCAACCAGAATTCATACTTCGATAGCTTTACATACAGTTGTTTCTTTTTCAGGATTTCCAACACAATCTTCAAGTGTTCAACATGTTCTTCTTTGCTTTTAGAGTACACTAGTATATCATCAATGAACACCACTACAAATTTATCTAGATATGGATGAAAAATCCTATTCATGTAATCCATGAATACGGCTGGTGCATTAGTTACACCAAAAGGCATTACTTATTCGTAATGGCCATAGCGCGTTCTAAAAGTAGTTTTCAGTACATCTTCTTTCTTCACCCTTATTTGATGGTATCCAGACCTCAAATCAATTTTGGAGAACACCGTGGCACCACGCAGATGATCCATCAAGTCGTCAATCCTTTGTAGAGGATATCTGTTCTTGATCGTCACCTTGTTCAATTATCGATAATCTACACATAACCTCATGCTACCATCCTTTGTCTTAACCAATAACACTGGTGCACCCCAGGGGGATACACTGGGTCATATAAACTGCTTCACTATCATCTTTTCAAGTTGTTTCTTCAACTCTGCTAATTCTAAAGGTGACATTCGGTATGGTGCAATTGAAATGGGTCCAACTCTAGGTACTAGATCAATGGCGAATTCTACATCTCTTCCTGGGGGTAAACCAGGGATATCTTCAGGAAAAACGTCAGGAAATTCTTACACAACCGGCAGATTTTTGATTTTTGATTCTTGTTCTCCTTTTATTGAAAGCAATAGCATAAATCCTTGAGCCCTTCCTTTTAAAGAGACACTCACTTGGTTGGCGGTTAGAAATCTCGAATTCTCATGATTCAAATTCACTAGTTCTTTAAACATTATGGTTTTATTATGACAATCTATTAGAACATGATTGTCAGACAACCAATCTAGTCCAATAATAACTTCTAAGTCAGAAAGGGGTAAGCAAAAGAGATTAGCCTTAAAGTCCCTACCATCTATGACAATAGGACATTTCCAACAGGCTTTAGAAGTGACAATGGGATTGTTTCCAGGAGTATGTATAGATAAGTCAAATGACAATTCTATCACAGGTAATTTTAGTTTTTCTACACAATCATTGGTAATAAAGGAATGTGATGCACCTGAGTCATACATAACAGTTAAAGGAATCTTATTAATGATACACTTACCTTCCACCATGGAATCAGAATGAGATGCTTCTTCTCCGGTGATTGCAAAAACCTTTCCTTTCGCCTTCGGCCTTCCGACTTCACTGTGTACGCCTCCCTGAGTATTTATGCTTGTACTCGCACGTTCAGGGTTTTCCCTCTTTATCTCTGGACAATCCTTGATGTGATGACCTGGTTTGTTACACTTAAAGCAAACATAAGTGTTTTTAGGACAATCCCTTTTCAAATGGGGTCCTCCACAGATAAAACATTTAAAATTTGGTGCAGATGTCGGGTAATAGCTTCCAGTTGAAGCTTGGGGTCTGTTAGGAACAGATGCTGCTCTAAACCGGTGAAATGGCGCTTGGTAGGGCTTATTTCCCCTGAAGTCTCTTCTTTGGTGATGGTGAGGCCCTCCACTTCTTATTTCTCCCACCTTGTGAATGGGCTCACGACTTTTAGTCATTCTATTCTTATGATCCTCTTCAAAGATCCTGCAGCGATTTACCAATACAGAAAATTTACGGATTTCCTGCATTTGTATAACTTCTTTAATTTCTGACCGCAAATCCATTTACAAACTTTGCGCACCGATCACCTTAGTTAGTAGCATCATTATAATGAGAATGAAAATGAGACAGCTCTTCAAACCTGGATGTGTACTCTCCAACGGTCATATTTCCTTGGGTCAGCGACAGGAATTCGAATTGTCTTTTCTCTTTAACATCAGCTGGAAAGTATTTGTCTAGAAACATATCCTTGAAATAATTCCAAGTGATCTCCACTTGGTTAACTTCAAACTATCTACGCATACTATCCCACCAATGTTCAGCATCCTCAGATAAGGCATAAGTAGCGAAGACTACTTTATCACCTTCAGTATATTGTAGTGCTCGAAAGATCTTCTCTATCTCTCGAATCCAGATTTGAGCTCCATCAGGGTTATATCCTCCCTTGAAACGAGGTGGATTGCACTTTTCGAAAAGGTCCAACCTTCTCAAGGCATCATTACCTTGACCTTCACGGGCTCCCATTACATTGATTAAGTGTTCTACAACTCCAGCAAGATCGTTTTTGGCCATTAGTTTCCTATTTCACAGTAACTGAGATTTGTCACATCAATCACAGTTACTACCAAGTCAGATATTCTATTTTCTATTACCTATATAGAGTTTACAGACAAAGCAAGATAGACCTTTTCCCCAGGCCTACGGGATTAACTGCTCTGATACCACTTTATAACACCCTTTGTTACACCTTAATAAATACTAGAAAAATTCGTAATTAATTCTTTTAAAAGATATGATCGTTAAAAGAAAACTATCGGAATAAATTACATACATCATTTTTGAAATACCTCATAAATATTATTAAAACTTTATAAAGTAATTTTACATTCATCCAAAGAAAATAAATATTAAACATTATAAGAAAGAGAGGAAACTCCATGGCCCAGAAGCAGTTACTTAATAACTTTATTTATTCATTGGACCACGGTATTCATACTGAGCTCCCTTTCTAGAACATACTATATTTACTACCGAGATTCTTCGATCCTTCCCTCTGAACCATCAATTTAAAATATATGAAACAAAAACACAGAGAAAGGAGTGAGAAACAGAATATAATATTCTCGAATAAGACATAAGCAACAAAGGGTTTTCACAAACCAATACATAATAATATCAGTCACAATCACATACACAATCAATTATGAATGTATGAATGTTATGCAATATCTTCATCATAACTTACTTATATATGTGGGCCCTTAAATTTTAATTTGCACTAGACCAACCAGGAGTTTACACTGTTCCATAAGTCCAGATAATAATAATATGAACAGCTCAACTGGCATGGAAACACTTAGAGACTAGTCAGATTGAGAAAGTTTTTATTGTAAAAGTACCGACACTAGGGAGCTACCCCAAGTCCCCTGAAGCACCCTTGCACACCCTCTTATCCCAAGGCTCGTAATTAAGCCTCCTCTAATGTATCCTCGGTTTCTATAATCTGTCCCCAGACAATAATATTTTGTTTCACTTTAATGATTTATGATGCATGAACTACTCGCGTATTTAGTTGGTTAAGGCTTTTAGAAACTCAATTATTAAATACCTTAAAGGTTTACAACATCATTTCAATAAACTGTAAATTTTCTCAATTCTCTGAATTTCTGTCCCACAAATAAATTTGGTACAGTTTTTGAATCTCACTAAAATTGAGTTTCTAAGCCTTAAATATCTCAAAACTTTCTCATATAAAACTTTACATAATCTTTCTCAAATTGAATCTTAACAAGATCGAATTCTCAATTATTTCCAAATATCTTTAGTTATTAAGTTGGAAAAATAAAATAATTTTCTTTTGAAAATTTTATTTTATTAAAAGAAAATAATCTAAAAATACTTAAAATTATAAAATTTTTCTTTAATTCAAGATTTAATTGTCTCAATTTGTTATAAATTAATTTTCATAAAATGTCTTTTTTCTAAAATAAATACTAATTATTTTTTATTCTAAATATTGAAAGTAAAGTTAATAAAAATAATTTCTAAGAAGAAAAGATTTAAAGTAATAAAAATTTAAAGAGTAAGGTAAGAAAATTCTTACTGAGTTTTAGCTTTCCGTCATGCTCGCTATATGCTTAAACTCCACATCACAAAATCATCAATCAAAATCAAGCATTATCAATCATAACTAAATATCATCAATCACATCAAATATTATTAATCATAATTAAATATCAATCAAAATCAAATATTATCAATTATAAATAATTTAAATAAATTAAATATCACTCATAAATGTAATTCAAATCTTAATGGTTATTTAGATTAATAAGATTGATTTTGAGTCTTTATAGTTCATTCCTCGCATGGGTCTATGTAGGTCCATATAATCCAATCCTCGCATAGGTATAGTTCAGTCCATACAAGTCATAATAATTCAAGTCCTTGCATAGGTTCAGTCCAGTTCGCATAGGTTATCCAGGTATTTGCATAGGTATTTTAAAGTTAGTTACATCAGATATTTAATTTAAATTTTATTATAAATTTTAAGTTAAAAAGTTAATATTTTAAAATAATAATATTATTAAATTTAAAAGGAGTAGGAGACTCCTCCCATTATTCTTATGTCTTTTCATATTATATTCTTATCTCACTCCCCCTTAACTTGGATTGTTACCAAAAGAGAGTTTGCTTTGCACCTCCAATTTCTAGAAATATTAATACCAATTTATTTCAGTGAAGGCATAAGGTAAAAATTAAGATTACTACTTAAAACAGAAATGCTAAATTTTGAATAGTGAATAGTGAATAGTAAATAGTAAATCATGAATAGTAACAGTAAATAGTAAATCGAGAATAGTAACAGTAAATAGTAAAATATGAATAGTAACGGTAAATAGTAACAGTAAATAGTAATTTACTATTGAAATAGTAATTTACTATTGAAATATTGTTTTACTATTCAGAATAGTAACTTAAAATAATATTATTTCTAGTATAATAATAGATTTCTAAAAACGATATGAAAATAACCCAAAAAATATAAAAGAAAGGTATTCTTACCTTAAATTTTAGCAGAACCTTCTTCCAAAAAATTTTATTTCTCTCTCTTACTTCCATCACTATCTCACTGGCACTACTATATTAAGAAAACTTAATCAGAAATTGAATTTCTTCGTTACTCTTCCTTCGTATTTATAGCCAAAGAAATTACTATGCATTTGAATATTTTAATATAAAAGTACTGTACAAGAATTAAAAATTTCGTTCCTAGTTACTGTGCAATCTTTGAAATTTTCGTTCATGCATAGTGTTTTGCATAGTAAATGCCAGCTGAATTATTAAGTCAAATAGTAACCTTTCACTCGGTATATTTTAAATATTCAAAATCAGTCCTTTTTGAAATTTAGTGATATTATACCAGTCCTCACTAATTTTATAATAAGTAATATAAAGTTAGTTTTAAAAATCTAAAATTTTCTATTAATAAAAATTTATTGATACGTTCCTGATTTTTTTTACGATTGGTAAAAATCAAGATTTTTCTCAAACCGATCATTTTTAGATAAATCTACTTGAAATAGATTTTAGAAAATTTTCTTAAAATTTAACTTCACTTTCTTATAAATATTTTTAATTTTAAGTCACTTATATGAATTTAAAATTATTTAAAAAATATTATTTTATTAAAATAATTCAAAAATTCTAAAAAATTCTAAAAAATCAGAAATAATACGTAGATTAAAAAGTTCTAAAGAACCATAATTTAATTCCTTCAAAATTTTAATATAAAAATAAAAATAGGGGTGTTACAGTACCCAACATATAAATCTTATATTACAAACTGTTATGGCATTGCTCCATCGCTCTTGGTACTGGTCTCCGTAGCTTCTGTAATATCCTTTTGCTCACTCACTGTAAAATAAATTGTAATGGTGAGTATCTTACAATATATATATATATATGAACGTAAATAATTAAAAGAAAATGTCATCACCTGGAGGATTCATACACACCTCCCTCGAATATTAACCTATTAACTCTTTGTTTTTCAACATTAAGATATACTCATAATTCCTCATAACCATCATAATTCTTAATCAATTCAGAGTATCCTATAGGCATCACTTATTAACATCAACACAAATCAAGTTCGACATCATAAATTTATCACAACTGTCTCTCATGGTTGAATTATGGAAAACAACACTTATTATCTAGATACCACAAGAGCAGTCATCAGCTGGAAGTCATAACCCCGACCGCCTATGAACCCTCCGATCCCCTGAGCCACACTCTGGCTCCACCCGAAAGGATCCACCAAGCCACAAATCGGTTCCTCCACCTCAACCACTAGGTCTTTACTTGGACCACTATGTAGCTCAACTAGGTCTCTACATGGACCATTGTAGCCAAAACGAGGAGGTAATTCATACCGAATGACTGTCTTCACCACATATACATATCATGTCATATATATAACATATAACCATCTACTTTATCAATCAATATATAATCTTTGGCATAAAAGCCATCTTCCATTGAATATCCTAATCGAGTCGTCTTCCAGCATAATTCCATATCAACAATATAACATATATCTTAATATTCCATTACCATTTTTATAAGCTATTCTAGGCACAAAATACTCCACAACTCTCATCACATTTATCATTTCATCATATAACGAATAACATCAATACAATTTTATCATAATTACATATCTCACAATCATTACTCATTCTTTTCTTATAAACGCCTTTTATATCTCATAAACCTCATTTTAGTCACCACTCAATATGAATCATTGCAATCATTATTATTACATCAATCATATTTATCAACTAATTATACAATCAATATCAAATCTAAACTACATATATATTTTCAAACAACACTCTCACATACACACAAATTTTAGCTTATAAAATCTTAAAATCTTAACTAATTTCTCACTAAAACTCCCCTTACCTCACTTCTGTTGTTATTTATCTTAATCGCAAGATTCGATATGGCAAAGCATTAAAAACACAAGGATTGCAAAGAGGTTTACAAATTCAACCGCCAAAATCTCAATTTAATTCAAGGAATCACTTGAAAATCGCTTCTTAAGGCTTTATAAACTTACCTCGATCAAAACTGATGATATTCTTAAGAAACCCCGACTTCCGCTAAGCTTCCGATACTTTGTTCGTAACCTACGCAAAGCTAAAACCAATTCTATCACTTAATCTTCTATTTAAAAGCCTTAAAGGATTCTTCAACCAGTTCAGAATCTTAAATTTCAAGGCCCCTTATCTTCCACAAGAAAAGCAAGTAAAAGAAGGAAACTCCCATGGAAATTAAAATTGAAAGATCTCACGCGTTTACCTTGAGTTTCTCACTTCTAATTCGTGATTAATTTGAATTCCAACCAAGATTTGGCTCCAATTAACTTCTAGAGCTTCAAGAGAAGAAAGAAGGAAGAGAAAAGGTTCAAAAATCTATTTTTGCTTCTAACTCGCGTTGTTGTCACTGTGGGGTTTTAATTCTAATTGTGAAGCTGACACTACGCGTCAGGTTTAAAATTTTACCCTAACGCTACGCGTTAGGTAAAAACCATGATTTTCCCTTTAAATCCATCCTTAACCCATATCAATACTCCATTTTCTCATATTATCGTAATTTAAATTCATTTGCACAGTTATTTATTCTTTTATATAAATAAAACACACAAGATGTTACAGTTATGATATGACATGGATAATGAATAGTGAAAATGGTGAGTTTATGAAAATATGACTTATGGTGATGTTCATATTGGCGCTTACTTAATTGTTTGAAATATAGAAAAGGGTGGAGATTTATTTTGATGTATGTCACTTGATTCCTTAATTAAGGATATGTTGAGTATTATGTGAAATGAGATTTTAGGGTTAAATATGATATTTATAGTTGTTGGTAATATACCCATTAATTGTTATTATTGATTTGATTGATAATTTTTAGGTTGTTGGTTTCATTCTTATGAATCTGTCGATGATGAATTGATGATGATAATTTTAAATTGCATGAGGTTTCAATTATTGGATATGATATTAGTTGTTGATCACTGAAATTGGGCATGAGGTTGCTGTTATTGTTATATGTTGATGATGATGATTAAGCTTGAGGTAACTTAGTGAATGTTATGTTGATGATTAATTATTGGTTGTTGCATACTATGCTTGTTGATATGTTGTGCTGAAGCCTTTAGTGATGGTAACCATGTGGTAGCCTCTGATGATGGTAATCAGGTGGTCTATTAATGATTGATAATTATTTGGCATAACACCTACATCATAGCATCTGCATTCAAACGTACACAGGACTGCAAGAGGCCTGTAATGCCAGCCTAAATAGGACGACGGTCTAATGGTAAGGCACAAACCCTGTAGTGGTTTCTTCGGATTCCACAGCCATTTTCGAGTGGGACTCAAGGTCAGCCCGTAACACTACTGTTATCGCTAGAAGCGACTATGTTGCATGAATGGACGAACAGTTTAGTACCTGTAAAACAGCTGAATCAGTTGAGAGTTGAGATAAATTATTGTACTTTGAAATCATCATTAGAGTTGGATCCGCATGCTATAGCTGCGAGGTAGCCACTGTGACATCAGTATGTTGTGGGACAACTGCTAATGATGTGCACTGAAAGCTGCGGGGCAGCCATTATGATCATGAGAAGCTGTGAGACAGCTATTGAGAATGGTTATTACTATATGATAATATTATGATTTGTGTGAATGTGTGTTTAAATGTTAGATTGGATGAAAATCATGTTGTGTTGAACCGGATTACTTATACATATAAATAATATGATTTTGAATGTTGTGGGACGGCTCATAGTATGTAATGATTGTGGTTGATTACATTCAAGGTCATGCAATCGTATCAAATGACAATGTGTGTGGTAGCGAATATAAGGGACTAGAATTGAAACTGGGACAATGTTTATTGATTTTGTATATTTACCGTTCTATATTAATTATGATTGTCAAACACTCATCCTTTATTGTGGTTTGATTTTTTTTCTAGTAACCAATGACAGTGTGTATGGTTAATGTTGCTTATTCACAAACTTTCCATTCCCCCAGCATTTGTTTACTCAGCACTAATGGTTTGGTCCTCACTATCACCTGAACCCTCACTCCTATCCAGCACACCATCTTCATATAGAATGTATTCATTCCCAAGCATATCAGGTAACAGCCCCGATGATAAAGCCCAAGCATATTCCCGTGTTGTTACATTGTCCTTAAACATGTATGTCAGCTCAAGAGCATGGGGGAGGCTCTTTTGATGATACTTCACAAACAGATGGCTTCTTGTATGTCAATGAAAAAAGAATATCGGGTTAGATCATATATGATAGTACTCTAAGTATATAGAAATTAAAATAATAATTCATAACATACTTAATCCTTTTTTTCATACCCGTTCATTCACATCCCACTACTCGTCATCTGCAATGAATCTGTGTCGTTCATTGTCCGATCCTCACCCTATTGTACTACAAAATAGATTATACCATGACATGCACTCCTTTCGAAGATTGTCCCACTTGTTCTTAAACCAGTCTTTTGTGTACGTCTTACCAGTTTGGGCGTTGAAGTATTTGTTGGTGTATGCACTACGAGCTATTAATGTATCAATTTTAACTTATTAATAAAATTAGTATTTTCAGTTTTAGACAAATGCTATTTATCCTGGAATAATAGGTCATATGAGAATTATTCCTAAAACGTCCCTAATCAAGTATTTACATGGGGACATGTAAATACATTAAGATTAGTGTGTGAATGTACTGATGATTTGATCTCACAAATCATGGATATATGATATCAAGACTTTACACGGGTACACATTAAGAGTAATGTTGTACTGGACAGACCCACCATGAGAACGTTGCATGGATCGTTACATGAGTGTCATAAACGGTTCTCAATGTGATAATGGTATGTAGTCCTTCGACCTGAAGTCACTACGATTCCTACATAAGGAGTTTATTGTTTTAATACAATCAAACGTTATCTGTAATAAGATGACTATAAAGATTGTGATTAGGCAATAGATAAATTATGCAGAGGGATGTGAGTGATGTAGATGGAATTTGTCTCTCCTATATGACAGGAGTGATATCTATGGGCCACTTGATGGAGTGAGACTAATAAAATGCATGGCCATGCTAGGACGAATAAATATTAGATATTTATTCTATAAAGTCTACTCTGGTATCAAGTAAAATGAATTGGGCCATACAGGGATGACAACGACCATGCCTTGGGCCCAATTAGATATCGTGACAAAAGGAATAGATATATAAAATAATTATCACTTATAGGTCATGTCGATGATAAATAATATTTTGACATAATGATGTATTGCTAGATACCGCTCTTATTTTATATTAATAATAAAATAGTTTATTATTAATATAACCGAATATTTTACCTATAGGGTCACACACATAGAGTAAGCCCACCAGAGGATAGTTTTATTTTAGTTGGACTGAAAATAAAACTATTTGGGCCTAACTCATTTAGAATGAGTCAGGAGCCCAATGTTTCATGAGAGCTCAGGTCAAGACCTAAGCCTATATATAGAGCATGAGATGCTCATAGGCTAGGGCTCAGAAATTAGATTACACTAAAATTCCATACTAGCATTCGGATCATTAGTTTTCTGGTGGGAGTGCTCGTGTGGACTCCTAAGGGCGAAGCTACAATTGCTTTGATCGAGGATCTTGTTCTGCGTCTACAAGAGGTAAACCCTAATTAAAATTTTAATTTAGCATAATGCTTTGAGACATACGTGTTTGCAATCTTTTCTTGGGAATCCTTTGTGTTTCCGCTACCTGACCCTAATAGGATTCCTAACAGTATTGTTCTAAGTGTTCCCATTCCCTCTTTGTAAGAGAGGTTCCCTTACGTTCTCCATTTTTAATTTGTTTGATTGAGCCCTCAATGAAAACTCTAACTGTATATCTATCCTAATTGGCTTTACCCGAGTAAGTGGGGCATTTTCCCTTATCAACAGATTTGGTTGACATTGTAACAGCCCAAATTTTTTAAGCAGTAAATTAAATAGTGAAAAAATTAAAATTTCTCAGAGAAATAAGAACTGAAACCTAGAAAATAAGAAATTTAACTATGAATACAAGGATATTTTTAGTTTGACTTAAAACGGAAATAAACGAGAATAGAATGTAGAATAGAATAGTAAATAAAATAAAAATCTGCTACAGTAAAATGCTACAGTAACGTCACATGAAAAATGTTGTAAAATGTAGAGAATTCGTGAGAATTCTCCAATTTTCCACTGCCTCATGTCAATTTCAAGAGGCTACAGTGATTTGCTATAGTGATTTGCTACAGTATTTTGCTACAGTAATTTGCTACAGTACCGACATTGAAAGCCTATAAATAGAGCCCCAACCTCCCACATTTCCTCATACCAAAAACCTCACTGATCCTATAACCTTTCATCTCCCTCTTCAAGCTCTCAAAACCTTCATTCTTTAATTTTCGCATAAGAAGAGATTACGCAAACTTGAAGATTTGAAGAAATACAAAGGAGTTTAGCATAAGGAAAGTTTAACGATCTTCACTTGAGGTAAGAAAGAGGGGATAGGATATTAAATACATAGAAATTAAGTTAGAATTGCTTGCTTAATTGTTTAGAAACTCATATAGTTATATTTTAATTTAATTTAAATTAAATTGTGAAATGGATGCAAATGGTTTGGAATATGATATTAAACGATTATTATAACATGGAAAATATGTTTCCATATTCTTTGAAATATGAAATATTATGGGAAATGTGTTTTCATATGTTTGAAATATGATATGAATATTATGGGAAATGTGTTTTCATATGATTGAATTATGATAAAAATAGTATGGAAAATGTGTTTCCATATTCTTTGAATTACAAATAAAGCATGCCTAATTGATTGTTCTAATAATTTTATTGTTAAAATTAATTTGATAATTTAATGCATTCATGCATCATATGCATTGGCCGTTCAAAGAATCCGCAGAGGGGTTCTTTGAGGGGGTTCCCGGTGGGGGAACGCGCTCTGTTGAGCACAGACCTTTGTGGTGGTTTTATACCACGGCCGTCTTAAGGGCTAAGCAGTGTGTCCTTAAGGGGGGGTCCCGCAACACTTGTTATTGATATTATGATATTGTTATCCGATGTGGTGTTGCATTATGGGGCGCGGTATCGGTTGGATATCCGTAAAAATGTTATTATTGGAAATCACTGCAGATGTTCCCACCAGAATGGATCCATCATGCATTTTCATTCATATAAAAGAATGTAATATAATACAAAACACTTGTTTGGCATCTGCATCACATAGCATCCTACTTGTGGTTGTGGTTGTTCTAATTTGATTTCTATTTATTTAGTATTTTATCTCACTCTTTCTGTTACTTGTGGCAACCCTTTTAGTGGTTAACCAGGGAGATATATGACAAAGTGGATAATGCTTGATGTGGATGAATTATGAAGACTTTTGATGTTGATGCTTGCTTGCATGTCTACTGTGGCTGTATTACGTGTATACTATGTTGTTGGTACTGTACGTCTTTATATTTTATAAGATCTAGGTGCCTGTTGTAAAATATAATACGTATGGAACTCTGATATTATGTATAATAATAAGCAGTTAATTATGTAAAAGGTTGCGTACTCTGATATTGTATCAGTAACCTCTGGAATCAGGTTGTGAATCTCTTGATAATTACCATGCGGGAAAATAAGTTATTCATGAGATTTTATATGGAGACGGTAATTATCTTGGGATTTACAAGTTGGCTCTAGGGTGTTACAGACATTCTCAGTATACTACAGTCAAACATAAAAAATATCAAATTTATAATTATGTACATTATTTTTGATATATTTATATTCTTAATAACCATAAACACCCTTTATTAATATTTAATCATTATGTATATTTTTCCCTAAACCCTAAAATCTATCAAGTTATACTTAACATCGTTCTTATTTTATTTTTATATTTATATTATTACCATCTTTTCCCTTTATTAAGAAATCATAATTATGTATATTATTTTTCCTTAAACCCTAAACATCTATCAAGTTATGACTCACATCGTTCTAACTTTATTTTTTATATATATTTATATTCTTAATAACCATGAACACCCTTTATTAAAAAACCCTTATGTATATTATTTTCCTAAATGCTAAACATTAATCAAGTCATGTTTCACATTGTGCTCATTTTATTTCCTTCTATATTTGTATTATAATTAACTATGAATATCTCCTATTTAAACTCATAATTCCCTTCTAGTTTTTCCTAATTTTTTATATACATATTTAATTATAAACCAACGTAATTCATTCTTAACGTGGTCATAATAAAAATTAAAAATGTTATTCAATCTTAATATCAATGCCTTAATCAATCTATCAAAACCTAAATGTATGCACATTATGCTAAATTAAATAAAAACTAGGACTTTTTTAAAAAAGAAAATTCACATCTGCCCTAGGATGGCCCTATATGACTCTATGAGTCTCTAATAATATAGCCTAAGCTTGGAAGTGCCAAAATCGTTTAAGGAAGAATTTTTAGCACGTCACTTCCCTAGACATTACTTAGTAATCTATGTATAATCGAAGCTACACAACTCTAATCAAGGTGAATCCAAATGGTATATCTCCATAACTCAATTATCTACAATTGTTATAAAGAAGTCGAGGGCCAATTACGCCTCTAAGATTGCCCAATTCACGGAAAGGTAGAACCAGTCTGCGTGAAATTTCAACCTAAACACCCTATAGTATCTTGGACATAACTTGAGCTATGGACCTCTGATTGAGGTGATTTCAGTGGGAAAACATCCGCGACTCAATTATCTACAACTTTCATGGAAAAGAGAAAGCTAGTTTGATTCTCGCTTAAGCCAAAATTTCGCTGAGCGAGAGCCCAATTTTCACTTAAGCGAGAATTGTCTTGCTTGAGCGAAAATTTGACAGAATGTTCCTTTGTGAGTCTCGCTCAAGCAAAAATACTTTCGCTTGAGCAAAAATCCATCATAAAGTAACCATTTGACTCTCGCTCAAGCAAGATTATCCTCGCTTGGTGAGATTTTCTCAAAAAATACTCCCCATTTCACCCATAGTCTCGCTCAAGCGAGAAGTCGCTTGAGCGAAAATATCAACATTTTAGCCTCCAAACTAACTTCTTTGCATTATGTCATACTCGTTTGGCATCCAAATGCCACTAAATCCTAACCCAAACTATTTCTTACTTTTTATGACCTATGGCAACAAGCCACGCTCCAAAGTTCCTAAAAATAAGCAAGATATGCATGAAAATGTAATTTGGCCAACTTAGGCCATTTCCTCACTTTGACCTGTTCATTTTCTAATTATGCATGATTTTTATCGTTTCTCAACCAAACCCATAACAGAATTCCATGCTACAATGCACATGACTTAAAATACTCAACAATCAGGGTAAATTGGGCATATTGCCTATAAACACAACCTGTCCATCATGTGGTCAACACTAAATCACGCTATTAGCAATTCCTGGACATAAGTGAATCTAATTCCATTCCTCATGCTTTTGTTTTCAATATAACATATAGGTACATGTATCTAAACAATTCTCAGCCTCCAATAAGTTCATTAAGTACCTAGATCAATTATACACACATATACGTACACATTATCCAAATGAGTCAGTCAAGGCTATGACTTCAAAAGCTACATACATAGGCACATATATTTACATGCATAACTATATACATCAGAATCCACCAAAGGATTCCTTTAGCGGCCTCCCAAGCCATTCACCACTCATCTTCATGGTCTAAATTCACTGCATGATAAAAATTGGTATAAGGGTGAACATATATATATATATATATATATATATATATATTAAATGACAAATACAAAACTGGATGAAGCGTTACCTATCACATATAGTCAATCCAGTCCATTTACATCATTATTACCATTTACTCTAACTTATGAATGTATAACCATGCCATCATAATTATCATTATATAATGTCACACATCACCAATAGCTGTCTCATAGCTTCTCATAATCACAATGACTACCCCATAGCTTTTAGTGCACATCGATAGTTGTCCCATAACTTATCCATGTCATAGTGGCTACCCCACATCGATGGAATTATATATCAATTTACAAGAATATATCTCAGCTCTGAGTTGATCCGACCATTGACACGCTGTCGTTGTCGGGTCAAATAATAAGTTAAATTAATATAGTATAAGGTGAACAACCTTAGTCGTCTCTCGAGGACCTTAGTTTAATTAGTTACACTCAATTTAATTATAACAAAGGGGGGGTTTGTGTTGAGATTGAAAGGAAAATTAAGTGATTATATAATAGTGCAAAAAGTAAATTTATGAGTAAGAATAATCAAATTTAGAAACAACCAACCCAAGAAATTAATAAATCTTTAGTTAACTAATCATTGATCACAAATATGATTAAATGTAATTAATTTCTCAACCTTGAATCATTTGGAATCCCTAAATGATTATATTCTAGAAAATCTTCTAGAATTGAATTAATGAACTAATAAGAATAATCAATCAATATATTCTTATTACTTACTAAAATAACTTTAAAACCATAATTTGATTGAGTTAAGAAACTAAATAGAAATTTCTTATTTAGTAACTTAATCTTTGTTCTCAAATTGATTATTGATTAACCAACCAACATCAATTTAGATTATAGATTGTTTAATTATATACCAATCGGTTATACACTTAAATAATCTACCATCATAAGTGTTTGAGAAATAAAGAAAAGTAATTATCTTCAATCAAAATATTAAGAGCAAGAACTCAAAGTTAACATAAAGAAAAATTAAATTCCTTAAGTTGATTTTAAAAGATTAAGCTTCCATGATAATTTTTAACAATGAAAACTAATATTAAATTAACTATAACTTTGATTATAAAAGTAAATAACAAATAATAAAATTAACTTACTTGATATTGAGGAAGGGAAATGAAAACCATAACTTGAGGGATGGAATATAGAACAAAGAAATAAAACAAAAGAAAGAACTAAAACTTAAGAAACTAAAGCAAAGATATAGAAATGTAATGAAAACTAAAGCATGTATTTCTTGTGTATCTTCCTTACAACTTCAAGCATCTATTTATAGGCAAGATATGATGATACTATACATTCATTTTCTGATTATTAATGCATTTTTTCAACATTGGTGGGCTTGAAATTACAATAATTCAAAAGAAGATAATGGTAGGTGTTGAAATTCATTCTCCTCTTTATCTTCTCCACCTTGCGAGTCAAATATGACCTTCTAGATGGCCGAATTTTGCAAAACCTTCAACATGAAAGTTGTAGATCACCGTCTTATTGAGAATTTGGCATAAAACTGAGGTCATTTGGACATCTACAGCTCCAGATATGTGTATTTTGGTGAACTATGTCAATGCTGGTGGGACACATAAGGGCTGATTGATTCAAGCTCCATTTCTTTATTTTTTTAGATGCAAAATAACCAAATCTGATCATCATGATGTAGCCCTCTGTCTTAGCTTTCCATGGACTCCAAGATTAGCCCATTTGGATCACAAAAGCCCAAGTTATGGCCAAAATAAGGCAAGATACTCAAGATACATACAAAAAACGAAAATTGAAACATATATACATAATACTTCAATTTAACTAAACAACATAAAACTTAATTAAAATACTATTATTAAACATAGTAATTATATAATAAACCCCAAGTGTAAAACTATAAGAAGTGTATTAAAATTGATTTATCAGCCATTTTATAGGTACCAAAGTGCTTGCTCAATCATGCAACACAATTACTCTAGCGACAATGGTAGTGTTGTGGGCTAGCCTTAAGTCCCACTCAAAGGCATTTGTGGAATCCGAAGAAACCACCACAGGGTCTGTGCCTACCCAAAGCCAACCCTCCCATCTAGGCCGGTGTTACAGGCCCTATACAGTTCTATAAGCCCTCATATGCAGATTCTACGCACAAATATTAATCATACTTCATTCTCATAATCAATTAAGCTACCCTAACTTGTCAAGAATATCATACATGATATATCATAATATCTCAATTCAATCAAGCATAGCAAGCAGATTTAGCCATTTATCATCATCAATACATCATACTATCAATCACATAGGAACAGTAACCACACTCAAACCATCATGATATATTTACATCATCTCATTGGTTATCACAATCTCAGAATCAAACACACTAGGGGATAGTTATGCAATCATCACATGTATATCAATTGACCATTCATCATAAAACAAACATCAATATCAAATTACATATGCACCACTGACTTGGATGTATATCAAACTCCTAGTATCTGGATACTAAAGGACCGACCTTCAGCTGGGGGTCTGACTTGACACCCCGTGAACCTGACTTGATTCATTGAGCCCGACTTGGTTCCCCACCTCAACCACTAGGTCCGACTTGACCATTGGGTAGCTCAACTAGGTATAAAAACCATGGGAGCCAGAAAACAAAGGGTGCATCATACCGTTGGTCGTCCCATACAACATAATTACATATAAAATCATATCAACATGGCTTTAAACATCATTAAATTCATCTATAACTGTCAAAAACTGACATATAAACATCACACAGGGCGGCCATACAGGTCAAGCCCTCACACATCATGCCATCTCAATCATCCTCATTACTTAAATTCCAGCAAATCATTCTTGATTCATAACATCACACATATATATGGTTTATATATTTTATTCTTCATTTCTTATCATATAATCAACCAATTTCATAAACTTTCTCAAACACTAAGCTATTCAAACATGCATACACATATACATATATTCATACAAATGTTATCTAATTAATGTACAACTCTTTTAACACCTCCTAATAATTTTATAAATTTCCCGAACCTAATGTTCATACCAATTTTAATTAATCACGACTCGAACACCTCCCTTACCTTGATTCCAAACTTCAATAATTTGTTCTTGGTGTCAGTTGCGTCCTCCGGTCACTTGATTCATAGTTCCTCTTCCGAATTCGATACCTGTTTCGCCTATCGTTCCTCCGACACTCGTTCCGGAACCTACGATCACCGAAACACCAACTCAATTAGTACATTACCTTCCTTACTCTTCCAAACTCATAATCCAAGCTTCCAAGTCTGTCAAAACACAAAATCCAAGCCCCCATATCACATGCATGGTTCGTTTTGAAGAGGAAGAAGGGAAGAAGAAGAAGAAGAGGAAGAAGAACTTCAAAATTAATGATCCTCAATGGCTTACCTTAGCTCCCAATGCCTAAAAATGCAATAAATCACAAGCTTCCACTAGCCTTAGTCACAAATCACAGGGGAGGAAGGAAAAAGAGAAGGAGAAGTGTTTCTACCTACTGCTTTGCATGTCTTATTTTAAAATAGGTCACGACGCTGACGCTACGCGTCCCACTGGCGCTACACATCAAGTCATTAATTCCCACCTGACGCTACGTGCCAATGCCACGCTACGCGTCAGACTCCTGATTCCATTTCCTTTAAAATTCATTTTTAAATTATCTTATCCTTTTAAAAATTTATTTTAAATCACTGATTCACTTTAAAATCCTTATTTCCCATAATTCCAACTTAATTAAATATTTAATTTATTTCTTCCAATATTAACTTACCAAAGATGTTTCACAAACCCCTCATCAATCCATCACTACCCAATAAAACCCCTCACTAGCCACTCCATCATCCACCATTCAACCACCTCCCCAACATAACCACCCACGACCACCACCAAGACAGCCACCACCACCCACATAAACACCTCTCACCTGTTCCAAACACATCCATCACCACCCACCACAAACCAATAAAACCCCTTACCACTCACGACCACCACGTACCAAGCCATCACCATCCACCCTAAATCCGTAACCACTCATAAAACCTCTCTATCACAATAACCACCCATCATCCCTAAACCGCCATGACCACCAACCACCACCCAACATCTCCCAAAAATCAACAACCCACAAAAGCCCAACAAATTGAGAGAGGAGATTTACCTGTCAAAAAAAGCTTTAGATCTTGGTTCTTGGCAACACAAGGGCAAGAGATTAGAACCTTGAGAACTTTAGTTTTAGAGGAGAGGTTGGGACAAAATGGTCACGAGGGGTTTCTCAATGTGAAGAAGGAAACAAAGGTGGCCAAGGGAAGGTATGACTAACCCGCTCACAAAAAGAGTTCTAGCACCCACTAACGGACAACATGGAACACGACGAAGAACCGCGACAAAGGCAAACACGAGGCAATAACAACACCGTCAGGAAAGCTCCGTTTTTTTCAAGCCAACGGAAGATGAACGTTGAAGCAAACGGGTACTAAGTGTATCACTCAACACCAAAGTTTTAAAAATCGGACCGATGATCGAACCAATGAAGGCACTGGTTCACGATTCATTGGTTGAACCGTGGTCGAATCGGTGATAATAAAATATATATTTTAATATAATATGATATAATTATTGATATATTAATAATAAATTATATTTAAATAGTTTTTTTATTTTATTTAAAAATATTTTTTAATGGAATTTTTTTAAAAAAATAGCCAAAAAAGTAAAAAACATAATTTTAAAATTCCAACCAGTTCAATCGGCTTTTCAATACCAGTTTTCAACTGGTTTTGGCCATTTTTGACCGGTTTTAAATCCGCCGATCTTTTTCTTGACCGGACCGGTACCGTGACCGGTTCCCGGTCGAACCGGCCGGTCCGGTCCGGTTTTTACAACCTTGCTCAACACAAACTACTTCAAAAGTAAATAGTTTCTAATTTATTTTAAAAATTGTATGACTTCAGTAAATAAACCATTCATACGTGCAAAAGGATTGTCTAGATACATCATACAAGTTTGTGTCCAAAAAAAAAAAGATACATCATACAAGTGAAAATCTTGCTCCATTAACATAACTTATTTTCTTGTTAGTGACGAAATCTACGTTGATGATTAACTTTTAGATTCATTAATACCAGTATAACATGAAGTTATTTTTTTATTATATTTTCTTTCATTTTGTCCCCCACAAACTAAATTTTTTATATAAAAAATAAAAGATATTATTTTATCCCACTTGTCAAAATTTATACGCCAGTCATTGTTTTGTTGGGTTTATATTTATCCAGAATATATCCCTCATGGAGTTAGCCTAGACATGCCGCATATTTTATCAAATTACAACCAGCTCTGTGTAGACACGAGGCATCATTAATTTTTTTAAAGTTGGTTAGAGTTAATTTCCTCACTAATCGATATTAAGATTATATAATTCGATTATCATTAAACACATATATCAAACTTATTATAAAAAGAATCTTAATTATGATTTAATTTCTCTAAATAAAAAAATGTCAATTTTATGAAGTTAGATAAGTATGCCCCTGGTGGGACAGCACAAATAAAAAGAACATGCTTTAGTGGTGTCACATGGTGAATGTAGGGTCATGTTGCCATCTCGAGATGTGTATATTTATATATACACACTTTGACATAAACTCCAACTTTATTCTTTTGTATGTACATCTAATTATTGACACAATTATATTTTAGATGGATGAGCCACCTTATATGGTTCACGATAGTTCAAAAGTATAAACAAATTTATAAATAAGTTATTCCCAGATCTAATTTCTCTCTGGCTCCACAATAATTAACTCCATCATCTACCACCAGTCATTGGCCTGTACGTGAGATTTTATTTGTTTTTAGCACTTTCTCAAGCATATCCACGCAAATTCACGTGTTGTCGAGACGTCGTGGACTCTTTCACCCCATTCTGCACCTATTAATACATTTCATTAACCTTAATACCACCATTTTAAATAATTAAATCAACATCAAAATTTATTACACGTTAACAAAAAGGTGAGATACCAATGTCCGCGATAGTATAAATTTTAAAAAATATAAATACTAATATTTTCTGCAGCATTTTTGTAATCGGAAATATACGGGTATATCTTATAAAATAAGTTTTAAAATATGAAAATTAAGAGACTGGATGAATTCATATAAAATTTGTATCATTCAAGATATAAATTTTGTTAAATTTTATTAAAAAAATACACTGATATAACTCCAATTCCAAAAGTAAAGTAAACACATTGAATTTATCGAAGGAAATTGCGTTTCCGCGCCACCAATCTTGTAGCATTTCCGTACCAAAACCTAAAAAAAATGGAAAAGGGTAATTTATGATTTAGATACTCAACTACAATATGCCTAATTTATTCTAGTGATGATGGCTACAAGAAGAAAAGAATTGAGATTTGAAAATGTTTAGTATAGTGAAATGGTATTACCTGTTTTGTGGTACGAAGTGATAAGAACACTTAACCTAATAATAATAATTGGAAGGAAGGGTTACTCCACCTAGGCCCTTTTCTTGACATGCAATTTCATCTGAATCCAAAATTTGCGGTTTAATGAATCCAATAGAATTAAAGCAAACTTGGTTAGCTAACAAAGAAGAATGTGTTGGTTGACCAACTAGGTTGATTATTGGAGTGGTTCTTTTCTTTCCTCTTTTTCCGTGAGTGTTACTGGCGCTCGCCACTGCTATCCAATACTAAACGACAAATTCATATTGCTTACTTTGGAATAATACAACTCATATACGATGGTAGGATCGTGAGTATTAATCAACTCACTATTTTATTCACCAAATAACAACGATCAAGTTAGTATAATTTTATACTTTTATATATAAAAATAATAGTAATTTAACAATGATATGAACTAAAGAAATTGTGATTTGATCATTTAAGAGATGAAAATGACCAATATTCTTAATTTAAAGGTTTGTTTTGGGTGGTCCCAAGTTTTAGTTTTTTATTTTAAAAAATAAATTTGAAAATAAAATATGTTTGACAAGAAAATGCTAATTGACTTTTTACTATTTTTAATAGATTTTAGTCATATTTGAAATTTTAAAAAATAGTTTATACATTTTTATTTTCAATTTTATAAATATTTAATCTTAAACATTAAACTCAAAACCAATAATATAATCACCACTAATGTGATTTACACAAGAAGAATATGGATTCTAACCAAGTGGAGTTTCAACATCCTATAAATGGTTAATGTAAGAAAATTTATCTCAAATGATTAAATTTAAATAGAAAATAGTTAGAATTAAAAGATATTTAATTTATGTAACTATTTCAAAAAATTACACCCTCACACAAAAAAAACCTTTTCATTTAGGTTTTCACTTGCATTGAGGTTATTAAATATAGTTGGTTAAATTGATTTATTTGATTTGTTAATCAAATTGAATTGGATAGTATATGGAACACTTCGTAAGATCAACACTATTGATTATATAATATCTTGAACGAACTTCATTTCCGTAAGTATAATTATCAAACAAACACAACTATAATTTTGAGTTGAGAGTCCAACTATTTAAACTTTAAAATATCAATACAACTAAAAAATTATAATCCTCTTTACATTCTTATGACTAATTAAATGAGAAGATAATACAATATTATTTTCTTTTTTGATTTCATATTTATTTTATATTAAATTTAATTAATACTACTTATCTTCTTGTCGCCTTCTTTTTATTAAGGATTTTTATTAACCTCAAATCTACCTTAGTGATAACTAACTTAGTGTCTATTTGGTTATTAGTTAGGAAAACTGAGTTATGGAAATAAAAAATTCTAATAGTTAACATTAATCATTCACTCGTTCTAGACAATCAAAACTTTGTTAAATCAACGAATCTATTTCTTGTTTTTCCTAACCTTTATTCTAAAAACAGAAACAGGGAAGCAACAGTGCATTATAGAGTTTAAGCCATTGAAAATAAAACATGGTAGCTTGTAATTTTATTGAGTATAATAATTATTGCATTTATTAAATAAAATAAAAATACAATGAATATGTTGTTTCCAAATAAAATATTTTTGCTTTAAGTGACCTTAACTCGAAATGGGATTGTAAAAAGGAATTGTCTTGTTGGTCGAATAGCAGGTAGTTTTGTGAGATCCTTCATAGAGTTTGATTCTTACTAAAACCAAAATAAACTCAAGATGACATCAACAAAAACAAACCTTCTCATTACTCACTCTATTAAAAACTTTATATGTTAATATTCCTTCCTGTTTTAAATAGAAGCAACTAAAATTTAAAATATTTTAGTATAAAATATAAGTAAATTTTAACCAACTTAAACTTATTTAATTAATTATATAATTACTAGAATATTTTTTATATTAATAAAGAGAAATAATATGAGTAATTTAACTCTTAAAATAGAAAAAAAAATTAATTTTAGTAATTAATGATGAAGACAATTTAGGAATTATAACTCATTTTTAACAATATTAAATAGGATTAATTAATATTCATAATTAGGGTGAATTAATTTTGTGTTGCTTATAGTCGAAATTAGTATTTTTATCTTTCAATTATTATATATTTATTTGTTTCCTAAACCATTATGTTGACGAGTTCTAACTACTCCCTCAATTTTTTTTTAAATGTTTTGAGAAAAGATAAATCTTATCTTATTTAATTCTCAATTTGAAATTTTAAAGCATCAATAATTACTTTTGTCTAATAATGTCCCGATGAGAGAAAACGTGTTAAATAAAGTTATTATATAATACAATAAGCAAATGATTTAACACATTATAATTTCATCCCTTAATTTATATAATTTATCTTAGTAAAAAAAAGGAGGGAGTTACCTTCAATCCCATAATCACATGTGATATAACGCTTGTTCATTGCTTGTCGTGTCAATTAAACAAGGTATGATCAGATTCAAACTAAATAAAATTGTTCAACTAATTTAAAATAACTAAAAACCAATAAAACATAAATCATAATAAAACACATTATGTGTGTCTTAAATTGAATTTCGGATTTATCTTTAAAAATCAAACCAAACCACAATCTTCAATACATTACTTCTATACTTGTATTATATTACTAGATTATATATACATTACTTAATCTTAAAGTGAAATTTAAAAGACTGCATATACTTATTTATGGTTTTTTTATTATGTGAAATTCTTTAAAGTGATTATTTTCTTTTTTAAAGTACTTATTCTTGATTTTATTAAGTTAGAATTATATCTTTTATACTTGATTTTACAAAAAAAAAAAATATAGTTACTATAAAACTGAACAATCCAAACCATATTTGATCCTTAAGAATATGATTAAATTGAATTATATTTTATCTAAAAAATCAAATCGATCTGAAATATAAACATGCATAAATTAAACTAAAATCTATTTAATAAAGAAAAATCAATTGAATCAACTAAAATTCAATTATCTCAAACACTGTATAAATTAATATTAATCATTAAATTTTTAATTATAAAGGCGGATTAACAAAGGAACCATTTCTATCTCTACCCCTCTTTTTTAAGCAGAATAAAAAGAAGATACCAAGTTCTGCTTAGGCCATTGGCCTGCATCATCACACCATTCACCAACCCCATCATCTCTCTCTCTCTCTCCCCCCCTAATCCAATCAACCATGTAATAAAACACAAACCCCAAAAGAAAAAAAGAAAAAAAAGAAAAAAAGTTCTCTCTTTTTCAGCTATAAGCTTCATTTGTATTGGAGACCACAAATTCACCCTTCTTTTTCTAATGGGTCTCAGAAACAGGTGAAAAGGAACATCTTTTCGTTCATGGGCATGTCAAAGCTAAGCTCTTTATTACAAGGGCTTGAAGAAAACGCGTGTATCCACTGAAAAAAAAGAACAGCAGAGGAAAAAATGCGTGGCTTAAAGCTCAGTGAACGCTTCAAGAGCACCCAAGTCCACGCCCTCAATAACAATTCCTCAGAAGCCACTGGTAGAAGAAACAAACCCAGTGGAAGTGGCACCATAATCAGATCATTGGTGTCAAAATCCAAATCCAACAACACAACAACAACCTCGGAAGTTGCAAACCTTGTTCTTCCTCTTCAGCTCCCTCCTGCTGACTCACTTGAACCTTGTATAGAACCTTACCTTAAACCCATCAACCTTGTTGAGACCTTGGCAGAACTGCATCACAGGCTAGAGTGTTGTCCTCAGACCCAGAAAGCATTACTCTATGTGGAGCAGTTCACGCTTTTGCGCAGCTTCGGTGATCACAAGCTTCTTAAAAGATGTCTCAGGACAGCGCGGCAAAACGCTGAGGATGTGCTTTCCAAGGTTGTGCTTTCAGCTTGGTTGAGGTTTGAGAGGAGGGAGGATGAGCTTGAGGGTGTGTCTTCAATGGACTGTGATGGATGCATTCTTGAATGTCCAAAGATGAATTTGGTTCCTGGGTTTAGTCCTTGTTCAATCAATGATAGGTGCCAGTGTCTCCAAGAGATTAAGGAGGCAAGTAGCTCTGAGAGTGTGTGTTTTCCAGATGAGGAAAAGGATGTGTCTTTTTGTGTTGGGGATGAGGAAATTGATTGTGTTAGGTGGAGAATTGCGGCCCTATCTGAGCCATTTGAGGCTATGCTGTATGGTGGCTTTGTGGAGTCCAAAATGAGGAAGATTGATTTGAGCCAAAATGGGATTTGCTCAAAGGGTTTGAGGGCTGTGGAATTGTACAGCAGGGCTAAAAGGTTAGACTTTTTCTGTCCCATTACTATTTTGGAGCTTCTTTCATTTGCCAATAGGTTCTGTTGTGAGGAAATGAGGTCTGCTTGTGATGCTCATTTAGCTTCACTTGTTGCAAGTGTTGATGATGCATTGGTGCTTATTGACTATGGACTGGAAGAGAGAGCACCAATTCTTGTTGCTTCCTGCTTACAAGTGTTGCTTAGGGACCTGCCAAATTCTTTGTGTAATTCAAAGGTGATGCACATCTTTTGTAGCTCTGAGGCAAAGGAAAAGTTGGCCTTTTTGGGGTTTGATTCTTTCTTACTGTACTATTTCCTAAGCCAGGTGGCTATGGAGGAAAGCATGGTATCGAAAACTACATTGGTGTTAATGGAAAGATTAGGGAAGTGTGCTACTGAAAGGTGGCAGAAGGCCCTTGCATTCCATCAATTGGGGTGTGTGCTGCTTGAAAGGAAAGAATATGAAGATGCACTGCATAGTTTTGAGGCAGCAGCTGAAGCCGGTCATGTGTATTCTCTGGCCGGTGTAGCCAGAACCAAGTACAAGCAGGGTCAACCATATTCAGCCTCTAAGTTAATTAGTTCTCTCATATTTGAGCATAAACCTGCAGGGTGGATGTATCAGGAGCGTGCTCTTTATAGTATGGGAAGAGAAAAATGTTTTGATTTAGACGTTGCCACTGAATTGGATCCGGCCCTTTCATTTCCATACAAATATAGAGCCCTGGCAAATTTGGAAGAGAACCAGAATATAAGGGGTGGAATTATAGAGCTTGATAAAATTATTGGATTTAAGCTCTCTCCGGATTGTCTGGAACTGCGAGCTTGGTTGTTTGTTGCACTTCAGGATCATGACAGTGCCATAAGAGATATCAGGGCAATGCTAACTTTAGAACCAAATTATGTAACTTCAGATGGGAATATGACAGGGAAATACTTGCTTCATCTCCTTAGCCATGGAGTACCCCAAAAGAGTCAAGCAGAATGCTGGATGGAATTATATGAACAATGGTCTTTGGTAGATGATGTTGGTTCTTTGGCTATTATTCATCATATGCTGGAGAATGAGCCTGGAAAGAGCTTGCTTGAATTTCGTCAGTCCCTACTCCTTTTGAGGTAAGCACAATTGTCAATCAAACCTATAAGCAGTATCTCTTATTCAACTTTCAATTGCTATGGTATATGTATTTCACATTGTTCTGGATAATCTTGTAACATTGTTTGTTTCGGTAAACTGTAATGTGCTTGTTGGTATCTTGATATTCATATTTATTTTGAGTGTGTCAATGCTTCCTGGTCTGGCTGCTCAACTCAATTCAGTTAATAAACTAAAAAATGAAGAGAGCTCCTCACATTTATGAATTTCATAGGTTAAACTGTCAAAAGGCTGCGATGCGCAGTTTAAGGATGGCCAGAAACCATTCTAGCTCAATGCATGAAAGGTTAATTTACGAAGGATGGATTCTATATGATACTGGTTATAGGAATGAAGCTCTGGTTAGAGCTGATAGGTCCATTGCAATTCAGAGATCATTTGAAGCTTTTTTCCTAAAAGCATATGTGTTGGCTGATACAAGTATGGATCCTGAATCTGCTTCTTATGTTATCCAACTTCTGGAAGAAGCACTTAAATGTCCTTCAGACGGTCTTCGCAAAGGACAAGTTAGTGATCTCTTTTAGTTTCCCTATTACTGTCAAGTCTGTCTGTGTTCTGCACTCTGCATTCATTTGATTTTCTTCTGCAATGTTTTGTAGGCACTGAATAACTTAGGGAGTATTTATGTGGACTGTGGTAAGCTTGATCTTGCAAATGAATGCTACAAAAATGCCCTTGCAATTAGGCACACTAGAGCTCATCAAGGTCTAGCACGTGTTTATCATCAGAAAAATCAACGTGAAGCTGCATATGAAGAGATTACCAAGCTTATTGAGAAGGCAGAAGGCAGTGCATCAGCATATGAGAAACGATCAGAATACTGTGACCGTGAAATGGCAAAGATGGATCTTGATGTAGCAACCCTACTGGATCCTTTAAGGACATATCCATATAGATACAGGGCAGCAGGTACTTCACTTATCTTTCATTCTTTAGTCTTTACCATCTGCCATGTGCTTTTTAATTAGAGACAAGAATTTAGATAGTAATGTTTGTCTCCTCTCGACATACTAATCCATGCTTAGTTTTTAGACTTGCTTTCATGATTGGCGAAAAATTTACTTTTTAAACATGTTCTGGTATTATAGTTTGAAATTTTATGTTTTGAATTCTGATTTAGTGATTGTTAAACCTATTATTATAGACAACAAAACACTTGTTTCATGTTGATTGTTTGTACTTTGATTTTATATTCAAAGACTGAGTTGGCCCTTTATATTTAAATTGATAAGTTGAATGGACCAGTATTCTAGAATGACTGTTATTTAACCATTTCTCCTTGTTTGGGAGGTCCTCAATCTTTGAAGTTGTCATCATCGTACCTTACTATCATTGTGATTTAGTATAGATTGAGACCCTTTGCAAGTGTTTATAAAAGGTAAAATATCATTTTCAACAAAAAAGCATGACTACGAAGCATGTTCTATGATTCTTCTTGGTTAAACTTTGTTTTTATATTTGACAATTTTATAGCTTGTTAAGATGTTGAGATAAGTCTCACATCGGTTAGGAATATGGCCGGGATAGTCCTTATAAGACTTGAGGCAATCCTTGACTCATGAGCTAGCTTTTGGGTTGAGTGTGGCCCGCCATTTTCTAACATGGTATCAAAGCTCTAAATCTTTAGAGCTTTTTTTTGGTTTTTCTCTAAATCTATGGCACGAGGTCCTGGTCTTGGTGTGAGTTCTAATCATGGAGGCTCCCACAATGGAAGCTGTCATGAACGGCGATCCATCTCAGAATCCTGCTTCACCTTTCTACCTTCACCTGGGAGAGAATCCAACAATAGCCTTGGTTACTCCGATTCTCACTGGAAGCAATTATCACTCATGGTCTAGGTTGATGCAAAGAACTCTTGTTTCCAAGAACAAGTTCAAGTTCGTTGATGGCTTAATTCCGGTAACTTCGAATTTTGATCCTATGTTTGATCTTTGGGAGAGATGCAATAATCTCATCCATTCTTGGTTAATTCATTCTGTTTTGACTTCAATTGGACAAAGTACAGTGTACATTGACATGGCTTCAGATGTATGAATGATTTGAGAGAGAGCTTCTCTCAAGGAGATCTCATACGTGTCTCTGAATTACAACAAGAGATCCATGGATTGAAGCAAGGTGCTTCAAGTGTGACTGATTTTGTCACAGATCTCAAGATTCTCTAGGAAGAACTTGAGCCCAATTCCTTGTTGCACTGTGCACATGTCCTATTCCATGCTCATGCTTTGCCATGCAAAATGCAAACATGTACAAGGAGCAAGACAAAGTGATTAGGTTTTTGACTGGATTGAATGATGAGTTCACATCCATCAAGTCTCAGATCCTGATAATGGAGCCATTGCCTACATCCAATAGAGTGTTCTTCATGGTATTGCAAGATGAAGGACAGATTTGATTTGGATTCGTTGATGAAGCAAAAATTGGTGTTAATTCAGTGGATTCAAGCAAAGGAATCGGAAGAGGGAGAAGAAAACTAAGTTTGCACTTATTGTGGAAGGGAAGGCCATAGATGTATGCTACAAGAAACATGGCTATCCTTCTAGCCTGAAGAAGAAAGGAAACTGAAGTACTTGTACTGCTAATTTTGTTAGTGCCAGGAATGAAGAAGAGGATGATGACTATGGTGAGGACACAGTAGAAGACTCAGAGTCAAATGGAGGCAACATGCTTACTGAAGAGTGTTACAAAGGACTAATCAATTTGTTAAAGCAAGCAGATGCAGGGAGCCACAATACTCATGTCTCCAATCAGATTTCTGTTAAAAGAGCTAATGTTGGTCTCTCAGGAAAGGCGAATGCAGGAGAAACTGGTAATGTTGTTTGGATCCTTGATTCTGGTGCTTCGGATCACATTTGTTGCAATTTATCAATGTTCAAGGCACATAGAAGAGTGAATTGTTTACTTGTGCACCTGCCAAACGGTAACACTGTCACCTCCACACTGATTGGCACATTAGAACTAGCACCACATCTAGTTCTTCACATATCCCTGAGTTTGTGCATTCAACCTTATTTCAGTGACAAAATTATGCACTGGTTTGGATTGTCAATTATTGTTCAATGGTGATGTATGTACAATCCAGGAAAGGAGGGAGAGGAGGATGATTGGTTTGGCTAAAAGGAAAGAAGGACTATATCACCTAACACACACACAGGTTTGCTCTATAACTTGTTCTAGTGGTAAGTTTTCTGTGGATCTGTGCAGTATAGATGCTGAGATTACAAGATTTTCTGGCTACCTGCAAATAGTTTGTGGTGTTTCAGATTGGGCCATTTGTCAAATAAGAGGTTGAAAATAATATAAGTCAAGTATGATTTTGTATCCTGTTTTGATTGTGTGTTATGTGAAGTATGCCAACTTGCCAAACAGAGAAAACTGCCTTTTCATGTTAGTGATTCATTTGGACATCTGGGGCCCCTTTTCAACCACATCAGTTCAAGGACATAGATATTTCCTGACTTTAGTAGATGATCATTCCAGATTTGTCTGGGTTATCTTGTTGAAAGACAAATCAGAAGTTAGGTATCATGTTCAGGATTTCATTCAGCTGGTGGAGGTACAGTTTGATGCAAAAGTTAAGAAAATAAGGAGTGATAATGGCCTTGAGTTTATCATGCCCGCATATTACAATGGGAAGGGAATTTTGCATGAAACTTCATGCCCAGAGACCCCTCAGCAGAATGCAAGGGTAGAGAGAAAGCACCAGGGCATACTGAATGTAGCAAGAGCCCTGATGATTCAATCCAACTTGCCTAAGAAATTCTGGACTTATGCAGTTTTGCATACTGTCCACTTGATTAATAGAGTGCCTACACCAATGTTGAAGGATAAATCTCCTTATGAAGTGCTGGATGGAGACCACCATACTTGGCATCAATCTAAGTGTTTGGTTCATTGTGCTATACCTCCACATTGTTAGCAGGAAGAGAAAAATTGATCCCAGGGCAGATGCAGCTGTTTTCTTGGGATACAAGGCAGGCACAAAAGGTTTTGTCACCTTATCTCTTAAGGCACAAGCAATAACAGTGTCCAGAAATGTGCATTTTCATGAACAACTCATGCCATTCAGAGGTTCAGAGGTTTTTGAATCCCCTAAGATATGTTGATCTGAACACATCCCTGCCACAGAGCCCTCCATGCCATACTACACCAGACTCATTTCCTCACACCACACCATCATCCATCATCCTAACACATGACCGGATCAGTACTTCACCAAGACCTGTATCACCTATCATCTAACCGGAAACTCAACCTGCACTACCACATAGCCCACATGACTCCACCAATACTTCACCTACTTCACAAAAAGCTCCTTATCCAAGCCCAATCAGACCTGCAAGAACAAAGAGACCACCTTATTTACAGAACTATACCTGTAACATGACCAAACCTGAAACCAAAACTAAATATCCCATTTCTGCCTTTGTTAATTACCAAAACCTATCTCCTAACCACAAAACTTATGTGCTTTCCTTAGATCAACAAGTTGAACCTAAAACTTTATAGAGGCTGCAAAGTCTTCCTGGTGGCAGGAAGCAATGAGCAAGGAGTTCACTACATTGAACAAGAAAAATACTTGGAAGATTTTTGATTGCCCTCCAAATGTGATTCCCATTAGCAGTAAATGAGTATACAAGATCAAAAGGAAGACGGATGGGAGTGTGGAAAGATTCAAGGCACGATTGGTAACCAGAGGCTACACACAAGTGGAGGGCTTGGATTTTCTAGATACTTTTTCATCCGTGGCAAAGATTACAACAATTATATTAATATTGGCCTTGGCTTCTATCAAAAGGTGGCACACACATCAACTAGATATTGATAATGCATTCCTTCATGGAGATTTAAAGGAGGATGTTTATATGGCCTTGTCATAAGAGCTCACTCCTAACAAAACCAAATCAAGTTTGTAAGTTCTTAAAGTCCCTATATGGTTTAAAACAAGCAAGTTGCAGCTGGCATGAAAAGCTCATTGATTTTTTTGTTAAAGCTTGGATTCTCTCAAACTGAATCAAATTATTCACTTTTCATCAAGAAGGATGATCACTTTGTTACACTTTTGGTATATGTTGATGTTATCTTGGTAGGTGATAACCTTGATGAATTTGAAGTGATCAAGTCTAAACTCCACTCAGCTTTTGGAATCAAAGACTTGAGGGTTCTAAAATATTTCCTTAAATTGGAAATAGCTCACTTAGCTCAAGGCATTGTTGTGAGTCAGAGGAAATATTGTTTAGACTTGATAACTGGTGCAAGGCTTCTTGGCGCAAAACTGTTAAGGTCCCTATTGAATATCACTCAAGTTCTCAGCCCTGTGACTCTCCTTACTTAGATCTTTTGGAGTATTGAAGGCTAGTGGGGAGGTTGTTATATCTAACCAACACAAGGCCATATATAATGTTTGCAACCCAACAATTGAGCCAACACATGCAAGCCCCTACAATACATCATTTCACAGCTGCAACACATGTGGTGAAATACTTAAAGGATCACCAGGTTGGGGAATTGTATTTCCCAGAGATCCCCCTTGTAGTTGATAGGATATAGTGACTCAGATTGGGCTAGGTGCACAAGTACCAGGAGACCTGTCATTGGTTTCTGTTTTCAACTTGGAGGATCATTGATTTCTTGGAAATCAAGGAAACAAAACAGTTTCTAGATCTTCAATAGAGGCTGAGTATAGAACCATTGGTAATGCCATCTCAGAGCTGTTATGGCTCACATCTGCTTAGGGATTTGGGACTGCAGAGTGACAAACTTGCAGAATTGTTTTGTGATAATGAGAGGGCTGGACATCTAGCCTTGAATCTAGTGTTCCATAAACGAACGAAACACTTGGAGATTGATTGTCATTTTGTTCGAGAAAAGATCATGAAAGGAGTCCTCAAGTTACTTCCTGTGTCATCAGCAAAACATCTTGCTAACATATTCACTAAGCCATTGTCACCAAGTTTGTTTGCTTCTGTTGTGTCCAAGCTCAATTTGGTGAATCTTTGTCACCCTTGAGCTTAAGGAGGGGTGTTAACCTAGTTAGCTCAGTTGACGTGGCATACAATCACATTTCTCACATGTTAAGCCTAGTTTGTTAGAGTTAGTCAATGCGTTTAGTTAGTATACTTTCAATTACAGTGAGCATTTGCTACAACCATCTTGCTTTATAAATACTTTGATTTTCTTCATTGTTTGGTAATGAGAATTAATCATTCTTCCAATAGATTCTTCAATTCATATAGTCTAGATCTTTAATATGGTATCAGAGTCTGACCCGCCTTGAATGTTAGTCCAATCAAAGATGTCCAGTCCTATAAATTTCACGTTTTGGATGTTCAGTCTTGGGTGTGAGAGGGTGTGTTAAGATATTGAGATAAGTCTAACATCAGTTAGGAATATGACCAGTATACTCTTTATAAGGCTTAAAGCAACATTTGACTCATAAACTAGCTTTTGAGTCGAGTTAAACCTGCCATTTTTTAATATGGTGTGAATTTGTCTTCTTTTGAATATGTTTTTGACTTTTCATAAGGCTTCACATTCACGTTAATAAGTGTGTTGTGGCACCAGTTACAAGTTGTTGATCTCTCTAAATTCTATATTCACAGCTTACACACTATTCCTTTCTTTGATCCTTGCATCTTGATGGATACTAGTTACTCATCATTATGAGTTGCGAAATATATTAACATGTTTTAAACAACTTAAATAGTTTAGTGGAAATCCTGTTGGTTTGTTTCTTAAAATTGTTACCAATTTTTAAATTCTTTAGCTTGTAGCATTAAAATTTTTAGTCACTGTCTTGATCGTGGGTAGTTCAGTATGTAGTGTGCGGAATACATGCAAAAGCAGAAATAAATTAGTAAATATAATAGGGATACATTTCATGCTCTCCCATTTTTGTTCCAATGGCTTTAAATTTATCAACAATTCACCTACACCAGTCAAATCAGAGATTTTTACTCACATAAAATGTCATTTATGACCAGTGTTGATGGATGAGCAAAAAGAAATTGAAGCAGTGGAAGAGCTAACCAAGGCCATAAATTTCAAGCCTGACTTACAAATGCTTCATCTCCGAGCAGCGTTTTATGAGGCAATGGGGGACCTGTCTTCAGCACTACAAGATTGTCAGGCAGCTCTATGCTTAGATCCTAACCATACAGACACGCTTGATCTGTATCGACGGGCAAAAAACTGAGGGTTCAAGTAAGCACATCAGAAGGCTAAGATTGGAGATCTTGGTTAGGACCTGGGAAATTGCTGTCATACCAACCTTGAGGAAGATACAATGGTAGGACATAGATTGTGCAACTGTTGAAAACAATGCCAAACAAGAGGCAATTCTTGGATGATTCGAGAACAACATGGTGTCATGTCATGTGTTTCACATGATCAAATAGGAGGATGATTCAGGTGTTCATCACATGTTCAGAGTAATAACACCATTGATATGATATAGATTCTTGTGAGCCTTGTGCACATAATTGAGTTCACATTATTCATACATCTCTTGTACAGTGACTGGGTTATAAACTATAAAGAAGATTCATAACTTTGTATCCTACAATGTATAACTTATTTTTCTTAACAAAAGGTTTTATTTTTCTGTCTTTGTCAAGGGAAAAAATAATGTGTTTGCATCCCTCACTCAAATAATCAGATAATAATTGATGATGATAAAGGAGAATGATGTAGTCCCAATGAGTGTATGCTAAGGTTCCTTGAAATGACCATTGTTTGCTGTTTTCCCCCATAAACACTACTGGTGTGTTTGGAAAAACCTGTGAAAATAGTTTATTACTCTCATAACATAAACCATAGTACAAAGTGGCGAGATGTAAATGCATTTTGTCAATTTGCTCCCTCTTCACAGTCTTCATCTTCTTCTAAGTTTAGTTGAATAAAGGCTTCTAGAGCTTAACATGGAGGTGGGAGAAATCCCAGTGCCAAGGGAGTTTTGAAGTTTCACATTTAGATTGTGTAGTTCATGAACATTTTCTGTATAGCATTTTGGAAATAAGAAAACACTCATTATGTCCACCTTGAATTCACATTGTTTTTTTTCTCATAGCATGCAAACACAACAAAACCCTTTCCCCTGCTGCAACAATAGTTCAATATACAACCATTGGATAGATGTGGACAAGTTGAAGGGTATATAAGTGGATGAACTTATACACCTTATGCCTTAAGGTTGAGTTGTATTTTGATATCCTATACTTGTACTACCATTATCTTGGCTTGTGCCACAGTGTGTGGTGATGACCTCCCTAGTGTCGTGGCTCTCCACTTGGTGCGTGTAGCTTGCATGACTGAACATATCTTCAGACTAGTTAGATTTGGTATATACTGACCATATTTTTAGCCAATGTGAAACTTATTTTTATCTCACACTAAACAAATCATTTTTCCCATTCTCTTGACTCGTGTTCTCAGTTTCTCCCAAATATTAGTAATAACAAAAAAATTTCAAAAGTGGATGAATTCCAAATCTCCAGTAAATACACTGAATATGTTGTTTTTCCACTTTTCTTTGGATTATAAATTAATGTCTAATTATGAATCACTGGACATAATTTCCATTTCTGTCCACCAAAGTGGTGATGATTTAGGATTTGCTCCATCAGGTCCCATTGCTGAGACTTTCTTGAGCCTTGCTGTAACTTGTCTCATAGTTGGCCTTTTCTCTGGGTTGGAATGGACACAATTTCTGATCACTCCAGACCATTCCTCAATCTCTTCTTGCGGAGAGTTCAGTCTTGGATCCAGGACAACTCTTAAGGGTTTCCTTTCCATACATATTCTGCTGCCCAATCTGCTGGAAGGCCATTGTCCACAACATCACGGGGAATTCTCCCTGTATATAACATTCCAAAGCTATAAACATTGCCCTTGGTATATTTTATTGATGTTTCCATGAGTTGTGTGGTTGTAGACCCATTCCTTGAAGCAACTATGTCACTCCAGAAACTAGGATCTGATATTTCAGCAGCATAATCTTCAGTAAGGTATATAGAAGAAGATTGGAGGTTTCTATGGATAATGAGTGGCTTCAGCTCATGCATATGCTCAAGGCAGTATGCTATTCCAATTGCTATCCTGATTCTCATTCTCCAATCTAGTTCTGCTTCTCTAACTGCAAGAATAAAGTTAAAACTCAACAAAAACATTTTAATTGCTAGTGCATATTGCAAACAACTTCATAGATGTCAAGGAAATAATCAAAAAGTTTTTGCTACAAAATGCAAGCCCTCTCCACAGCTTGGTTGAAGAAGTTAGGTTGTTAGTTGTAAGCAAAGGATATTTTTGTGGTGAGTAAATTTTGAGCAAAAGCATCACTCGCCATGTAGATGCTCAAAGTGCGTTCCATTTGGAGCATACTCAAAAAACATCATTCTTGAGAATGGCTTATTCTCTTCACAATATCCCATAAGATTCACAAAATTCTTGTGGTTCACTCTAGATAAGGTTGGTATCGGGAATAGTTCAAAGATAAGAATAAGAACCAGGATGACAAATGCAATGCATTATTTGCTACATTTTTATCAGCATACCTTGTTTCGGAATTGAGCTTCCATCCTTTTTGACCAGTCTTGTTTCGGAAGCTACGGCTATCTCAACTCCACTGGAGAGAGTTCCCTAATACAAAGTTCCATCTGGTAGAGAACCAATGATGTTGCTAAAATATTCACAAGCTGCTTCAATTTCTTCTCGTTTGAGATTTGGCACACCTAAGTCACAAAACTCAATAAGTAACTAATCCCATATAAAGAAGTACTTGTGAAGGTTGGAAGGCCAAGTAAATTAAGTTCAATTCAATGCATGTTTTAGTTTGAATCTATTGCTTATCTTCTGAATGACTAAATCATGTAAATATGATTCAGAATGACTTGTTACAAATACCCGTTACCAAAGCTTTTTGTAGCTGGCCACTCAACCCTGAGGACCAAGGTTTAATGGTGACAACCTTCCTACTATGGAAGCTGACAAAAGTAATGGCTGACACCAAAATCAGGAATGAGAAGCCTCCAATTGCAGACCAGATTATCATAGAGTGATGCATTGGATTGGAAATGTTTGTATTTCTTTGGTTAGAAAATGAAGGGGAAGGTTCTGAAACCCAATCAAACTGTGGTGGTGTGGACATGATGATAGGAGGGTGTTCTGGTATAGGTAAGGGTGAGGGTGATTGTGAAGGAGAGAAAAAAAATACTAGGGTGATTGCGAGTAAGATAATGGAGCTGATGCTGAATCTGAGCCACTTTCTGCTGGTGAAAATGGTGAGGGTGGTGTTGATAGTGTAAGCATCTCTTGGTTATCATCCCTATGGATTCTGTGTGTATTAGCAGAATTTGGTACCTTGAGAAGTTGCCTCCTGTATGATGTATCCTTATGTTGCCCAAATTGCCTGAGACAAAAATGTCACATCACAAATAAGTAATCTCAAACTTCGATCTAATGAACCTCACAATGAATGAGCACACTATAGCAACATTGGACTGGAAAATAATATTTCCATGTAACTCGTGTATGTTATGGTAAGAAAAGCAAGGCAGAGCAAAATGTCATTCAACCATTTATGAGAAAACTGGTTATCAAATTCAATGTCAGTGAACTCAGAAATCTGTTTTGCACTATCCCACATAGAAACACATGCTAGTGTGACTGGTGTCAATCTTTTGAACTGGTTAGCGTTAAATCCTAATTAATGTAGTTGTCTAGCCGCATGGTCATATGCTTCTCTAGCTGCGGTACCAGTTTGTTGTTCTTCACTTGCATGATGAAATTCAGAAATTGTCTTGAGCTTATCCAGTTCTGGAGTTAAGTTGGCTAAATAACAACTGTTGTCCAATAAGCTGCAGTGTAAATTTGATTACATTATTTAGACAAAGAACATGAAAGGGGGAAAATATTTGACATGAAAGGATTAACTTACGTTATTTTGATAAACATTTATTTCAATGATTGAGTCAATTATATTAGAATTTATTTCGATGTTTAGACGTGATTCTGAAAAAAAAAATTTAGATAACCTATTTTTTTATTGTATTAAAAAATATTTTTAAATTTAAAATTACTAATATATATATATATATAAATTATGAAATTGAAAATATACAAAGGGGAAAATAAGAAAAAATAAATGTATACTAGAAATAAGTAATTTTTTATAGTTAAAATCTAAAAAATCATTTTTTTGGTTATAATAATTTCTCTTATAAAAAATAATTTAATAAATTATAATTTAATTTCATATAAAATCACTCAGACATATAAATAAATATTTTTATAAAAAATAAAAAAAGAAAGTAGTTAAAAAGAACACTATTAAACGTACCCGTAACATTTGTAATCCAATTGCTTAAATTGTTGGAGATTCACATTTTCCATTCTCATTCTTGTTTCTGTATCCATCTCCTTACAACATAGGTTGCTTTTGTTGATAAACGAGATAGATATTATTGGAAAAAAAGAGATTACAATGATGCCCAACACCTCTTAATATTTTCCATACTCTTCGATACTAAAATACAATTATAGTAACTTACACTATGAAGCACTCACCTCTTTATACTTACGCTTACTAACTACTCACTCTTGCACTCCTCTAATTTTGCTCCTAAGAATTGCTTACTCCTTTGTGTGTTCTTGCAAATGTCACTCATGTCCTATTTATACTACTTAAGAAAGGTGGTGGATGATTACTAGATGTTTCTCATTATTTCACCATAATTATAGAGAATTCTAGTAATGACCATTGTTAGAATCAACTGAATTCATGACTAAGAAGTCTGAACCCTATGTGATTTGTTAATAATACACATCAAAACTCTTAGCTAAAATGAAGTCTGTACGCTTGTTTATCTAACTAGTCTGTTCAATCGTGACAGGAAGTCTGTAGAACTCCATCTGCAAAGAATAAGGGGAGTCTTTAAAATTAAATCGTTTTTGAAATGAAGAAGTCTGTACTCACTCAAATCTTCATTGAATCAAGCCAGTCTGAAGCTATAGACCATGAGAAGCTTTCTTTCTTTCTTTAAGTATTTGAAAAAGGATCTTTCTTTTCCAAATAAGAAGCTGCATAGACTTTCTCCTATCATCCCTGAAGCTATCATCAAGAAGGTAATTAACAAAAAATTTAAAAGGCATGCTCGCATATATCAAGAAAATTACCACATGTATCTCAAGGTGTCACGAAAAGCTGAATCTGTTCAGACCAGATAGCCTAAGGTCAACTGCTATAAAGCGTACTTGCTTTCTCAATATGCATAAGCAAAAGGGATCTTTCGTTAAAGACTTTCGAAGCAATCCTTTTAAGGAAACTTCTCTAAAGCATGTCTCTACACTCGTTGACAGCACAATCCTCGAATAGACCAATATCCTTCAAATTGAACCAACGGTTATCTCAAGAAGGACTATAAATACAAGAAGCTTTTAAATCAGAAGGAGAGATTCTCTCTAAGACTTTTGCCTCATTGCTCAATTCTCTCTGATTTCTCTAGAAACCAAAGTCTGAAAAACTTTTCACAAAAAGTTTCTAAGTTCTTGTATTTCACTACTTAAGTTTTCTTTGTAAGTTCTGCTTCTACCAGACCTTGACTTATAGTAGTCTGTAGCTCAGTGTACTTGTGTAATCATTTCATATATTTGTATGCTGAGTTATCTGTTGTAACACTAAAAACTCTTTATCACTCTTTCTGTAAGATCTAGTGTGTTGTCAGAGCCTGTTAGTGTTGGGAAATACTTGTGACCTGAAGAGGTTTTTGAAAGAATACTTGGGTCTGTAGCCAGGAGTGGCTTTTTGAAACAATACTTGGGTTTTAAGCCAGAAGTGGTTGGAGTCAAGAATAATTGTTGTACTAGGCTGGTGTAGAATTGTAAAGGTGTTTTACAATAGTGAAAATCCTTCAGTCTGAAAGGACTGGATGTATCTTTTATGTTGGAAGTGAACCAGGATAACTTCGCTATGTGATTCTCTATTCCTTTCTTTGGTCTATTGAATTATTTATTGCTTAAGTGGTATGTACGTTTTTGAAAAAGAGTTTAAGATTTATTCAACCCCCTTAAAGTCTAACTCTGTACCATCAATTGGTATCAGAGCTTGCCCTTTTGGGTTGATTACTTTCACGAGTAAAAAGGATCAAGATCCATGGCCTTGTCCTCTCATGATTAGCTCACTATAGAAGGTTCCTCTATGAATAAACCACCTACTTTCTTTAGTGAAGATTACTCTTATTGGAAAGACAGGATGGAAATGTTCATCAAGTCCACTCAATATGGACTATGGGGAATAATCACAAAAGGTGATAATCCAGAGCCTACAGACAGTAAAGGGAAGCTTGTTCCTGAAGAAAAATGGTTCGCTGCTGACTTCAAGAAGATGGAGTCAAATGCTAAAGCTAGATTTCTCTTAATCTGTGCTTTAAGTAAATCTGAGTATAAGAAGGTTTACAGCTACAAAACTACAAAGGAGATCTGGGATGCCCTTCAACGCAACTATGAAGGAACCTCCAATGTTAAGCGTTTAAAGAAAATTCTTGTGACCAAGAAGTGTGATAACTTCAAAATAGAGGATCATGAGTCTGTTGACCAGATGTTTAGAAGATTTCAGAATTTTCTTAATGAACTCAAAGCCCTGGGATCCATGCCCTCCACTGAAGACATCAATGTAAAACTTCTAGGGTGCTTACCAGATGATAACTTCAAAATAGAGGATCATGAGTCTGTTAACCAGATGTTTGGAAGATTTCAGACTTTTCTTAATGAACTCAAAGCCCTGGGATCCATGCCCTCCACTGAAGACATCAATGTAAAACTTCTGGGATGCTTACTAGAAAAGTTTAATGCTAAGTGTGCTGCTCTAGAGGAAGCTAAAGACCTTAACACTCTTACTCTAGATGAAATTCCTGGAGTTCTAAGAGTTCATGAGTTGAAGCTTAACTAGAAAGAAATGTCAAAGCCTTCATTTTCTAAGAACATTATCTTAAATTCTGAACAGACTTCCAGGAGATGCAAGGAGCCCAGAGTGAAGGAGTCAACTAGCTCATATCTTACGTCTAATGAAGGAGATAAGGAAATTGATGAAGAATTAGCCCTTGTTACAAAAAGATTCTACAGACTTCTAAAAAAAAAAAGAAAGGTTGAGGAGGAAAGTTCAACAGAAAAGAACCTAGAGGTAAAAGTTTATTTAAGTTTAAAACTGACAAATATGTTATAGAATGTTTCAACTGTAGGAAACCAGGACATATGAAAGTTGAATGTCTTGTAAATAAGGAAAGAAAAGGTAGAAAAGAAAAGAAGAAGTTGTTTAAGAAGCAAAACAGACTCATCACCTGGGATGATGAAGACTCAACCACCACGAGTGAGTCTGAAGAAGAAACAGAAACTGCTCAAATTTTTCTTATGGCTAAAACAGATTCAGAATCTGAAGGAAGTTCAGACGAGGTAAACTAATCTAAACTAAAGGAAAATTATGAAGCTTTCTTTAAAGATTTTCTAATTCTGTTGAAATACTATAAGTTGTTGAAAAAGAAACAGTCTAAAATTATTTCTTCATATGAAGATATAATATCTGAACTTAAAAAAAAAGATTCAAATCAAGAACTTCTTAAGGAGCTTAATGAGAAAGAAAAGATACATCTTGAGGAGATACATAAACTTAAAAAGGAAAATGATTTTCTAAAAACTGAAGTCAACAGTTTAGACACCCACTCTATCTCGCAAGATAAGGAAATTAAGTCTCTTTAGCAAGAAGTAAGTACACTTACTAAAGACCTGGCTAGATTTGTAAATGGAACTGATAACCTGTACAAACTTATGGGAAGATCAAAAGGAAGTTCTAAAAGGCCTGGTTTAGGATATGTTTAAGAAACTAATTCTAAAGAAAAGAGTTCTCCCTCTTCATCTTTTCAATCTAAACATAGGCATGCTAAGTGCAACTATTGCAAGAAGCATGAAGCATGGTCATGTGATTCAAGACTACTTAAAAAGAAAAAGGAAAAATGCTAATAATACTAACCCTATAGGACCCAAAAAGTTTTGGGTACCAAAGGCAATAATTATTCATATTTTAGATGTGCTTAAGGACAAAATAAAGCAACACTTCTGGTATCTAGACAGTGGGTGCTCATATTACATGACAGGCAAAAGGTCTATTTTCCAAAACCTGGAACAATTTGAAGGTGGAAAAGTTACTTTTGGAGGAAACCAGTCTGGTCGAATAACTAGGATTGGTAAAGTTGGTAACATTCCTTCTCTAGTAATTAAAAATGTTTATTTTGTTGAAGGTCTGAAGCATAACTTACTGAGCATAAGTTAATTTTGTGATAGTGGTTATAAAGTTTCTTTAAATAAAGAAAAGTGTACAATTATCAATCTTGATGGAACTACTCTTTTCTCAACCAACAGACACAACAACCTTTACAAGGTTGATTTGGGTGAATTGGACAGTCGAAATGTAACTTATCTCTTCTCATCGTCTGAAGAGAAGTGGATCTAGCACAAGAAGCTTGGACATGTTAGCATGAAACATATTTCAAAAATCAACCAAAAAGGGTTAGTTAAGGGATTTCCTAGAATTTCTTTCAATGGAACCCAACCCTGCGAAGCATGTCAAAAAGGGAAACAACACAACTTCTTTTAAAAACAAAGATGTTGTTTCAATTACCAGACCACTTGAGTTGTTACATTTAGACTTATTTGGACCATCCCAAATCCAGAGTCTTGCTATATGGTTTTGTTATTGTTGATGATTTCACCACAATGACATGTGTTTATTTCCTAGCTCACAAAGATGAGTCTACACAAGTATTCAAAATTTTCTGTAAGAAAATCCAGTATAAAAAAAGAGTTTGTATTCGTACAATAAGAAGTGACCATGGTAGAGAATTTGAAAATAAATTTTTGAAAAGTTTTGTAATAAAATTGACATGTTTCACACATTCTCTTCTCCAAGAAATCCTCAACAGAATGGTGTTGGGGAAAGGGAAAACAGAAGTCTGTTAGAAATGGCTAGAACCATGCTTTATGAAAATGATTTATCAAAATATTTTTGGACTGAAGCTGTAAGCACTTTTTGTTATATTCAAAACAAAGTCTTTATCAGACCAATACTGAATTAGACTCCCTATGAATTTTGGAAAGGAAGAAAACCCAACATATGATATTTTCATCCATTTGGATGCACATGCTATATCCTAAACACAAGAGATCAACTTGGGAAGTTTGACTCAAAGTGTGATAAAGATATTTTCATGGACTATTCAAATACATCCAAATCTTATCGAGTCTTTGACACAAGGACTCAAACCATTGAGGAATCAATGCATGTAAGATTTGATGATCTAACAAAGACTGACAAGAAATTAACAGATCTAGATTATGATTATGTAACCTGAAGGAGAACCTGAACCTTCAAACTTCGTTGCCCCTCAACAATAAGATTCAGATCAACAAACAGTGTCTGAACTAGAAAAACCAAGAGATTGGAAGTTCAAGACCTACCATCCTTCAAATCTCATCATTGGAGATCAAGCTGAAGGAGTCCAGACCAGACCAAGACTTCATAACCAATCATCAATGGCACTTGTTTCAGAATTTGAACCCAAGACCATTAAAGAAGCATTAGAGGATCCAAACTGGATCATAGCAATGCAAGAAGAACTTAACCAGTTTGAAAGAAACAATGTCTGGACCTTGGTTCCAAGACCAAAGAACAAGAGCATCATTGGAACAAGATGAGTCTTTAGAAAAAAGTTGGATGAAGAAGGAGTTGTAAGGAGCAAAGCAAGGCTCGTACCACAAGGTTACAACCAACAAAAAGGTATAGACTTCACTAAAACCTTTGCTCTGTATGGTCTGAAACAAGTACCAAGAGCATAGTATGATCGACTTGGTTCTTTTCTTAAATCAAAAGGCTTTACCAGAGGAAAGGTTGACACAACCCTATTCAGAAAAGGTTCAGATAAACACTTTCTTATAGTGCAAATTTACGTAGATGACATTGTCTTTGGTGCTACTAAAGAAAGTTTGTGCAAAGATTTTGCAAAAACCATGCATTCTGAATTTGAGATGAACATGATAGGTAAACTCAAATTCTTTCTTGGTCTGTAGATCAAATAGACTGTTAATGGAATTTTTATTCATCAACAGAAGTACACCAAAGAGTTACTCATGAAATTTAAAATGGCTGATGTCAAACCTATGAGTACACCAATGCATCCAAATTACATCATAAGTAAAGATGAATCTGGTACATCAATTGATTAGACTCTGTATATAGGAATGATTGGATCATTATTGTATTTGACATCCAGCAGACCGCAAGGAATCACACCTGTCTATAGTGAAGAGGATTCTGAGGTATCTTGCTAGTGCCATTAACCTTGGGTTGTTCAACAAAAGAATAAACTCCTTTTCCCTTTGTGGATTTTGTGATGCAGACTTTACAGGTGATAGATCAGATAGAAAAAGTATAAGTGGTGGATGCCACTTTCTAGGAACTAGTCTGATCTCATGGAGTAGCAAGAAACAAAATTTAATAGCTCTCTCCAAAGAATACCTATCTGCAGCCAGTTGTTGTTCACAACTTTTGTGGATGAAATATTAACTAGAGGACTACTCAATTAAGGAAGAAGAGATTCTAGTATTCTGTGACAACACAAGGGCAATCAACTTATCAAAGAATCCTATCCAGCACTCAAAGGAAAAACACATTGAAGTCAAGTACCACTTCATACGTGACTATGTTCAGAAAGGCATTCTGGATCTGAAGTATGTGGATATAGACCATCAATGGGTTGATATCCTCACCAAACCCTTAGCAGAAGCCAGGTTTGCTTTTACCAAATACAGTCTGAACATGCATAATATTATATGATTAAGGTGTTTATATGTTTGCGGTCTGTATGCTCCGTAACTTAGAATTATGTTTTTTCTTCTCATTGACGGTTATGCTGAGAGACGTAATCTGTACCCTCTTTTAATTTTTTTTATTATTCATTTATTTCCTTTTTTGTAACACGTGGCACTTTTATTAATTGGAATGCAACCATTTCTGCAAACCATTTTCCCTTGACTATGCCATGTTGCCTTTAAATAACCCCTCTTAGTTGTCATTTCACCTTCTGTAACCTCTCTGTAACTACTCCATTTTCTCTCTATTTTTATGAAACTGCTATTCTTCTTCTTTCCTTAAACCTTTCTTCTTCCAAAAAGCTTTTCTCTCTTTCTCTGCAATAGCTGGACTTAACCTCTCATGAAGGATGTCATCGAGTCTCCATTCTTCAATGTTGCCTAACATCAAGTTGAAGGAAAGGATGTGACTGCTGAAATCGAAGGAAATGGTTGGATCAATTTCTACTTGGAACAAGAACCATTTTCTCCTCTGTTGCACTCGAGTTCTGGAAAACCGTTTCAGTGGACAAGACTAAGTGCACTCTAGTTCGCTCTCTACGTGGGAAGCAGATAGAGATCTCTAAAGATCTTTTGGTCACCGTTCTGCACTGCAAACTTGGAGGAATAGTCTTCTCTAAAGACTTTGAGTTTACTGAGGTGTCAAGCTTTACCATCAACGATGCTCTGTTTGGAAAGACTCGTCCAGACAAGCTTACTTTTGGCAGTTTGCTACCAAAGGCCATAATGCTTCATGTTCTGATGCGCTAAGCTTTCTGCCCAAGAAAGCCTGCTAAGGATACAGTCTCTAAACTGGATAGATTTTGTATGTACCATATAGTGATGAAGGAACCAGTTAACCTTGCCAATGTTTTGCTCACCTACATGACCACTATTGTAGTGAAGCAACAAAAGAAGGTTTCATATAGGTTAGTCTAGAGAATTTTACAGACTGAATGACTAGTGGACCCCTGATCACTAAGTTGCCAACCTTCTATCCCCTGTTGGACAAATCATCTAAAACTGCCACTATAGCTGAAGTCCAGAAGACTCCCTTGAAGATGACGGTCAAGTCTGAACCTGTAGATGAACAGCCTGAAGCCAAGAAGGCTAAGGTTATGAAGGTGTATGTTCTGGTAGAAAAGAAGACGTCTGAACCATCTCCTGTTAAGAAGTCTGGATCCACCCCTCAAAGAAGTCTGAAGCCTCAGCTGTTGTAAAACCTGCTGAACCAATTCGTGTGTCATCTGCTTCAGATGATGAAGTGCCCATTGGGAAAGTTTTAAGGAAAAAGAAGTCTGCTCAAGCAATTTCTAGAGCCCAGACTACTGCAACTGAAGAAGCATAACCTATATCTTCCACACCCTCTTCAAGAAGCTCCTATGACCCTTACTCCACTAAGCTCAAGTACTATGTCAAAATTCCCTCCAAGAAGCGATATATCCACTTTATTTGCTACTACTGTAACAAATTCCCTGATGTTGATGTGTCAAGAAGAAGAAGAAGAAGAAAAAGAAGAAGAAGAAGAAGAAGAAGGCCCCAAACTTTTATGAAATACAAAGAATATCTGTACATTCTCTTATCAATCAGACAAAGTAATTGAAGTTAAACCAGACAGAATAATAAAAGTCTCATTCATATATTATTATGAATGTGATAAATTAAAAAAATTGGAAATAAAAAAATAATATAAGTATTTCAAATTAGGTAGGGGTTTGTTGTAGATTCTAAAATATGAATGATACTTATTTTGGATAAACCAAGCCAATAATAACAAGTTCTGCATCATAAACTATGTAACGTGCATATCAACACCAATTATATGGCCACAAAAAAAAAGAACATCAAAGGAGGAGGAGAAGAAGAAGAAGAAGAAGAAGAAGAAGAAGAAGAAGAAGAAGAAGAAGAAGAAGAAGAAGAAGAAGAAGAAGAAGAAGAAGAAGAAGAAGAAGAAGAAGAAGAAGAAGAAGAAGAAGAAGAAGAAGAAGAAGAAGAAGAAGAAGAAGAAGAAGAAGAAGAAGAAGAAGAAGAAGAAGAAGAAGAAGAAGAAGAAGAAGAAGAAGAAGAAGAAGAAGAAGAAGAAGAAGAAGAAGAAGAAGAAGAAGAAGAAGAAGAAGAAGAAGAAGAAGAAGAAGAAGAAGAAGAAGAAGAAGAAGAAGAAGAAGAAGAAGAAGAAGAAGAAGAAGAAGAAGAAGAAGAAGAAGAAGAAGAAGAAGAAGAAGAAGAAGAAGAAGAAGAAGAAGAAGAAGAAGAAGAAGAAGAAGAAGAAGAATCCATCTGCATCTTCTATCTAGACTTTTGAGCAAGTCTCACTCAAGACTCCTACTCAAGCACAAGTTCAGACCCCTACTACGGCCCCTGTTGTTCAATAGTTTGCACCCCCACCACCACCTAAGGTAACTAAACCCAACCCTTCTAAACCAACTGTTCCCCCTCTAACTCATATTCCTTAACCTCAACCTCAACCTACTGTTACCCCATCTGAACCCTCTCAACCTCAACCATCTATACCCAAGCCATCTGCACCTCCCAAATCACCTAAGTTTAAACCAGCTACACCAAAACCCAAACCCAAACCTAAAACCAAACCCAAACCCAAAAAGCTACCACTAAATCTGAACCTGCCTTTAAACCTACCATACCCATTCCATCTATACCCAGACCCATTTACCCTGAAATCACCTTCTCACTCCACACTGAGTTTTACCAACCACCAATTGTCCCTTTAGCTGAAAAGAAAACCTACCCCCTTATCCCTTAACTCCCTGGCCCATCCATTTCCATACTATGCCCTAGGTAAACTCAAGGTAAATAAGTAGATCTTCTTCCCTGGAAGTGGTGTAAAGATTTTCCCTTGGGATAGGTTCCACCCTCCTATTTCACCTGAGGAACTCCTAGCCAACCCTCACTTTTCAGACCAGACTTCCAAGCCTACACTCAAGCTCTCCAAATGTAGCAAGAGCATCGCTAACATCTCAGAGACCACAAGCTTCTGATGAATCCTTGGATTCAGATGCTCGCCAAACCTGAGGCTCGTATTTTGGTATATCCAGACCGGATCATGACCAAGAATCGGAGGATAATCACAAACAAGCTAAAAGAGAAAGTTTAGATTTTTGCTCCCTCTGCTCCAGAATAGTACATGCGAACTCCCAAACGTCTACCTAATGACATTCTGAAGATACTTCGTGCAGACCTCTTTCCAAATGGTCACACCAGGGGTTTGTTATGGTCGCACTATTGTTGGGGAAAAATCAACAGTTTAACACATCTTCTACTCATCCTTCTAGACTTCTCATTGATGTTCATAATTTTTGGAACCGTGTCGGATGCATATCCAAGTCTCATCCAACCTTCTGTGATCTAGCCAATTCCCTTCTTTCTGCCTCTGCTTGTGTCTTATCCATTGTTTTGACTGACTATTCCCATTTGTTCTGCATTCAACTTCACTATTTAATTTTGATGTCTGCTTCTGCCTCTCTACTTATTTATGCCTCTGCTTCTCATTGTGTTCCTATGTCGGCTGCTAAGTCTCGATGATGTCCCACCTATTATTGATTACAAAAGGGGGAGAAGTGTCTAAGAGAAAATATGCCTTAACAGTTAGGAGGAAAAATGTTTCTATTTTTATAGTTTATAGTCTGTATTATTTATAATTTTATGTAAACATGTTATGTATATGAATAAAAATTTGTTCTGTTAAGCATTTTGTATTGCAAATGAAGTCAGTTATATGTGAAACTTGAAATATATAAGTTCACGATATTCAGAATCAAGTACTTTCAATGCTTCATTCCTTTGAATACAAATCTTATTTTATCTAAAAGACTTGATGTTTGTTATCAACAAATAGGGGGAGATTGTTAGAATCAAGTTTGAATTCATGATTAAGAAGTCTGAACCCCATGTGATTTGTTAATAATACACATCAAGACTCTTAGCTAAAATGAAGTCTGTACGCTTGTTTATCTAACTAGTCTGTTCAATCATGACAGGAAGTCCGTAGAACTCCATCTGCAAATAATAAGGGGAGTCTATAAAATCAAATCATTCTTAAAGTGAAGAAGTCTGTACTCACTCAAAGCTTCATTGAATCAAGCCAGTCTGAAGCTATAGACCACAAGAAGCTTTCTCTCTTTCTTTGAGTATTTGAAAAAGGATCTTTCTTTTCCAAATAAGAAGTTGCATAGACTTTCTCCTATCATCTCTGAAGTTATCATCAAGAAGGCAATTAACGGAAAAGTTAAAAGGCACGCTCGTATGTATATGGAAAACTGCCACATGTATCTCAAGGTGTCAAGAAAAGCTGAATCTGCTCAGACCAGATAGCCTAAGGTCAACTGCTATAAAGCATACTTGCTTTCTCAATATGCATAAGAAAAAGGGGTCTTTCGTTAAAGACTTTCGAGCAATCTTTTTTAAGGAAACTTCTCTGAAGCATGTCTCTACACTCGCTGACAGCACAATCATCGAAGAGACCAACATCCTTTAAGTTGAACCAATGGTTATCTCAAGAAGGACAATATATACAAGAAGCTTTTAAATCAGAAGGAGAGATTCTCTCTAAGAATTTTGCCTCATTGCTCAATTCTCCCTGATTTCTCTAGAAACCAAAGTCTAAAAGACTTTTCCAAAAAAGTTTCTAAGTTCTTGTATTTCATTACTTAAGTCTTCTTTGTAAGTTCTGCTTCTAATAGACCTTGATTTATAGTAGTCTGTAGCTCAGTGTACCTATGTAATCATTTCATATACTTGTACACTAAGTTATCTGTTGTAACACTAAAAACTCTTTATCACTCTTTCTGTAAGATCTGGTGTGTTGCCAGAGCCTATTAGTGTTGGGAAACACTTATGGCCTAAAGAGGCTTTTGAAAGAATACTTAGGTCTATAGCCAAGAGTGGCTCTTTGAAACAATACTTAGGTTTTAAGCCAAAAGTGGCTGGAGTCAAGAATACTTGTTGCACTGGGCTGGTGCAGTATTGTAAAGATATTTTACAATAGTGAAAATCCTTCGGTCTGAAGGGACTGGACGAAGCTTTTATGTTGGAAGTGAACCAGGATAACTCTATTGTGTGCTTCTCTATTCCTTTCTTTAGTCTGTAGAATTATTTATTGCTTAAGGGGTCTGTACGTTTTCAAAAAAGAGTTTAAGACTTATCCAGCCCCTTCTAAGTCTAACTCTACCATCAGCCATGGTGTACAATTCTCAAGTAATTCCCTAACCTGTGCTTGTGGATCTTTCTTGATACTTAGGAAATAATAATTGTATTCTTAACACTTTCCCTCAATTATTATTTCCTCTTGATGCGTACTTTGTTTCCATATTTGGATTTATTTGCTTTTAATGCTTTGATTGTTTCTCTAGTCACATATCTCCATGGATCTTTTACTCTATTATCTTTTACCAATGCTACATTAGCATAGTTTGGATTTGACTTTCGAATCATTGTAGATCTTCTTGGTTGTGGTGGGAGATCTTCCTTCCTAAATTTCACTATCTGACTTGGTCATTCTTCTTCTAAACATCTAGTGTGGACACCTGTCTCCCAAGGGCCCTTCTCTTTATTTTGAGATCTTGCTCTGCCTTGATCAGATTATCGTTTATTCTTAACCACTCTTTGTTCTTGTTGTACCCCTTTATCTTTGATTGTGTCTCTACCTGTCTTTGCGCCTCTATTTTCCTTTGCACATGCTCCTTGATCACCTTTAAGTATGGAAGTAGCACTACTTGTGAAGACCACCATGATGATGTTTCATCAAACACAACATTCCTTGACACATGACATCGTCCTGTGGTAGGATCACAACATCTCCACCCTTTTCGTTGGCTATCATAACCAATAAATATACACCAAATTGCCTTCTTGTCAAATTTGCTACGCTCTTGGCTAGGCACAAACATGCAGTAGATACACCCAACTACTCAAAAGTGACCCATCGAAGGCTTTGTGCCTCATAGCTTCTCATACGATGAGACAAAGCCAAGTCTTGCTTATGGTAGCCTATTTGTGACGTATACTCTTTTGTCTTCTTGCACTCAGCCCAAAATTGTGGTGGAACATTTTTAATATGCAATATGCTTTTGCAAGTTTTTGTCAAATGTCGATTCTTTCTCTCTACAACTCTATATTGTTTTGGTGTATACGGACATGTTAATTGTCTACTTATGCCACATTTTTATAGGTACTGACTAAAATTCTTTGAAGTGTATTCTTCCCTCTTATTGGTACGTAAGCATCGACCTTTGTGCCTAACTTCTTTCTTAACCTTCTCTTTAAACTCTATGAACTTCATCATAGCTTTAGATTTCTTTTTCATAAAGTCTACCCAAACATACCTGGAGAAGACATCAATGAATGTGATCATGTACCAATATTTGCTAATTGATGGTTGTTTTACTGGTCCCAAGATATGAGTTCACTAACTCCAATGACATCTTTGCTCTGAATTTTGACTCCTCGTAAGGTAACTTATGACCTTTCCCAAACTGACAACCCGCACAGACAATGTTATCTCATATCTCTAAGTTTAGTGGGCCTTCCAACATTGACTTCTTCATCATGAATTTCAATCGATTGTAGCCCATGTGTCCTAGTCTTGCATGCCATCAGTTTGTAATTTTATTTTTTTCGTCTTGTCTATGTATGTTTTTCATGCTGACATTACGTAGATGGACTCTAGTTGTCTTTCTTCCATAAGTGGCAGACTGGTAAGCTTCAAGCTTCTATACACCTTTACATCTTTAGGCCCGAACACCACATAATTGCCTGACGACATCAACTGTGAGACTAACAATAAGTTTTTCTTCATCTTGGTATATGATAAACATTATCCACCTGTACTTGATGTGGACTGAAATAGGGGACTATAACGGTCTTGCCAACATGGGAAATTGGAAACCTTGAGTTGTTAAACATCTCAACAACTTGTTCTCCCCTATATTTTGACATACTCATAAGTTTCTTCTTATCTCCACTCATAATTATCATTGTAGTTAATCAATTTATCACTGACTATGACTAACGTCGTCTCTTCTGTTGGTTCATCCATGCATGATGTTGTAATCTCCTCGCCTTCGTTCTATTAGGGTGTTGCTCCTTAGTCTAGTTCTTGGCTAAAGCTAGACTCTTCTACTATAAACGATGCTTAGAAGTCTCATTCATCTTTATTCTCATCTTGATTAAGTGTGACGACATTGCCTTTTATCTTCTTGGCCCAACAATCTCAAGCAAAGTGACATTTCTTGCCACATTGACAACATTGACCATCCCGACGACGATGTCTCGTTACTTCTTCCTCATCTCTGTATCGGGACTATGCAATTCCTCCTTGTTGTGGACATCTTCCACGTTGACCTCTTTGCCAGCCTTTTGCCCTCTTCTTAAACCATCACTTTTATTTCTAGAACTCGTAGGTGTAATATCCCTAATATTAAAATTTAATTTATTTTGCCACATAAAGTTAATTAAATATTATTGGAGATGAATTAAATTTAATTGGGTTTAATTAAGAATTTTTAGTTGAGAATTGTTTTTGAGGTAATCAATTTAAATAAATAAATTTTAAGTGATTAATTAGTAAATTTAAAATTTAGATGAAATGGTGGTGGTAAATTATAATTTACCATGGGGTAAAAGTGGATTTTTATTAAAGAAAATAGAAACAAAATGACAAAATTACCATATTACCCTTAAAGCAAAAACAAAATTTTTATATTTCCTTTCTTCCACCTCACGCACGCCATTGACAAAGGAAAACAAAAGCCATTTTTACATTTCTCACTCCATGGCCGTGTGACTCAGGCTTGATTGGTGCCCTATTTCACAATGAAACTTAAAATTGATCATATTTCTGGAATCGTAGGAACTAGGTGAGCACATTGGTAACTTCAATTATTGGTTTCGTCGACCCTCTCTCAAACCTGAAATTCACCCATAATGGATAGGGTTTTGTTTTTCCTTGCATTTTTACATTTTGAGTTTGTAAATAGAACTTTGAAATGATGAATGTTGTTATTTTGTTGGCGGGTTTTTGTTTTGGTGCCCTTAGGTTACAAACCAATGGATCGGTGAGGTGTTGGCCAAGAAGGAACCTGGGACCAACAACGTAACTAACCGAGGTAAGCTTCGGAAGCCTTAAAAGTATGTTTGGAATGGTTTCAGTAAATTGAGTTTTGATTCTGAAGGTCGAAATGCTAACCCACTCTGTAATTCCTTAAATTATAGATATTGGACGTACCTAGCGTAGAGAGAAAGAGTTGAAAGCTTGAAATCGAGGTAAGGGAGTGTTCAAAGTATTAGTTAATTTATAAATATTATTCGGCGTCAAGTGACGTTCAGAAAAAAAGGATATAATTAGCTTTAATTGGCTAATTTAACCAATATATATGTATATATATATATATATTTTTTTTTAAATTGAGTTACATAGATATATTGGAATAAGTTTCCAATTGTATAATGATAAAATTGATGTTAGATAAAGGTTGGTAACTAGGTTTGTATTTGAGTGATATATAAATTAATATCTAGATGATTGATCAGTATTATGATTGAATTTGTATTAGTACATGTGCACCTAAGTGGTTGATATGAGATTAATTGACTATTATTATACCTGAGTGGCTTTATGTGGCTTTTAATTTATGTTAAATTAAATGATGATGAACAGAGAATTGAGAAATGATGTGTGCTTGAGTGGCTGCCATTTTATTGACATTAAAGCCTGAGTGGCTAGTAATGAATTAAATTGCCTAAGTGGCTAGTTAAGAGATGATTTACAATGATGATGACTTATGCTATTTATTAAGAAAATTGATTAATTAAATTAGAGAAAGTGAATTAAAATGAATTTATGTGATATGTGTGGTTTGGATGACTATATGGTATATTTCGCCCCTCAATTTTGGCTCTCACAGTCAAGTAGGATCCAGTATAGTATCTAGTGGTCAAGTGGGACTCAGTGGTTGAGGTGGAGAGCCAAGCAGGGTTCGATGGACCACGTAAGGTTCACAAGGTGTCAAGTAAGATAACCAACTGGAGGTCGATCCTTTTTTAGTATCTAGATACTAATTAGTCTAGTTAAACTCTGTGAGAGTTAGTTGGGCCATTGTAAATTGATGAATGGTCATTGAGGTATTGCGTGAGGTTGTGAATACTTGAGGTAATCAAAAATGATTTGGTCTGTGTATAATATTGTGTAGCCTGAGTGGCACATGATAATTGTGAAATTGTGAAGGTTAAAAGTATTTGAGAATGAATTTATATATATATATATATATATATATATATATATATAAATATACGTAAGTGCATGTACATTGTTGTTGTAGCTTGAGTGGCTTATGATGCTGAGCGTGAAATTAGTGACTAAGCATAGGTGGTGCAATTGAATTATGAGCTAGGTAGGTATATCAAAAGGCTAAAGTTATACCTTTTTCAATTTTGAATTTCCATATTGATTAATATGTTTGACATTCACCTTTTTCTATTGTTGTTGTTTTTCTTTTTAGTAATCAATATCAAGAATATCACAGAAACTGTAGAGGCGAACACTAAAGGAGTTTAAATGCCAAGGAATGATGATGGGGTTGTCTTGATTGTAATGATGTAAATTATGAGTAAATTGGCATGTAATTATGTTTTGATATCTTATATTGTGTGTATATGTCCTTTGAATGGCACTAAGCCATTATATCTTGATGAATTATGTGATTTATAGTGGTAGAATAGTATGTGTATGCGTTGCTAATAGATGGCACTGAGTCAATTAGATGATGATGTTGGATTATATATATGCGATGCCCAGTATTGCAACTGTGGAGTATAGAATGACATTGAGCCAATTATTAAGGAAACCATATGTTTCGGGTAAGATATAGTTGATAGTGATGTTATCATTATGTTGATTGGTAATTGTTTGTAATCTAGAGAAATTGATGCGCACACACACACACACACACACACACACACATATATATATATATATTATGTTTTAAGAATAGGAAACGCTAATTAAGCCAACTAAATATATGATTTTGAGTTTTGGTGGGATTCAGAGTCCCTAAAAGGTACCAATAGGTCCCTAGACATGATTATGACTTGTGTGCAACTAGAAATTTCCATTTGAATAAAGATTGATGGGATTTTTGTAAAGAAATTTAAAGAAAATGAGGTGAATATATTTTTCTGTATAACTCCATGGTTTTAGAAAATTTTGAGCACGGACTACACTTTCAGGTCCAAAATGAGTCCTAGATAGTGCTCATAAAGTTTTGTAGCAACCAGGGTTAAAACGGGTAAGTTAGGGTGTGGAAGTTGACCTGGAGGCCAAAATATACATAATTTACAGGTTTTTCTGTTTGGTAATTGATTACCATAGATCAGAACTGAAATCCTACACAGGCTACTCGCGGGTAATCGATTACCTAGTAATTAATTACAAGAGCTTATGTAATTGATTTACAGCTTTCTATAATCAATTACTAGAGGAAATTTAGGGAGTTTTGAGGGGTTTTGAATTGCGTATCCCTTAGATTCCTATTGTTTATTACTAAGGAAATTTCCAATGTGAAAAATTTACTTTGATTTTATTAGACCCTGAGATAAATGATAGAAATTGAGAAATGGGCGTCACAATAGGTGCCTTATCTTCCTTGAATGCTCCTTTCTTGCTAAAGAGTGCCTTGTCTTCCTCATTTACAGAAACTTTAGACATTTGATTATCTAAAGCTTCTTGGTCAACCAAGATACTTTCTAGCTCTGCTAACGTGGGATCATTGGCCCAATCTCGAATAGCGGTAATAATTCCACTATACTTTGGATTTATTCCAAAGATGATAATTCTCTACATCCTAATCTCACTGATTGCATTCGCCGGATCTAATTTGGCAATTTCATTGCAAATAGATTTAACTTTCGTAAAATATTGACTTACTGACATGTCCCCTTGTCTAAGTGACATTAACTCATTTTTCAACATTTACAACTTGACATTGTTCTTCCTTGCAAATAAGGTCGCGAGGGTGTCCCAAGCCTCCTTCGGGGTTGACAAGTCTTTTATCCATTACAAGAGTTTGTCTTCCACGTTGATAAACAACACGTACATGACTTTTCTAGCTCAGATCTTCCATTTCTTCTTCTCCTCCTCATCACTTAGAGGGGTAGTTTCTAAACCACCAACGATACCCCATAACTCTTTCCCCAACAAGTAGTACTTCATGCAAATGCTCCATGTGTCATAATTATTGTTATTGAACCTCTCAATTAATCTAGTCAAAGATGCAAGATCTGCCATGGTGATTAGTTAGTGCTTGACACTCAACCAATTTTAGCTTGGTCCTAGACTAACGCTATTACAGTCCCACTGTGTACTTGTAGAATCTCCACTATGATTCTTGATCAAAACCTCAACCTTCACCCTGGCTTCTCCCACTGCTTGCTCTGATACCAATTGTTGAGAAATGAGACATATATTATTGACACAAAAAGAGATTACAATGGTGCCCAACACCTCCTAATATTTCTCATACTCCTAGATACTAAAATGCATACTCATTATAATAACTTACACTATGAAACACTCACCTCTTTATACTTACATTTACTCATTCTTGCACTCACCTAATTTTGCTCTTAAGAATTTCTTACTCACTTGTGTGTTCTTGCAAATGCCACTCATGTCCTATTTATACTACTTAAGAAATGTGGTGGATGATTACTAGATGTTCCCCATTATTTCACCATAATTCTAGAGAATTCTAGTAATTTTCATGGTATAGAATTATTTAATAATTCCTCAACATGTGTTTATAGAACTTTCTAGATACTTAGAAAATAATAATTGTATTCTTAACAGCTTCCTATGCGAGTGGTTAGTTTTGGGTGGCAAGCCTTACACTGCAAGTTGCCAAACGTTGGAGTTATATATATGCAGAATAATTGGCATTCAATAATCTCAATGTTGGCTTTGCAATACGGGGACGAATCTATCAACCACTTACTAGTTTGTGTGATAAATCTATGTAGGTTTGGCATAGGTGTTTGGCTTGGATGAGAATTCAAACAACTCCACGTAGGGAAAGTTGGCAGCATTATCTAAAGTTTATTAACTTGTTACAAGGATGCTCAATGACTAGACTAACTTCACATGCAACATGGAACTCTATAATTTGGTCTATATGGCTAGCTATGAATGTTATGGTCCTTGAGGAAGCTGCTTTATTGATTAACGGATGTGAGACCCTAAAAATGAGGGTAAATTTTTCGCGATTTATAGAGGAAACAATTTAGGAAAAGAAGGCATCACGGAATAAGTTTTCAACAAGTAACCCCAGACCATTTTGAATAACCTATCTCATATATGAAGATATGAGAAGGTACGTAACTTAAATAAATATCTACGTAGGATAATCGGTTACGTGGTCGTCATACACGTGTTTGTGAGACATACAAGATAATGCAAAGTCAAGGGTGGATAGGAGAAATACCCAAGCAAGTACAAGGTGATTGCCAAGACATAATCAAAACATGTACAATCAGTCATACAAACATTCCATGAAGTAAGAAAGTGCAAAACATAACCCAAAAAGGTATAAAAGTATGTAAAACCCAACTTTGGAGAAATCCACTGGCAGTGGGAAAAATCCACTAGTAGTGGGAAAAACCCATTGGCAGTGGGAAATTCCCACTGGCCGTGGAACTCCCTGCCCAATGCCCAAAATTTCAAATTTTCCAAAACAAAGAAACCCACTGGCAGTGGGAAAAACCCAGTGGCCGTGGAATCCTCTGCTGCAACCACCATTCTGCAGCTTTTTGACCTTTATGATTTTGCCAACTTTGGGACCCCTTTTCACTAGGCTATTCAACTCCGATTTATATGGAATTTTATACACCACTTACCTACCCTAATATCAATTATGTAGTAAAGTTTCAAGCCCAAATTCCATCCCAATCAAAATCTAAGCTATAGGGTAGTGTTATGCATATTTTGGGCATTTTACATTATACACCAAATTGCAATTGGCTAAGTTTTGGTCTAAACTCTCTATGGATCTATATTCACATATATAAATGTGACTTGCTCCGACAAGTCTCATCTAATAACTCATTTCCTAGATCCAGATATGTCCTAGTGGCGATTCATGCCCTTTTTGGCTAAAGCAAGCATGTCAAATTCCAAACTAAGTCTCTTTGGCCACAACCAATTATGCATACAAGTTTCAAACATATATTATGACTTGTAGGTGACCTCTACATAAACATTTGTCTATTAAATGAAAATATGACCCATGCACTTCCTTGTTTTACATTTAATTCACAATATTAATGGTACACAATTCATAATATCATCATTCATTCATCAATATAGCATAAAAATCAATGTATCTCAAGTATCATTACCCAATGCTAAGGTCATGACAAAAAATTAGCCTTTCAAACACATAAGGCCTAATTTTCACGAATGACCCTCAAAATGAATACCTAACATCATTCAATCTTCATGTACAAAATAAGCATATACACATATTATGTGCTTTACAAAGATTGTCGGCCAAGGCTTACTAGCTTTCCTTCCATATTTACCTTCACCATTGCTCAACCTCCAAAAAGAGTAGGATATCCAACATACTTACATCAACCTTTAAAATGGCAACTAGGAGGTGAGTAACATATACCAAATGAATCAAAGTCATACATTATGATGATACATATACATGTGTGCATGACATATATATCGCAAGAAACATCATAAGCCTCATTTGCACATCAAATCATTCCATCTCAACATAACACATATTCACATCAATATACTCATAACTCACATATCAAATTCATTGGCATTCTCAATAAAAGTCATCATACATTCAAAGTTAGTGCCACAACTTCTTTCCTCTTTATTCATCAATCATCCATCGCCACCACAGGCTACCAACTAGGCATATCTCCGGCTACATGCAAATGCTCTTATAGCTAATGCATATGCATAAAGGTAACAACTTCAATTGCGGATCCGACTATGGAAAATAATATCATATCAAATGTGGGTCAAGCATAGGTGTGCTACTATGCCCTTATTACAGTAGTAAAAAGTACACTTATATCTCAATTTATGCATATTTAACATCATATTTTACAGGTACCAAACCGCTATCGCCCATCTGTAGCACTAGTCACCCCGTGACTTGCGGGTCAATAACATGGCCTTACTTGCCATAAGTGCTACGGGCCTCTCCCGAACACACATCGAGAGAGTCGTGCCCCGTCGGACACCGAGGTAACTTGCTCATTATAAAGCCGCCCGCCTACTGGGCCTACCACATAGGGTGCCTCGTCACCAAACTAAGGGCAGCTTCGTGATTCCCAGAATCATTAGGGAACAACAATAATATACCCGTGCACTGGGTCGTCCTCCCACTGGGCCTGCCTATTAGAACCCCTAACATTCCATATAAGCAGCGAATGATATGCCATGGATGCAATGCAATGCAAATCAAATGCATTCTCACACTATGCATCCTAAATGTCACTCCACCATCAACAATTCATCCTCAACACTTTAGTGGAACTCTAAGTTCTCATTATCCTCACCCATCACCAACATTTATTGGATTTTATACACATACAAGTTAGTGGCAATCATAAATCATTAATTCACATATCATGGGATGTTCAATAATAATGTAATTAATACAATCATGGTTCTAAGCCATTACAATAACTCTCATCAATCATGAGTCAATTCAACATCATATTCATCATCCCACAAACATAAGCCACGTAGCACCATTCACTCTAAATGCATTTCAATCAAGAAATCATCAAATCATTCATCCAAGCTAATTAGCATAACACAATCATATACACACACATCACTAATAGATAAAATCAAGCATTTAGAGATGTCACCCCCTCCTACCTCAAGAGAAGTGGTAATCAACGCGGTCCGAAGATCTCGCCTTGTCGATGGGGTTGTTTCCTACTTTATATAATATACCACACAATTATTTTCTATTAAACAACCAAGACTCAATGCTCATATTTATTTACTTGGTGTTTATAACACTTTAAATTTCCAAACCTCATTTATTTCATTAATTCCACCATAATCACCATGGGTTAGGTGTCCAATTTTATTATTATGCATTTTCAATGTCATGCCCTATAATGGGTTCCTACATTAATGGTTCCCAACAACCATTATCAATTATTCACCATCATTAATGGTCATTACTCATTATAAATATTGTGACATCCTAATTTTTAGGGAAAAATTTTCTCGAATTAATTAGAAAATATCCTGGATCCATAATAAAAACACTCCCTTATATGAAGATAAGAGAGCTGGCCCCATGGCCAAGAAGAAAAGATAGGGGAGGTAGAGGAATTAAAACCATTCACACGGAAGCACCGACAGCGCCTGAGCGAAGCCCACAATACAGCGCCCACTCGCTCAAGCGAGATCCGACTCCGCTTGAGCGAGGCCGCACAACTCGCTCGGGCGAACCACCATTTGCTTAAGCGAAACCACCTCAAAGCCTTCCCAAATAACATACTCGCTGGAGCGAGCACTCACTCGCTGAAGCGAGAAGCCACACTCGGCAAATAATAATAATCTCACTCGGAATCGGAGACAAACCATTCACTCAGAGTCAGGGGTTTCAATCACTCGGTAATGACTCCATGCACATACACCTCATAACTTAGTTCCATATTTTATCCACTAAGATACACACATGATCCACTCGGGAAAATACGGGTTATTCCACTCGGATTCCATAAAACCCCTTACTCGGGTTATTACCCATCCAACACCACTCGGTGTGTTTCATCACAATTCAATGGGGAATGTACTTCACATTCATCACTCGGCACACCACTCATAAACCAACTCATCTTCTGAGTGGTATTCCACTCGGTAACTAGTATCATTTCCGACCAATACTCATTCAGCCTCACACTCGGTATTCAAGCTTATTTTCACCCTCGGAGAATATATGGATTTTCCTTCACTTAGAAGGGATCTCCACAACCATACTCCACTCGGAATATTCCATCATTTCTCACGCGGAGAAATACCTTAACATCCATCATTAGGAAATAGCTTCCTAAACAATTCCACTCGGAATTATCCGAACTCCTCAATACTTAGAGGACTTCACCAGGTTAAGTCACTTAAACATATGAAATACTCAACCACCCAGAAAACCATTAAATCAGGTTCCACTCTTACACACTCAAAATTCATATTACCCTATTCACTCGGAATAGGTTCCCATATTCACTCGGGATACTTTCATAATTCATACACTTAGAATATAATCAATCTGAGTCATTACAACAACTCTCCTCTCGGAAGAGGATCACTCGGATTTCTCGAATCATTCCCCACTCGGGATTTACTTACATTTTTCACTCAGAATCATTCAAGCTTATTCACGTGGAAAAGGCCACATATTCATCCTCACTCGGCTCGGCTCCCATAATAACGTTTCACTCAGAATTCTATACCTTAACATTATTCTATTCAACATCATTTATATTCCAGTCGGAAGAAGCATCAAATCAACATAAATCACTTATCTATATATGCTCTCTAAGTCCAAGTCTGACTACCAAAATAGCATTACACTTCCACCGAATCAAAACCATGTTACCAACTTAACATATATGTATATACATACGCATACACTCGGATAATTTCATCTTGTTATCATTCATTCACCAAAACTTATTATCCGATACAAGTACATGATTTCTTACAAGTTGTCAACGTAAACCATATTCATGAATATATTCATCCACTCGGATTCTATACATATATATTTTGTATTCATTATACAACGAGTTATATGAGCCGGCCAAGGCTTTAGTACATTAAATGTACTCGGAACATAAAATTATATACACAACCTTATTGTAAACACCCAACACTCGGGTTTAAGGCCATCACATCATCCAAACCGACCTGCATACACTGAAAAATGGTGTAGGGGTGAGCATTACATATTAAATGACAGATATTGGCTCGGATTAATCATGGAATCCGCATTACAATAATATATAAATATCATCAATCATTCAACATACACTGCCATTCAACATAAGCAATCACAAACATCTTCCGATCGGGATTTCACCCATTTCACTCGGCTATACAGCCTAATTCACTCAGCAACTAGTATACTGATCCACTCAGATTTCACTCAACTCCAAGCCCTGCTCAAGGAGTGTGCCTGAGCCCATCTTCAGGACTTAGCCATATTCCATATAATGTCATCTGATTGCCGATCGGTAAATAAACATTCAACGCATTCCAGTGGCGAATCGGATGCATACGGTTTCATTCACTCGGCGTCCAACGCCAATGCACTCGGCATTTCATCAAGCGTATCATTTCACGCTTAGTGCCCCAGGCACTGCCCCGAGTCCAACTCGAGGTCTTTCATCACATTCAACATTAGGACCACGTCCTCTTCACTCGGGATTATACCCTTATGGCACCCCGCAAGGTGTTCATTCATATTCAATAACTTAATAACTCGTATGCATATAAATTCAACACATATTCATTCGATTTCCCACTAGGAAATCTGCGTTCAACATTAAATTCATTTGGCAACTCCACAATAATCAGATGACTCGGCTTATACCACATGCATTCGGCAATCCTATGCCATCCACTCAGCAATCACCATACCATTCACTCGGCAATCACTATGCCATTCACTCGGATTATCCTTTATTCACTCGAATTTATCCTTTACAGTAAGTATTTCATGCTTTCCTCTATAAAGCCTACTCGGCATTCCTTATAACAGTCCCCATTCATGCATTCAACATACACATATACATCAATAACATTCACATGCATTCAAATGTACAACACATCCAGGGACAATTAGAGGGTCACACATGCACTCCATATCAACATACATACATCTCAAGCATCATAATATAATCATCATCACAATAGCATCATGCATCTCTTGGACGGATAATCACGCACCATTTAAATAACAATAACAATCCGGGTTCAACTTAACAACACACAACATCCAACGAAACATAACACAATACAATAAAGTCACCCGGAAGTCCGTCCATAAGCTATACACTTAAGATGCAACAGCTCCCCTTACCTGGATGAGCTTCCAGGAGTCACATGAGCCACTCAGCCCAGCCACAGCAGCACCCTGCTCGGCTTTCCAACAGTGAGAAGAGCCACACAGCTTCCTTGCCAACCAGCATCAGTCTTCAGCCTTTCGCTCAAGCCACACATTCACTCGCTTGAGCGAAAATGGTCCAGTGACCATTTCTTCACTGGCTCGCTCAAGCGTGACCATTCTCGCTTGAGCGAGATACGTCCAGAAGCTCATTAACACACCATGCTCCACTCTGCTCTGCCACCCAGTCAGTGGAGAAGCTTCCAAGCTCCACCCAACCATGACTTCTTCCTCGCAACGTCACAGCCTCAACATAGTGGACCATCTTCCACAACGAGGCACACCACCCACACTGCAACAGGCTCCCAAACTGAGCCCAACCAGTATCATCAACAAGAGGAAGAAGAGGAGGAACCAACCTCCAAAACACAGCACCATGCTGCCCCACATGGTTACACACAGCCACGCTGTTCACCATCACCATGTAGCTCCACTCGGGCTCAACACAGCGTTGAATGGAAGAAGAAGAAGATGAAGGAGATGAAGGAGACGAAGGAGAAGAAGAGTCTCCAGAGAGTTTTTAGAGAGAAGGGAGAGCATTTCTCTCACTCATAAAAATATACACCAAGCAAAATGGAGAGGATGAGGAGAGAAAACGTGAAGCTGAAGACTTATCTCCATGCAGCCAGCGTCTGCTCCCCTTTCAATCAACATTCCATCCTCATTAATGCAATCCCATCTGCATTTAATGCAAACTCTCTCAGCAATGATTACTCTCATCCAACTAAGCCATCAACATGGGGACCACGCGGAAAGGAAGGGAAAGGAAAGAGAGAACCGAAACTCTCTCTAATGCCACTAAGGCATTACTATTATTATTATTCAAGTTATTATTATCACTCAATAATTTGCCCAATTGGCAATTAACCTTAATCCACCATTAAATTATCAAAACCATCACCTTAATCTGGAATTTTATAATTATTTAAAAATCTGGGATGTTACAAATATCATCTCCCATCAACAATAAATACACATTACCCACATTTCTTATTTCCCCCAAATTATAGGGTTAGGGTTTCATTAAAAACCCAACAACCATCATAAATGTTCATCATTTCTCATCATCTTCATGCCATTTTCGTGTACCCCTCAAGGCCCTCATAAAACTCATATTAAAAAAACCCCACCTTAGGGTTTCTCATCATAAATGCCTCCCCCAAAGTAACCCATATGCATTTCCCTCTCAAAAATCGTAATAACCTCAAAACCTAGGGTTTAAACTCAAGAAATTAAGATGAAACCTTACCTCAAGCCAAGAGTGAAGTGAGCTACATTAGAGAGAGGGAGTGTGTGACGAAATTAAAGAGTGAGAAGGAGGAAGAGAGCTTCCAAACCAAGGGCTCCTTCTTGCTTGATGAAGATGAAAATGGAAGCAAATGGCACACACACCACTTTGTGGGTTTTTGAAGAAGAAGATGATGATGAGTGGAAGGAGAAGTAATGAAGAAGTAAATGTTAGGAAATCCCTAAGCATGAGCAGCGGAAAAATTAAAGGGATTCCATAGGATTTGCAAGGTTCCGTGTTTCAAAGCACAAAAACCAATTTCGAAATTATTTAGGTTACCTCTTGAAGAACTCCGAAGCAGTCGTAGCCTCGTCCTTTAGGAGTCCACACGAGCACTCCCACCAGAATCGCAACACTTGCCAACTGCTAGGTTGACGGCGTGTAGCTCTTGTAACTTTTTGCGAATTTTGTGTCTCACTTGAGTGAACGGCCTATGAGCATCTTATGCTCTATTTATAGGCTTAGGTTTGACCTAATTTGTTCTCTCTAAAAGTGGCCTCCTTACTCATTCCAAATGAGTTAGGCCCAATAGCTTTATTTTAGTCCAACTAAAATAAGACAACATTTTCTGATGGGCTTACTCTATGTGTGTGACCCTATAGGTAAAATACCCGGTCATATTAATAATAAACTATTTTATTATTAATATAAAATAAGAGCGGCATCTAGCAATGCATCATTATGTCCGAATATTATCAACATAACCTATAAGTGATAATTATTTAATACGTTTATTCCTTTTGTCACGATATCCTAATTGGGCCCAAGGCATGGTCGCGTCATCCTTGTACGGCCCAATTTATTTTACTTGATACCGGAGTAGACTGGATCCGAATAAATATCTAATATTTATTCTTTCTAGCATGGCCATGCGTTTTCTTAGTCTTACTCCATCAAGTGGCCTATGGATATCACTCCTGTCACATAGGAGAGACAAATCCCATCTACATCACTCACATCCCTCTGCATAATTTGTTCATTGCCTAATCACAACCTTTATAGTCCTCTTGTTACAGAAGACGTTTAATTGTATTAAAATAATAAACTCCTCATGTAGGAATCGTAGTGACTTCAGGTCGAAGGACTACATATACCATTATCACATTGAGAATCGTTTATGACAATCATGTAACGATCCATGCAACGTTCTCATGGTGGGTCTGTCCAGTACATCATTACTCTTAATGTGTACCCGTGTGAAGACTCGATATCATCTATATCTATGATCTGTGAGATCAGGTCATCAGTACACTCACACACTAGTCTCAGTGTATTTACATGTCCCCATGTAAATACTTAACTAGGGACATTTTAGGAATAATTTTTATATGACCTATTACTTCAAGGATAAATATGTTTAAAACAATTTTAAACTGAAATATTTATTCTATTGATAAGTAGAAAAATGATACAAATGAAAAAGCATAAAGGCTCATAGTGCATACACCAACAGTAAAGAGTATAGAAGAAGGGGAAAATGTAACTTGAATGAGAAGGGAAAAAGAGAGTTTTGGCATTTAATTATATCCCTTCACTTTAAGCTTCTCCGTTTTAAATCAAACAGGATCTTCGTTCGAGCTCAATACTTCATCCAAAAATTATTCCGAATATATATTTGGATTCCCAATAATATCCTTAACAGCCCTGACCACTAGCACCTCAATCAGAAATACTTGGTACGACACCCATATTTTAATCGGGTCTAATTTTAACTCATAAAGCCCAATAAATTATGAATAAGCCCCAAAAATCTTAATTTAATTATTTTTAGCATTTTGGGACCTTAATCAACTCATATATAATTATTTAATTTTATTCCCAATACTTCATCATTTATATAAAATTAGGGATGTTACAACGAAAGTTTTTCGAGATAGTTTAGATAAAAGCGTGGGAGTGGATCTTTATTACAAATTCTTCATTAAAAGTTTCATTATCTTTTTGGTTTATGACCTCCTTGGTTTTTTGTGAGATTTGTGATCTAGGTTGGTTGATACAGGGATGGTTGTTTTCGATGTTCTAAATTGCAATCCGCAATATGAAAAGCGGCCGCTACAAAACGGTATAGGTGGCATCTGATACCGCGTCGACCCGATATGCATGAGAGTCTGAAAATCGCATGTTACAGCCACAACAAAACGGTGTTGTGGCCGCGGTCAACATTATAATATGTTTTTTCTGCATATTCCTCAAACAGACCTGTGACTCCGTGACTCTGAAAAATAGGACATGAACAGGGAAAAAAGAGACATGCATGAATAGGGAAGATTTGCACTTTACTTCCAATCAAACTAGAAATTATCTAGAATTAAATGATTTAAATTGAAGAGGTGAAGAAGTAGATTAGCTTACATGTTTATGCATCATCAACGATTGTAGCACTCTGAGACATTTTATCGAGCACTTGTTGTATGTGATGATGCAAAATCCAGAGACTACACAGGGAAATCCTACAAGAAACACCACACAACAGTGACTACAGAGAACGACTACCTCACTCCCCAAAATGACACAACACAACAGAGACCTTGGCCCAAAAAGTTTGCAAACTCTGCCATTACCGCCATTTCCTCTGGTAAGTTTAGTTTTTTTTGTTTTAAAATAAAAATGGGAAAGAGGGAGACTTATGTGGTGTGGTCCAGGTGGAAAGGAAAATATGAAGGCTTAAAGGGAGATTTAAGAGAGAAGAGATAGAGAGACGTGGGAAGGATTAAGATGTGCGTGTGGTGTGCGTGCTGCGTGACCAGGGCAGAGAAGCATAAATAAAAGGCAGAGAATAAGAGAGGGAAACAAATTATTGATAGTGAGGGAAAGAAATTAACAGAGAATGGAATTAGAACAGGAATAAAAATTATTTAGATCAGATGGTTAATTAAAATTATATTAGAAATAGAAATTATTAGTTAATTTGGATTTATATTAAGAATTGGAATTATTAAGGAATTTGAAATGTATTAAAAATTTATAATACAATTCCTAATAATTCTTAATAAAATTTTGAATTTGAAACATAGAATTTTAATAATGTTTTTATCAATTAGTAACAAATTAATTAGTAAAAGAAAATTTTGAATTTAAAATGTACATTTTAATAAGAATTTGAAACTTACAATTCTTAATACAATTTTTTTAAAAATTTATTAATTAAGAATATTAATTAGTACAAGAAAAATTTGAATTTAAAACTACATTTAATAACAATTTAATGAGAATTTGCAACGTACAATTCCTAATAAAATTTTAAAAAACATTTTCATTAATTAGTAGTTTATTAATTAGTAAAAGAAAATTTTGAATTTGAAACCACATTTTAATAAGAATTTAATGAGAATTTGAAACGTACAATTCCTAATAAAATTTTAAAAAATATTTTTATTAATTAGTAGTTTATTAATTAGTATAAGAAAATTTTGAATTTAAAATGTATATTTTAATAACAATTTAAACATATAATTTCTAATAGAATTTTAAAAAACATTTTTATTAATTAGTAGTTTATTAATTAGTAAAAAAAAATTGAATTTAAAACGTACATTTTAATAACAATTTGAAACATGCAATTCCTAATAAAATTTTAAAAAATTTTTATTAATTAATAGTGTATTAATTAGTAAAAATTTATTATAATTAAAGTATAATTATTAGATTTTAAGAATTATGCTATAAGATTTTTATTAATGGTTACATTTTTTATATATAGTTACATTATCAGTGATCATTTTTTATATAGTTACATTATTTATATAGTTACAGATTAGTTAAATAATGTCAACGCCAGATAAGTTTCTAACCGGTAGAGTTGAAGGTGCTCCTAGTGATGATATTGGATGGCATTTTGGAACACTTGTACATGAAAAAATAGAAATAATGTGGTATGCAATTTATGTGGGAGAGTGATAACTGGTGGAATTACTCGATTAAAAGAACATCTAACACATATGACTAGAGAAGTTAAAGGTTGTGGTAGGGTAAGTACCTTTATCAGAGAAAACATGATGAAATTGTTACTGGATAATAGATAAACAAAAAAGAGATCTCAGAAAAAGAAAAGAAGGATTTGTGTTACGTTTAAGAGGTGATGAAGATGAACATACTGTAGATGTCCTTGATGAAGATGTAGCCATGAGGCAAGCCATGATAGAAAGCATAGTATCACAACGATAATAGGAGGATATACATAGATTTAGACAACAAACTGTAGGATTAGATTCCATATATGAAGCTGGAGATAGCTCTCATCCTTACAGGACTTTTACTCAAAATCGTCTGAATGATCTTTAACAAAGATATTAAGATTTGTTGATGTTAATTTAGCCAGGAGTATAAGCATGAAACAAACAAAAATCAACAAAGGCTTCATGAAAACACTTCAAAAGAAGTTAGGAGAAGTAATGTCTAAATTGATAATATATGATCGTCTTCCTATGAACCTATCCAATTCTCCATGGCTACATAATTTGCTAAGTGCTGCTGTAGAGTTGGGCCCAGGCGTTAAATGCCTAACTCCTTATGAGGTTTCAAAGGTATACTTGGAAAGTGAATATCAATTCATGCAAAAATGGATACAACAATTGAAGCCAATATGGAAAGAAATAGGAGTCACTATGATGTGTGATGGTTGGACAAACAATATAAATCACATGCACATCATGAATTTTCTGGTGTATTATAGTCAAGGTAGTGTTTCTAAAATCTATTGATGCATCTGGTGTTGCTAGTAGAAATACCGATTATTATTTTAAATTGATGGACAAAATTATGGAAGAGGTTGGAAAGGAACATGTTGTTCAAGTGGTCACTAATAATGAAGCGGCTTTAAAAGCTGCTGGTTTGAAATTAATGGAAAAAAGACCACATATTTATTGGTCGGCTTATGCAGCTGATTGCTTGGATTTATGCTTAGAAGATATTGGTAAAAGTCTAATGTCCAAAATTGTTAAATGACACAAAGAAAGTTACTTTGTTCATCTATGATCACATTTGGATAGTAATCTGATGAAGAAATATATTGGTGGTAAAGAAAGTATTCATCCTGTCATCACTCATTTTTCAACATAATTTTTGCAAATTGAATCAATTGTGAAGCAAAATGATGCACTGAAAAATATATTTCACTTTGAAGAATTCAGAAAGTCCAAGTGGGAAAAAGAGAAATCAGGACCTGCTTTGGAAGCAAAGAAGATTATCCTTAGTACAGATTTTTGGAAGAAAACTGTTGAAATTATAAAGGTATTTGAGCCCATTACAAGGTTTTAAAATTGGTGGATGGTGATGAAAAACCAACAATGGGGTTTGTTTACGAAGCCATTAATAGAGGCAAGCAAGCCATGCAAAAGAACTGTCGTTACCACACTCAATACACTGAAATCATTGACAAAAGATAGTTTTTCATGCATATTGATTTGCATGTTGCAGGTACATAAATATATTAAATTTAGTTTCACATGTTATTTCTTAATTTTATTTTTTTAGGGTTCCAATTTAATTTTCAAAATCACAGGTTATTTTCTCAACTCTCAATTTCAATTTGGAGTTTCGCATGGAAGTGATGTTGCCAAAGAAACTCTAGATGGTACGACGAAAGTGATTACTATATTATAGAAGCAAATGTTGAGAATCAAATCAAAGCTATTAACCAAGTGAGTAACTTCTAAATACTATGATTTTTAAAATGACAATTATTAGTTAATTAGTATTAATTTAATGGATACAAAACTTAAAATGCATTATTTGTATAGATTTTTCTTTTTAGAGATAAGAGAGAGACATTTGGAACACTTCAAGCTCAAAAAGCTTGGTCTCATATGGATCCAGGTAACATAGCTATTTTTAATTTTATTAATGTATTTTATACATATATATAATAATACATATTTGTTTATTTAATCAGCTGAATGGTGGATGATTTATGGACATTGTGCTCCAGAACTTCAGCATATAGCCGTAAGAGTTTTGAGTCAAACAACTTCGACTTTAACTATAAGAGAAATTGGAGTACATTTAGCTACATACATACAAAGACAAGAAATAGATTAAAGTATCAAAAATTGTAAAAACTTGTCTTTACATTTTACAACATGAAGCTGAAAACCAAAAGAGATAAACGAAGAAGTCAGGAAGAGATAGAAAATAGCTTCAATCCAATTAATTTGGATTACATATTTCAAGAAGATCATTTGTTGTCTCCATGGCTTGAAGAAAGAGAAGAACCATTATCGAACGGATCCAAAATGCTGAATTGCTCCCTATTGCACAATCACTTGGTGATTTTGGTAATTCTTTAATATTTTGAACTTTGTGAGAGCTTGAAAATTTTTATTTAGGGTTATGTACTTGTTTATGTTAAATTTATCGATTATGCATGGATTATTGTGATATTTTATATTTGGTAATTTATGACATTATGAATATTTTTGAGTATTTAATAATGTTATATATGTTTGTATTGAGTGATAGATACTTATTTATATTTAATGTGTTTAACTAATTTTTTTTAAATTGGACAACCCATTTTTTATATAAAAATATATGTAATATGAATTATTATAAGTTATTTAGTGTTAGAAATTATTTTTTTTATAATTTGTGTGAAACATGAACAATTCACACTGCATTGAAACAATTTTTGGTTATGTCTTCTTTCTGCTGCAAACTAGACAAGCAACTTAAAGAGCTATGGTGATTGGTCAAAACTAATGGTTTTTGAAAATGCTAATGGGATTCAACTACAAATGCATATTGGTGAAGACTTAAAATCAATCACAGGTGAAAACTTAAAATTTATCACAAGTGAAAAGTAAAAACATGGTTGGTGAACCATTTACTATATTTTCAGTCACTCCATTCCTTGCTTCAAATACAAAACTCAGTTTTTGAATCATTCAGACAATTAAATCAATTTTTAAACAAACACTTATGGTAATTCAATGAATACTACATTCTCATTGTCAACTGCAAAGGAATACACTTTCTCATTGTCATGCTTGTATAATACAGAGGAATACACATCCTTAGGATTATAACCTACCCAGCTGGATTCTCATTACAAATGCATATTGGTGACATATTCTTGAGTTATACTACCCTAAGAACCAGGACCCATAACCAAAACCAAAACCAAAATCAAAATTATTACACTCTGCACAACCAAAATCATCTTCAACTTATGCACATCCTGATGGATTTCCATGCATCCTTTCTTCACCAATGATTCGATTTGCATTTGCCACTTACCTTCCTCCTTACGTATAACTTGGGCCATAGCTTCATAGACATCCCTGTGCATATTACTTTTATGCCCTTCAATCACCTCCTTCATCTCTGTCAGCTTGCATAACACTGTATTCCTCATTTCCTCCTCGTGGAGCACATTGTCCCCTTCCTGGACCCAAGCAAAAAAATCGCATTGTCCTCCACGGAGTTGTGCGCATCTCCAGAATTGTCGATTGGGGTTGTTCATTGTATGGGAAACGCGCAATGCTGGTGGGTCGCCACAACGGCAACGGAGCCGCCGTCGACCTTGGCTGGATGAAGAGGACGACGATCCCTGGCTTGGGTTTTGACTCATGGTGGATTCGTTGAAGCCTCGACAAATCGCAGATGGTGAGGGAGAAGATCACGTGTGTAGCCAAAAGGCTGTCGCAGATGGTGAGGGAGAGGACAACGTGGAGAAGACAACTTACTTAGGGTTAACCCCTAAAACGGTGTCGTTTAATCACCATTGAAGCATCTGACGTGTGTAGCCAAAACGCTGTCGTTTGGTGCGTACCTGGCAGTCCTAGTTGGCACATAACGACCCACGTCACCCTAAACCAACGGACGCCTAACGGTAGGGACCTATGTGTCCGACGATACTGGACGTGAGGGATTTATGGGTCCAACTTACTAAGTCGGGGACCTAAATGTCCGACTCTGTTGGAGACAGGGACTAACTGGGGTGTTCTGTCGGCTTGGAATTCCCATTGAACCCAAGTTTACAATACCATACTCCCACTGAGACAGTGTAAAAAAAAAAGAGAGATTCTACACCGGTTTGAAAGTCAACAACTTTGACCCCGTACTCCTGTCAGGTCATTGGCATGCCCGGTAGGACCTCTAAACTAAGTCCCACATCACAGAAGTTATGGAAGCAAGCAGACGGAATGGAGCCCCTAAGGGACATGTCGAGAATGTTGCCCAAAGGGTCGAACCCTGGATCCTAGAGTTCGGGGGTGGAATCGTGGAAACTCCTGGGATGGAGTAACCCCAGGGAAGGATGCAAGCTGTACAACAGCCGGATCCTCGAGACGAGCTTATTAGGAAACTCTGGATGGAGATACAAGAGTTAAAACAAAGCAGGGGATTAAGAGACGATGCAGCAGGAGAGCGGAGGCAACATGAACTCTCCCATACCCATGAATATTCGCAAGCACAAACATACGATGAGCAGGAATTGACATATCGGACCACGAAGTTGAACAACCAGAGGAGAGGTCCATCACAAGGACGGATTGGAGAATACTGGTTCAATGTACCATTTACTAGAAGACTTATGAATGTACCCATACCAAGGCACTTGTAGACCCCACAACCACTGTCGATAGGAAAGTACAACGGGGAGTCTGACCCAGGACGACACCTAGATTCCTATGCTAATGAATCGTTGTTTTTAGGAGCGGAGGAGGATTAATGTGTAGGCTGTGTAACATCCTGCTTTAATAATAGTTCAATTATGTAATTTATGAAGCATGGAAGGTCTGTAAGTGTTAATCAATGAATAAAACACTTTATGGATGGTTTATAATACTCTAAAAAATTTCATTTTTGGGTATAATTATAGAAATTACATAGACCTGTATTGATAAGATCCATTTTCCGGGTAAAATATGCCTTAGAAATGAATTTCCGAGTGAAAAAGGGGCTCTGTTCGAGTGAAGAATGAAAATTCTGAGTGAAGAAGGAAAATTCCGAGTGACTAAGAGAAATTCCGAGTAAAGATGTAAAATTCCGAGTGAAGGTTGTGCTTTCCGAGTGGAATATGGCCGAGTGAGTTTATTCCGAGTGAAATTCCTGCACCCGAGACACTTATGTGTGAAGTAGAACTGATAGAACCACTTCTGGGTGAGAGAATCCGAGTGACTCACCTTAGGGTGACTCACTGCCGAGTTAAATTACTTAGTGATCCGGTCCTGACACCGGCCCCCAAGAGCATGGCTTTAATGCTTTGCCAGGTTAGCATTTCGAACGAGGTAAATACGCTTCTAATACGGAGTATATACGACCAAGGCAAGTAACTCCGCCTAGGCATGTCACTCCGCCTAGGTATGACACTCCGCCTAGGCATGTTACCCTGCCAAGGGCCATAACTCCGCCTTGGCATGTCACTCCGCCTAGGTATGACACTCCGCCTAGGCATGTTTCCCTGCCAAAGGTCACAACTCCGTCAATGCATGACACTCCGCCTAGGCATGTCACTCCGCCAAGGCGAGTAACTCCGCCAAGGCATGTTACTCCGCCAGGGTATGTTACTCCGCCAAGGCGTGTAACGCTGCCAGATTGCATATTACTCCGCCAAGCCATAGGCTCAACACAGGCGGAATATTGAACTTCCCATACTGCGTAGCGAACCCATACTCACAACCCCGGCACGAGATAGACTCTGTCTTGAGAGGTTAATAATGGGAATCACGTTGTCACGCATAAACGGGAATAACAATAAAATAATGAAGCATTCACGCTTCCCAAGTAAGTGGAAATACCTACTACACTAACGGTGCTCGTGAACAACACAGGGGCCCACTGTCTTTCTTGCTTTATGCTAGAAAACAAGGAACAGGCCCTACCAATAATGGAGCACCAGTGACAGGTATATAAACCTCAGCAAAAAGGTATACAGGGGCTCTCCCCCATTTCTGAACCTTACTCTCTCTCTTACTTGCATAATTCTCTCTGATCGTCTTTCTAAGTCTTAAAGTATTCTGAAATACTGACTTGAGGGTCGGAGAACGATTGCAGGTACCACCCCCAATCGGGTCAAGGCTGAGAGGACTCCTCCAGGCGGACTGGGACACCGCCCAGTGTATACTGCACTCCGTGTCAAGGCATAGGAGGCAATTCTAGGCGGACTACTACATCGCCGTAGAGCGAGTTACACTCTGCCCCAGTATGGTTCAGACTCCGCCTCAACATATGCAAACACTCTATATCTGAACATTTACGCACACTGCTTTGTATCAGATTGAGCTGTTTCAGGATCATAACTTTACACCCCCCTTAAAGGACGGATCATTGGCACGCCCAGTGGGACTCGTTAAAGTTATTCCCACCTCTCGTTTAAGAAGTTTGGTCTCTTATTGTGAAAGGCAATGGGAAAAACCAACCTTGTGGGCACGTGGAAGACATCACTGCCCAGAAACAACCAGTGAACAGGCACTTAGCTCTCGAGTCGCCTGTGGAAAGTTCAAGAAGAATGGTGCAGGTTTCAGCACCAAATCTAAAGGATGAGATGATAAGAAAGCTGAGGGAGGAACTGATGGAATTGAAACGCGAAAGGAAGAGCATGGAGGAGAGAACTATGTCTCTGATCAAGGGGTCACATCACACAACCGAGGGAGAAAAATCCTATACCCCCCAGTATTCAAATGTCCCACAGTTAAAGGGAGGCCATGTAACTGGGGGCAAATGAAGATGTCATGTGCAGGATGTTCCCTCGGACTCTTGTTGATGATGCCCTTAGCTGATTCAGGAAGCTACCATCAGGTTCCATTAATTCATGGGAAGGAATGGCAACAACGTCCGTTGACCACTTTGTCATCTCCAATGATACTCCCAGAACATCTCATACCTTGGCTCAGATTAGGCAGGGGGAGCATGAAACTCTCAAGGACTTCTTGAAGAGGTTTCACAAGGAAGCACTGCAATTGCATATAGCAATAGAAGCTTTGCAACCAAGCTCTGCTTTTGCCATGTTATTGGCAAAGAATCCTCCAGTGAATTTCGAAGAATTCAAAAGGAAAGCATCCAAGTATATGAGCATTGAAATACACTTGGAAGCAACAGCAGCAAGAAAGAAATCCCCAACGTTACAATGGGGTGATAAAAGCAGATCCAGATCGGGTTTTTACCAAGAAGGTCTAATGAGTCATAACCTCGACTCATCTCTCTTTCTCTTTTTTGTAATTCATAATTAATGAAATACTCTAACGGATTCACCCATTGTCTTCATGATTTTATTTGATGCACAACACTGTTGTGACAAGATACTTTCAGGACGGATGATCCTAACAATGTATCCGTTGTTAGCGATGAACCTCTTCGAAGGTACAACTGGGTGAACCACCCTATTCGAAGACTACATGGGTTATAGGAAGTCTTTGAAGGCACAATCCGTACTCCTACAATTGAGAAATGTCTCCAGGGCGGATTATCTCAATCACTTAATCTGTGATCTGACGATGTAACTCTTGGAGTTGTGTACTTTTCCAGAACGGATAACCTCAGTCACCCATTATGTGATATGACGATGTAACTCCTGACGTGGTGTACCTGCCCAGGACGGATGATCTCAATCACCCATGCTGTGATCTGACGATGTAACTCCTGGCGCCATACACACCCCAAGGACGGATGATCTTAATCACCTAATATGTGACCTGACGATGTAGTTCCTGGTATCGTACACATCCCCAAGACGGATGATCTCAATCACTTATGAGGTGATTCGACGATAAAACTCCTGGTACGAACAATTCCCATCATCATCCTTATGATGGAAGTCTTTGAAGACGCAATCCGACCTCAATATTGATCACGCTGAACGGATTATTAAATGCTTTCCTGCATTCAATCTTTACTCTAACTTTGAATTGATTATCCATGGCAGAATTTATTCCCATGCAGATAAGACAACGGCTCCAAAAACTGAAGCACAGATGCACAACTCTTTATTCCATAAAGATTAACCAATATGCAACACTGCTTCACAAACGGAGTCAATAAAAACTCCTTGGGGAATTGGTGTCACAGCTATATGCTGCACCATACTGACCCTAAGGTACAGAAAACTCCTTGGGGGGAAAGGATTGGTGTCTCAGCTATATGCTGCACCATACCGACCCTAAGGTCCAGAAAACTCCTTGGGGGGAAAGGATTGGTGTCTCAGCTATATGCTACACCATACCGACCCTAAGGTCCAGAAAACTCCTTGGGGGGAAAGGATTGGTGTCACAGCTATATGCTGCACCCTACTATCTCAAGGGTAAGAACCAACAAAATTCTCACAGGAAGAATCGGTGTCACAGCTATATGCTGCACCATAGCAATCCTGGATTCAATAATTTTCATTTGATCAGGAGTTACACCCCGGTCCAGGTTCAAAAGGATGAACACTCCATCCAAAGCTTGACTCCGCCTAACTACCAATGTTTTACGGAGTACATGAGCAACAAACTCAAGCACTACCAAACAAGTTCAAGTAAGTTCAACACTTGTAAAATTGTGCTTCATTCAAATTCCTAAGAGGCTACTCCGCCTTCTTACGGAATACAACTCATTGAAATTCCTAAGAGGCTACTCCGCCTTCTTACGGAATACAACTCATTGGAATTCCTAAGAGGCGACTCCGCCTTCTTACGGAATCCAACTTCATTGGAATTCCTGAGAGGCCACTCCGCCTTCTTACGGAATACAACTCATTGGAATTCCTAAGAGGCCACTCCGCCTTCTTACGGAATCCAACTTCATTGAAATTCCTAAGAGGCTACTCCGCCTTCTTACGGAATCCAAATCCTTGGAAATTCCTTAGAGGCCACTCCGCCTTCTTACGGAATCCAACTTCATTGAAATTCCTAAGAGGCTACTCCGCCTTCTTACGGAATTCAACTCCTTGGAGATTCCTAAGAGGCTAATCCGCCTTCTTACGGAATCCAAACTCATTCAAATTCCTAAGAGGCTACTCCGCCTTCTTACGGAATCCACCTCCTTGGAAATTCCTAAGAGGCTACTCCGCCTTCTTACGGAATCCAATCTTACTGAATTTCCTAAGAGGCTACTCCACCTTCTTACGGAATTCAACTCCTTGGAGATTCCTAAGAGGCTAATCCGCCTTCTTACGGAATCCAATTCCTTGGAAATTCCTAAGAGGCTACTCCGCCTTCTTACGGAATCCAACTCCTTGGAAATTCCTAAGAGGCTACTCTGCCTTCTTACGGAATCCAAATCCTTGGAAATTCCTTAGAGGCCACTCCGCCTTCTTACGGAATCCAACTTCATTGAAATTCCTAAGAGGCTACTCCGCCTTCTTACGGAATTCAACTCCTTGGAGATTCCTAAGAGGCTAATCCGCCTTCTTACGGAATCCAAACTCATTCAAATTCCTAAGAGGCTATTCTGCCTTCTTACGGAATCCACCTCCTTGGAAATTCCTAAGAGGCTACTCCGCCTTCTTACGGAATCCAATCTTACTGAAATTCCTAAGAGGCTACTCCGCCTTCTTACGGAATTCAACTCCTTGGAGATTCCTAAGAGGCTAATCCGCCTTCTTACGGAATCCAATTCCTTGGAAATTCCTAAGAGGCTACTCCGCCTTCTTACGGAATCCAACTCCTTGGAAATTCCTAAGAGGCCACTCCGCCTCCTTACGGAATCTACTTTGAAATTCCTAAGAGGCTACTCCGCCTCCTTACGGAATCTACTTTGGAATTCCTAAAAGGCTACTCCGCCTTCTTACGGAATTCAACTCCTTGGAGATTCCTAAGAGGCTAATCCGCCTTCTTACGGAATCCAAACTCATTCAAATTCCTAAGAGGCTACTCCGCCTTCTTACGGAATCCACCTCCTTGGAAATTCCTAAGAGGCTACTCCGCCTTCTTACGGAATTCAACTCCTTGGAGATTCCTAAGAGGCTAATCCGCCTTCTTACGGAATCCAATTCCTTGGAAATTCCTAAGAGGCTACTCCGCCTCCTTACGGAATCAATCTCTATGAAATTCCTAAGAGGCCACTCCGCCTTCTTACGGAATCCAACTCCTTGGAGATTCCTAAGAGGCTACTCCGCCTTCTTACGGAATTCGACTCCTTGGAAATTCCTAAGAGGCTACTCCGCCTTCCTACGGAATCCAGTTCCTTGGAGATTCCTAAGAGGCTACTCCGCCTTCTTACGGAATCCAACTCCATTGAAATTCCTAAGAGGCTACTCCGCCTTCTTACGGAATCTGTTTCATTAAAATTCCTAAGAGGCTATTCCGCCTTCTTACGGAATACAACTCATTGAAATTCCTAAGAGGCCACTCCGCCTCCTTACGGAATCTACTTTGAAATTCCTAAGAGGCTACTCCGCCTTCTTACGGAATCTACTTTGAAATTCCTAAGAGGCTACTCCGCCTCCTTACGGAATCTACTTTGAAATTCCTAAGAGGCCACTCCGCCTTCTTACGGAATACAACTCATTGAAATTCCTAAGAGGCCACTCCGCCTCCTTACGGAATCTACTTTGAAATTCCTAAGAGGCTACTCCGCCTCCTTACGGAATCTACTTTGAAATTCCTAAGAGGCCACTCCGCCTTCTTACGGAATACAACTCATTGAAATTCCTAAGAGGCTACTCCGCCTTCTTACGGAATCCAACTTCTTGGAAATTCCTAAGAGGCCACTCTGCCTTCTTACGGAATCCAACTTCTTGGAAATTCCTAAGAGGCTATTCCGCCTCCTTACGGAATCCAGGGCATACATGGCAATTAGAGATTGAAACGACAAAACGTGGTTTCAAGGCGCTTTAATAACAGGCGTGACAAGTAATGACAAGCAACAAATGCATGAAAACACTTGTCCGTAAATCCTGAACTAGCAAACGCCGCCTAAACCCACGCCTATAAAAGCTGAGTGTTATAGCTCATTACAGTGACTCCGCCAGTCACTATAACAAGCTAAGAGGCTAATGATCCGGTCCTGACACCGGCCCCCAAGAGCATGGCTTTAATGCTTTGCCAGGTTAGCATTTCGAACAAGGTAAATAGCTTCTAATACGGAGTATATACGACCAAGGCAAGTAACTCCGCCTAGGCATGTCACTCCGCCTAGGTATGACACTCCGCCTAGGCATGTTACCCTGCCAAGGGCCATAACTCTGCCTTGGCATGTCACTCCGCCTAGGTATGACACTCCGCCTAGGCATGTTTCCCTGCCAAAGGTCACAACTCCGTCAATGCATGACACTCCGCCTAGGCATGTCACTCCGCCAAGGCGAGTAACTCCGCCAAGGCATGTTACTCCGCCAGGGTATGTTACTCCGCCAAGGCGTGTAACGCTGCCAGATTGCATATTACTCCGCCAAGCCATAGGCTCAACACAGGCGGAATATTGAACTTCCCATACTGCGTAGCGAACCCATACTCACAACCCCGGTACGAGATAGACTCTGTCTTGAGAGGTTAATAATGGGAATCACGCTGTCACGCATAAAGGGGAATAACAATAAAATAATGAAGCATTCACGCTTCCCAAGTAAGTGGAAATACCTACTACACTAACGGTGCTCGTGAACAACACAGGGGCCCACTGTCTTTCTTGCTTTATGCTAGAAAACAAGGAACGGGCCCTACCAATAATGGAGCACCAGTGACAGGTATATAAACCTCAGCAAAAAGGTATACAGGGGCTCTCCCCCATTTCTGAACCTTACTCTCTCTCTTACTTGCATAATTCTCTCTGATCGTCTTTCTAAGTCTTAGTATTCTGAAATACTGACTTGAGGGTCGGAGAACGATTGCAGGTACCACCCCCAATCGGGTCAAGGCTGAGAGGACTCCTCCAGGCGGACTGGGACACCGCCCAGTGTATACTGCACTCCGTGTCAAGGCATAGGAGGCAATTCTAGGCGGACTACTACATCGCCGTAGAGCGAGTTACACTCCACCCCAGTATGGTTCAGACTCCGCCTCAACATACGCAAACACTCTATATCTGAACATTTACGCACACTGCTTTGTATCAGATTGAGCTGTTTCAGGATCATAACTTTACACCCCCCGTAAAGGACGGATCACTTAGAAAGACTCGTTTCCTAGTCAAATGCCATCAAATGACTCATCTCCGAGTCAATTACTCCTGAATGACTCGTTTCCGAGTCAAACACCACAGAAAGACTCATTTCTGAGTCAAGTATCTTCCAAAGGCTCGTTTCCGAGTCGATCTTGATCAGACATTGCAATTCCGAATGAAAGAATCACTGAGTGCCTTCATTTTCGAGTGAATTACATAGGAAAATGCATTTTCGAGTGGCAGAATTCCGACTGGGGACACACGGTTTATTATTACCCGGATGTGTCAGTCTCTGGGATGAAACTCCGAGTGGAAAACCAATAGAGTGATGGGTCGGTTTTAGTGTAATTGCCGAGCGGAAGGCTGAGCAAGAGATGACTCGGAATTGGAATGATATACCCGAGTGAAAGACTAATTGAGATGACTCGGTTTTAGGAGAATATGTCGACTGAGTCACCTCCAAGGAAGAGAAATCGGACCGACTGTTTAATGAGGAATCAATTCCAAGTGAGTAATAAGTGAAGACTCGGTTTCAGGATGTTCTACCGAGTGGATTAAGCTGTTGAAGTGAAAACCGAGTGAATGAAGGATCGGTTTTGGCTCAAGCGAGTCGGTATTCGCTTGAGCGAAACGCACACTCGCTCAAGCGAGTCGGTTTTCGCTTGAGCGAAACCCCTCTGCCAGTGCATTGTATGGAACTCGCTCAAGCGAGTCGGTATCCGCTTGAGCGAGAGGGACTCGGATTTCCCTCTCTTCACATTACTGACCACTACCAGTCGGTATATACATGGACCGAGTGGAATTCCAGTCGGCCAAGAGGCTGACCGAGTGAAATTTCACTCGGAATTCACTACCGGATTGACGTGTTGACTTCTGTTTTGTCCCTTCATGCATATTTTAATAAATCATCTTCCATTATGCGCACTTCAGTGGGTGGGCTGCAGAAGTGGAGCTTACTTTCAACCTAAACCACTCTTAATTCCCACTAAAAGCCCACTAGAAACCCACTCATGGAAAGTTGTCTCCCACCTTGCATTATTAAACACACCACTGATTCTGAAACTCCCAATTACTCTTCTCCATCAACACACCTTCAATCTGAACCAGGACAGCCAGGGGACTTCTTTTCCAGTCAGCTAAAAGTCTTCAAACCAAGTAAGAGGGGACAGGGTTGTGAATATTTGTGAAATGGGTAGAATTGTATGTTGTTCTAGGATTCCAGAATTAATTACGTAACTTGTTGCTCATTTTTGAAATTGAAAACGTGTGAATTTGATTCTGACTTCTTCATAAAAGTTGTAGATCTTTTTGTTATCTGAATTTTGAGACCTTAATCAATTAATTTGAATGTGTATAGAAAAAGTTATAGCCAAAATACTACAGCATGTTTGTGTGGAAGATTTATCCTATGTTTTGTGTATATATTGATTTACTGGGAATTGTACGTGCATAATCAGCCCTTGATGTCTTCATGAAAGTTGTAGATATTTATGTTGTGGATCTTTAAAAAGTGGTTTCAAATCAAAATAAATTTTGTAGCTCGAGTTATGCCTAAAATACTGAAGTATGTCCAAGCTGTAAATCTGTTAACTTGAAATCCGTATCTTATTTTTAAAACTGGGAATTTTGTGGTAAGAATTAGTGATCAGTGTCTTCATGAAAGTTGTATATCTTTTTGTTATGTGAATTTTGAGACCTGAACCGACTGATTTGAGTATGTGTAGCAAAAGTTATAGCCAAATTACTACAGCATGTCCGAGTGGAATATTCATCCTATGTTTTGTATATATATTAATATGCTGGGACTTGTACATGCATAATCAGCCTTTGATGTCTGCATGAAAGTTGTAGATATTTATGTTATGGATCTTTAGAAAGTGGTTTCAAGTCAAAATGATTTTTGTAGCTCAAGTTATGCCTATAATACTGAAGTATGTACAAACTGTAATCCTGTTAATCTGAAATCCGAATCTTATTTTTAAAACTGGGAATTTTGTGGTGAGAATTAGGGGTTGGTTCCTTCATGCAAGTTGTATATATTTGTGTTAAGAATAATTTAGAACTGGTTTCATGCCAAAATCATTTTTGTAACTCCAGAAACGTTCAAATTACTAATATGTGTACGTTTTGGAAAACTCACCTTGAGGCAGTGTGGTATTTCATGGATAAGTGGTATTTCTGTTTGAAATTTGAAATTGTGTTCTTCATGAAAGTTGTAGATATTTGTGTTAAGAATAACTTAGAACTGGTTTCATGCCAAAATCATTTTTGTAGCTCCAGAAACGTTCAAATTACTAATATATGTACGTTTTAGAAAAATTCACCTTGAGGCAGTGTGGTATTTCGTGGATAAGTGATGTTTCTGTTTGGAATTTGAAATTGTGTTCTTCATGAAAGTTATAGATAATTGTATTATTAAGCTATAGGAAGTGGAATCACAGGAAAAGGTTATGATTTACGCATGTTATGACTGTTTTACTAAGAGTATGTTGCTGTTGGAAATGCTGAAAGTTAATTATAATGGTTATTATGAATGAAAATGATATTTTCTCTATGAGTATCAATTTTATTATTAAACTCTTGAGTGATTATGATTTATTATTGATGTTGTTGTGTCTTAATGAGTACCATACAGTTTGTGTATTTTGATGATGAATCATTATGAATGATTAATTTAATATTTATACATGAATGTCTTGCGACTATTGATACATGTGGTTGAAACAATAAATCCATGATTTTGTAAATTATATATATGAGGTGTTCCTTTGAGGACTTGTGGTTTTCCAAGTGGTTTTGGAAATTGATATATCATGGTATGTTAAATGATAAAGAGAATTAAAGGCATTCATGCATCATAAGCATTCGGACGCACCATGGAATTTAGGGGTTCCATGATTGCCTACCCTGGTGGGAGGTTACTCTATGATGAGTTAAGCCCTATTTTGTTGTGCGCCATGAAGTGTAGGGATTCATGGTTCATGCAAAGTCCTACTTATGATATTTGTGTACTTCGGTACTTAAGCGCCATGAAGTGTAGGGATTCATGGTATATGCTAAAGCCCTATTTGTGTCTCTATGAGACTTTTACTGCAGTATTCCCACCAAACCAAATGGATCTAGCATGACATCATTTGATTAATTAAAGACTTATTAAATATAAATGAACTCGTCTGGCATATTCATCATATCATTATGATTTGTTGATTGTGTTTGTGCAATTTTATCTATTTTATACTTATTCTATATTCTGTCTCACTCTTACATTAATTTTTACAGTGAATGACACGCAGAATGCAGAGTGATGCCATGATTGATGCCTATTTGAATTATTACTTGGACTTTGATTTATACTTTAATTTAATGGGTTGTAATAAATATTACGTACTATGTACTGTTACTTCTAAATCGTTTCCGCTATGCAAATATTTCATGAATTTTATTAATCACGACTAGTATGCATGATAATATTCCGCAATTATCAAATTTTATGTGAACTCTGAGTTTAATTTACGAATTTTAAATTGATCTTTCAAAAACGCGAAAAATTTATTCGGAAAATTACACGGGACGTTACAGGCTGCTCCCCAGGACCCTATCTGTTGAAGCTTTAGGATTGTTTAAAAGCTTACCGATAGATTGCTGGGATGACTTGGCCCATGCTTTCCTGTAACATTTTGTTGTGTCGAGGGATGTTCCCAAGACGTCCCATACACTAGCCAAGATCAAACAAGGACCATAAGAAAGTCTAATAGATTTCTTGAAAAGATTTTACAAAGAAGCTGCATCAGTGTCAAGGTTGACTGAACAAATTCGGCTACACATAGCGGTCGAAGCCTTACAATCGCAGTCACCATTTGCTTTATCTTTAGCAAATGGGGAACCTTAGACGTTTGAAGAGTTTAAGAGAAAAGTTTCAAAATACGTAGAAAGAGAAATGCACCTAGCTGCAGCAAAGGGAAAGACCCCGGTTAAGAGGACCGATCGCAAGCCCATGAACGAAGAGGGCCAAAGTTTGGTGGAAATAGGGAGTGAGATGCCCCTCCAAGGCAGAAAGAGCGTCAGAGTATCAATTTGACCCAATTCACACCCCTATCAGTATGACTCAGTCAAATTCTAAGGGAAGTAGGGATGAGAAGTTTTATGGTGAATGAGATCAGAAAGCCCATGCCCCTGAAGAGACCAGGCAACGCAAGCAAGTACTGTAAGTTTCATGAACAGACGGTCATAACACTGATGAATGCAGGTAGTTAAAGGAGGCTATCGAAACTTTGATTCGAGAAGGAAAACTAAAGTAGTACCTATTCCGGCAAGGGGTGTACAGAGAGAAAGCCAATGAACCTCCCAGGAAAAGGGACATCAGTCCGATTGAAAAAGAAAACAGGGATTCAAAGAAACTATCCCTGGACAAAGGCAAAGCAGTCATAGATAACATTGAAGAAGATGATGAGTCATGGATGAAGCCTCCAGGTTCAGGAAGAAAAGACGTGATTGATATGATCGCAGGAGGATTTGTAGGAGGAGGAGTATCCAATTCAGCTCGAACGAACCACTTGAGAATGATCATGTCTGTTCAAACAAAAGCAGATAATAAGTCGTAGGGGGTGAAGTGCAGACCCTGATGATCACATTCTCAGATAAAGACTACGGACCCACAATGCCTAGGGGTGACGCAGTAGTAATCGAGGCAGTAATTGCCAACAAGATAAGAAGAATTTTGGCAAATCATGGAAGTTCTTGTGATGTAATCTTTTATGATTACTTTAAAAAGATGAGGTTAACAGACAATGATTTGCAATTTATTGATTGAATTTAAGTTAGAGTATTTTAAAATAATTAATTATGATTGAATTTATTGATAACATCTTAATATTCCACTTTAATTAGAATCAATATTTTTTATTGTTTTGAAAATGAAATGAAATGAAATGAAATAAAGATTTAAAATTATTCATGAGACGGTTATAATTAAGAAATTATGGTAGTTAATTATAAAAAAACATAAGCATTAATTTAGAAACTATGTCGCATTTTATGCAATTTTATTATCTATATATATCTTAATTTCAACTTAATATAAAATAATAAACCATGTCACTTTGAAAACTGACTAAAGTGTTGTGTTCTTATAATGAAAGGCTTTGTGTTCTTTACTCCTCGTGACACGAAGGTGGTGCTATACCTCTAGGTCTTGGCAAGAAAATAATGTCATATAAGGCATCTTTTTTTTTTTGAAAATAGGGCAATGTTAACTCCAAAAATGACATTGTTAATTGTGTCAATGTATACATGTTATCTTTGTTTACCGGGAAGGAAAAATCATATTTAAGTTTTAATTCTTCATGTATATCTGATTGCGATTATGATTCACCAGAATACAATCACATTCCTGAATTTTTAAATATAACTAATTCTTTTGGTGTACCAATCATATTGCTCAGAGATATAAATGAGTCAGTTGATATGTGCAATGCATAAGATTGATGAGTACCAAAATGGAAAGTTTGTCATAGATGCTAAAGTCATATAAGGAAATATTTTTGGTTAAGAAGTCCACTTTAACTCCAACAGATAACCAACTTCCTTTCGAAGCTTAAAGAAGACAATTTCTCATAATGGTTTCATTTGCTATGACTATAAATAAAAGTTAAGGTCAATCTTTGAATGATGTATGTATGTATTTTCCAAAACCAATATTCTCTCATGTATGATTATCTATAGGATAACAAATAAAAAATGATTGCATATTGTTATTTGCGATTCACAGGATGACAAAAATTCCAATATAACACCAAATGTGGTTTACAAAGTGTTTAGGAATTTTCAAAAATAATGTCTTTATAGTTTTACATTTTATTCTTTAACTTTTAGTATTTTTTTCAATAACATATTGTATCATATATATACAATTATCATATCAACTCATTTAACCAAATCTTTTATATCACATAGTAGAAATATGCAAATGCATATTATATTTAATTTTTAACTTAATTTAAACCAATATTATTGCAGAATATTTTATAAAAATCTTTATATGGACACACACAACTTATTTTTGTTTCTCATACATTCCTTACAAATCGAATAATTTTTGAAATGTTCACAAATACTAAACATTAACTTCAAATAATTTCTACATTATATCAAGGATATTGATTTCAAAAAAACTATACGTTATCATTTATTAAAATTTAAATTATTTGAATAAATTTTAATACTACCCAATAATGAAATTTTTTTTCTATAAAAATATATTAGTATTTAGACCAAAAATGTATATTTATAAATATTATACTTATAAATATTTTTATTGTAATAAATTTTAAAAAGGTATTTGGTTTCCCATTTACACTAAAAACATGAAAAAGAAAACCTGGTACGAATGCACGAGTCAAATTAGTAGTGTGTATATACATATACATAATTTTAAAAAAGATCTTGATTTAAATACTTTTAATTAAAAGTCATACGACTTTTCACAACACATATTCTTATTACATAAATACACTCTTTCTTGATACATTGAAATTAAAAAGATTAGATTTATTTCTACTTCTTCATTAATATATTAAGGTACTTTTATATATACAATAAAAAAATAATAAATTACATAAATTTAATGAGAATAATTAAATTTCTTAATTAGTGTGAATTTGGGTAATTTTTTTGGATAGATCTAAAGGAGTCATCAAGTTAAAAGCTAAAGACTAACCCCTTCAAAATGTACAAGAGCTTTTGACTTTCCTAACAAAGACTATCCTGTATATAGAATGATTGTATCAAGAAGAGATTATAAAGAATAAAAATTCCTAATCAATATAGTTTTTCAATCAAACTTCGTCACTCTATCCTTAAATACATACCACAATGGTTGAGCAGGATGTTCGAGTAGTTGTGTATCCAAATTAAAAAAAAATACATACAACAATTTATCTTTTTCCTTATTAATATACATCAATCTATCTTTAATTAAAAATAACTCATTAATTTCAAACTTATATGGAATTTCAATTTGACTCATAAATTCAATTAATTTTAAAGAAAATTATTCATTTTTATATGTCACTCTAAGAGTTAAAAAAAATATCATTTGTTTTTTCTATTATACCCTTATTATTTAAATAAATGAGGAGAGAGACGAATAAAAAAACATAATAACAAGTAGTGGTAACTAAAAGTACATGAGTAAAATAGAAAATTAGTTGATAAAATTATGTGATTCAAGCCTATTTAATAATTTTCTTAACATTTATGATTTTTTTACATCAAATAAAAAAGAATGAGTGTTTTTGTTGTTATTGTTACAAAACATAATTAAGGTTGAATTCAAAATCTGACATTTTCTATTTGTCTATTTTGATAAACGTATTTTAATTAAATATTTAATAATTTAAATTTAGTAGTTTATGAAACACATAAATCAAGTACTTTGTAGAGTTCCTATTGAATTAAGTAGAGAGAGCTTTTGACACTTATGATTCATTTGGTATATAGAATTGGAATTAAAATTGTAATTCATGATTATAATTTTAATTCTAATTCTTATGAGATTGAAATTTTCTTGGAATGACTAATTTTATGTTTGGATAATATGATGGTAAAACGTGAAATTATAATTTAAAGCTAAAATGAGAGTAGTAATGCTAACAACAATGATGATGGTGAAGACATTAACAATTGTAGTAGTGACGACAATGGTGACACCGACAATGGGGACAATAGTGATGTTTTTAACTGATGGTTGTCGTAGTGATAATGATTGTAGCAACAATGATAATTAGCCAACTATAATAACGATGATAATGATGATGATAATGTCAATGACGCTCAATGAACATTTATAATAATTGTTCCAGATTTAAATTGAATAAGATCTAACAAATTAACTTTTTAAAAAACTTCACAGTTCACATATTATTTAACTCATGTATATCTAGGTTAGTCTCCTTTCTTAGCAAACAAAAAATAGACAAGGCAACCTCCCAATTCTAGTAGAAAATGGCTTACGACCTTTGCCAGCTTCATGAGTATGACACTGAATCATCTCCACGCCACACCATACCCACAATGCTCCCAAATCTCCATGAAGCTTAGGGAGAAACACTATTAAATTTTGACACAACTCTAACCTATAAATTTCCGATTTTAGTAAGCTTCATATGACTCAATTCATTTAAAATTTTCATTTTTTAAAAAAATATATAATAAATACACTTGTTTTGTCATAAATTGGTAATAGTAACATTCTCCGCAATTAAATCGTTAAACACACGGGGCTATACTTGACCCATCTGAACCATTCCCAAAGTTGTTTAAGTGGTTAGTTGAAAAATTATGTGAAATCGTTTAAAATGAATATTTGTTCATTTAATAAAAATATTTGAGACAAATGGAAGCGTTTTTAGAAACTACACTTATTTACGTTGTGTCACATGACTTCTAAGCATTTGATGCTTTTAAATTGTTTATGTTAATTAAACTTTTAGTGTCGATGTTTGATTTTAATTCCTAATTTTTAATTGTATATTTGGGTCTTTAAACTATTCAATTTATTGATATTTGGTTCTTGAAGTTTGAATCATACTAGTTTGATCCTTAAATTATTCGATTTATTGACACGATTGATTCTTTACCTATGTTTCGTCCAATTGATGAAAGAAAATTACAATAAAATATTTTAATATAATATTTATACTATCATTTCTATACATCAATATTTTCTATTATAATATGATAAATATGAATATTTATAAAAAATAACAACATAAAAACTAATTAGACAAACTAAATGTATTCAAAATTGAATATTTTAGGGATCAAAATCGTGTAATTTGGAAATCAAATGTCACCAAATCAAATAATTTAGAGACCAAAATCATATAATTAAAAAATTAAGGACCAAAATTAAACATTTAGTAAAATTAACCAATTGTTTATTATCTGAAATACGATTCTTAAATTAAACTCCAGTTTTAAATCTGCCGGATATCAAACTAAATATCTTTTATTCGATAAATTCAATTTCAATTCAAATATCAACTTTTGAATTTTGAATTTGATTTTAATAATATAAATTTTTTTCATCATTTTTAAGAATCCTATCTATTTAATTTTTCCTATTCCAGATTTCAAAATCCAAAATTTGAAATGAAAATTTCAAAAATTGATTTTCAAGAAGTTGAGAACTTTATATTAAAAACAGATGAAAAGGTGCTGACATTAGAAAAAAAAGGGTGGTGTTGAAAGCCAATTTTAATAATCAAACTAAGACGTCTAAAACAGATATAAAGCTAGGACCGTGATGTATCACGAGTGTATTCAACTTGGCCCAAATGTATAATGGCAAAAACAAAAATCGGCCCAAATATATATAGTCACCATCCCTATTCTATTTTTTAAGAAATATTTTGAACGTGATTAATATTTTATTAATTTATGTTAAACCATTTTAATATTTAACTATTTTAGTTACACTCCTATATGGTCATATTAGAGTGTTAGGAACTAGAGTAACAAGATAATATCACACAACTAAAAAATAGATATGAGAAAAGAGGAACTGAACACACAATATTTTACGTGGAAAACTCTTAACAGATAAAGGAAAGAAACCACGGGCAAGATCAGAGAAATATTTTCATTAAATGGAAGAAAAATTACAACTTCTCTCCATCTAACAATGAGAGAACAATGACATTCTCTCTTTAAATACGAGAACACACTAAGAGAACCTCACAAGAGAGCACTATAATTTTTTCTCCGAATTTTTTTCTCTCTAGATACTAGGAATTGTTTCTAGTTTGGGATGCAATCATCGTGGCTCAATGTTGCAATTTATAGCAAATGGAAAGCTTTCTTGACCACACAATTCTGCTCCATGCCTTTTTCAATTTGTGGCTAATATGCAAGCTTCAATTTAATTGGTTGGTCAACTTTTCATTAATAACGCAAAAATAACTTTGCCACTAAAAGTGGCTTTAATTTTCCACGACAATCTCTCACTTAAAGTTACTTTTGTGAGTTTCTTAAATCTCTCTCTTCCTCTCAGTTTCCTGCTGCAATTACGTTTTTGATAGGTCATAATAGGACATGCACCATTTGAACTTGTCAGTATTGATCGGTTTTATCATTACATCTTCTAGGTTGTCTTTGGTATGAATCTTCTATAGATCCACACTTCCTTCTTCTACTACTTCTCAAACATAGTGGTATTGCACCCCTATGTATTTTGTCCTGGAATGAGAGGCCGGAATGTACAAGGCACTCTGACTGTTATAATACATCGCAATCTTCAGCTGCTTATGTCCAAGTTCTTCCAATAACCTTTGTATCCAGACTGCTTCCTTGCATGCTTAAGTAGCCATCATGTATTCTGTTTTTGTAATTGATAAAGCTACAACAAATTGTAATTTGGATAACCAGCTTACTGCTCATTCTACAAGTGTGAACATATAGCCTGTAGTAGATTTCCTTTTGTCAAGATCACTTGCAAAATCAGAATCAACATATTCTCTTATAGTGAAATCTGATCATTTAAAACATAATACAACACTTGAGGTTCCTTTAACGTATCTCAAGATCCTCTTCACAGCATTCCAATGCTCTTTACCAGGATCTGCCATGAACCGACTGATCATACCAACCGCCTGAGCAATATCTGGTCTCGTACAAATCATTAATTACATAAGGCTTCCTACCGTTGATGCATATAGTACTCGAGACATTCCCATCCTCTATGCTTCACTGCTAGGACTCATACTTGAGAATAATTTATAATTGATAGAAAGTGGGGTAGAAATTAGCTTATAGTCTTGCATGTTGAAGCGCCGTAAAACTTTCAGTAAGTAGTTTTTCTGAGAAAGCCATATCTTTTCTGTCTCGGTAAATTTGCATCCCTAAAATCTTGTTTGCTGGTCTCAAGTCCTTCATATCAAACTCCCTAGCCAATTGCGCCTTTAATTCTTGGATTTGATCTTTGTGAGGGCCTACAACTAATATATCATCCACATACAACAGCAAAATGATAAAATCATTATTATTAAACCTCTTGTAGTATATACAATGGTCTGAACACAATCTGTTATATCTAAGGCTCATAATTAAGGAATCAAATCTCTTATACCAACATCTTGGTGCCTACTTTAGACCGTACAGAGATTTGGTTAACTTGCAAACCAAGTTTTCTTTTCCTTATTCTTTAAAGCCTTCTGGTTGGAGCATATAAATTTCCTCTTCAAGTTCTCCATGAAGAAAATCAGTTTTTACATCCAATTGTTCAAGATGTAAATCAAATGAAGCATACACAGCTAACACTACTCTGATAGTAGTAAGTCTTACCATCAGAGAAAAATCTCATTAAAATCAATGTCTTCTTTTTTAGCATATCCTTTGACCACTAGTCTAGCACGATATCGATCCACCTGATCATTGTCATCTCGTTTGATCTTGTAAACCCATTTGTTTCCAATGGCTTTTCGACCTTCTAGAAGTGCTACAAGCTTGTTTCTATGCAAGGCATCCAATTCTTCCTGCATTGCTGGAATCCACAGAGAAGCATCTGAAATTCTCACAGCCTCCTAAAAGGTTGACGGTTCTCCTTCTTTTGTTAAAAGACAATATGCATCGTGGCTTGCCATCATATAGTCTGAGTTCCAATATGGTTTCCTTATCTAACATGTTGAAAACTTCTGCATCATTGGTTTCATCTGATTCTTGTTCTTCATGTTCTGGTTCTAATTCAAAAGAATCATTTTCTCTAGACTTTTCATCTATCTGGACAGTAGTAGCTTCTTTAGAAGTGTTCTTATTTTTTTGCTCACCTTGCAATTCATTATCTGTAAAAATTACATCTTTGTTGACAATAACCTTGCAGGCAGTGGGATCCCATAAACGATACCCCTTAACACCGTCAACATAGCCTAAAAATATATATTTCCTGGATTTTGGATCCAGCTTTATTCTTTCCTGGGTGTTGTACATTACATACATAGGACAACCAAATACATGTAGAGAAGAATAATCTATTAGTTTTCCTTTCCATACCTCCATTGGCGTCATAAGACCAATAACAGTTGATGGTGACCAATTTATTATGTAACAGGCAGTTTTGACTGCTTCTGCCCAGGAAGGCTTGGCTAGACCTACAGTTTTCAACATAGCCCTTGTCCTTTCTAAGAGAATTCTATTCATCCGCTCTGCTACACCATTTTGCTGAGGCGTATGTGGCACTGTGAATTGCCTCTGAATACCCTCTTTATTGCAAAATGCTATAAATTTACCATCTGTATATTCTCTTTCATTGTTTATCCTTAAGCACTTGATTTTCTTACCAGTTTCAAGCTCCACTTGTGCTTTGAACTCCTTGAATACTGGAAACACATCAGACTTCTTCTTGATTGGGTACACCTATAATCTCCTGGAATGATCATCAATGAAAGATATAAAATATTTTGCTCCTCCCAGGGACATTTCTGGTGACTCCTACACATCATAATGAATCAAGTTTAATGTGTGTTTGCTTTTAACAATAGACTTATCGAATTTCAATCTATGTTGCTTACTAGTCACATAATGCTCATAGGAAGGTAAATTTACCGATTTGAGCTCGTGAAGGAGATTGCGCTCTGCAAGAATCTTCAAACCACGTTCTGACCTATGGCCCAATTTATGATACCACATCATCGTCATTTCTTCTTGACTAGTAGAAGCAATTAATGCATCCACTGCTTGTAGAGTATCTCCCAGAAGTATGTATAAATTAGTAGCAATCTTCTTTGCTTTCATCACTACTAAGCCTCTTTCACCATTTTCAAGATCCCACATTCAATATGGATCTTACAACTGAGGTCATCTAATTGCCTTATAGACAATAGATTTTTCTTCAATCCTTGCACATGGCGTACTCACTGAATTGTGCAAACAATACCATCATACATTTTTAATTTGATAGTACTAACCCCAACAATTTCCAAAGCATGATCATTTTCCATAAACACAGATCCTTCTGAGATAGGTTTATAAGTGTAAAACCAATCTCATTGTGAAGTCATGTGCCATGTTGCTCCAGAATCCATTATCCATACATCGGTGAACTGTCTCTTACCTTTGAAACCAATCGCGGCTTCGCTATATAGAATTTCTCCATCATCAGAAGTACTAGCAACACACCCTTGAGATGTACTTGCTCCAAAAGATTTTTCTAGATTTTTCTTGTTATACCAACAATCTTTCTTCAGGTGCTTTTTCATGCCACAATTATAACATTTATAGTTCTTCCGTCTTTGAGACTTTGATTTGCCATGATTCTGGCTCTCACTTGGGCCACGCTCCATTGATCTTCCTCTCGTCATCGTCAAGGCTTCCGCTTGCTTTGAACTTTCTATACTATCTTCTTTATTTTTGCACCTGGATTCTTCTTCAAGAATGGCTCTGGCGACATCATCAAAGTGTAAGTAGCCAATAATATTATTGTTTGTTATATTGATGATAAGTTGATCATATGAATATGGCAAGCTCTGAAACAGAAGTTCAGCACACTCATTTTCTAGTATCGTAAAGTCTGACGCTGTAAGTTGAGCAAACAAGATATTCAAATTGTTGATATGGTCCATCACTGATGTGGACTCACGCATCCGAAGTTTATACAACTTCCTCTTCAAAAATATTCTATTGTGAAGTGATTTTTGTAACATCCCAAATTTTAAATAAATTAATTAAATATGAGGAATAAATACTAAATAATTATATATGAGTTGATTTATATCTCAAAAATTTTGGAATAATTAAATTGGGATTTACTATGGATATTTATAATTTATTAAGATTTTAGGAGCTAAAATTTTACCCGGTTAAAATATGGGTGTCGGACCAAGTATCTCTGATTGAGATGCTGTTGGTCAGGGCTGTTAAGAATATTATGGGGAGTCCAAATATATATTCGGAATAACTTTTGGATAAGGTATTAAGCCCGAACAGAGATCCTGTATGTTATAAGACGATAGAGTTTAATGAGGGAAATAAATTTAAACATAAAACCCACCTCCTTTCCCTTATATCTCACGTTGCCTTTCTTCTTCTAAAAATAAACCATTCTCTTCTTCTTCTATCTTCCTCATTCACTCTTTTCCTCTTCCTCTCAAAAACAAAGAAAATGGTGTGCATCCTTCTCCTTCCATTTTCATTTGCCACCTCCAAGCTTGAGGAAGATAATGTTGGATGGAAGCTTCCCTTCTCCCTCTTAGATTTTCGTCACCCATCCTCCCTCTCTTAGGGGCTCACTTGTTTCTTGGCTCGAGGTAAGTTCCTTACCATTTTTGTTGAGCTTATGCCATTGGTTACGAGTTTATTTATTGGGAGAGTGAAAAATATGCATGGGTTATGGATTAGAGACCATTTTTGGGCAAAACCCTAAGGTGGGGTATGATAAATACGTGGTTTTGTGAGGGTGTACATGGGTACACGAAAATGGCAAATATTATGATGGAAGATAAGGAGTGATGATGGTGATTGTTAGGTTTTAATGGAACCCTAACCCTAGGAATTGGGAAAAGTGTAAAATGTGAGTAGAATGCATGTTTAATGATGTTAGAGAATGATATTAATGATGAGAGATAGCCATTGATAATGGTTGATGAATATTGATAATGGTTGTTGGGTTTTGATGAAAACCCTTGCCCTAAGGATTGAGAAAATGGATATATTGTGACTTGAGAGGTTGAATTGAATGTGAATAGATAATATTTAATGTGTGAGTTATTATTTATAATGATGGATAATGATAGTAATGGTGAATCATAGAGAATGAAACTCATGGATGAGTATTGTTATGAAATATGTAGGAATAAATGTGAATACCAAATCATAGTGGTTATGATGGATTAGTGAAATAGAATTATAGTTGATGAGGTCTTAGACCATGGATGAATGAATTGAAATTGTCGATTGATGATGGCTTTGAAGAGGCTATGTTGGATCATGTTGAACCTTGAGTGGTAAAGATGACAATTGGATGGGTTGAGTGATATTGGATGTCTTTTGATGAAGAATATGATATTATTGATGAGGGGGTATAGTTAACCCTTTAAGATCTAGAGAATCTTGGTTTTGGGAAAGGAATTCCCGAAGCCTAACACAATGGTATGAATTGGTGTTTTAGCAAGTCTAGGACTTGATATTGAGCTTTATGATAAGCTAGCATTTGTTTAAAATTATGATGATGCCTTGTGATGGCTCATTAATTTAGTGTATGTATGTATATGTGGAATGTGTAGGTTTTAATTCGGACAATATGGCGAAACGATTGGAGTATTGGATTGTGGTTCTTCCCTCGAGGTAAGAGAGGAGTTTACATTCAAATTGCATGAGTAGAATGATAGTGATTATTGTATGTGATTAGTACTCATGCCTGCCTTTCCATGTAGATATTGAAATAATGTGAATGGCAATTTATTGATTATTGAGAATAGTGTATGTGAATATATGTTGATTGTTATGAAAATACATATGTAATGATGATAGGTTAAATTTTGATATGATTAATGAATTGGAACGGAAATTATTGAGTATGAATGTTTGAGACAAGTTTTAAATGCTTAATAAGAGGTGTATGATGTGTTGAATTTGACCAATTTGGCTTTGTATGAGTTTTGGTATGTAAGGTTGTGGAATTCTTATGTTTTGCATGTGCTGATAATCTCGCTCAAGCGAGATAGATTCTCGCTCAAATAAGAATCCCCTGTATCAGTGTTATGGCCTCTGGCCCAATCTTGCTCAAGCGAGTGAGTGCCTCGCTCAAGCGAGACGTGTGTGGAATGGGTGGATGAGTACTGGACGAATCTCGCTCAAGCAGGCATGGCCGCGCTTGAGTGAGCGAGAGGAAAAATGATTCTGGACGGATCTCGCTTAAGCGAGTATCGAGGCATGCTGGGTCTCGCTCAAGCGAGCGAGGATGGGAATGGCTACTAGAGCAATCTCGCTCAAGCGAAGCGGAGCTTGCTCAAGCGAGATTGGCACCTGATGCTTTCCTCCTCTTTGCTCAAGCGCGTATGCTGGCGAATGCCAGAAAATGTGATTTTGTATGAATCTCGCTTAAGTGAGTAGTGTCTCGCTCAAGCGAGTGTATATGGAAACAGATACTGGCGTGATTACGCCCGAGCGAGCCGAGGCGCTCAAGCGAGAATGAATTATCTCGCTCAAGCGAGTAAGGGTCTCGCTTGAGCGAGTGACCCTGAGTGAAATTTTGTTGTCTTTTCCTTAGTTTGCTAGTGATGGGCCCCATTCCAATTATGGAAAATTAATGAAACATATATATGTGGGGGCATATAATGGTTATGAATTAATGAGAGAATGCATTGAAGGGATTTTATTTCAATTTCTTGATTTTAATGGTGTTGAACCTTATTCCTTGATGGATAATTAAGGAAATGTATATGTATGTGTGGGGTATGTGAGGATAATATATGTGGGGGTGTCGATATAAATTGAGATATTGAAATATATGTATATATATACCCATGATATGTTGGGAAAACATGAATTTCCCCTACCAATGACATGATATGACAATGATAATAAAACTAAATATACAATATACCCCTAATTGAGAGGGTGAGAAATCCTTGCGAGGTTAAGATTTGGCATATGCATATTTGCATTTTGCATTCATCGCATGGCATAGCATTGAATATGTGGTTGCGATCACAATGATAAAAGATCCCGCGGGATTCATGAAGGGAGTACCCCTTGCGAGGCGGGAAACCAACGTGATGATGATATGATATTGAGCCGGTGGTTGTAATCACCTGGTTGTTAAAATGAACGGCCCTGCGGGGACCATTGTGGATGAATACCCGTGGTTGCAATCACGAGGAGGGAGTACCCCTTGCGAGGCGGGAAACGATTATGAAATGATTGAAATGTGGTTGCAATCACAACGAGACATCCTGCGGGATTATATGATGATAAGCCAGTGGTTGTGATCACTTGGTACTTGAAATGAAAAGGGCTTGCGAGTTCCTATGATGTTCCGTGGTTACGATCACGAGGAGGAAGTACCCCTTGCGAGGCGGAAAACCAATATGATGATGATTATAAGTGGTTGCGATCACTTGAGATACCATGTGCGCATGGGTGATTGAAATTGACCCATTGCATATGCATTAAACAGTTGACATATGCATTAGCCATAGGTGCATGGCATTTGTGATGGGATGACCAAGAGATATGAAAAACCCCTTGCGAGGAAGAAATGATTAAAGACTTAATAATTTGACGATGATGACTGTGAATACCCATAGTTGATATATGGCAATGTGATTGTGTATGTGCTTGTGGTTGCTTATGTTGTGAATTGCGATTCATGAGGCTTGTATGCCTATTATGACAATGTGATGATGATTGAATGATGAATTAATAATTTTATAGCAAGCACACATGATGAATGATTGCATGTACACTTAATCACAATATATTATATTTGTCATTTTGAATGTATAACTCACTCTCCCTTATGGTCTCCTTTTTAGCATTGTGATGTAGGTTGCCACGGGATGAGTTTGGGTTTTGAACTGAAGCTCATGAAGAAGGTAAATAGTGGTAACGAAATGCCTTGGCCGGTAGTGTTTGTTATATATGATGTAATAATTGATTTATGTATAATAATGTTGATAAATAGAGATTTACACACATGTATATATCATTGCATATTGATGATGTGTGATGTCAACTTTGGAATGTGACTAGTGAATTTGAGTGTTGTATAATCTCGTATTTATACTTGAGGCATCAGGGATGTATGTATGTTAGGTATAGAATGGCTTATATTCTGATTTAATGATTAATACCTCATGTAGAGGCTACATACAATTGATGATGTATGATTATGTTCTAGGTGCGTAGTCGATTATGGCCTAATAGACTTATATTATGAAATTGTATGATTGTTTGGGTCTTTTCTCATATCTTCATATATGGGATTAGGCATATGCCCGGTATACACATTCTTCTTCCGTTGTAAACTCTATTATTTTGTATACCGTTATGGGCAATTTAGTTATCGATCCAGTTATATCTTATTAAATCTCACTCTTCGGTTTTCTGTGGTTCAGATTTTGATGTAATTGTCGAGGTGTTTTGGAAATATTTCAAACGCAAAAATATTTACCCGTATTTTTATTAATTATTATCTTGATTACATCGGGATTCGGTTCCAGAAAATCGCGGTGTGACAATTTCACCTAATACAGTTTGATGAGAGTATCTCATATCTCTTTTGTAGTATGCCTTTCTACAATGCTTGAAAAAACCGAATCCGCCATTGCTAAGTTCAAGGTGGAAATAACGTTGTCATCTATCTTTTTCCACTTTTCATCAGTTGTACCAACGGTTCTTCCTTCAGTTGTCGCCAAACAATTTTCTTTTCTCAAAATTGTCTTTATCTTCAATTTCCACAGGGAGAAATTACTCCCACTGAATTTCTCAATCTCAAATTTCACCGCCATTTTAATAACTACACCGGTTTACACAATTTCACCGTAGATAATACAGTGTAAATGAATAATATTGTATATTTTTACCACACACCAAAATAAATCTAGTATACGTTAACAATCACTGCAAAAGTATACAATGACACATGTGAATAGTAACCATGAATAGTATCTAGGAATAGTACCATGTAAATAGTACAACTTACCAACAACCAGTAACTTTGATAACACTGTTAGGAACCAAAGTAACAAGATAATATCACGCAGCTAAAGAATAGAGATGAGAAAAGAGGAACTGAACACACTATATTTTACGTGGAAAACCCTCAACAGATAAGGAAAAAATTACAGGCAAGACCAGAGAAATATTTTCACTAAGTGGAAGAAAAATTACAACTTCTCTCTATCTAACAAGAAGAGAACAATGACACTCTTTCTTTAAATAGGAGAACACTCACTAGGAGAACCTCACAGGAGAACACTATAATTTTCTCTATGAATTTTTTCTCTCTAGATACTAGGAATTATTTCTAGTTTGGGATGTAATCATTGTGGCTCAATGTTGTAATTTATAGCAAATGGAAAGCTTTCTTGACCACACAATTCTGCTCTATACCTTTTTCAATTTGTGGCTAATATGCAAGCTTCAATCTAATTGGTTGGTCAACTTTTCATTATCCCACCACTTACATTTGATTGGTTTGGCAAATATTGATGTCTACCACTTTAATAAAGCAAAAATAATTTTTCCACTAAAAGTGGCTTAGCTTTCCACGACATAGAGTTGTATAAATTAATCCTTGGTGAACCCTAATCATAATAATTACTCTTCTCCACTACTCTCTTTTTCTTTGAATAAACTTACTCAAAATTCTTTGCTAATTGTTCTTCAGGTTTAATCAAAAAGGGGTTGTTGCATACTGAAGTGTCACGTCTTATACAAATAAGTCCTACATGGTAATGCTATCACACGTCTCAAACTATTTCAATACCATTAAATTTTATGAGAGCCAATAGCACATAAACTTCATAAGAAAGGTTAGAACTTGAAACCGTTGTCTACTCCTACCCTATAAGGCCATGACATGAGATTCAAGTTACATGTAGCTAAGGCTGAGTAGTGAGTTGGATTTATTATTTTAACCCGATCATCCAATCCAATATAACTAAGTCGGGTTGAAATTTTTTTAGTAATCCAATCAGGATTGATCCAATCCAATCAAGAACTGATTGTAATCAAATCAGATAATGGATTTCAAGTTCATAAACTCGAGTACCCAATTAGTACCCCGACCTAAATTTATATTATTATTTATTATTATTATTTTATGTTTTTATTTTATACTATCTAACAAAATGTTAATGTTCATTCCATAGAAAGGAATGGAAGGGAACCAAGCTTAAGTGGTCAAACTCGAGACTTCAATTTGTTGACTTAAAGCAAATATCAAGATGTGATTTTTGTTTGGTATTGTTATACAACAATATCCATGCTATGCTTGTGGTTATGTTGAGTGGTTATGATTTTAATTTTCATAGAGTTTTGTAATTATGATGGTAAATGTTTGCTATAGATTTTGTGATGTTTGAAAATTTTTATATTTCTTTAATTGGATATTTGATCATCTAATCTAATCTAAATCAACTTAGATTATATTAAATCGGGTTAGATTTTAAAAAAAATTACATAAATCCAAATCAATCCAATCCTATTAACTTTAAATGGATCAAACTTTATTTTTTTTACTGAAATTAGATTCAATTCAATACTTGTTCAACCTTAATAAAAAAACAATCAAATACATTTGACTGTTAAAATTGATTGTAATTACGGACTGATTTAAAAACCTTATACCTAAGTCATTTTTTAAAGCAGTTATACAAATAATCAATTTAAAAATATATGGAGCAAAATAAATGCATCATATATAACAGCACCCAATCCAAATGTGATGATATGACCCCCAAAAAAAAGCTTATAGACAATGGGAAATAATAAGGGTGTAACTCCTCTTCACTACTCATCAAAGAGAAAAGGACAAAATGTCTATATTTGAAAGGGAAAGAAGGGAACATTGGAGAAGAAACAAAGTACTACATCTCATGCATTTACAATCCTTTTCTAATTACCATAACCACATTACTAATTCAGAATGCTTTCTTGCTACAATTAAGAAACAAAAAACAAAACTTGCACGCACCAACTTTCTCCATAACTCATCATTTCATACTCAGCTTCCATTACTTTTATAATAAATACAAATGTTATGGCATTCAACTTGTACTTCTTAAAAAGTTCCCAGCATGTCAAATAAGTACTCCCTTCTATATCTATTGTCACATACATCACTAAATTATTAAATGTAATATTTTTATACGAATTAAAAAATTATTAAATATGAAGTTGTCAGGAAAAATATAGATTAAAATATTGTTATTTAATTATATTATTTTATTAGTAATAAATAATATTTTAATTATACAGTTAAAAAATGAATTTATTATACCTTAAACTTTTAAAATAACAATAATTTTATGATAAAAAAATAAAACTCAAAACAATAATAGATATAAAACGGATCAAATAAGTATTTTAAATGTAATTTTCTTAATAATTCAATCACAATTTGATAATATGGGTCATTAATAATATCGATATTATGGTTTCGAAATAAAAGGAACAAAACACAATATAGCTAAAGAATTTGAAATTTATTTTACATATTTTTTAAAGCATATTAACTTGTGTTCTTGAAGTGTAACCCTCTTGGCTCTAGTAACGCATAGCCAAGTTGGCAAGTCAGTTTCGAAATCGATTGTGAAGAAACTGATCATTATGACGGCATAATTATAGGTTTAGTGGCAAGTCTAATCAATGGCCAAGCTGGTTATGATTTCATTCAAATTACTCCATCATATTAGTTTTTAAAGTTGAATCACTCATCTACATTAATAAGAAAATAAGTTGCCACTACTTTTTCCTTTTCAAAATGATTGTGGCTTAAAACTCTTGTGTAAAAATTAAGAAACTCAATAAAAATACATATTTGATAGAACATTTTTTCCTAAATTACTCTTATTAATTACTATTTATATTCTCCAATATCTATAAATGCACTTCTAGTATCTTACGCGTAAAAGTCCAATATCTATATTATAATTATTTTATTTTGCCCCTATAAAATCACATTTCTTTTCGTATAAAGTGAAAGATATTATTTTACCTCCACTTGTCAAATTTTCGGGATTCATGATTGACCCAAAGTAATCGCAAATTTTTGAACCAGGCCAATCCTATGTTGTAGTCAACATCATCGATTCAAAACCAATGCCTATAACAATTACCAATTACCAGCAGTAGTAGAGAAAACTACAAATGAATCAACTTTAGCACATCAATTAGTTTAACAAACTAAAGGTTAATTCACGTTGCATTCATTTAATTTAGTTACCAAATTTAACAAACTAATAAGCACATCCAAATGTCGAACTATTTTCAAATTGGTTCGATTCATTGTTTGTCGGTCTTGGTCCTCAAAAATATCAAACAAGCAACCATGAACTATCCACAAAACTTGGTGACTTACCTCTTCTAAAACTGAAAGGGTCAAATGCTTAATGAATGACAGAAAGAATTTGATGCATTTTAACAACACTAGGTTGAGAAAGAAAACGTTAAAGGCTTAAAAGGATCAAACATCGTCATTAAGAAAGGTGTAAAGCATGAATTCAATAAGCTAGATAGATGTAGTATCAGCTAAATGCCAGAAAAGGGTATGTGGTGAATATTACAGTGGAGAGTCTCAATCCAACAAACAGCTATACACTCAAGCCTAAACTGGAACACATACAATTAAACTACCTCTACCAAATGTCCAGAATGCATCCAAACCAGCTCATGATGACAATGGCTAAGGTGAATGCTGGATCAAGTTATAGAGATTGACACCCACATCCATAGACACAATTTAGATTCTAACTTATAACTTTTAAGAAGCTTATATTTTATAACTTGTAACTTATAATTTTATCCCTAACTTTTTGAATTAGAGTTTAGAAAAACTAACTTATAAAGTACTTGAATTATGTTAAATAGCTCAAAAAGACACATAATATTTCTCAAGTGAAAAAAGACAAGGAAAGAAAAGTATTTGAAACTATCTTTTAAAAGTTATAAGTTTTCTAAGTAGTTATCCAAAATAAGCTACAAACTAATTAGTATTGTTATCAAAACCAAACCGATTCGGCCGGTCCGACCGGTTGAACTATGAACCGGTTAGATGACCGGTCCGGTCAATTCTTTAATCCTATTAGTTCAACCACGGTTGGACCCCGTTTAATCACAATTTACTGAAAGGGTGTATTTACCAGTTCAATAACTGAACCAATTATGAAAACATTGCTAATTAGTAAACTATAAGCTTCTAAATAAACTGCAAACTACCAAACTACCGTTAGTCATATAAATATTGCCTAATAGTTTCTTAAAAAACCCACAACTCTTTGGAGGTTGGACTCACTGTACTGGGTTTCTCATACATTTCATTAGAGCTACAGCACTCTTAACCCCACATTCTACACTGTTTTGCAACAAAACGACCCTCACCAATAATTACTCCACAAAACACCAACAATGTGCAGCATAACCAAAAGTACCATAAAAGTATAGCATACAGAATTAAAAAAATACAACTATTCATTTCAAGATTCTCAATATACCTGAAAGAAATTAAGCATTATGAAAATAATATACACAAATTAAAATATAAGAGTAGGGAGCATAGTTATAACATAAAAAGAAAAATTAAAAATTAAAATGTACACAAGTTATAATATTATACAATAAATGTGATTAAGTTGAAGGAAAAACAAGTTAGCCAATGTGATTGAAAATATTACCCTTCCAAAGGTAGATAGAGATACTCACACCTGGTGGGGTGGGCCTATACATATTCTTACACGCCCAAGAAAAAAAAACTACAAAACTCATTATCCGAAAAAGAAAACCTAGAAAAAATTAATTAAAAAAAATTGTTGGTTGAAATTTGAATTTTAATTAGTTAAATTTGGATCAGGACAAAATGGTGGAGCAAGACAAGAGGGGCACCTAACAAGACCGTTTTCGTTGCAACCAGTGCACGTTTTGAATCCGGTCTTCTCGGTGTACACCTTTCTGCTACCGTCACACTCGTCGCACAGAACGAACCTGTGACCCGCGCACACGTGGCACTCGCTTGGATCCACTGTGGGCAATTCTTCCAGGAGTTTCTTGAGCTCGCCAACCTCGTTCATTTGTTTCACTTCCTCGGCCCCACCAATGTACCTTCCGCCAATGAACACTCGCGGCAGGTCCAACCCGGTTCGGCCTATGATCCGGTCCAGCTCGGTTATGAAAGCCGAGTCCATGGACACGTCACGCTCGTCGACTCGAACCCGAAACCCGTTGAAAATTGAGAGCACGCTCTTGCACGCCTCGAACGTGGGCCTCACCACGCGCAGGCTCGTGTAGTACACCACCACGCGCTCTTCCGCGCCCGGGAGATAAATCGGAGGGGTAGGGTCGGGTTTTGGGTCATGTTGTGGTTCAGGTGTTGGTTTGAGAACTGGTTCGGCTTCGGGGTAGGAGAGGGTTCGTGAATGTCTCGGAGGTGGAAGGGGTTGTTGAGGGTGGAGGTGAGTTGACCAGGTTCGGAGGAGCGAGTTGGCGAGTCTGACTCGGTGGAAAACGGAGGGTTTTCTTGTGAGGGAATGTGAGGGTTGTTGTAGTTGTTGATGTAAGGGTTCCTCGAGGCAAAGGGATTGAATGTCTTTGAAGGAGGAGCAAGAGAATGAGGAAGAGGGTGATGAAGATGCACTGTGAATTCGAACCGTTGATTTCCCCCACGGTCGCCACATTGAAAGTGGGAAATTGCTGCAACCCTTTTGTTTTTTTCTTCTCCTTTTTTTTTGGGTGTTTGATTTGGGGGGGAATTGAGATGTGGGTATGGAGAAAGGAGTGATTTTTTGGGGGAAAATGGAATTTTAATGAGATGGGGTGTTGGAAATGAGGGGAAGTGGGAAGTGGGTACGAGAAAAGGATGGATTTTTATTTTTTTTGTTTTGGGGAGAGAGAAAGAAAAATGGTGAGAATTGGGGCTTTTTTCTCTTTTTTAGTGGTGGATGGTTTACATGATAGGTAGATGCGAGAGAGAGAGAGAGATTTTGGTTGCTTAAAGTTTAGGCTTTGGTGGTGGTGGTGAAGAATGGTTGTGGTGAATTTGCATTTGTGCAAAGTTTGGGGAGGTCCTCAGCTTTTGGTTTCTCTTTTACGCTTTTACCAGAAAAAAGAGAGACAGGAAAAGTGGGGGGGAGAAAGAGGATAGAATTGGATACATAAAAAAGAAAAATTAGAAAATAGGGGGTGGGAGATTGATTGTATAAGGGTTGAGAGGGAGAGTGATGGGTGGTTAGGTGGTTGAGGGGTTGGTTTATTTTGTATCTTTAGGCTTTGATTGGAGGTTTAATAGAAAGCAAGGGATGATGAGAGGCCTTATTATAAGTTTGTACAAAATGGGCCTATTTGTGGATGAGATATGAGAGTACCTTGTTTTTCTCGTGGGAATCATCATATTTTAATATATAACATATTATATTTTTAAAAATTAACTAAAAAACTAAAACTCCTAAATTAATGTACTGAAATAATAATAATAATAATAATAATAATAATAATAATAATAATAATAATAATAATAATAATAATAATAATAATAATAATAATAACCACCTTAGTTCAATTTACCAAATAAATATCTATAAAATTAATCATTTTTATATATATTTTTGGTTTTTTTGGTGCATAATCTTTTTTTGCTTTGATATTATGAATCTCATGATTCTGTATGACGAACCAAGAATAAGCATATAATAAATGAACAGAAATGCATTATTAACAATTTTATTAAAACTATGTTTATAATTTAAATAAATTAGAAATATAACACCAAGAGTGTGATTTTAAAATATTTTTTGAAAATAATATTTATTATATTAAAAGTAGAAAGTACAATAAATATGTACTTTTTAATAAAAAAATTGTTGTTTGGATACATTTCAAACTAATAGCACTTATCTATACACGATACAATACCAAACTTAGGTGTATAAAATAAAAATTCAATATTATCTTTTCAAATTCGGTGGGGATTGACGTGCACATATCCCTCACATAGGTATGCCCTCAAGATGCCTCTCAACCTGAAATCTGATACCTGCTCGTTAGTGATACCAGTTATCATGGGTTCTACGTGGAAGTGATATTGTGATGCTCATATTAATATTGATGTTGTGCGTAGCTACCGATATGGGCCTATAAATACCATCACCAGTACCAGGCTCAAATCATTTGCCCCCAGTTTGTCAAAGTGACATGGAATTGCTTCAATGGGTTGATATACATAGATTCTGTATCATTTTAATAGGCATCAATGTAGTAAATTTTGTTTTAAAAATTCATCACTGAAGTGGCCCTTTGTTGTAGAATTATATCCCTTTAAGTGGTTGAGTTTGAAGTGTACACATGATATTTCTTGTTTGGATAGGATATTTATATTTTTGTGCAGTCATTGCTCTGTATGTGAACAGTTGTGAGTGTATGCTCTTCTAACGACGTCTGTGGTTTTACGCCTTTTTACCCTCAGGCTCAACTATAAAAGGTGGATATAGTTTGTCATTCATTGGGCTTTAACTAGGAATACTTATATTGGGTTACTAGTCTCATCACCTGTTAGGACTAAGGTACTAATCATACTCATACCAAAAGATTAGTTTTTTCACTCGTTGAAGTTTAACTAGTTACACTCGTATCAGGTAACTAGTTACACCACTAACTGGGGCTAAGGTACTAATCACACTCATATCAGGTGATTAGCATTACCATTCTTTGGGGATTAACTAGCTACGCTCATATCTGGTAACTAGTGACAACACTCATTGGTGCTAAGGTACTAATCACACTTATACCGGGTGATTAGCTTTGTCGTTCATCAGGATTTAACTAGTTACGCTCATATCAAAAAACTAATCACAACATTCTTCGGGGCTAAGTTACTAATCATATTCATGTCAGGTGATTAGTTTTATATACTTGTGTCACTAAATAGGGCTACGACTATCTCATTTGGTTCATACTACTCTAATGGTGCCAAACGCAAGTGGTAATCTTGTAGTTGATGTCATCCTATAAATAAATTATAAAATACACAGATACATCGTCAAACTCTTTTTCATTAACTGAACATGCATCAACCTATATTGGAGTGTGCCTCTTTAAAACTTCCTTATGGAAAACCCAGTGGGAAATAACCCAAGGTACTTAAAGTAAGGCGTAATTGAACATTTTTTCTCCTTCGTTCGGGGTGATTTATCTCTATCCTAGTCTTTCTAAAGGGTTTTCTCGTGCTTCAATTTTTCCTTTGGAGCCGATGTACCAATTGAGGCTGAGTTTGTGGCAGTGAAATGTATCTCCTGCCCCTATATGTTTAGCAACTTTCTTTCTAAACGCCTTCATAGTCTGAGGTAGACCCCTAGCTAAAGAGAGAGCAAAGGCAGACTTCAATTTTAGAGTTTCAATGGTGATGAGGAGCTAAATGGGCTCCGTCATCCCTGAAACCCTTGATGCTTTCTTATAAAAATTATTTAGAAAATCCTTCAAAGATTTTTTCTCTCCTTGCTTGATTTAAGCTAGGGTAGGGGAGGTTTCTGATGCATCTCTTGCGACCACGAAATGCCCCTAAAGGCCTCAACAAGATTGAACCAACAATCAATGAATTTTCAAGGAAGCCCTTTTGAACCAACTCAAAGTCTTTCCCCTCATAGTTCTAAGGAACATCTTGCACATTATATCGTCATCCATTCCTAAGTATATCAGCTTAATAGTGTAAACATCTAAATGCTTACTAGGATATGCTTATCTGATATACTTTCCTATAGGGTGTAAGTATGGGGTTTGTAGGTTTTTGGATATAGAGGACTGCATTAACCTCCAAGTGAAGGGAATACTAAACTTGTAACCTAGAGAGCCGTGAGAGGCTTGCAAAGATTGATATCAGGGTGAGTAGCGTTCGATCCGTTATGTAGAATCTTGGTAATTTTTTTTATCGTACATGGTATTGCTGAATATTGGAATAGTAGAGACATCTTATGATGAGAAGAGAATGTGAAAGGTTAGATAAACAAAGTCTTTTGGCACATAACCATTCAGTTACCCCAGGGCTGGCTCCAGCTCTACCTAAGGTCCTGTTATTCCACTCAAAGCTTGTGAATGATCCTGTCATAACGGGTGGAGTGACCACACATGGTCTTCTTAAAGTTTATGCCACCAATGTGGGTGTATCCATATACCCCAAGGTATATCCTAATTGTTTTTGCTCCAAGTTGGTTATGTCAGGCATGTCGTCTTTTAGAGTGTGAGATGTTTGGCAACCCTTTTTCCATCTAAATATTACAGTTGTAGGAATAACTTTAGCTTGTTTCACTAAGCGTGTCAATTATCTTCCCGATATGGGGAACTAGACTTAAGTGCATAACCTCTTACACCGGTCCAACAAGGATTTGTTATTATCTCTTAAAGTCCAGTGAGGATCCGATATTATTTTCTCAAGTCTAGTGGGATCTCAAGGTCTTATAGTATTTCATCCAACTTACACATTGTATCTCGTATTGAGGGGTAAAATAGGGTATCACCTATAAAGTCACTCTGACGCTCATGTCAGTACGATATTAGCATCTGAGCTTAAGCCTTTGGGTTAGGTTGAATACACCTCATGCGTAGTAAAGAAGTGATAATTTGTAGAAGTCAAATGATGATTTTATGTCATGACACCTATGTCAGCACTTTTTCATAAAATACAGGAAAAGCTGACATAAACATAGACATTCTTAACACATTTACAAGCGTAACCAATATGCCCCCAGTATATCACTAAACCTATATTTGATGCTGGCTCATTAGCGATACTAGTTATCATGGATTCTACTAGGAATTAATATTATTGTGTTCATATTGATACCAGATGTTATGTTTAGCTATCAATGTGAGCCTAAAGATACCAACATCGGTATAGGCCTACGGATACCAAATTAAAGTTGGTCATGGAAAAATGGGCAAACAGGTTAGGCTAGGTCAGAGCCCTTTAAGGCTTACTTAAATGTAGGCCATGCTGGGACCAACCCACTTTTGACATATATTTTTTTTAAAATACCCGTAAGGGTTTCCTAATTTAAAAAAATATTAGAAATACAAAAAATCTACCAGTGTTTCACAATTGAAAAATCAACGTAAATAATCATATTGATATACATATATTGTTGTTTAAAATCAACATAAATCAAAGAAGAAAAAGAATAGGGGTGCCTCGTGGAGAGAATATTGGATGATGTAGAGGTCCTTGACGAATGACATGGTGATGAGGGTCAAGAGATGTACTGGTGTAGCAACACAAGGGTGCTCAATGGAGACTTAACGTACAGGCACACCATCACAAGATGGGAGAACCAACGATGAGTCAGAAGGAACGTTCACAGAGACAAAGCAGCGACACGGTAGATCGACAAAGGTCTCTCGATCTCGGTTTAGTGATCAACACCATTGCAGGACTGTCGTCGTCAGGAGGCAAGCAAATGGACGAGGGCCTTATAGAGTTCTCTATCTTTTTTACTCTCAAGGGTTGGCGTAGGACATTGAGGGATGAGGGTTTTTTGTTTTTTGGTTTTGGTTTTTAGTCATTTAGTTTGGTTAGTAGTTAGTGATGTGTAATGGTGATGTTATAGTTTTGAAAGGAAAAATAAAACTAAATCATAATACCCTAAGTTTCTACTACATTATATTATAATCAATACCAAGTGAGTAATAAGGTGAGGAGTGGTGTAACATTATACGAATTTTTTAATGTCTTGTTATACAAGGTCCATCGGGACAGTCCGACTTGGATCAGTCTGAAGTCATTTTTGGCGGGCTTAAACGGGCTGACTAGCTTTAAACTCTATTCCAACCCACCTTTTTATGTTGGGTTAAACAAGTCAGGCCCTTATCGCTACACTACACCACACCTCCTGGATAGTCAATTTTCGTATGACATAAACATAACGAATAATCTTTCACCAAAAAAAGTAAGAATAATTTTTTGTTGAAAAATTATACAACTTTATCAATCATTTTTTATGTTACAAGTTTTAGTTAGTGTATGTACTATAAGCTATTAATGTATTATTTTGAACTTATCAAATAAAATTAGTCCATTTAGTTTTAAAATTATTTTAAATCTGTTTATCCTTGAATAGTAGGTCATAAGAACTATTCCTAAAATGTCCCTAGTCAAGTATTTACATAGGGACATGTAAATATATTAAGACTAGTATGTGAATGTATTGATGTTCTGATCTCATAGATCATGGACATAGAAGGTATCAATTCTTCATACAGGTGCACATTAAGAGCAATGTTGTACTGGATAGACCTACCATGAGAACATTACATGGATCATTACATGAGTGTCATAAACGGTTCTTAATATGATAATGGTATATGTAGTCCTTTAACCTAGAGTCCTTCGACCTGAAGTCACTACGATTCCTACGTGAGGAGTTTGTTGCTTTAATACAATCAATGCCATCTGTAATAAGATGACTATAAAGTTATCATTAGGTAATCAACAAATTATACAGAAGGATGTAAGTGATATAGATAAGATCTGTCTCTCCTATATGTTGGAGTGAGACTAAAGAAATGTATGGTCATGCTAGGAAGAATAAATATTGAATATTTATTCAGTAAAGTCTACTCTAGTATCAAGTAAAATGAATTGGGTCATACAGGGATGACAACAACCATGCCTTGGGCCCAATTAGATATCATGACAAAATTAATGAATATGTAAAATAATTATCACTTAAAAGTTATATTTATAATAAATAATATTCAGACATAATGATGCATTGTTAGATGTCGTTCTTATTTTATATTAATAATAATAGTTTATTATTAATGTGACCAGATCTTTTACCTATAGGGTCACATGCATAGGGTAAGTCCACCAGAAGATAGTTTTATTTTTGTTGGACTAAAATAAAGCTATTAGGTCAAACTCATTTTGAATGAGTTAGGAGCCCAATCTCTATAAAGATCTCATCAGGTCAAACCTAAGCCTATATATAGAGCATGAGATGCTCATAGACTATTGCTTATAGAAAATTACTCATATTCTCGTAAGTATGGTGAGGGCTAAAATTTTAAACTAGTATTTGGAATTTTCACATTCTGGTAGGAGTGCTTGTATGGGCTACTAAAGGGTGAAGCTAAGATTGCTTCAATAGAAGAGTTGATATCACGTCTACAAGAGGTAAATCCTAAAACATAATTTCATAACCTATTATCAATGCTTTGAAGCACTTATTTTGAAAATGTTATAGGAATCCTATGTGTTTCCACTACCTGATCCTGTGGGATTCCTAACGGTTTTAAAATCATTTAATAATAAGTTAAACTTGTTATATATTTCAAAAACTGATATTTACTTATAATTGACTTTATAATTAACAATGTAATTATTACTTCCCAAAGCAATATTTTATTTGATAGGGAACAACTCTTTTAAATTTTATTACGCCTCAAGCAAGAAATCTATAGTTTATGCTAAGTTGTCAATAACAATATGGGCATCTACCAAAATCAAAGGTTATATAAATGTATAAAAGAAGCTTATATGAGTTGGAATCTCTTTCCTAAATGCTACTTTAATTTAAATATAGATTATAGTCTTCTTGATCATTATGGGCATGGTATTAGAGGAGGATTACTACAGGATCATAAAGACAAATGGGTGAAAGGCTTCACATCTAACATTGGGTTTTATTCCTTAACTCAAGCTAAGGGTCGGGCTTTGTTACAAGGGTTGAAAATGGCTAAGGACTGCAAGGTTAATAGGGTCCTTGTTTATCTTGATTTTGAACTTACGGTAAACTTCAAAATAAAGGTTGTACTTAGGAAAATCATTATTTCCCATTAATTTGTGAAATCAACAAGCTTTTCTATCTTGACCAGTTTGTCTCGATCTATCATTTGTTTAAGAAGGGCAATTGTAGTGTTGATTGATTAACTTGCTAATTGTTGGGAGTGAAATTAAAATCCTTGGATAAAAATAGAGAAAATTTATAAGTGGTTTTAATTTCAAATATAAAGGCCTTTTGGATACAATTTTGGTATCAATTAATTGATAGCAGATGTTGATTTGTTAAATCAAATTAGAATTAATTTGTAAACCTCAAGTAAGAATCAATATTGATGTGCTTTTATTTCTAATAAAGATCCTTAGTTGAGGGGAAATAAAGAAAGAAACAAACAACCTAAATATTTATATGTCATCAAGTCAGTAGGTAGGCCTTCAAGTTAGGAAGCAGGCCTTCAAGTTAGTAGGCAGACCTTTAAGTTGACAAGTTTTTAAGTTGAAACCAAATTGCTCTTGAGGACCGGGTTGGGTTGAGCATATGTATAAATAATTAATTTGGATAGTCTTGAAGGCTCAACAACAAAGGGACACATGGTGTTGCATTGTTATAGCATATGAGTAACTTCCCACGTAGTGGGAAAGAGGGCTCTTTTCAAGTGGCGGTTAGGATAAATGCATAAAAACAAAAATCGGACGCAGAAGCAAGGGGATTTTAAATTTAGAAGGCTCTAGCATTTAAGAGAAACACACAACACATCCACTATTGTGACTATTGGTAATTGGAAGGATTTAGGAGCAACAGTTCGTCTCTCAACTTTAACTTTCCATATATTTTATTTTATTGTATTTTGGTTTTGTTTGGACATTTTTGTTTTAGTTTTACTATATATGTTTGTATGTTTCTCTATATTTCAAATTCTGATGTGTTTTTCATCATTATTTAGGTCATTTCCTCACATTACAGTTTACTAGATCTCTATAACTTGATGATTATAGACTGCCTCAAGTATGATTTGTAATGCGTGTATATTTTGTATTACTATCATAATTTCTACATTGTTTTGAGTTTTTCATCGATTGTGTGTCTTTTTTCCTACTCTATTTTGTTTTCTACTTTAAATTTTGTTTCTACTTGAAACCCCTTAACATTATAAACCTATTAATTTAAAAGCCCAAAGAGGACTTCGAATCACATCCCAGATTAAACTTGTGAATTAAAGGTTGGATAAAATTTCATCCTAAACAAATTGGTAAGCCTAGTGGGACCAAAATCGTAGATAGTGTGTGCTAAGAAATAGAAAACTTAAACATAACTTCAATTGTTTATGTTGTTACGAAGTAGAAAAGTACTAGAATGTCTAACAATAGACAAATAGGTTCAAGTCGTTCCCCTGTCACCAGTGATGAAGGAAATGGTGAAGACGTACCAGTTTCGTCAAGGAGAAATATGAATAGTAATGAACAAGCCAACAATTCAAGTGGCTATAGTGAAAATAGAAGCCATTATGACATAATTTTGAGTGTCACATTACTTTAAGTGGAAATGAACAAAGGGGTAATCATTCTATAGTGTCATTATACAATGCAGTAAATGTTGACTACTTGTAGTATGCCCATCATTCTCCCACACAGTAGAGTTGCTGCAACTCTTTTAAACTATATGCCACTTGCGTTAAACTCCCATGGAGAGGCTATGTCTAACTCTTAAGCAAATGTTGCTTTAAATTCTAACGCAACAATTGATGTAGTAATTATCTGTTATTTTGAGGGCTAGTTATCAAAATTTAGAAAGGCAAATGGAAAGGATAGTCATAATCCTTATGGCTTCTCTAGACCCCATTGTTAATCAAGTTGAAATACATTTCATACACAACATGTGGATAATTTTGTGCAATATCCAAATCCATTATATTAACGTAATTTAAATCAAGATAATGAGGTGTTGGTTAATAGAAACCATAATTTGGTTGAACAGGCCCTTGTCAGGAATAACTTTAATATGGGCCAAGTTAATATAGGGACCTTGCTAATACTCAAGTTAATATGGGCCGCATAGTGAATTTATAGATGATTACCTAAACAAGTTCTGCCAAATAAAGGTGAGATGCTATACTCAAGTACCTGAGTATGAATTAATTCAAATAGCATATGTGGTTTGGATTATTCAATTATGAAGAAATTGATTAACCAAAAATTGATAGGTATAGCCCAGTTAGTTCTAAATGTAAGGCAAATTGAATAGTTAAGGCTTGGAAAAGAAAGAAATGGGAGGTTTAAAAGATCCAGCAAGGGATATAAAGTAGCTTATGTTGAAATTAAAGATGAAATAGATAGTGAAGATATAGATGAAGAGGGAAATAAAATAAATATTGTTGAACTCAAGCTTGAACCTCCTTATGTTTTTTGTTCTTTAAGGCCTTATGTTAATAAAGATAAAAAATGATTTTTTTTTAAAAATAAGCAAGAGTATAACTTTGATATCTTTAAAGCGGACCAAATCTTTGATATTTTACTCAAAGGCAAACAATTGTGTCGAAGGATGGTCATAAAATTCCAACATTTGAACAATTTAAAGGGAAAAATATTGTAAGTAGCATCATGTTTTTGGTCATTGGACTAACCATTATGTTCATTTCAGGGACTTGATTCAAAAAGCCATTAAAAAAGGCAAGCTGAAGTTTGAAGATATGTCGCGACCGGGATCGCGGCGGGAAGGTCGACCCTCAAAGTATTAAAACGTGGTTTCGAAATCCTTTCGAAAAGAAAATAGGAAGTCGCCACCAATATTTTTAAGGGTAAAATACCGGAAAAACCTTTCATTAAAGCACTGGTTATGAAAGTAAAAATTCTAAGTTTGGGAGTCTAATTACAGGTGAGGAAGGTATTAGCACCTCACAACTGTCTGTTATAAAACGATTACCTCAAGATGATAGCGCGCATTATAATTAGCCCAAAAATTATTTTAACTTCTTCAGAAAAGGAATGCAAAATGACAAAGCATACAAAAAATAAACAAAAAATAGGCACAGAATTCCTTTTTTAAAAAATGAGATTAACAAGACGTCTCGTCCAAATTAACCTCGTTCTCCCCTTTTTTAAAAAAGATATTATTAAAAAAATAAAAAATGAGATTAACAGGACGTCTCGTCTAAATTAATCTCGCTCCTTCTTTTAAAGAAATACTACAAAAATGTGAGATTAACAAGACGTCTCGTCTAAATTAATCTCGTTTCTCCCTTTTTTTAAAGAAATATTACAAAATGTAAGGTTAACAAGACGTCTCATCTAAATTAATCTCGTTCCTCCCTTTTAATAATAAGATAAAAATGGAAACTCTAAAAATTAAATAAAGAAAGATGGGCCCGACAGGAACTGTTTCCCGCTCCTATGTATTCTCGAGCTTTCGAGAAATCAGGGTCACGTAGTTCTTTTATTGTTATTATTAGTTACAAAGCAAAATAAAAGAAATTCAACGGAATAAACTTGAACAAGGGAACAGGTTCAACAAAATTACAAATCTGGCAGGAGAATAAACAATAAAAAAAAAGAAAAGAGATAAAATAGAACCGGTGTGGTGTGGACTTGGGAGGAGCCAGACTGTGGATTGGAGCCAATGTGGAATAAACCGAAGTACAGTGTGGAGCCGGAGTAGGACTTAATAGCGAAAATGTATTTTAATGGAGAAACAGTGTAGGATTCAGTGGTGTTGTGAGCAGTATAGGGTCTGGACGGAGTTTAGAGTGACAAGGAGGTTCTGAAATCCATCGAGACTGGTGCTTCTGTCTCAAAGAAAACAAGAAAATATGGGTTGGGGACAGGTTTCTTTACTTCAGATTCAGGATTCTGGAGTAGAGATTCTTTTCGGGGGTCTTTTTGATTTTTTTGGATCCTCCCCCTTGCACACCTTCAGTTGAGGTATTTATAGAAATCCAAGTGCTGGCTGATTGCTTGAACAGCCCAAAGATAGCCTGGCCACTAATAATTATGGGGAACATCGGCTGATGAATAATTTATTATTTTCATTTTTATTTGTTATCAGCCGCCCCACAGGATTAGATAATCAACTTGGATGGTGCGATTGTATGTAATGGAGAAACAGCCTGGTCATTGACAATTATGGGGGAACGGCAGCTTGTGGGTAATTCTTTATTATTTTCATTTTTGTCTGTTGCCAGCCGCCCCCCAGAATTCAAGGATCAACTTGGATTGTGCGATTCCAAGTCAGCATGGGCAAACGGACTCCTCGAATGGTGCCACATGGGACCGGTGTTCTTCTTATGGCTCGGACCGCTGTCAGTATCCATTCTCGGTGGAAATTGATCCGATCGAGACAGGTGCCTACATACATAAAAGTTCGAGTGAAAATACCGACCGTTGACACTCGGTGTGAAGGCTTGAATTCACAGATTATTGACTCAGAAATCTCTTTCCGAGGAGTATTCATCAGAGCCTCTTTTCATTCGGAATTGCTTTGTCCGGAAATGTCACTGCTTGAAACATTCATTCAGTCATAGCCTTTCTTCCTTTGAAAGTGACTCACTCTGACATATCTGCCTAAAGTGCTTTTTCGAAGTCTGACTCACTCGGGAATATCTCTTTCTGAGAATCATTCATCAAAGCCTGTTTTTGTTCAGAATCGCTTCACTCGGAGATGATTCGCTCAGAAGTGATTCTACTTGAAGCACTCATTTAAAGTCAGACTCGTTTCCCTCGAATGTGACCCACTTAGAAATGTCTCACTCGGAGGAACCTCAAAAAAAATATTTCACTCGGCTATATCTCTGGCCGACAAGTCAAAACCATTTTTGACTTAAAATTGATTCACTCGGGAATTCTTCATTCGAATGTCTCAGTCCGAGAGGTATTCTTTCGAAATCAAAGTCTTTCTTCACCTGGAAGCACATCTCTCAGAAGTAAACCACTCGGAAATGATTCACTCGGAGACACCCCAATCAGATGTGTCTGCTCGAAAAGTATTCATTCATAGAGCCTTTCTTTGCTCGGAAATAATTCCCTTGAAATGGTCCAGTCAGAAATATCTCACTCGGTGACACTCTACTCGAGTATATCTTTGCCCGAAAAGTATTCATTCAGAATCCATCCACCCGGGAATTGTCCACTCAGAAATCTCTGTACCCGAGAAATATTTGAAATCAAAGTCTTCCTTCGCTCGGAAGTACTTCTTTCAGAATTGAACCACTCAGAGAAACCTTACTCCGATATATATCCTTGCCCAAAAAGTATTCCTTCAAAGTTTAGAGCCTTTTCGTTTAGAGTCAATTCACTCAGAGATGATTCGCTTGGAAACATCTCTGTCCAGAAAAAGCACTCATCCAAAGTCAGAATCTCTTTTCCCTCGGAGGTACTTCAATAGGGAATTCTTCACTCGGATGTATTCATCTGAAATCAGACTTTCTTTTCATTTAGACTGGCTTCAATCAGGAATTATCCACTCGGATGTATTCATCTGAAATCAGACTTGCTTTTCATTCAGAATGGCTTCAATCGGGAATTATCCACTCGGATGATTCATCTGAAGGTAGACTCGCTTTTCATTCAGAATGGCTTCAATCGAAAATTATCCACTCGGATGATTCATCTGAAGGCAGACTCACTTTTCTTCAGAATGGCTTCAATCGGAAATTATCCACTCGGATGATTCATCTGAAGGTAGACTCGCTTTTCATTCAGAATGGCTTTAATTAGGAATTCTTCACTCGGACGTATCTCCGTCTGAGAGGTACTCATTCAAAGTCAGTCTCTTTTCACTCAGAATGGCTTCCCTCGGAATCAACCCACTCGAAAATGTCTCACTCGGAGACACCTCACTCGGATGTATCTTAGCGTGAAAAGTAATCTTCATAGCCAGAGGCTTTCTTCGCTCGGAAGTAACTTCCTTGGAAGCAACCCTCAGACATGTGTCACTTGGAGACATCCCACTCAGAAGTATGGACCTTGAGAGAGTCTGGCCGTAAAAGGCTCATTCCAGGTCAGAGCCTTTCTTCGCTCAAAAGTACATCTCTCGGAAGCGCCCACTCGGAAATGACTCACTCGGAGACATCCCACTCGGAAGTATGGACTTTGAGAGCGTCTGCCCGAAAGAGGTTCATTCCACTTGAATGTGTTTCCTCCCGGGAGGTACTCCTTTGAAATCAGTCTCTTCGCTCGGGAGTACTTCCCTCAGTGGTGACCCACTCAGAAATATCTCACTCGGAGACATCCCACTCAGTAATTCTTCACCCAGAAATATCTTTGCCTGAGAAGTCAGACTCAGAAATTCTTCTCTGATCCCCAATTTGGGTAATGGATGTCTGGTGCTTTTTAATTAAAAATTTCCACTGATCGTTGATTTAGGTAACAGATGCTTTTGACCTTGTAGTGCACCCATGTCTCATGCAACGCTATTTCCACTTTCTCATAGCGCTGTTTCCAACTTGGCACACTTAAGCACGCAGCTTTCACTCTCAAGCGTGAGGAGGTCTCGCTTAAGCGAGAGGCCCCTAATGCTCTCAATTTTTTTTAATTCACGCTTAAGCTTACACTTTGGGCCGGACCAAAAGAGGTGTTCACAAGATAAAAGCAAAATTCCTATGAAAGTGCACACAAATCCATTTATGACAAATGTGAATTATGTGGAGCCTGTTGAGATTCTTATGATTGACTTGAGATATAGATCTGCTTAAGTGTTGATGGTTGATACTACACAATCAAGTAATTCCTAGAAGCATATTCAAGTTGCAGTGAAAAACTTTGACAAGAATAATCAAAAGTTTTATTCTAAAGCTAGAGAGACTTTATTGGACTTTCCTTGTTAAGAAAGAAAAAGAAGATGATGATGTTTCACTATGTCTAGGTGTTTACAGTATTTGATAAAGTTGCTTCAAAAATAATAAAATACAATGAGGTGAAGAACCAAATGTATAAGTTGTGTGTTGAAGAAATAAAGGAACTCAAGGCATACCTAAAGTTACTCATAAATATGAATGGGGAAAATAAGCATTATGCCCAACCATTGATCTCAAACAAATGGGTTAAAGTTATACCTACTGCACCTATTAGTAATGTTACCAACTTCAAGTGATAGAAAGTACAGACTGATAGAGGTCAGTTAGAGATAGAAAATCAGTTTTGAAAATAAAAGAAAGTATGGAGAATAAGTCAGGTTTGAAAAAGAAATTGATAATATTCCTTGACCAGACCCTAAGCTGTGTTAGTATAACCAGACCCCAGGATTTGTTAATAATACACATCAATGTATTTAAACTAAATGAAGTCTGCCCATGTGTGATCTAACGTGTTTGTTTAAGTGTTTCAGAAAACATGTACTAAGTACACAGGTTACAAAGAACAGGGGGAGTCCATCAAAAGTCTAATTTTAGACTTTACCCAAAAAGTCTGGTTCAAGAATTTTTCAGTCATATAAACCAACAAATCAGACCTCGGACTTTTTATACAACAAGAACATGCAACATGAATGTTAATTCAAAGTACAAATCATACAATGTTCTAAAACCTTTTGATGATTCTCTATAAGTCAAGTCCTTATCAAGAAAAATATGTTTATCATCAAAAAGAATAAGAGACAAATCAATGGATCAACCAAAGCAGTTTTTGAAGAAATCAACAAAAAATTACTCTACATATTTCAAAAAAGCTGAATTAAGTCAGCTTATTTGGTAGAAAATTTCAGAAGAATTACAATATTGCTCTCTTCTTATTTACTAGAAGAAAGAAAGCCAACAATTGGCTTTATTCATTGAAGATCTCAAGGAACACTATATTCATGCAAAGTGTAAAAGTTCCTTGCTACTTTTTGGCATCTCTTTAGTTCATCAAAAGTCTGGTACTTGCGTTCAAGCAAAACTCCTTTAAAGGATTTCCAATGGTTATATCTCCTCACCAGATCATCAAACGGTCATCTTGAGTGACCTATATATATTTGAAGAGATCCATTTTCAAAAAAGAGACAAGCCTATCAAGAAGAATCATTATCTGTGATCATAATTCTTTTTAATCTCTTCTTATCTTTTCTTAGATAAAGGCCTTCTTTGTTGTTATGCCTCTAGCAGACCTTTGACCATTTGTTTTTCTTTACTTAGTGTATTTATTCATCTTTGTACATCCTTCATAAACTAAGTTTTGTGAAACACCTTACACTCTATTCTTACAAATCTGTTGTTGTGTAAAAGTTTGGTATGTTATCAGCCTTTAGTTTCATTGGGAAACAGTTGTGGCCTGAAGATATTTTTGAAAGAATGTTTGGGTTTTTGAGTCGGATGGCTTGTTGAAAGAATACTTAGGTTTAAGCCAGGAGTGGTTGGAGTCATGAATACTTGTGACACAAGTTTGGTGCTATTATTATAAAGGAGATTTTACAATAGTGAAAATCCTTCAAGTTAGAAGGGACTGAATGTAGCTTCTGTGTTGGAAGTAAACCAGTGTAAATCCTTGGTGTTTATTCTTCCTTTTCCTTGCTCTTATCAAGTTCAATTACCTATGCGTTAAAGGTTCAAAATTCTACAAAAGAGTCTAAGACTTATTCAATCCCCCATTCTAAGTCTGACTTTGAACCATCAGAAAGTTTAGGCAGAAACTTCACAAAGGCCACAATGGAAGAAAAGTTAGTAAATTCAAAAGAGTTTTAAGAATTTTACAAGAGAGAATGCCTTTAATGTTCCCTATACTCAAGTGGTGTAAGGAGGAGTTAAAGTCCAAATAGCAAAGCAGAAGCAGCCTATGTGGATCTATGAAAATGAAGATGATTTATACTTAACTTCAAAACTAGTTTTAAAGATATGTTAGAAGACATATACGGTATGTTGTCCGTGTTGTCATTTAATAAAGGAAAAGAGGCTGAAATTTCCCATTTGATGATGATTTTGTTGAAGATGGTGCTGAGTTAATAGTGTATTTGTGGGCTCTTATCCCTACTCAAGCTATGTTTGAGAAGCCTTCACCTGATATGAGATAACACTTGATACTGTTATGAATCAAAGCCAAGTTGAAAGGAAAAATAGTTAATAGAGTTTTGGTAGATAAGAGTAACAATCAACTTAATCCTAGAGCATTTGTTGCTTAAGTTGGGTAAGAATAAGGATAACTTAGTCCCCATAATGTGGTAATTATAGATTTCAATGGTAAATTATCAACATCACTTGGTTACATATATTTGAATTTACTAGTAGGAATTATTTCTAGGATCACTATTTTTATTGTTACGTCATCCAAGGCAAATTACAACTTGGTGTTAGGTTGAGAGTGGATTCATGATGTAAGGCCATAATAAATATCCAAAATGCATCATATTAGGACTTAGTTTTTAGGACTTTAGATCATTTTGCAATGCATTCTCTATAGATTCTATAACATTTACTCTCCTTCCACTTTTGTTACTTGGGTACTCCTATTTTATAGGTATTATTGACATTTAAGACCATTAAAGATGCAAATAGGGCTTTTAAAGCATATTAAGCATTGAGGAAGGTAGTTTATATCAAAGGACCCATGGAAGAAGGCTTTAAGTCTAGAAAATATTGAACAAAAATGTCCTTAAAGGCTACAACGACAATGGTGGCTACCACTTCCTGGCAATGGAGTCGTCTACTAGAAAAAAAAGAAATATACAACCTATCTTGGAATGATCCATAGCTTGACTGTGGTGGCTATCACGGTTGTGGATCAGGGTTGCACAACAAATTAAACCTGCAACCCTAGTCCTAATTAGGGGATTCTAGATTTTTTGAGTTGGAGGTTATTTTGGAGACTAAAAAAAGGAGATGGTTGAAGAAAGGGAATCACAAGAAGGATTGAAGGAATCGTGGGGAATTCACTAAGGCTTTTTAACTATTGATCCTAGCAACCTTCTCTATTTAATGTTCTTAATGATTTCCTATACTTTTAGCATGTATTTTAGGTTTTCATCTTTTGTGGGGAACTAAACTTTGTATCTTGGAATTTAAGGGGTGTGACCGAATATGTGTTGATTGTTATTTAAAGTTTTGTTAATGAATTCTTATTTTCCATTCAATTTAATGTATTCTTAATGTGCTTAATGATCTAGAGATAGACTTAGGTGATTTTAAATAATAGGGAATAAACTAAGAAGTCAACCCATTATTTGAAAAACATGAATTAGACCTAAGGTTAGGGTTGCAAAAATAATTTGAATCTTTTGAGGATTACTTGAATTTTTAAAGAAGGGTAAAGGACTTAATCTAAGAATTGAACACAGTTCTTCTCAAATAGGTAAATTAACAGAGTTATGAGAGGAAAACATTAATTAACTTAGGAAAATCTACCCTGGAAAACTGAATTTGTCAATAAAAAAGATCTTAAATAATCATTATTTTTCTCTTATACATACCTTAATCGTAAGATATCTCTCTGTTTGATTTTCAAAACAAACTTTTGCTCATTTTACACTTTTGCCTATGATAAATTGAATTTTCAAATCCAAATCATTAGTCTAAATAATGAAATCACAATGGAATGGTACTTGGTAACATGGTCCATGTGGATAAGATATTCTTTTATATTATGTGATGTTGGAAAGTGGCCTCTAACTTAAGAGGTGGTGAATTAAGTCTAGAAAGTTCTTATGCTTTTTAGAAGTGTTTTAATAAAATGTTTATTTAAAAAGATCTTTGTCCAAAAAGAAAGGATCTTTAAAAAGACTTAGAAAGAAAAAGAGATGTAAATAAGATAAGCAAGTAAAAGCAAATAAATAATTAAAGAGTGTAAGGAAGAGAAAAACAAACCATTATATATCCTGGTCCGATCACTACCACTGTGATCTACTCTAGTCTCTCAGCCTAAATGCCTAGAACTTTTTTTCACTATAATTAAATTGGTTACAAGGATATTTATTTACAACTATTGGACTGCTTATTCAAAGTTTAAAGCTTATTCACAACCCAAATTCAATCCCAACAAGATTCACTTAGTCTCAAGGTATCCTAGAGAAGGCTTTCTCTCACGTCAAACCCAAAACACTCTTAATCTAAGAGTACACCAACAAACAAAGATTACAAAAGAATCTTATGACTGAAAGACCAAAGTCAGCAAGAGAGGAGAATTAACTTGTGTATTAGACTTGAGTAGTGAGGGTGATTATTTCTAAAACCTAAGTTCTTAATTTATAGGAAAAATTATCACCAAACAAGGAAATAGAATATGCCATGTTATCAGAAATAAGTCACATTTTCATAAATAATATAAGGCCTAAAAACTACCTTATTTCGCGTAAGTTGGTTCAAACCAGCACCATCAATGGTTCGAACCATGTTGGCCTTATTAGGCCTAGAATGTGCTAAAATAGCCCAATAGTGCTTGTTTTTTAATTTTTCATATTTTTTGTGCCAAAAAAAAATTTTTAAAATGCAAGCTTAGTTCTTCTTATGCTTACTTTGGACCTTTGCTATCTTAATAATTTTTAAAATGTAAGCTTAGTTCTATGCATGGACTTCTTGCTTGTAGGCGTTCCTTAAAATATTTCCTTGCTTTTAGAAGCTTGGGCTTATTACATTTTGTCTTAGGATACCCTTATGTTTGTCATTATCAAAACCTATACACACACAGGAATCATAGTCTCCCTCTTTTTAATGATGGCAAACCATCTTATCAGGGTGTTAGATGATAAACAAAATAACATAAACCTTTGAATATTATATACCTAAACTTCGTAAGACATAAGCATGTTCAAATATAAATCCCAATGCATTTCCTAAAAATAAAACACAGGCATGAAGCATCAAGGAAATAAATCCCATAACCTAACAAGCATAGTTTAACCTTTTCCCCCTATTTTCCTTCTCCTTTTGACATTATCAAAAAGAAATACAAGGAAATAAAATAAATTAGAAGAATTTACTCTAAACAAGACCACCTTCGAACTAGCATGACTTCAAACTTCCTGTGCATGTCTGCATAAAATTCTTTTATCTTCGTTCAAAAGCTCCCAACATCCTTATGTACTAATGCCATGAACTTTGTCATATGAGTGTTGGAGTCGTGTAAATCCTTGCACGCTCCCTAGATCATTGCAAGTATATTTTCTTTAAAGGTTGCGTCTTGAGGTGGAGGTGGTAAAAGAGGAACTTAAGAAGACGTCCCATAAAACTCTGTTTTGAAGGGATCAATGTTATCTAGAATATGCTTAATGTCATTGTTCTTTAGATCCCCAAAGACTAGGCTCGCTTGAAGTATTACCTCTAAGGTTAGTGGCTTCCCTTGTCTTCTTGTTTGTGTGCCTCTCTTTTCGTAGGGTGTAGGTTAATGGTCAGACCTGAAAATTAGTACTATAGTCTAGTTGGTTCCAAGGAAAGACAGGTGGGTCTAGAGTAACTATTTAAGTTCTAAGTCTTTCCTAGCGAGAATGTCCCACTAATTATTAGCAACTCTAAAATTTTGGCTAGGGTTTTAACCACTTTGAAACTCTAATTCCTTGTTGTAAACACTTCACAACTCAACTGTCATACCTGTTTTTTCCTAAAACAAATAACTTACAAGCTTTCTTTGTACTCTAGTCCAAAAGACAAATAGGATAACATACACAGGCAATCATCTAATGCAAGATGAATTCATTAATCCTAACTCATGTCTTATAAAAAAGAAATTTTCCGTAGGCAATGGCCTAGTAAAAATATCGGTTAATTGTTTACAAGATTCAACAAGCTCAAGCAAGCAATAACCATTTTGCACATGATCATAAATGAAATGATGCCTAATCTTTATATGTTTAGTCCTAGAGTGCATGACTGGGTGTTTTTGCTAAATTGATAGCATTAGTGTTGTCACATCTTATGGGGATGTGATCAAGATGAATACCATAATCTGCTAGTTGTTGTCTCAACCATAAAATTTGAACATAATAACTCCTAGCGGCAACATACTCTACCTTAATGGTGGACAAGGTCATGGGCTTGCTTCTTTTAGTGGCATAAAATAATTAAACTACCAAGAAAATGGCACATTCAACTAGTACTTTTTTTATCTACCTTGAAACACAAAAAATCAGAATTGGAATGACCAACAAGGTAGGATCCTACACTTTCACTAAATATTTTAATATTCTTCTAATAGTAGATAGATGTGATTCATTAGGACAAGATTGAAAATGGACATACATGTATAGAGAAAATGTGATATGAAGCCTACTATCAGTAAGATAAAGAAAGGAACTGATCATACCCCAATATTTCTTCTTGTAGATAGATTTACTTGATTCATTTTTCTGTAAGTAGCAAGAGGTGTTCATTGGTGTTGTAGTCTATTTTACTTTCTAAACTTCTTAAGGAGCATTTTGTTGTATTTAGATTGACTTAGGAAAATTCCTTCCTTGGTTTGCTTGATTTGTAACCCCAGAAAGTATGTCAACTCCCCTATCATGGACATTTCAAACTCTTTCTGCATAGTATTAGAGAACTCTTTATAGAGTTTTTTATTAGTAGCACCAAAAATAATGTTGTCAACATAAATTTATACTAAAAAAATGTCACTAGTGCTTCTTTTCATAAAATGTGTGGTATCCACCTTTCCTTTTTCAAAAACATTTTCTAAATAAAAATAACTTAGTTGATCATACCAAGCTCTTGGAGCTTGTTTTAACGCATAAAAAGTTTTTTTTTAATTTGAAAACATGAACAAGTTTTTCAAAACATTCGAAACTAGTGGTTGTGCCACGTAAACTTCTTATTGAATAAAACCATTAAAGAAGGTGCTCTCTAAATCCATTCGGTAAAGTTTAAATTCGAACGAGCATACGAAAAACGAGCAATAATCAAACAAATTTTGGTTTAGCAACAGGAGCATATATTTCATCATAATTTATCCCTTCATCTTGGTTATACCCCTTAGCTACTAGGCTAGCTTTATTATGAGTTATTATCCCTACTTCATCTAGTTTGTCTCTAAAAAGCCATTTAATACCAGTTACTAAGTTGTTAGAGGTCCTAAAGACAATCACCCATACTTGGTTTCTTTCGAATTAGTTCAATTGATCTTGCATGCCTAAACCCCAGAACTCATCTACTAAAGCTTCCTCTATACATGTGGGTTCAATTTTAGAGACAAAAGCAAAATTATTACAAACATTCCATAGAGAGTTTCGACTTGGTACTCCCTTGGTGACATCATGGATCACATTTTTAAGTGGATGATTCTTCAAGATTCTTCACTCCTTAGGAGGTTAAATAGGACTAGTTCTATCCTCTTCCTAATCCTTGGTGTCTAGCTCTTCAAAATCATCTACAAGGCAGTCAACTACCTTTCCCAGTCCTTTGGGATCAGATTCATCAAAGGATACATGTATTGACTTTTCAATGGTCATAGTTCTTTTATTATAAACTCTATATGCCTTACTATTTAATGAATAACCAAGAAACATTGTCTTATCATACTTAGCATCAAATTTTCCAAAATTATCCTTCCCATTGTTTAAAATAAAGCATTTTCATCCAAATACATGAAAGAAGAAGATGTTTAGTTTTCTTCCCTTATAAAGCTTGTAGGGCATTTTTTTTTAAAATAGGTCTTGTTAGAACTCGATTCATTACTAAACATGCAGTACTTACTGCACCAACCCAGAAATATTTTTCAAGATCATTTTCATTTAGCATAGTTTGAGTCAATTCCTATAGTGAACGATTTTTTCTCTCAACAACTCTATTTTGTTGAGGAGTTCTTTGGAAAAAATTATGCACGATTATGCTCGATTCCGTGTTTTCACAATAATTTTCAAAAAATGCATTTTTAAACTCTCTTTAATAATCAATTCTAATGGATGCAATTTTCAAATCTTTTTCATTTTAAATTAGCTAATCTTTTAAACACTTTAAGAGCTTAATCCTTAGTGGTTATGAAAAGGGTCCACATGAATTTAGAGAAATCATAAACTATTATGAGAGCATAATAATTCCCACCAAAAGTTTTTATCCTAGACGGTCCAAAGAGGTCCATGTGTAAAGCTGTATGGGCCAGTTTGTTAAAAAAACATGTTTATATTTAAAAAGAGACCCTCACTTGTTTCCCTTTTTGGCATGCATTACAAAATTGATTTTAGAATTTCAAAGAAGGTAAATCATCAACTATATTTTTTGAAACTAGCTTACTAAGATGTTCAACATGAATATAGGCAATTTTACGCCATAACCTTGATTCTTCTTTTAAAAGAAGGCTTTTCACATCATTATTAAGGGTAAATTGTAACATTCCGAATTTTATAAAAATGATTAATTGAGAGGAATAAATATTAAATAATTATAAATGGGTTAATAAGTGTCCTAAAAATATTGAAATAATTAAATTGAGATTTATAAGGATTATTTATAATTTATTGAAGCTTTAAGAGACAAAATTATACCCAATTAAAATATGATTGTCGGACCAAGTATCTCCAATTGACATGCCATTGGTCAGGGCTGTTAAGAATATTATTGGGAATCGAAATTTATATTCAGAATAATTTTTAGATAAAGTATTGAGCCCAAACTGAGATCTTGTTTGTTATAAAACGGGAAACATTTTAATGATGGACCAAAATATAACTTATTTCCCTTTCTCTTTTCCTTATTTTCACGTGTAGCTCTCCTCTCCTCTCCCTTATTTTTTTGTCACTCCCTTCTCCCCTACACAAACCCTCTTTTTTCTTCTCTTCTTCTACAAAGCTTACTATTTTTGTGAGTGTCCTTCCATACCCAACCAACCATGCTTCTTCTTCTTCATTTTAGAGATGATTCAAATGCTTGGGAGCTCTTTTCTCTCTTTCCATTTTCGTTTACATGCTAGGGCTTGGGATAGCTTGGAGCTTGAGGTAAGCTTCCCAACTCTTTGGATGTTTTTGGCCCTAGGTTTTGGTTTCTAATTGGTTAGGAGAGTGCCTTATGAATAGATTGAGTAATGGGAGCCATTTTCATGTAAAACCTAAAGGTGAGGTGTGATTTATATGTGTTTTTGGATAGGTATGAAGGGGTATATGAAAATTTCATGGTTAGAGGTGAAAGATGATGATTGTTAGTAGTGATTGTTGGATTTCAATGGAACCCTAACTATAGGAATTGGGGGAAATGAGTAATAATGCCATGAAAGATGATTTTTAGTGAAAACCCATGATAATGTGTATGTGGGTATTGTTAATGATGGAGATTGATGGTTATTAGAAATGGTTATTGAGTTTTGATGAAAAACCCTGAGTGTGGTGATTTGGGGGTTTTGGCTAAATTGATGATTTTGATGGTTTTGAATACTCTAGAATGATTTATATGAAGGGAATGAATCTTTAGAATCATTGGGATTGATTAACGAGGTTGATGATATTTTAAACTATGTTCATGAGGTTGTGTAAGATGATATATGCATGTATATAGGAATGATGATTTGAGGTGTTGGGTTAAGAGTGAATATGAGATGTTGTTATTGTAATAATAATAGTTAAAAACCATTAATAAGGATACTTGAGTTGATGAGTAGTTAGGCCATGATAAATATCTCAAGAGTTTGTTGATTGATGATGGTTTTGAATGGAGCCAAGAAGCTTATAATGGATTTGAATAAATTGTGATGATAGTTGAGTGATTCACATGAGATATTAGATGCCTTATGGATAAGGGCCATGATGTTGTTGTCGTTGGATTTGTTTAACCCCTTGAGGGAATTCTCGAAGCCTAACTTAAGCGTCTGAATTGGAGTTTGGACAACTCTAGGAATTGATAATGAGTTTTAAGAGATAATGTATTATGAAGGCTTATTAATTGCATGTGTGTATGTGTGCAATATATAGGTTCTACTTCGAATGATAAAGTGGAGCGTTCGGAGCGCTTGGATTGCGATTCTTCTCTCAAGGTAGGAGAAGAGTTTACATTTCAATTGCATGAGTGAATAATTGATGGTTGATGTGTATGATTACACTCATGCTTGCCTTACCATGATTATTTTGAATGCTGAGATGTTTGATAATGTAATGGATGATAGGCTTGGAAAATTGCTAAATTCTTGGGAATTGTATACATATATGAAATGATGATGAATGTTTAGTGATCCTTTTGATGAACATGATTGTTGTTTATAGAAACCCATGAATGAGTGAATTACTCTAAGGCGTGAAGTTGTGTTTTATGAATTTTATGCATAATTGAGGAACTCATGGGGTCAAAACAAGTTTTATAAAAGATTAATGGCTTAGGATGGTCATACTAGCATGCATACATGAATTCTGACTTGCAGAAATTAGAATAGGTCAATTCCATTGAGAATAGACCCTTGAGTTACATAAAAATGTCTTGAAATTATTTGAATGCCCTTATATTCATAAGTTACTCATTTTAAAGAATTTTTGAGTGAGGCCAGTGGCCACGTGTCACAAATGATGTATATTTATTGGGGTTAAAATTTCGTAGCATTTGGAGTTCATATGAGAAAGTTAGGGGGGTTGGAAATCCAAAATTATGCATTTTCTACATAATTTCTACATTCTAGTGTGGCGTAATCAATTACGAAGGTGAGCCTAATCGATTACAGACATTGTTTCAGGCGCAATTGATTAGCTTCAAGTGTAATCGATTATAGGATTAGCGTAATGGATTACCGTAATCGATTACATGATTGAAGTAATCGATTACGACAAGATTGTCCAATAAGCATCCTTTGCTATTTTTGGCCCGTTTGGGCATCTTAATGACATTTTTGGCCTCCAACTTCTTCATGAAAGTTGTAGATAATGGTATTACAGAGGTGTGAGAATTGGTCTCACTTTAATTGGAGTTATCTAACTCTCATTAAGCAAAAAATATCAAACCCACTGCGTTGAAAAATTCAAGTTTAAAAGGGTTTTGAACCCAACTTTTTATGGTGGTCAAATTAGGACTAATAGGTGATATTTGTGACATATCCCACTATTCTTAAGACTAAAAGTAAGATTTTCTCATGTCTTAGTATTAAAATTTATCATAAGCTTATTATTACTCAAAACCCTTTCATTATGTAAAAACAAGAGATTGTATTAGGGGTAATGATGGATGATATTGTTGATCAATCCCTTGAATAAAGGATGATTGTCATTATTGATATTTTGTTGGATTCCATTGTATATGATACAAGTGTGACCTTGTAGGTATGGTGTAAAATTCTATTGATGAGTTGATGCATTACCACACTAGTTATGAAACAATGGTAATGATAAATATAATGAGAGATTAATGAATGTTAATGATGATTTGTGATGTTATGATGCCATTGTGGTTTATTGCAAGTGTTGACTTGCATGTATAATATATAATATATTGAGATGAAAATGCCACATATAAAACTTGAAAAACAATGGCTAAAACCAACAATGATAAAATCCACTAAGGTGTGTATGGTGGTGTTGGTGATTATGATGATGATGAATGATGAGTGACATTTAGGATGCACACTGTGAGAAATTCATTTGATTTTCATTGCATTACATCCATGGCATATCATACGCTGTCTATGTGGAATGTTAGGGGTTCCACTAGGCGGGCCCAATGGGAGGGCGACCCAGTGCACAGGTATATTGTTGTATTTCCCTAGTGATTCTGGGAATCACGAAGCTGTCCATAGTTGGTGATGAGGCACCCTATATGGCGGGCCCAGTGGGCGGGTAGCTCTATGGTGAGCGAGTTACCTCGGTGTCCGATGGGGCACGACTCTCTCGATGTATGTTCGGGAAGGGCCCGTAGCACTTTTGGCAAGTGAGGCCATGTTGTTGAACATGCATGAATTGAGATATAAGTGTACACATTTTACTACTGTAGTAGGGGCATAGTAGCACAACTATGCTTGTCCCACAATTGGTGTTTATTCCCACAGTCGGATCCGCATTTGTTGTTGATTATTCCCTTGTGCATATACATTAGCCTAAGAGCATTTGTATATAACATGGAGATATGCCAGATGGTGATGATGATTGAGATTGTGGTGTAGTGTTGATGAGATGGGTAATTAAATACTTAAAGACCACATATGGTTAATAAATGATATGAATACATCTAAAACAATATTGAATAAGATGATGTGTATGTTGTGCTCAATGTATTGAAGGGCATATGTATATAAGATTGATAATAATGATGTTAGCCCATTGTGGCTTTGAGAAAATACCTGGATGATCAATGATGATGATGTTGGCCAATTGTGGCATTATGACTAATGTGTATATGTCTGCTTTGCTATGAATTGATTAATGAATATGAAATAAGTGTATGTTATTGAATCAATGATTTATGATGAATATTGATATGTTTAGCAAAGCATACATGATGTTGAAATGTATATGCACATAATCTCAAATGTATTCATATCGTCATTTGAAATGTATAACTCACTCTCCCATGTGGTCTACTTTTTAGTATTGATGCAGGATTATCATGGAGTGAGGATTATTTTAAAGAAGAGATCTTGGGAAGGTAAATAGTGGTAAGGGATTACCTTGGCCGGCAGTATCTGTAATTTATCGAATTGTGATTAAATGTGTATGATAGTATGATGATCGTCGATATTAATGGGTGGACTATGGATAATGTATATGTGGATGATGTATTAATATTTAAGGGTATTGAATTCACACCCATTTGTTAGATGATAGGACATTGATGTATTAATCCTTTTAGGTATATGTATGTATTGGTAGCATATGATTTAAAGGTTGAATTGAGTACAGTCAATTAGGGAACGTGGATATTGGAGATGTATGACGTATAACTATATAGATGTATATATATCTTAGGCATAATATGATTACGACTTATATGGTGGCCTAATAGGCTTGTGTGATATGGTTGCATGCTTTACTGAGCCTTTTCTCATATCTTTATATATGGGACTAGGCAAATGCCCGGTATACGCATTCTTCTTCCATTGTATACTCTATTATTTTGTATACCAATATGGGCAATATGTTTTACGATCCAGTTATAGATAATCAAATCTCACCCTTTGGTTTTCTGTGGTTCGAGTATTGATGTAGTCGTGGTGGTGTTTTGAAACTATTTTGAACACGAAAAATTTAATCGTATTTTTATTATTTAATTATCTAGATTACATCGGGATTCGAATCCAGAAAATCTAGGGTGTGATATAAATCATCAAAAGGTTAATCATATAAAAATTATTGACTCTATGCCTAATAAACTTTATTTTTTTGTCTTTTTCATTCTCAATTTTGCAACATCTAGAATATAAGAATAGCATGGTTACCTTTACCGCATTATTGGCTTATGCTTAGGAGATTATGCTTAAGCCCTTCAACTAAGAGAACGTCAAAGATGGAGGTCGGTTGAGGATTACCTACCCTTCCAACTCCTGGGATTCTTTCTTTGGTGTTGTCTTCATAGGACACATGACCTTTGTTGTGAGGTGTGATTTTGTCAAATTTGTCCTTGTCATTGGTCATATGTTTTAAGCACCAATTGCTTAGGTACCACCTTGAGTTGCTTGCTTTGAATCACACCTACAAGAACATTCTTGATTAACATTTTAGGTATCCATTTCCTCTTGGATCCTTATGTGTTAGTTGAAGGATCTCTATCCCAAAAACTTTGCTTAAAGACATCACTTTTTCTAGTATTATATACAGAGGCTTTGAGTCCTTGTATTCCAGTAAAAACATTTAATAAATGATCCCTTGAATTTGTTTTGAGAAATGAAAGTTGTTTTACATTGATCACCAAAGAAGTTTTCAACAAAATTTTGTTACTTTCTTGGCTTATAACCAATACCCATTTTATCAAAGACATATCTTTGGTTACCAAGTAAAATATCCAAGTTCTTTTTTTATTAGTGAACTTGGCCAAAGTGTTTTCCAGATCCTCAATCTCATTTATTAAAAGTTTATAGTTGGAACAATTAATAGAATTCATTTGTTTTTCGAGAAAAGGGAGATGTTTTAAGAGAAGATTTTTTTAAACCAAATCATTATTAGTAACGTTAGTAGAATCCATGTGCTTTTCAAGAAGAGAAATGTGATCATTTGCCTTTTTTAACTTATTACCTATTTTAAAAAATTCTTTTGAAATTCATTAAAGACATCAAACAATTCATCATAGGAAATCTCATTTGAATCACTTACCTCATTTTCATCTTCCTCTTGGTGATTTGCCAGGTTCACCTCTTCTTCGTATGATGAATCTGATGAACTTATTGAATTGTTATCCTGTGCTATGTAGGCTCTTTTCTTGACCTTCTTGTCATTCTTTAGCTTATTTGTAAGTTATGGACAATCTTGCTTGAAATGTCTTACCTTGCCACATTTAAAGCATGTGATGTTGGCATTCTTTTTTTTCTTTCTACTTTGGCCCTCCTTCGTGAAGTTCTTGTTGTTCATGAACATCCTAAATTTTTTGATAAATAGCCTAAGGGCTTCATTTCCCTCTCATCACTTTCTTCCTTGGTTGATTCTTTTTGTTTGAAGGCTCTGAATGCTAAATTTTTCTTCTTTATTGCATTCTCCCTTGAATGCTAATTTTCCAAACAAGGTTGCCAAGGACATACTTTCCAGATCTTTGTAGTCCTTGGTCGTAATAACAATTAGTTGTCATTCCTTATTCAAATATCTCAAAACACAGTTTATCAAATCTTCATTGGGAAAGGATATTCCCAAGTCAAAAGATGGTTAACAATATGGATAAATTGTTTTTGTATATCTAAAATAGTTTCACCTAGAAGCATTTCAAATAATTTTAATTCATGATTAAGGGTGTTTATTCTAGATCTTTTAACTTCAGTAGTTTCCTTATGGGTGACTAGCAAAGTATCATAAATTTTTTTAGCAATTTTGCAATTAGTAACTCTAAAAAATTTATCATGACTAAGAGTAGAGCAAATGATATTTTTACCTTTCAAATCGAATGTACCTTTTCTTTCCTCTTCATCCATCCAAAGATCCTTTGGTTTCTCAACATTTTTTCTATCAACAATACACAGATGGGTATTAGAGCCATTAAAAAAACACTCCAAATTTCTTCATCGACTAACTCATTAAAGATTTGCATTCAAGCTTTCTAGAAGGTATATCATAGGTTATTGAAGGCTAAAGGTTTATTAATAGTTACTCTTTCTCCCAATACACTGTTTACGGCCATATCCCTTAAAGCTATAAAGCCTTTTAATCAAGAGACCTAGCTCTAATACCACTTGTTGGAAAGTTCTAGCATTTTTTAGAAGTGTTTTTAAAAGATTGTTTATTTAAAAAGCTCTTTGCCAAAACGAAAGTACCTTTAAAAAGACTTAGAAAAAAGAAACGTAAATAGAATAAGAAAGTAAAAGCAAATACATAATTAAAAAGTATAAGGAAGAGAAAAGCAAACCATGATATATGATAGTTCAATTACCACCACTCTAATCTACTCTAATTTCCTAGCTCAAAGACATAGAATTTCTTACTATAATCAAATCATTTATAAGGATATCTATTTACAACTCTTGGAGTACCTATCCAAAGTTTAAAGCTTCCTCACAAGTTGATTCCTATCCCAACAGGATTCACTTAGTCTCAAGGTATCCTAGAGAAGGCTTTCTCTCACCGCAGATCCAAAACACTTTTAATCCAAGAGCACAACAATAAAAAAAATTACAAAGAATCTTATGACAGAAAGACCAAAGTGAGTAAGAGAGAAGACAAACTTGTGTATTAGACAACTAAGTAGTGGGGTGATTATTTCTGAAACCTAGGCTCTCAATTTATAAGGAAAATTGTTGCCAAATAAAGAAATAAAATATGCTAGTTTACCAAAAATAAGTCACGTTTCCATAAATAAGACAAGGCCAAAAAATGAGCCAATTTTGTGTAAGTTGGTTCAAACCATGTTGGCCTTATGTGGCCTAGAATGCACTAAAGTGGCCGAACTTGCTTGTTTTTGAATCTGTCACATTTTTTAAAATGCAAGCTTAATTTTTCTTATGCTCACTTTGAGCCTTTGCTATCTTAACAATTTTTAACCAATATAGGCCAGATCTAAAAACAACAAAGAGTTAGAGCTCTTGCTTTCCCTTAGATCCAAAGGTCCTACGTATGGACTTCTTACTTTTAGGTGCATCTTAAAATATTTCCTTGCTTTTAGAAGCTTAGCCTTATTTCACTTTGTCTTAGGATACCCTTAGGGTTGTCATTATCAAAACCTATACACACACAGGAATCATACATGACACCTCTATACACTTGTAGAGCATTATCAGGGTAGTACCATCTACACCCCACTTAAAAATGTTACTTGGGAATGAAGATAACAATATCGAAGTAATGATGATGAATAATGCTTATTTTAGGCTTGAAGTAAACAATATTGTCATTGTTTTGGAGAAAATTTTAGCTTTTGTACAACCACTATAGTGGCATGAATCTTACATGCAACCTTTACTAGTTTTAAAAAACTTTATTAATGTTCTATGGTCGAGTAGGTGTCAAATTATTTCAACCAATTTTCTGGGGTTAGATTTTATTGAATGATTATTGTAAATAATATAGATATCAATATCTATTATGTAGTGGTTGCCATGCACATGGTTACAGTAATGTCTCTTTTGGGTAACATATCAAAGGTTTTTAAAACCTTGGGACAAATCTATTGAAGTTGTACTATTTTAGATTTTGTGTGTGCAGTAAATTTTACATTTTGTATAAATTTATCATTGTGCAGATTCCAACTTGAGAAATGATGGATAAGATCTTTTAAGGCTTCTTAGTTTTGTGCAAATAAATGTTATTGGTCTGAGAAAGATCTTGAAGAAGATTATCAAACTCAACCAACTTTCCTCACTTTTTGGAAAGACATGTTTTTGCCATGTAAGATAAGTTATTATCTCCACTTAAAGATCATATTTCTGATAAAAGATATCACTTTATGTCATTCCTTTTTAATTTGGCGAATACATTTTTGTATATGGTGAAGCTCTTGTTGATGTCATAGTTTTTGAGAGAGAGATTATGCAATAATTATGCAATAGTTATGATTTATGTTGTTAACAAGGAAGAAAATGGCTTAGGAAATGCATCTCATGGAGAAGAAAATTATTGTTTATGATTCAATTCATATGAGTAAAAATTACTTGGTGCATATCATATTCAGAGAAGTGCAAGTTATCATGCAATTATAGCAACAACATTATTGTTGATGGAAACATATCCATTGAGTGTGCAACTTGAACAAAAATTAAGGATTTATTGGATATTTGAATTTTGAAATATTAATTCTCTCACCACTTCAAGAAATAATATTTTAGAGGACACTTGTTAGGGGTGAAATTAAAATCCCTTGATAAAAATAAAGAAAATTTATGGGTTTTTAATTTCAAATATAAAGGTCTTTTGGATGCACTTTTGGTATCAATCGATCAATAGGAGATATTGATTTGTTAAATCAAATTAGGATTAATTTGTAACCCTCAAATAAGAGTCAATATTGATGTGCTTTTATTGCCAATTAAGAGCCTTAGTTGAGAGGAAACAGAGAAAGAAACAAAGAGCTTCAATGATTACATGTCACCAAGTTAGTAGGTAGGTCTTTAAAAGTTGACAGGCAGACCTTCAAGTTGATAGATTTTCAAGTTATGATCAAATTACTCCTCATAACCAAGTTAGATTGTGTACATGTCTAAATAATTAATTTGAATAATTTTGAAAGCTTGACAATGAGGGGACACATGGTGTTGCATTATTATAACATATGCGTAACTTCCCATGTAGTTCAATAGAGATAGGTAATTACTTTCAAGTGGTGGTTAGGCAAAATGCATGAAAACAAAAATTGGACTCAGAAGCAAGAGGAGAACAAATTCAACAGGCTCTTGCATTTAAGAGAAACATTTAACACATTCATTGTCGCGACTACTAGTAATCGGAAGGATATAGGAGCAATAGTTGGTCTCTTAACTTTAAATTTCTACATCTTTTATTATATCATATTTTGGTTTTGTTCAGACTAGTTTGTTGTAGTTTTATTGCATATTTTTGTGTGTTTCTTTGTATTTCAGAATTTGATGTGTTTTTCCATAAATATTTAAGTCATTTTCTCGTATTAAAGTTTACATGATATTTATAATTTGATGATTACAGATTGTTTCAGGAGTGATTTGTAATGCATTTCTATTTTTGTTGCTACCATAATTTCTATATCGTTTTAAGTTGTCCATTTACTGTGTACGTCTTCTTTCCTATTTCATTTCTATTTACTACTTCATATATAATTTCTACTTGAAACTCCTTAATATCATAAACCTATCAATTTAAAAACTTAAATAAAACTCAGAATCACATTCTAAAATCACATCCTAGATTAAATTTGTGAATCAAAAAAAGTTGATAAAATTTCACTCAGAAATTGACTTAGGCCGCGGGTATCTTCCTAGAGTCTAAACTTAGTTAAGTGTTAGTATTTCATAGAGGATATGTGAGGTGTGTCTCTACCCCGATTGTTAACTAATTTCGGTTAGTTTTTCTTCCTATGATTATAAAAGAAAATATTAACAATGAATTCAAGTTTCTATTATGAAAATTCACGTGGAAAAGTCTCCTTCAACTAAAGAAAAACTATTTATTCGTAAAATCGATAGTATGTTGATTACGTTCATCGCTTCCAAAAACTAATATTAAATTGCAGAATAGTAGCTTTGATTTCCCCTCGCGGTCATTTTATCTTCTAACCAATAAATTAATGCATAATAAATATGGTTTTTTTATTTTCTTTTAACTATAAGACTGACATAATAGGTTGAGTAAACATATCGTTAGGATTCAAATCACACTATATTTATAGAAAAAAAATTATTAGGAGAAACAATTAAACTTATTTTCATAATTTTTACATTTAGAGGGATCGATTAGTCTTTATCTTTTTTTTTGGAGCTAAAATAAACACAGATTTTTTTAACGTAATGGTATAAACTTAGAAGATAACGCATAGGGTATGGTAAATGATATTTAGACCTAAATTCACTTGGTTAATGTCTTATCTAAAAATTTACTTTTGATGATTATTTGGCTTAATTGTACTTTAATCCTTTTAATTTAAATTATGTCTTATTTTGACCCCCCAAAATTTTATCTAATTTTTCAATAGTTTTTCTCAAAGAGAGTAGTTTTTTTCCCATTCTTCAAATTTTTTCTTCTTAAAATTGTTATATTCCCATTGCCCCCTAGATTTCTTTTAAAAAAATTGAATTGTTTGATTGTCTTCGATCTACTTAAAACCCACAGATCAAAACTTCAAAATTCATCCAAATGATGAAAAAAAATCACAAAATTGTTTACCCCAGATTTTATAAAGTTCTTGAAAGGATTTACCAAGTTTCCAATATGTTTTCAATATATTATAAATCAATATTTGAATAAACTAGATTACGATTTTTCTATCCCCGGTCTGTAAGATTGCGCAAAATAAAAAGAACCAAAAAATAATTTATTTTACTAGAAAATATGGTGGACTTAAAAAATTACAAAGAACTACATTGATATTTTAATTTTAAATAAAAATGTTTACTTCTTAATTTCGTATCCTTTGCAACCTTACACGTCAGAAAATCTAAAAATATTAATTAAACATTTTGAATATAATAGAAGTAATATATTACTAAACTAATTTACACAATACAAAGGTAAAAAAAAGACCTAAATTTACTTATTTAATATTTGAAAGACAAAAATCATACACAATCTTCTTTGCTCAATAAACATACCCAATCTAAATTAGATGTAACAAATACGCAATTAATTAAACTTAATTATTTTTGTTACCGCTCCCAAACCCCTATCCCTTACAGTATTTAATTAGAGATATAATTTGATTTCATCAATTCGAAATACAAAAATTTTATTATCTCCATTTTTTTTATTTGTCTTTATTTTAAAAAATTTGTTTATTTATAGTCGTATCTTTAAAATTTTAATAATTTATTTATTATTTTTTCCTATTATATCCTTATTTAGGGAATAACCAAAGACTAATAGTATTAATAAATATTTAATTTAAGATGAGGATAAAATAAAAAAGTAGATATAAAAATATTGTAATTTAAAAATATTAATTTTTTTAATTTGTGTAATTTAAGCTTAAGAGAGAGGTAAAAATAATAATGTAATTAGTGTTTTCTTTTGTCGGCACAAATCTAACAATATGATAAACAAGTAAGTTAGAGTTGAATTGGTATATTGGGCATTGATGGCGATAATGACTTAGGCGACAGATGTTTATTTGAAGCTACAAGCTTAGTATCCCCTAATGTACCTGTTGACAATTTCATGCAATGTCATATCTATCCCAACAAACACACCAATCAACCCTCAACAGATAATTCATCTTCTACATGCTCATTTGGACCACTTCATGTCCCCTCTTCTTTGCACCTTGGCTTTCTTTCTGCACCAAAAGCAATGCACTGCATTCATTCTCTTTTCTCAACTAATAAAAGGTTTAATTAAGTAAACAAACTTTTAAGCCGCCCTAACAATGTTTGTTAGGATTTAACCCTAACATAGTTTTTATTAATTATACTAAACTATCATTGTTAAATTTCATTAATTAAATACTAAGATGATTGATAATTAGTCACATTTATCATGATAAAGTAAAAGATAACTAATGAAATTAAGTACTAAGACAAGATAAATCAACCTTCTAATCCACCACCACTTCTATTCTAATATATTTTTTCTAATGTGATATCTTTTTCATCTTTCTCTCTTCTCATCCTTCTCTCTTCCTAGAAAACTATTATCATCACCATCACCACCACCTCTATGAAACCATCACCTTCTTCACGCATGTTTGTCCCTATCACCAACACCTCTTCCCTTATCATCTTCAGTGTCATCGTCAACCTTTGATATTGGCATGCATAAATCTAAACTATGGTTATGAATCTAAAAAAGGTGTGACTAATACTTATGTGCCACGTGCTTTCGTAACTGGCGACTATTGCTTACGTCAATCATTAAAAAAAGCGTGAATGTAAAAGTAAAAAAAATAGTGATTACTTGACAATTTTGTCACTAACTTGAAACACAAAATGACACGCACTCTAAAAATATAATGACCTCTTATCCTAATGTCGCTAACAAAGAACACCCAAAAGGTGCCATTTAAAAATTTTAATGACTAGTGACCAAATTAACTACATCAACAATCAATGCATTAGGCATTAAGTTATCTTACAAGGAAGTACATTATGTGGTCGTTATATGTTATTAGAACCAACTCTGTCTTATAAAGGACTTTGGAGAATTTAAATATTATTTTAAGACCCCAAGATTTGTTAATAACACACATCAAGGCCTTTGATTAAATAAAGTCTGCTTATGTATTATTTAACTCTTTTACTTAAGTGTTTCAGGATGGAAAATCTATGATGCATAAGCTATTACTCAAAGAGGGAGTCCTTCATTCTAAGTCTGTAAGGAGTAGTGCAAAATATTTCAAGTTTAGTTCAAACTAGGTCTACGTAGGACTAATTCAAAATGTTACAAGTCTGTCTCAGCCTCAAGTCTGAGTTGAAGACCAAAGCTCAAAAGGATTTTCTCTATGTACGTTTATCCCAAACTTGGGTCTGCTGAGTCATGTTCTTCAAACAATTCATCCTTCAAACTCAACATCTCATCTTTATCATCTTTCAAGTTTCAAGACATCAGACTCTGAGTATTTTCAAGATTAAAGAACAGTTCTTTGTTCCTATATAAATTGATACAAAGTTGTCTCTTTACAAAACTCCTTCAATCAAAGTTTGTTCCTTTCTTGAAATAAGCAACAAGACAAAACTTTCAAAGTAACAAACGTTCACATGGGAAGAAATCGATAAAGCTAATTTGAGCACCTTATAAAGCTGTTTACGTGTTGTGCTTAATTCAGAAAGCTTCAAAAAGTCAAACAAGATGCTTTGTGTCCTACGTTAGATGAAAAAGAATAAAAATAAGACTTTCTCTTTGCACAATTTGAGGTATTTTGTTTTCGTGCAATCCTCGTCCATTGTCAAAGCAGACCTTGTCCTATTCTCTTCCTCATGCCTCAACGGCTTCAAACGACTATCTCTTCACCAATGCAATAGTAACAGTTATTCTTAGAAGATGCCAAAGTGAAGAGTCTGAGTATTTTGATTATAAATATCGAAGATTCAAAAACAGAGATAGGGAACCAAGACTACAATCATATACTTTGTAAGTGCTGCTTCTCGCATCTGTTTTCAACACATCTTTATTGTACCCTCTTTCTAATACTTTGTTGGGTCTGGTGTGTTAACCAGACTTAGTTTCTTGCGAGAAACACTTTTGGCCTAAAAAAACTTTTGAAAGAACACTTAAGTTTTCAGTCAAGAGTAACTTGTTGAAAGAATACTTAGGTTTTAAGGCAGAAGTGACTAGAGTCAAGAATACTTGAGGTATAGTTGGTGTTGTTTATGTAAAAGGACTTTTACATAGTGAAAAAGACTTCAGACTAAAGGGATTGGACGTAGCTTCATCGTTTGGAAATTAACCAGTATAAATCCATTATGTGTATCTCTCTATCCCTTCTACTTTTAAAGTCTGAGTCTGTACCTTAAGTTTGTTACCATTTCTTGTTTAAAAAGGTTTTAATATTTACAAGAGTTACAGACTTATTCAATCTCTCTCCTTCTAAGTCTGTCTCTAAACCATCATATGTGAATTGAGCGATAGACATGTGTCAAACATTAACTTCAGTTACATGTAGCATATTTACAATTGGCTAGTGACCGAATTAGCGACCAATTCACCTATCAATTAACGCCGATCACTATTTTAATCGTTGTTGTGGTCGTTGGCCATTTCTAAATTTGAACTTTTTTGTTGCTTAGCTAAATCAATCTCCAAATCAGTTACTAATTGTGACTGTTAATTTGACTGTTGCTAATTTATACTGTTTAGGAATGGTGGTCGCTTGAGCAAAGTAATATAATGTGAATAATGTGCGTTTAATGAAAACTCAAGTATATGAATATTTTAGAGTGTGATTTTGAATCTCTGATGTTGAATCATAATCAACATAAGTAGTAAATTTTCATTAGTGAAGAAATATTTTAAAGTGAATCATGTCATGTAGGATGTACCCGAAAAGGATTAACATAGCTATAGGAGTAGTTATAGTACCAAACTATAGAATATATAGGTTGTTAAGTGATTTTGGATCTTGCGAATTGAGTCAAAGTGAGCCATACTTTTAAATTTTTGTGAGGGTGAAAGGGAAAAGATAAAAAAAGATGAAGATAGTAGTACAAAGGCGAGGGAATGATTCATGTGGTCACTAGGACCATTTGCTATAATAACACCGGCTCAGGAACTAGGCGTGTTAAGAAGTACTGCATCAATGACTTCTCAAAGGAAAAGTTAAAGCTTTTAATCCTCCACCACAACCATCAAATAAGTGCATTCTGAAAAGTTTCACATGGTGCAAGTAAGAAAGAAAAAGTGGAAGCAAAACAAACAAGAATATGGATCAACCAAAGATGGGAACCCGCATGCACATGCAATGTTGTCATTCATTATTTAACATCAATTCAAGAGAAATCAGACATGCCCTTTCCTTTTTCTATTTTTCTCATCCTGTGTCTTTCTTTATTTAATTTGCTGAAACAATCTTTAACAATTTTGTTGATTAATTAGCATTCGCTGAACTGTATCTTTTAAATTTATACCAGATTTTTATATATGATCAAATTACGTATACAAGTAACTAATCTTATCAAAATTTATGAAATTTTTGTGTGTATTTTTCCCAACACCTACCTTTATCAATATATATATATATACACACAAGGTTCGTACATTTTCAATGCTGACCAATTTGTTCTTATTGCCCACCCATGCGAATGCATTTTATAAGTAAGCGATTTCACATTATAATGGTCAGAAAACAATTAACATTAAAATATGTTTAGCACTACGCCATGGCTTATTTATTATCACAGGCTGGCCACATCAGATCATATCCTTAGTAGGTAGGAAATAATAATAACTAAGTGAATTTCAATAATAACTAAGCGTGTTTTTTTATTAAGTCTGCATTGCACGATATTCAGATAAAATATTATTAAGTTATTGTTTGATTTGGTTGAAATATTTGATGAAATCTGATCTGATTTAATCTGATTAAATGCAATTTACATTGGATTAAGTTGTTCGGTTTTATATTAATTATATTTTTGATAAAATTAAGTATAAGACATATAATTTTAATCCAATAAAATCAAGAATAATTACTTTAAAAATAAAATTACTATTGTAAAAAAATTCAGCATAATCACAAAATCAAAATCACTACTTAGAATTTTTTTAGTCTCATTTTAAATTTAAATCGTATATGTAATTTAGTAAGATAATATAAATATAATATTAATATATATTAAATATTAAATTTAATTAGACTCAGCTTGATTTACAAAGATAGATCTACAAACTATCCAAAAGTATACTCATTTTTTTATGGTTTCAGTTTCATCAATTTTATAATTTTTTATTATTTTAAATTGGTTGAGTAATTATGTTTCTTCAGATGATAAATATCCGTTTTGTTTCCTTGCCGCAAACGTATGAATTTTACGCTGCAAGGTCGTTTTGCTGTTGCAATATAACAAGTCAAAAATTTTAAATGGGTGTTTTTTCAATATTTAATGTAAAAGTTTTTCACAGTAGATGTGAAAATTTGTGTTGCGTTGAAAATTTAGGTAACTGAAATTGTTTTCTGTTTTTATTTTTTATTTTTTATTTTTTTATTTTTTAGTTTTAGTTATAAAATTGTCATCTTATCTTATGTTTTTAAAATTTTGTATAGTAAACATTGAAAACAACTTGTTTTGTTTCCTGTTTTTCACTTTTTTTAGTATATGAAACAACCTTAATTTAATAAACAACCCAAAAATTTTAAGAAATTTTTTTTTGCGATTAAACCCGGATTTAAATTAAACATTTAAAACACATAATTTAATTAATAAAAGATAGAAAATATATTTAAATACCAAGAAATGATAACACTTGGTTAATTATATCATTATACAGCAAGTCATGTAAATTTTCAAAGAAACTAAGGAGTTACAGGTATGGGAATCGATTCACCACATAGGGGAATCGATTCCTGCTTAAAATTTTCCAAAAACAGGGGTGCATCATGGGGAGGAATCGATTCACTCCCCCTGGGAATCGATTCACGCGTCAATACAGGGGATGGGAATCGATTCCCAATTGTGCAGAATCAGTTCCTGATAAAAACATAGCAGCAGAAAATACGTTTTAGCCAACTTCTAAACACTCTATTTTCTTCATTTCAAATCCTATGATCATGAAATTTTAACACAAACTATAATTCATCATTTGTGACGTGAAGCCGCTGACCACACTTAAAAATTCCCAAAAACGAGGAAGTTATGCGCAAAAATGCAATTGGCTCATTTTATGGTATTTTGAGCAACTGAAAGGTCAATTCTTAATGGAATTGACCCATTCCAGTTTTCAAAAGTCACAAATTATGCCTAGATACTATTCAAACTGTTCTAAACCATTCATTCCTCATGAATTGTAAATTGACTATCTCAGTTGATGAATTATGCATAGAATTCACACAAAAATCACATATTTGTCAAGTTAACACATTGCCTCTACCCATTCTCATTCAATCATAATTTCCTAGACATATTATGCATCACATAACATTATATATATATATATATATATATATATATATATATCCACAATTCCTGGTCATCAAGTTTATATGCAAACGGTGGGACCATCCATGGTCTCCACTCTTCCATAACATCAATAAGCATCATTATCCATCACAAACCACATTATTAGCTCAAAGTGGATTCCAAGCTTCTAATTGAAACTGTCAACTATCTAGTCCACTTAACAAACTCATATACACATACATGTATATACATAACTAAAATGGTATACACAGAAGCCGGCCAAGGCTACATAAACTACTATACGCATCATGTACCATACATATATATACACATAATGCCCCATGCTCGCTGAGAGACCTCATATACCTCCACTGCGTCCTAAATCCACTATAAAATGATTACAAATAGGGGTGAGCATCATACATAACAAATGACAGCTATAGCACTGATTCAATTATCATGTTCTCTATCATGCAATGAGGTATACTAATCTACTAACACAAACTACCATTCAACAACATTGACTACTAATATCACCATGCTATGACATCAAGATATCCTCAATAACATATATGTGTACATTGTAACATCCCAAATTTTAATAAAGTACCGAGTGAATAAAGCCATTAGAGTAATAATTTTAGAAGTGGGAATTTGCTTATTAAGTACCATTAATTTAATTAATCTAAGGGTGTGCTGATTTAAAGGGAGGATTGACCTTAGTGGGTGCTGATGGGACTGGGTGACGTGAGCAGACTGCTCCTCACGTTTTCCAACCCCACCATTCCTTCCCTCATGCATGCGTTTTTAAGTGGACGATGGTTCTCCTTGCCATTCGTTCTTCAGAGTTCCCTGCGAGCTCTTTCTTCTTCTTTCTTCTTCTTCTCTTCTCCTTCTCTACTCTCTATTTCATCCCCTGTTTCAGAAGCCGAGTGACGGTGTTGCAGAGGAGTCAGAGCTCCCTCATACGAGTAGAAGACGAGCGTCGAAGCAGAAGCAGAAACAGCCCTGCACCACTCGTGGCTAGCATTCAAGTAAAGGCTAAGCGAGCGGAAGCGCTGAGTGAAGCAGCGAGGAAGGGAACCAACACCCAAGAAGAAAAGTCTCTCAGAGTCTCGTAGTTGGTAGGGGGAGTACCTTACATATTAAATGCATGGGTTATGAATGGGTTCCGAGTGTTGAAGTGATAGTTCTGTATCCTGTTGTATAATAATGCTTGCATGTGGAGTAACCGAGTGTGAGACAAGTGAGAGTGAGTGTTGCATGTTATTATCGTCCTTAAAGATGCATGCGTTGTTTGAATTCCGATACCCTATAACCCGATTGCATGTTACGTTGTGTTGACTGGAATGCTTGTTGAATTCTTTCATGTTCGTATGCATGCATGTGTTGACTGAGTCTTGACACTATTGTATATCGATTGCATATTGAACTGTTCTTTACAGGGGGTGTAGAAGTATGCTTGTAGAACAACTCAAAATATACATATAAATGTGTTCTTGATACAAAGCACTATGCGTATAAATGTATATACGGAGAGTCTTTGTTTACTGAGGCGGAGTGTAATATATTGCAGGGCGGTGTCACAGTCCGTCTGACGGGATCTGAATTGCCTTGACCCAATTGGGGGTTGTACCTGCAATCGTTCTCCGACGCTCAAGTCAGTATTTCAGAATACTTAGAGACTTAGCAAGACAATCAGAGAGAATTATGCAAGTAATAGAGTGTAAGGTTCAGAGAATGGGGAAAAAGATCCCTTATACCTTTTCGAGAGAGGTTTATATACCTGTTACTGGTGCTGCATTATTGGTAGGACCCGCTCCTTGTCTTCAGGCATAATGCTAAAAAGGTTGTGGGTCCCTGCGCCGTTTACATGCACCATTATTGTAGTAGGTATCACAACTTGTCTGGAACGCGTTAGTGCTTTAATATTTTATTGTTATTTCCCTTTATGCGTGACAGCGTGATTCCCATTATTAACCTCTCAAGACAGAGTCAATCTCGTGCCGGGGTTGTGAGTATGGGCTCGCTACGCAGTGTGGGAAATTCAGTATTCAGCCTGAGTTGAGCCTATGGCTTGGCGGAGTAACAACTTTGGCGAGGTTACATTCCTTGACGGAGTAACATGCCTGGACGGAGTTACATTCCTTGGCGGGGTAACGTGCCTGGGCGGAGTTATGAACCTTGGCGGCGTTACTTGCCCTGGCGGTATGCACTCCGTATAGTATTTGTAGTGTATTTGAAGAGTACTTCTCTTTATTCCAAATGCTGATCTGGCAAGGCATTGAAGCCATGCTCTTGGGGGCCGGTGTTAGGACCGGATCACATATTATGTTGTACTGATTTGAAATGTTTGTTGGAACCTGTTGATCTTCATATGGATGCTTGTGTTGAGTAAGTTCTGATACTGCTGTGTACCGAGTGCATGTTATGCTTGAGTTGATAAGAACGCTGATAGAAGCTTGATATTGAGTGATACCGATTGCATTGGACTTATATGTTGTTAATAGAGCTATGATGATGATTGCATGGAAGTATGTGTGTGTTAAATAAATACATGGAATCCTGGAAATACGTATTACCGACTGCATGTGAAATATGTATAACTGAGTGAAGGTTGTGCGCATGAATACTATGTTGTGTGATGGATCCGCGTGTGGCGCATGGGATGCGTTATGCCGAGAGCACGTAGTGTGGGACACTACCATCGGTTATAAAGCATGGGACGCTATGAAATCCTTGAGTGGGACTCAAGGTAGCCCTGAGTGGGACTCGGGCTGCCTGTGATCACCTCCGTTGGCGCTGAAAGCGTTGGTGTCACCTGTGGGCAAACGGTTGGGTACCTGTAAAACGGCCAAGCAGCTGGGAGCTGATTTGATAGCTGAAGAGCTATGTATAAAAAAGGGCTGAGAGCCTACGTTGCAACGTCTAAACCGATACACACAAATGAGGAACCGAGTGAATATTCTATGTTTATATTGCTACGGATGTTATGTGGAATTAACTATGCTTGTGACGGTGTTGGTAAGACGATATATATATATATATATGTCCTCATGACCGAGTGTACTATTCCGTGTGTATATGATGTTAATGCTGATTGAAGTCTATTCTATGAATGTATGTTACGTATTGGAGAATTGCTTGTATATATATATATATCTGAGTGAGAATTGTGGATTCTGATTGATAATTGTTCAATAAAAGCATTCTGATTCACGTATCGCAATATACTACCACTGATTGTTGTATGTTGATATTATCAAGTTGATGCGTGTGAAAGGCTGAGTGATATCTGATGGATTCCGATTGGTAAGGATTTTGTGTGTGTTCTGGCTGATTGGCATTGCCCGACTATAATTGTTGCCATGTATAATTGTGTATATGTATATTATTGTATAAAGGTGAGGCAACCTGAGTCAGTATCTATCATTTAAAATTTAAGACGCTCACCCCTACTGTGGAAAATTTTCAGTGAACATCTCTCGTAATGAGGAGTGGAGGAGGAGCTGAAACGCCGGGTGAAGTGTTGTTGCACTATGAGATATCATGGCTATGTATATGCTGTATATAGTGTTTTGAGTTAAGCCTTGGCCGGCTCGTGTTTTGTCGTTAGCCTTTAAATCAGAATTGAATTCCTTGGATCGGGAACATGATTTCTTGGTTGTAAAATCATGATATACACTTCTATATATATGCCTATGCTTATGCCACGTTACATGTCTATCTCATGTTGTGAAATGTCCGAGTGATATATATATATATATATATATATATATGTGCGTTCATATCTCTGATTGTGTAGGAAGTAACATGACCCAGCGTGAAGGAAGCCAATTCATGGTCTAGAGGGTGAGCTTACGATTCTGTAACCGAGTGGAAGAGACTTAGATGTTCAGAGTGAGTGAAAATCAGATAACTTCGAGTAGGGAGTGACGTAGAAGACTGCCCCAACGACTAACTGCTAGGAGCCCTCCCGAGCGTAGAATAGTCAATAGTTCCCGAGTGAGAATTTGCTGAGTCGTGGATCTTCCGAATGGAGAGTGACACCTTAAACTGTAGAGGACCCCAATGAGGTGAACTATTGGCAATAAAGGAATCTGAGTGAGTCTTAGCTTAGTGGAAAGCTTAGAGTAGGAAGGTGATGGTTACCGAGTGAAAACCAGGCGAGATATCCCGAGTGACAGAAGGGGCGCGAAGGTTGTCCCGAGTGAAAGGGTTCCCATATATTCCGAGTGAGAGCCAGTGAGGACCATTCCCGTATTATTCGTGTATGTATTCTGATTGTTGAAGCCGTGGAATAAGTTACGTTTCCGAGTGAATTGAGATCGAATTCTTCCGAGTGAACTAGGCGCTAGAATTCGAGTGCGGAAATGCCAAGTGATATGAGCAGATACCGAGAGAAGCCTTTGCTTGAGCGGATATGCGTAGCTGCATGTTTCACTTAAGCGATTTCCCCTTCTTCCGCTGTCATCTCCTCTGAATCGGTTTTATCTCTCTTGTTCTCTTTTCCTTTCATTTTCTTATGCCAAGGCATTCTGGTTTTCCTTTAACTGTGAAAAATTTCCCCTGATTTTCTTGCTTATGATTTGTTTAAATTAGGGTGTTACATTTTGGTATCAGAGCAGACCGAAAGGTCTAAGGCCAAGGTATGCTTACCGAGTGTAAGCGGTTGTATGCTTCTGACCGAGTGGTCATCCTAATTGTGATGTTAGTTGAACCTGATTGATATTGACTTGTGGATAGGAGGTTGTTCCCTCCTGGTCCGATTGATTGTGTAGCATATAGAGATGGTGTGATGTGCTCAGTTATTGAACATTAGGCTGAAATCCGATCGGTGGTAAGTGGCTTGGTATACTTATCCTTGAAGGGTGTTAATTTCAGGATAAGGAATGACGCATCGTCAAAGCATGGAGGCTATAGCCACAGCATTCCAACGCTTTGCGGACGTGTTTGAGAGGCAGGGCCAGCCTCGAGCTGAGGAGGGCCAAATGCTAGACCGCTTCCTGAAGAGGAAGCCGAGTGAATTTCTAGGAGGACGGAATCCTGAAGCGGCTTTTAAGTGGACTCAGGAGCTGGAAAGGATTTTTGGGGGTCTTCGTTGTACCGAGGCCCAGAAGGTAGAGTGTGCAGTGTACATGCTGCGAGACGAGGCGGAAAACTGGTGGAAGATAGCCAGAAACCGATTCCCTGATGATGATGCTCAGCTGACATGGAATGATTTCAAGACATGCTTCTTGGAGAAGTACTTCCCCGACACTGTAAGGAGTCGGAAGGAGTTAGAGTTTATGGAGTTGAAACAAGGCTCCATGACGGTGGAGGAGTATGCGACCAGATTCGAGGAGTTGTGCCTATTCTACCCATCTTTCCAACAGCCTGGGACGAAAAGTTCCAAGTGCCTTAAGTTTGAGAATGGGTTAAGATCTGATATTAAGAGAGCTTGTAGATACCAAGAGATACGGAGTTTTCCTACATTAGTAAACAAGTGTAGGATATTTGAGGAGGATGACAAGGCCCATTCGGGCCAGAGCAGCAGAGCTAACCATTCCTTAAGGCCCCAGTAATTCCGCTTCAAAAGGCCAAGCAACGTTGGTAGGAACAAGTCTTTTTGCAGATTTGGAGGACGGAATCAGTCTGAAAGACGACCAGTGATGGGAGACGGAAAATGTTTCAAGTGTGGAGGAAGCCACTATGCCCGAGACTGCAACAGCAATGGTGAAATGGTGTGCTTCCATTGTAATAAAAGAGGACACATTCGCCTCGATTGCCCCCAACTCCGTCAAGCAAACACCAGCGTACGTCAAGGAGTTTCCCAAGGGAGAAACCGAGTGAATGATAACCAACGACCGGGCGGCGGAGACAACAGAGCCAGAGGGAACATAATGCTTGCTTCAAGTAACCGAGAGAAGAATGCCAACCGACTAGCAGTGGGAAGAGTCTACGCCATTAACGCAGAGGATGCTGCACAAGCAAATGACCTGGTACAATGTAAGTGTTCACTCGGTAGTCATACACTTAATGTTGTTTTCGATTCGGGAGCCACCCATTCTTTTATAGCTGATGAGTGTGTAAAGCGTTTAAAGTTACCGACTGTATTTATGGATCGAACTTTGGAAGTGGCCAATCCGACTGGCCCTAAAGTGTTGACATCGTCAGTATGTAAGGATGTGACATTTGTGCTGTGTGATCGGAGTTTTACTTTCGATTTGGTGTGCATACCTTTAAAGGATCTCGATATTGCGCTCGGAATAGATTGGCTTTCAGCCAACAAGGTGTTAGTGGATTGCAGAAACCGAAGGATAATCTTCCCGAGGCAGCGCAATGAGGACGACACAGCACAAGGTATAACCCAACTGTTTATGATGCTTTGTCTAACCTGGGGTGAGAGTAAAACCCGAGTGAACGAAATCCCAACTGTCTGTGAATTCCCAGAGGTGTTTCCTGAAGACGTACCGAGTGTCCCTCCCAATAGAGAAGTCAAATTCTCTATAGACCTGATCCCTGGAACCGAGCCAGTCTCCAGTGCACCTTATAGAATGTCCTCAACTGAATTGGCCAAGCTGAAGAAGTAAGTAGATGAGTTACTCAGAAAACAATTTATTAGGCCGAGTGTATCACCTTGGGGCGCACCTGTACTGCTCGTTAAGAAGAAGGATGGCAGCATGAGGCTTTGTATAGACTACCGTCAGCTAAACAAACTCACGATTAAGAATCGGTATCCGTTGCCCAGAATTGATGACCTCATTGACCAACTGCGTGGAGTCTCAATTTTCTCAAAAGTTGACCTGCGATCGGGATACCACCAAATCCGAGTGAAGGAGTCGGATATTCCAAAAACTGCCTTTAGGACTCGGTATGGTCACTACGAGTATGTAGTGATGCCGTTTGGTGTGACAAACGCCCCTACTATCTTCATGAATTACATGAACAGCATATTCCACCCGCATTTGGACCAATTCATAGTCGTTTTCATTGATGACATCCTAATTTACTCCAAGACTCCTGAGGAGCATGAAGAGCATCTCCGAGCGGTACTTCAGGTATTGAAGGAGAAGCAGTTGTTTGCAAAGCTTTCGAAATGCGACTTCTGGATGGATAAAATCCATTTCCTTGGACATGTGATTTCCGAGGAAGGTGTCTCGGTGGACCCTTCAAAGGTGGCAGCTGTAGTGGCATGGGAGAGACCCAAGTCGGTCTCGGAGATAAGGAGCTTTATGGGCCTGGCAGGTTATTATAGAAGATTTATTGAAGGTTTTTCTAAGTTGGCCTCGCCACTGACTAAATTAACTCGGAAAAACATTCCCTTCGTATGGAGTCCCGAGTGCGAGAACAGTTTCCGAGAGCTAAAGGACAAGTTGACGACTGCCCCAGTACTGGCACTACCTGACTTGCAAGAGAACTTTGTGGTTTACTGTGATGCATCAGGGCTCGGATTAGGATGCATGCTAATGCAGAAAGACCGAGTGATAGCGTATGCGTCTCGCCAATTGAGACCTCACGAGCAGCATTATCCGACTCACGACTTAGAATTGGCAGCTGTGGTGTTCACATTAAAAATCTGGAGGCATTATTTGTTCGGGTCCAGATTTGAAGTATACAGTGATCACAAGAGCCTCAGGTACTTATTCGACCAGAAGGAGCTGAACATGAGGCAGAGGAGATGGATGGAATTTTTAAAAGATTATGATTTCGAGCTAAGGTACCATCCGGGTAAAGCAAACGTTGTTGCCGACGCGTTGAGTCGGAAATCCCTCCATGTAGCAGTGATGATGGTGAAGGAGGTAGAGCTATTGGAACAGTTCTGAGACATGAACTTACACGTTGTCACCCCCTCTTCTCGGAAGATGATGATCGGCACGCTGAGGATTACTAATGAATTCCTAAAATCCGTGTGCGAGCAACAGCAGTCAGATTCCTACTTGGCTGAGATGAAGGAGACTCAGGCCCGAGGTAAGGACTTGTCCTTAACCAAAGGATCAGATGGAATCTTCCAAGTAAGAAACAGAATGTACGTGCCGAGTGGTGGAGAATTGAGAAGAATGGTACTTGATGAAGCTCACAAGAGCCTGTTAAGTATCCACCCGGGTGCCACGAAGATGTACCATGACCTGAGAACTCAATTCTGGTGGCCCGGATTGAAAAGGAACGTGGCAGAATATGTGGCTCGGTGCATCACCTGTCAGAAGTCGAAAGTGGAGCACCAGAAGCCGTACGGTGCATTACAACCCCTGGAGATTCCCTGTGGAAATGGGACTCAATTGCCATGGACTTTGTCATGGGATTGCCCAAAAACCGAGCGGTCCATGATGCGATTTGGGTCATTGTTGACCGACTGACGAAGAGTGCACACTTCTTGCCTGTGAACATGAAGTACCCGATGCATAGGTTAGCTCAGATTTATATTCGCGAAGTTGTCCGACTGCATGGTATACCGACTTTCATCGTATCAGATAGGGATCCTAGGTACACATCCCGGTTTTGGACCAGTCTGCACCAGGAAATGGGTACAAAACTTTGGCTTAGTTCTGCTTACCACCCCCAATCTGATGGGCAATCCGAGCGAACAATCCAGAGCTTAGAGGACTTACTAAGGGCGTGTGTGTTAGAGCACGGTGGGGATTGGGAGCAATACCTTCCCCTGATCGAGTTCACGTACAACAACAGCTATCATAATAGTATTAGCATGGCACCCTACGAAGCACTGTATGGTCGAAGATGTCAAACCCCGCTTTGCTGGTCGGAAACGGGTGAGAGTCTGCTATTGGGACCAGAGGTTGTAAAGCAAACTTCAGAGCAGATCCAGGTGATAAGAGAAAAGATGAAGGCGTCTCAAGATAGACAAAAGAGCTACCATGACAAACGCACCAGACCATTGGAATTTTCAATCGGAGACAAGGTATTTTTAAGGACTTCACCGAGTAAAGGGGTTAGGCGAGCCTTAAAAAGCAGAAAACTGAGCCCTCGATACATTGGGCCTTATGAAGTGTTGAAACGAGTCGGCTCCATGGCATACCAAATAGCATTACCGACTCATTTATCTCGACTGCATGACGTATTTCACGTGTCTCAACTAAGGAAGTACCTGCCAGATTCTACTCACACAATGCCTGATGATGAGGTGGAAATCAAGGACGATCTGACCACTACAACTATACCGATTAGGATCGTGGACCGATCGGTAAAGCGATTAAGGAGTAAGAATGTGCAACTGGTTGAAGTGGAATGGCAGCAGGACGGGTATACCTCTTATACCAGGGAGCGCGAGGATGCCATGAGGCAGCAGTACCCCGAGTTGTTCGACCAAGGTGAGTTACCGACTGAATTTTGAGGACGAAATTCTTTTGAAGTGGGGGAGAACTGTAACATCCCAAATTTTAATAAAGTACCGAGTGAATAAAGCCATTAGAGTAATAATTTCAGAAGTGGGAATTTGCTTATTAAGTACCATTAATTTAATTAATCTAAGGTTGTGCTGATTTAAAGGGAGGATTGACCTTAATGGGTGCTGATGGGACTGGGTGACGTGAGCAGACTCCTCCTCACGTTTTCCCACCCCACCATTCCTTCCCTCATGCATGCGTTTTTAAGTGGACGATGGTTCTCCTTGCCATTCGTTCTTCAGAGTTCCCTGCGAGCTCCTTCTTCTTCTTTCTTCTTTTTCTCTTCTCCTTCTCTGCTTTCTATTTTATCCCCTGTTTCAGAAGTCGAGTGACGGTGCTGCAGAGGAGTCAGAGCTCCCTCATACGAGTAGAAGACGAGCGTCGAAGCAGAAGCAGAAACAGCCCTGCACCACTCGTGGCTAGCATTCAAGTAAAGGCTAAGCGAGCGGAAGCGCTGAGTGAAGCAGCGAGGAAGGGAACCAACACCCAAGCAGAAAAGTCTCTCGGAGTCTCGTAGTTGGTAGGGGGAGTACCTTACATATTAAATGCATGGGTTATGAATGGGTTCCGAGTGTTGAAGTGATAGTTCTGTATCTTGTTGTATAATAATGCTTGCATGTGGAGTAACCGAGTGTGAGACAAGTGAGAGTGAGTGTTGCATGTTATTATCGTCCTTAAAGATGCATGCGTTGTTTGAATTCCGATACCCTATAACCCGATTGCATGTTACATTGTGTTGACTGGAATGCTTGTTGAATTCGTTCATGTTCGTATGCATGCATGTGTTAACTGAGTCTTGACACTATTGTATACTGATTGCATATTATGTTGTACTAATTTGAAATGTTTGTTGGAACCTGTTGATCTTCATATGGATGCCTGTGTTGAGCAAGTTCTGATACTGCTGTGTACCGAGTGCATGTTATGCTTGAGTTGATAAGAACGCTGATAGAAGCTTGATATTGAGTGATACCAATTGTATTGGACTTATATGTTGTTAATAGAGCTATGATGATGATTGCATGGAAGTATGTGTGTGTTAAATAAATACGTGGAATCCTGGAAACGCGTATTACCGACTGCATGTGAAATATGTATAACTGAGTGAAGGTTGTGCGCATGAATACTATATTGTGTGATGGATCCGCGTGTGGCGCATGGGATGCGTTGTGCCGAGAGCACGTAGTGTGGGACACTACCATCGGTTATAATGCGTGGGACGCTATGAAATCCTTGAGTGGGACTCAAGGTAGCCCTGAGTGGGACTCAGGCTGCCTGTGATCACCTCCGTTGGCACTGAGAGTGTTGGTGTCACCTGTGGGCAAACGGTTGGGTACCTGTAAAACGGCCAAGCAGCTGGAGCTGATTTGATAGCTGAAGAGCTATGTATAAAAAAGGGCTGAGAGCCTACGTTGCAACGTCTAAACCGATACACATAAATACGGAACCGAGTGAATATTCTGTGTTTATATTGCTACGGATGTTATGTGGAATTAACTGTGCTTGTGACGGTGTTGGTAAGACGATATATATATATATATATATATATATATATATATATATATATATGTCCTCATGACCGAGTGTACTATTCCGTGTGTATATGATGTTAATGCTGATTGAAGTCTATTCCATGAATGTATGTTACGTATTGGAGAATTGCTTGTATATATATATATCTGAGTGAGAATTGTGGATTCTGACTGATAATTGTTCAATAAAAGCATTCTGATTCACGTATCGCCATATACTACCACTGATTGTTATATGTTGATATTATCAAGTTGATGCGTGTGAAAGGCTGAGTGATATCTGATGGATTCCGATTGGTAAGGATTTTGTGTGTGTTCTGGCTGATTGGCATTGCCCGACTATAATTGTTGCCATGTATAATTGTGTATATGTATATTGTTGTATAAAGGTGAGGCAACCTGAGTCAGTATCTATCATTTAAAATTTAAGACGCTCACCCCTGCTGTGGAAAATTTTCAGTGAACATCTCTCGTAATGAGGAGTGGAGGAGGAGCTGAAACGCCGGGTGAAGTGTTGCTGCACTATGAGATATCATGGTTGTGCATATGCTGTATATAGTGTTTTGAGTTAAGCCTTGGCCGGCTCGTGTTTTGTCGTTAGCCTTTAAATCAGAATTGAATTCCTTGGATCGGGAACATGATTTCTTGGTTGTAAAATCATGATATACACTTCTATATATATGCCTATGCTTATGCCACGTTACATGTCTATCTCATGTTGTGAAATGTCCGAGTGATATATATATATATATATATATATATATATGTGCGTTCATATCTCTGATTGTGTAGGAAGTAACATGACCCAGCGTGAAGGAAGCCAATTCATGGTCTAGAGGGTGAGCTTACGATTCTGTAACCGAGTGGAAGAGACTTAGATGTTCAAAGTAAGTGAAAATCAGATAACTTCGAGTAGGGAGTGACGTAGAAGACTGCCCCAACGACTAACTGCTAGGAGCCCTCCCGAGCGTAGAATAGTCAATAGTTCTCGAGTGAGAATTTGCTGAGTCGTGGATCTTCCGAATAGAGAGTGACACCTTAAACTGTAGAGGACCCCAATGAGGTGAACTATTGGCAATAAAGGAATCTGAGTGAGTCTTAGCTTAGTGGGAAGCTTAGAGTAGGAAGGTGATGGTTACCGAGTGAAAACCAGGCGAGATATCCCGAGTGACAGAAGGGGCGCGAAGGTTGTCCCGAGTGAAAGGGTTCCCATATATTCCGAGTGAGAGCCAGTGAGGACCATTCCCGTATTATTCGTGTATGTATTCTGATTGTTGAAGCCGTGGAATAAGTTACGTTTCTGAGTGAATTGAGATCGAATTCTTCCGAGTGAACTAGGCGCTGGAATCCGAGTGCGGAAATGCCGAGTGATATGAGCAGATACCGAGAGAAGCCTTCGCTTGAGCGGATATGCGTAGCTGCGTGTTTCGCTTAAGCGATTTCCCCTTCTTCCGCTGTCATCTCCTCTGAATCGGTTTTATCTCTCTTGTTCTCTTTTCCTTTCATTTTCTTATGCCAAGGCATTCTGGTTTTCCTTTAACTGTGAAAAATTTCCCTTGATTTTCTTGCTTATGATTTGTTTAAATTAGGGTGTTACATACATATCATACTCATTCAATTGGATCCAATATTTATCATAAAACTTTGTGTTGCAACACTGGCTCTCAGCCATATACTCAGCTCTCAGCTGATTCGGCCGTTTTACTGGTACCAAGCCGTTTGACCTCTCACGTGACACAATCACTCTCAGCGACAACGATAGTGTCACCGGCTAACCCCGAGCCTCGCTCAAGAGGTTTACCTTGAGTCCCACCCAAGGTCTTTCATATATACATATAGCATCTCATGCATTCAAATATCATTAGTTTATCAATTCCAATTCATTGGTTAAGTATCAATTCCAATTCATTGGTTAAGTGTCCCACGCTTTTATGCTCATAGCCTTTGATTTTGAACTATCAAATGAACACATAGACATATCATACTATTCAAATATCATCTACTTCACAATTCAAGCATCTCTTGATAATTTCAACTTTATTAGGTTCATTCAAATATTTCAAGCATAAGTGTCATTCCCTAAGAAAATTCATGTCTTTCATAACATAAACACCTCATACATTCATATAACTCAAAGATTTAAGCATACTTTACATATTATGCAATCTTTCTCATTCACATAGAAGATAAACAACATACACATAAAGGTTCACCAAAGCCTATTAATTATATATTCAATATGTCAATATACCTTGAATCCGCCTATAACTATGCATTTAATTATGTAAAAGCTCCCCCTACACTAGTACAAAAATTAGATATAACAACGGGATATATTCACGGGTATAAGTGGATCAGTGATAAAAACATGGGCGGTGGCATTTTTGAAATTATAAGGTGAACGATATTATCAGCGAAAACTATATATCCACGGTTCACCTCATAACCGTGATCGTACCTATCAATATATATTCACGGTTGAGGAGTCAACTGTGGAAATATAGTACCTGAAATATATATCCACGGTTGTGAGAACAACCCTGACTATATATTCATGGTATGATGACGGTTATGATGTGAACCGTGGATATATATTGATGTCTATAATCACGGTTATATTTACAACCGTGGATATATAGTTCAGGTTTTAGGGTTTAATCACTTGGTACTGTATGTCCATGGTTGTTTCTATAACTGTGATTATAGATTTATTATTTATCCACGGTTGGGATCATAACCGTGGTTATATAGTTAACATTTATCCACAGTTTTTTGTTCAACCGTGAATATATGTGTAATATATTCACGGTTTTAAGGGGAACCGTGAATATACATCCTTCTGAAACTTCAAAAGTCACACCTTTCACTCTTTTTTCACTTTCTCCTTACTTTCACGCTGGTTATCGTCTTCTTCCTCGTCCTCCTCTTTGCTGGTCGAAGGCTTCTGGGTTCCCTTCCTTCTTCTTTCGCGTGCCCTTCTTCTTCTTCGTTCACCATTGTCAGGTAAGTGCTTCGTTGCCCTTCTTCTTTCGTTCACAGAGAAAGCTTCGTTGTCTGTGAGTTTATGTTTTTATATTCAACGTGAACTCTGTCTCTGCTATTTTGACATTGCCTGTGACACTGTGTGTGTAACAATGATGTATGCCTGTGACATTGTCTCTGTTAAAGCTTGTATCTGTGTCTCTGTTCCTTTTACACTTGCTGGTAATATTTTTGGGTCACTTTTATTTTTGTGTAATGAAGGTTGGATTAAAGATTGGTGTTGGTTGCTGAGGTAGACATTCAATTTTTATTAGACATTCAATTTTTATTGGTGTTGGATAAGGGACTTGTTGAAAAAGTTGAGGTGTATAAGTTGATTTTGTGTCAGTTTTATAATCAGTTGGGGAACATAGTTCTGAAAATGGAGATTGCAGATGTACTTGATATATTTTGATGGGATGTTGGCTGCATAGGCAGATTTATAGGGACTATATTGGTCTGGTTCTATGTTGGTTACTGACATTCTAAGAGCTGTGATGCATGAGATAAATTAAAATATGAATAGAGATGGGATGCTAAATTACTAATGGATATACTTGCTGAAATTTGGTGAACTATGAAGCATGAGGTGAATCATAATATTAATAGAGAATAAATGCTAAATTATTAATAGATTATGGATGAGTTAGGGGTTGAGTCAGACATATATAATTAAACCAAATTCCTAAACAACGCTTTTTTCGCCCAGGAACACAACTGACTAAAAAATCACAGAAACAACCAATTGAATACAGAATTCTAATACGTCATGCATGCACCATGCTTGACCCGATTTCTTTATTAGAGTTTAGCAACAACATCAAGTATCAACCTTGTGTGCAAGCTCAACCTTCATTTACTTTTATTGCTGTTGTTGTTGGTTGCTCATATATAATGTTATTTCTGTCTATTGTATGTATGTGGTTTTACAATCTTGCAAACTCGTAGGCTCATACTAGTTAACTAGTTAACTAGTATGGAAGTTGTTGTGCATATGAGTGAACCGTAGTTCCCCGTTTGAGATTCGATACAAATGGTCATTAAATTAATTAATGTCATCGTTTGTGTTGAATCTTGAATTGTCCGTTTGGATAGTTTGGGATGAACAATTATTTTTTATACGTCATTATTAGTATGTACAAGTTAGGAGTTATTTTAAAATTTGATAAACTTTTGGTAACTTGCATTTTGTGTTGTTCTCTGGGTGCATAGTTGGTTGTGGTTGAATTTGATTTGACCACTCTCATTTTGTGTACTTAGAGACCAATGCGAAATACTGCCGAAATTTCATCAAATTTTAAAATAACTCCTAACCTGTATATATGAATGACGTATAAAAACAATTGTCGTCCTGAATGGGTATAAGACCACCATCTTTGAAGAAAAAGTGAGGTTGATCATAGCACCTTGTAAACAGTTGGCATGGATCAGAGTTGGATAACTGCATCACGCCTAAGTCTAGAGTACGAGGGGGGGAGTTGAATCATTTATAGAATTCGTAGCGAGGAATGTAGTGGAGGTGAATGGAAAGTATTTTTTCCCTTGTGTTAAATGCTTGAACCTGCGTCGGGTAGACTTGGAAGAGGTACGAGAACATCTACTGTGTGACGGTTTTCTGCGTAGTTATACGCGTTGGATATGGCATGGTGAGGATGTGGTGGTGCCATGTAATAGCTTTCAAACTGAAAATCGAAGCTCGATGCATGACACTGATGTCAACATGGATGACCGACTCGAGGATATGATCCGTGATGTGGGGGTAGAAGGTTTTAAGAAAGCTCATGTATATACAACTCTGTGTGAGGACTCTGAGCAGCCGTTGTATCCAAACTGCGTCAATTTCACGAGGTTATCAACAGTTTTGTGATTGTTTAATTTGAAGGCCATAAACGGGTGGACGGATAAAAGTTTCACTGACTTACTGAAGTTGTTGAAAGAAATGCTCCCAGCTGGAAACACCTTGCCGAATCGTAACTATTAGGCCAAAAAGGTGTTGTGTCCTATGGGTTTAGAGTATGAGAAAATACATGCATGCCCAAATGATTGTTTATTATTCCGGGATGAGTTAGAAATGCTGCATCAATGTCCTAGGTGTGGGGTGTCACGGTATAAGAAGAAAGAGGCGGATTCTGATGAGGTATGCACTAAAGGGTCTCCTGCAAAGGTGTTGTGGTATCTACCTATAGTTCCAAGAATAAAGTGTCTGTTTGCCAATGCAGATGATGAAAACTTATGAGATGGCATGCTGATGAGAGGGTTGTTGATGGACTACTTAGGCATCCGGCTGATGGATCGCAATGGAAGAAAATGGATACGATTTTTCTGGAATTTGCCCATGAACCAAGAAATGTTAGGCTTGCACTAGCCACAGACGGCATGAACCCGTTTGGGAACCTGAGCACAAACCATAGTTCGTGGCCTGTTTTGTTGTTTGTTTACAACTTGCCACCATGGTTATGCATGAAGCGAAAATATATGATGTTATCAATGATGATTTTTGGTCCATGACAACCAGGGAATGACATTGATGTATATTTAACTCCATTGGTTGAAGACCTCAAAAGGTTGTGGGAAGACGGGGTTGAAGTGTTTGATGGGTTTACCGGGCAATCATTCAAATTGCGTGCCATGCTATTTTGTATGATCAATGACTTTCCAGCGTATGGTAACTTATCCGGGTACAGCGTGAAGGGTCATAAAGCTTGTCCAGTATGTGAGGAGGGGACTAGTTCTGTGCGGTTGCATCATGGTAGGAAAAATGTTTATCTTCGACATCGAAGGTTTCTTAAAGTGAATCATCCATTTCGGAGGTTGAAGAAGTCGTTTAACGGTGCCCAAGATTTTGAAATGGCTCCTCCACCACTATCTGGTCGCCAGGCATATGAAAAGGTGAAAGACGTCAACGTGCAATTTGGTAAGTGTGAAAAACAGCACCCGACACAAAATAACTGGAAGAAAAGGTCAGTGTTTTTTGACCTGCCATATTGGAAGGAGCTTGATGTAAGACACTGCATTGATGTAATGCATGTGGAGAAGAATGTGTGTGACAGTTTAGGTTGTACACTCTTAAACATACCCGGGAAGACTAAGGATGGCCTAAACTCGCGTATGGACTTAGAGTTGATAGGTATACGTCAAGATTTGCATCCACGATCAAAGGGAAAAAGAACATATTTGCCTCCAGCATGTCATACGTTATCCAGAAAAGAAAAGCAAAGTCTGTGTGAATCGTTACGAAGTGTGAAAGTTCCGTCTAGTTATGGCTCCAACATCAACTCTTGTGTTTCCATGAAAGATTTGAAGTTAGTTGGGTTGAAGTCTCACGATTGTCACATGTTGATGCAGTAGTTTCTTCCTATCGCCATTCGTGACATTCTTCCTAAAAATGTGAGAAATGTCATAACAAGGTTGTGTATGTTTTTCAATGCCATATGTTGCAAGGTAATCGTGCCCGGCGAATTGGATGTGTTGGAATAGGAAGTATCACTTATATTATGTCAGCTTGAAATGTATTTCCCGCCCTCTTTTTTTGACATAATGGTCCACTTAATCATCCATTTAGTGAGAGAGGTCCGTTGGTGTGGTCCAGTGTTCTTACGGTGGATGTATCCTGTTGAGCGATATATGAAGATATTGAAATGGTATATGAAGAACCAACGTCGTCCCGAAGCTTCAATTATGGAAAGATATATTACAGAGTAAGCAATTGAGTTTTGCACTAAATACATGTCACATGCTGCAAGCATTGGTATTCCAACGACTCGTCATGAAGGGAGATTGGATGGGAAAGGAACGATTGGAAAAAAAATGAAGAGCATGCCACGTGCTGATGTCCTTCAGGCTCACTTGTATATTTTAAACAACACGAACGACTTGCAACCATATCTAGCCACACACAAGGAGCTAGTCAAGAAAACCAACCCTAAAATGACTGAAAAGTGGTTGTTGAATGAACACAATAAGAGTTTCATGCAGTGGTTCCAAAAGACCGTCCTGAAAGATGCATCTGCATCCTCGACATTACATCGACTAGCACAGGGCCCGAACTTTGATGTCCTCACCTTTTGTGGGTATGACATAAATAACTATTCATTTTATACAAGGACACAGGATGAAAAGAGTACAAATCAAAATAGTGAAGTGATGGTTGTGGCTCAGTCAATGCATTTCTCAACTTCAAAGGACAACAACCCTGTGATGGCTGAGTCATGCTACTTTGGTGTGATTGAAGATATATGGGAAGTTGATTACGGTCCCTTCACTGTTCCTGTGTTTAAATGCAAATGGGTTGACAATAAGAACGGTGTCAAAACTGATGATTTAGGAGTTACGTTGGTGGACCTCAACAAGATAGGGCATAAGGACGAACCATTCATAATGGCAACGCAGGTGAAGCAAGTTTTTTATGTTGCTGACCCAGCTGACAAACGGTGGTCAATTGTTATCCAAGGTAGACACATTGGAGACCCCAATCTTAATATTGTGGAAATTCCATCAACTACAACACGTACTCCAACATCTATCGTGGAACATGACATAGATGATGTAGTTGCCAGTCGTCATGACCACCATGAAGGCTTGTGGGAAAATATTTCATCTTAATAGGGTATTAATCTTGTTAGTGATTCATTGAATTACATGTTATATTAGTTATTCATTGTTTTAAATGTTATATTAAATATTTGACAGTTTTGTTTCCTTGTTTGGACAGATACTCATGGCTGACCAGGATGGACGATCCAGGTCTGACTCAGGCTAGTGGTTCTTCTGCTCGGAAGAGCAGAGGTGTTACCCGGATGCCAGACGTTGCACTTAGGCGTCACCGGGGAGAGAGGCTACTTGTTGACATGGATGTCAACACCGGTAGATTTAGTGGACCGAATGCCACGAAGTTTAGCAGTTATTTGGGGGTTGTGGCTCGGTCGAAGGTGTCCATCATTATCCCCGACTGGGATAATGTCGAGGAGGTGGTGAAGAACCAGCTATGGAGTGATGTTCTAGTAACTTAGATATTATTTAAGTTTTATTTTAGTGTATTATTTCATGTAACTCTTAATAAGGACTCCTTTATGGACTAACTCCTTTCATGTAGGATTCTTTTGACATACCATCTTCTGACATAGCGAGGAGGAAGGTCCTCGGTATTATGGCTGAGCGATGGAGGTCGTTCAAATCCATACTCACCACGAGGTATATTCAACTTTAAATTCTTAATCAACGCTTCACCAAATTGTACCAATCCTTAGTTTAAATGTACCTGAATTGTAGGTATGTATTCGGGGACGACCAAGGAAAGTTCCCTAGAGAGAAATATCCATTCATCGATCAGGAGACCTGGGATGCTTTTGTTGCATCTAGACATTCTGTCGAGTTTCAGGTACATTGGTTTTTAGATGATTAAATTATGTATAATTTAAACGGCTAACTCTGAATATTTTTTTTCTTGTTGTAGGAGAGCAAAAAGAAAGCCAAGGAGGATGCTGCTGTCCAGGGTCTCTGTTGTGCTTGTCCTTGAGGAGGATGCTGCTGTGCCAGTGACAACACTAGAGGTAAAGACCGTCGGTCAGGCGGTGGGCCACTTTCTGATGTGTCCCAACAGACTTCTGGTGATTGCCCCTGGACAGGTAAAAACCCTAAACACTAACTAATTTTGTTATATTGTCAATTATGGTACAAAATGTCATGGTTGTCAATTGTTTAACAGGAACAGACATTGAAGAAGCCAGACCCGGCCAAGGATCCCATCCGGATGCTATGGCGCATCGGGTATGAGCAGGGAGAGGACACTGTTCAGGTCCCATGGCAGCCACTAGTGTTCGGCCGTCCAAGTGATCTTCCACTTTACGTTACACATTCTGACATGTGTAACATTATTTCGGGGACGTCGATGCTGAACGCCTCCATCATTCAGTTGTGGGAGCTGTAAGTATATCATTTTTTGTCTAATTTTTTCATTATACAAGTTATTTGTCGCTAACCATGTCTTAACTTGTTTAGGTTTCTGGCAAAACTCTGTGTGGACTTGGGTTTCCAAGGAACTTATAGTTTCTTAGAGCCCTCTCTCATACAGAAGCAAGGAAACACCCCGCAGGACACCCAGGCATACATCCAGAATTGGATATTTGAGTCTGGGAAGCCTGTATACATGGGCCCCTATCATAAAGGGTAATATTCTATTCCATAATTATTGTCATGAATTTTTTCATTTTGAAGTCTCACTTATCACTGGTAACTGCAGTGCTCACTGGACGCTTGTGGTGATCTGTCCGAAGGACTATCTTGCTCTGTACTTTGATACTTTGCATCGGATGGTTCCACAAGACCTGAAAGATATAGTAGAGCGGTAAGTTAATCCCTAAAAAATAAGTACAAATTCGATTACATCATTTTTAAAACTATACGATTCTAACTTATCTTGTGTTTTGTTTGACGTAGGGAGGTGGTTGGATACAATCTACTGATTGGAAACAAGTCCAATGGAAGAAAAGTTGTATGGGTACACCCAAAAGTAAGTCAATCGTATTCATTCAAATCTTCAATACATATTTTTTAAGTTGCGAATTCACTTATTCTATACTATATGTCCATTGTAGTCTTACAGGCAGAAGGGTACCTACGAGTGTGGCTATTTCGTCATGCACACTATGCTGACCATTGTCCAACAACATTTAGTAGATGGATGGACAGATGTAAGTCTCATCATTTGGACTACTTTTCTACCAATTTCATCAATTTCATGTAATAAATAAAGTTTTGTTCTAATTGTTTTGTGCATTGTTTGCAGTACTTTAAGGACCGGTCATGTTTCCCAAAGGCACTTGTAGATGATGTTAGAAAGCAATGGGCCTCACACTTCATTGAAGTTAGGCAAAGCTAGATATAGGATCTTTATTCTTTTATATATGTATCTAGTAGGATTTAGAGTTTACTTTTATTAGATTACATTCAACTTAATTGTATATACTTTCATTTTTTAGGTTGTTATGAATTGATATAGAAAATAAATTGTTATATACATACCATTGTTTTTATATAGTGTTGCTGGATATGGTGGGATACTATATACTGTACTGGTTGTCTGAATGCAGGTTTGGGAAACGATAAAACAGAAACCATATTTAAAAAAAAAACCTCAGTATTTATTCACGGTTATGGTAACAACCGTGATTATAGACCATATTTATCCACGGTTACTACCATAACCGTGATTATACATAAGTGAATTTTTTTGACTACTTATATTCACGGTTATGATGGACAACCGTGGATATAGATACTTTTTATCCACGGTTACTAGCATAACCGTGAATATAAGTAGTTTGTAACTGAAACCTTTTAGTACTTATATTCACGGTTATGATGGACAACCGTGGATAAATACTGAGGTTTTTTCACGGTTATACTGGACAACCGTGAATATAGATACTCTTTATCCACAGTTACTAGCATAACCGTGAATATAAGTAGTTTGTAACTGAAACCTTTTAGTTCTTATATTCACGGTTATGCTCGATAAACGTGAATATAAATAGTAAGTTATATTCACGGTTGTTCTTAACCGTGGTCAGATGTGATTTATTACCACGGTTGTTAACTGTGGTTAAAGGCCCTCATCTACTACCACGGCTGCAACAACCACGGTTCTTTAACCGTGAATAAAGGCCATTTTTAACCATGATTATATCCATTTTTTTCCACTAGTGCTACCTCGAATAGAGAATTCTAGAAGCTCTTCGATCGATTGAATGCTAACAAACCTCTAGTCGCAAGCTCCAACCTCGATTCCTTAAATTTGACAACTTCCTAAAATTCATAATAATTGATTTCAATTTCAAAATCGATACAAATATCGCTTGCCAAGTTAGAAATCATTAAATTAGAACTATTTTGGTAAGATATAACTCACCGAACCAATGTCATCAACTCTTAAGCTCGTCTCTGAATCACTCCAAAACCTTCCGAAACCACCTTAATTCATTGAAACGACACTTAATAAGCTGAAATCTTATGGAATTAGTAAGCGAGAACCATTCTAACTCTCTTTTTCATGAAAATCTATGTTTTACAAAACCCCAAAGCTGCCCACTTATGAAACTAGCTTCTAAATGCTCCAAAATCCATTAAATTGTAAGAAATGAATGATGAAAGCAAGGTTTAATCAAAACCGATGGCATGGGTCCATCAAATTACCTTAAATTAGAGAATTTCAAAGCTCCCTCCCTTGATCTAGGGTTGTCCACATGAATAGGAAGAAGAGGGAGATTGATTTCCACTTCAATTTGATGTTTTTGAGAGAAATTGAAGAAAAAGAGAGATAGTATAGCCAATTGAAAAAGAAGAAGGAAGTAGAAGCAAAGCTTCTCACTTTCTCTAATGCTTTCGAAAAAACAAAGAGGAAAAGAGAAGGATTTTTAATTTAAAAGGTCTAGGGACGCGTTGATCATTTCGGCAATTGTTTAATTAATTTCCCAATTTCATTTTATTTCCTCTTTATTCTTACTTTGCCACTTAAATCCTATTTTTAGGATGTTACAGTATAAATTTTTTAAAATAAGAAATAAAATTAAGAAATATTTTCATAATCCAAATTTTTATTTTTATTTTTTCAATTCCAAAATTATCATATTTTTTTATTTTAAAAAGTTTGTATAAAAAATATTGAAATTAATTTTTTTTCTTGTATTCATTTTTTCTATATAAATTTTGTAGAATAGAAAACTGGACTATTGTTAATTATAACTAAAAACAGAAATTAAATCCCATTAGGATTTTTCAAATATGTTCCTATATAAAATTTTGTTTGGTTCTAATCCGGGTAAAACTAGATTGTTTAGAATCATTCCACTCCTCCTTTAGATAAGCTTCCCTTTTTAGTGGACCTAGTTACCACTCAATGTATCTATAAGTATCTTTGTTGAATGATGATGTGGCAAATAAAATGCCACGTTATTATTGATACCTGTTATTTAAATAAAATAAACTACTAACATGTCATTAATTTTTATTCCCCCTCTCTTCACTTTCTCTCTACCTTCACCTAGGGATGTTCAAGGACAAAACTGAGTTGCAATTAACCACTAAACCAAATCAAATCAAGTTGATAACTGTAAAAACTTCAACCGTAAAAATCACAGAATAAAAAAACATAGTTTTTGTGTAGTTCAGTTCAACCTACGATTCCCTCTTCCATAATTGAACCAAACCAAACCCAACCGCATCTTTACACACAATATTTAAACCATTATACAGTTTAGAATCAATTTTGTTTAGATCCAATTAAGTGAAATCAATATGTGATCTTTTAACCAATGAGAGTATTTAGAGTTAATTAAGTAAAATTACATAACTAACAATATCTTAATACTACAATTTTATATAATTGTTATTCCAGAGTCATGATGAATATGGTTATGGCATTAATTAATGATTTTTTACAAAATTAATTGAATTAGGATTTTTATTTTTAGAAAAATAAGAACAAAAATTTGCATCAACCAAACCAAACTCAACTCTAAGTACTTTTGATATGTAACTTAGCTCGTTTTATCCTTCAAAATCAAACTAAACCACACTGTGAACACCTCTACACCCCACCTACTTCATCACCACCCTCACTCCCCCCGCCTCCACCATCAACCCTCACCCTTTACATCGACTATAACCTCAAACCCCTAACGTATGTACCTTTGTCTTTACACTCGTAGATTGAGTCGTGTAATGATAAGGGAGTTACGACTCTGATTAGGTTATGATGAAATATGATTGGTTGTGGTGGCGGTCACTAGTATGCTAGAGGTTTTGGAGTTTTTATTGACTAAGTGGTTGCGTTGGTAGTGATTGAAGGCAGAGTGGAGAGTTAAGCATTGGGTGGAAAAGGTAGCTAGGTGATAGCTAACCGCAAGTGCACAGGGTATCATAGTAATAAAAATATTGTTCCCATAGAGATTGTGCCCAATTACTAGTTTTAGCAGTGATTCAATATCTAGAAAAATCCATTGGCAATGAAGAATTTACAGTAAATTAAATAGCAGCAAAAACGTGATGAGAAATTTAATTCTTTTTGGTTTCAAGATCAGTGAGGGGCTCTTGGGAGTTAAGGGGTTCTTATGCAATATACCTATCCAAATTCGATCCTTTCTCAATTACAGCGTTTTGATTCTAAGGGGTATTTTCCTAGATTAATTATTAATTTCCTCTCGGAACCTTACTAACAAACTCGATTACCAAAGAAAATCGTTTAATTTGCTATTCGAGTTCGTTAAGCACAATGAAAATGCATTAATTCCTCCAACGATTTCACTTACTTTCGTAACCTGAAATCGCAGGTTCAATTTCATGCTTTCAAACGATCGCTAATCTCTCGATTATCTAATACGCCTAAGATCATTTAAGTTCATCTTTGAATCATTAAAAGCAGTGAGAACTCATGAAAATGAATAAAAAACAGAATTCCATAATTAAGAAAATCAAGAATCTAGGTTCGATACATCACACAATTACTCCCTAATCCCAAGATTACAATTTAGTAACCCATACACAAGATTACAATACAATTCATATCTATGAAGGTACACAACATCAGAAACAATTCCTGATGAAAAGAAAATAAAGATTCAAGAAACCTGAGAAGAGTTCTCACTCTAAATCCCTAGAAATCTTGATCCTCTGGTGTTGTGGATCCAATAATTCTTGCATTTTCTCTTGCCAAATCCCTCTCAAAATCTCTCTTTTTTGTTCTTCTTTTTCTCTATGCCAAGGTGTCTTTTGAACCCCCCTCACTGCCCCTAATATGCCTCCTAAAAACCAAGAAATAGGGCTTCATGGGGGCAACCACGGCCGGTGGTGGCAAACCACTGGCAGTGGTTTAGGGTTTGATGATCCAAATCTCCTAAAATTCAATGTAACATGGCACCACAGCGACAACCACGGCCACTGGTGGGAAACCACGACCAATGGTGGTCTCTGTTTGATGGATCTTTGCACAACTGGCACCAACCACGGCTAGTGGTGGGAAACCACGACATGTGGTGATCTCTGTCACTTGGTTCTCTTTATTTTCTTTGTTCTAGTGACAACCACTGCCAGTGGTTTATTCTGACTTTGCCCAATCACATAGCTAAGGTTCCCAAAGGCTTCTTCTTGTATCTAAGTTGTCATTTGTCATCAGAACAGACCTGAAACTTTAATAGTCCTGTAAAAATAGAGACAAACGAGTAGTCTATGTGGAAAGAAATTAAAAATCAAGGAAATCGGGAGGAATAAGGGCAAAAATAAACAAAAACTACATCTAAAAACACTCAAAAACAAGACAACATGCACACTTTTCAAAATACCCTAAACTAAATCATTGCTTGTCCTTAAGCAATCACAGTATTCATACAAACAAACAATAAAGAGCGACAGGTCCAAACAAACTTGAGGAATCCTATGTTTATTTATTTTGTTTTTGTGTTTTTGAATGATTGCCTAAAATACCAGAAGGGAACCCAACCAACAATCAGACCATGCTTATTAGGATTTGACTAAGGGCACTCTTTCTCACTTTCCACTCAATGTATGTGCTTGTGTTTCAATTAACTTAGTTCACAACATCCTAGACACTACTATAAGCTTGGCAATTGACCACAGTCTCCATAGTTATCAAGAAAACATGCATTAGTCTAAAGGTCTTTCAAATAGTTGTAACGTGTTCCAGGGATTCACAACATAGGAATGGAAACCAAGAAAAGGGGAATACAAAGGGCTTAGTTCTTTGAGAAGAGCAATATCACAAGGCAAACCTCAATCAAATAACTCTTATACATTCAAAAGCTATAAGGAGTATGATTCATTTATTTTCATCATTGATTTCATTCACTAATTTTTATTTTTAACTTGAAATCAACTCCTTAGTTTACACTCACTAATACCCTTTTTTCTTTCTTTTCTTTGAATCACCAACCCCAAACTATCATGATTTTTATTTCTCAAACATTTTTCCAACCTCATTTAGTTTTCCTTACTTGCTTCTTCTACATATAAATAAAAAAATATCATATATTTAGGCTTTGAAAGAATGAATATATCATTTCATGGCTCAAAAATGGGCAACTAGAGAATCATGCATTTTATAAATTCTGAGACTTAAAGAAACAAAACCTAATATGCCTTTTTCATCCCAAGCATGCGTTTACAAACCATTTTGAAAAGGTCAAAAGCCAAGTTCTAGAGTGCCTAAAGATGTGTGAATCACTTAAAGAAGGAAACACGGGTAAAACAAATTTTATGAAATGAACACCCTTTTTGGCTCAAAAGCTCACTATGGTAATTAGCCAAATCAGAGAAAACATAATATCATGAAGTATGGGTTATTCTGGAAACCTAGTAATCATATTTATTTTTATGTTTAATTAAATTTTTTTATCAAGATTCCAACAAGTTATGTTCAAAACTTATCCGGTCTAAATGATTCGTCATATAAACAACAGTAATTGCAATCAAGCAATCAATGCTATCCTATGACACACAAACAAGACACAACTCATTCATGCAAATGAACAAGAACATAAACAAAAACAAAGCATAAACAAGAACAAGAACAAAGTAAAGTTAAGCTTTGGTGTACCCACCACTCCAAACTAATGACGGACATTGTCCTCAATGTATAATTCGGAGTGAAGAAGGACACAAAATCTTAACAGATACCTGTCATGGAGAAGGAGAGGGGAAATGACCCTTTAGTCTTCCTTTTCTTATTTTAAGCTTTTGTTGCTGCCTTAGAAGACATGTTGATATAGGTACTAAGAAATGGACTAAACAAAACACAAAAAGAAGTTAGGATGCGTATAGTCCAATATCTTAGTTTTACATACATCACAAATGGCACGGGATATAAGAATGGTGTTGCACATCAAAGGTATCTATTAAGAAAGATTTTAAGTCATATATGGACAAATAGATACAATGTGGTGTGCATTAGACCCTATTCATAACCAACCCATGCAAAAATGAGTTTTCAAAATAGAGGAGTGAAGAGAACCACCAAAAACATGCATAAAAAGGGCATATGGGCGTGTAGCATTTTAAAAATTTAGATTTCCACATGCTGGGCTGAACCACGGCCAATGGTTGGTTCTGTTTTGGGCATAAAAATTACAAGCAAATGGAAAAGGGTCCCCTGTTGGCAACCACGGCCAGTGGTGGGAAACCACTGCCAGTGGTTATCACTGTGTTATGCCCAAAATTTCATGTTTGTAGTGGAAAATGCCTGGGCCAAACCACTGCCAGTGGTTGGCACTGTTTTTTACCCAGAAAACACATATACATTTCATGAAAATTATTGGGTCAAAACACAGCCTGTGGTGGCAATCCATAACCTGTGGTTGCCACTGTTTTGTGTCACAAAACAAATGCAAAGCACCAAGTTTGGCACACATTCATCTAATTCAAATCAGGACATGCATCATGGTAATAAAAAATTATGCCTTACTCTACAATATAGCAAACCATCAAGTTCTTGTTTATTTGTTTTTCTCTTTATTTGATTTTTTTCTTTCTTTTGTACTTATTGAAACATTCAAATAAAACATAGAGATATAAACAATTATGGGGTTGCCTCCCCACCAGTGCTAAGTTTAACGTCTTCAGCCGGACACTATACCTAAATTACAACCAAGAACCTATTAGAGCCATGAAATTCATACCTTAGTGTGGAATTTAAAGACTAAAGTTCCACATTTAGGTTCACCACTTTGTCACACATGACTTCAGTATCATGTTTCAGTGGTGCATAACCCTTACTGTATTTTGATGTTCCTGCAGGCTCATTCAGAAAAACAAAATCAAGTGTGTCCTTAGGAAGAATCTCTTCCTTCACCACTTGGTCAACTAATTCAATGCTACAGCAAACATTATCATGAAAAGGTTTTTTCAAAGCATCTATCAAATTAAATTCAACTTTTTGGTCCCCTACAGTCAGAGACAACTTACCATTTTTAACATCAATCAAGGCACTTGCAATGGCTAAAAAAGGCCTGCCTAATATAATAGGGATCATAGAATCCCCATCCATCTCTAGCATAACAAAATTAGCAAGGATAAAAATTTTTCCTGCCCTAATAGCAACATCCTCTAAAATACTTACCCGATACTTAATAGATCTATCAGCCAATTGTAGGGACATCCTAGTAGGTTTCAATTCACTCAATCCCAGCTTCTTAGAAATAGACAAAGGCATCAGGATAACACTAGCTCCTAAATCATATAAAGCTTTATCTATTGGCATGTAACCAATCATGCATAAGATAGAAAAGCTACCTGGATCTTGAAGCTTGGGTGGCAGCTTCTTCTAGATCAATGCACTATACTCTTCAGTGAGTGCTACAGTACCATCCTCTTCCAACTTCCTCTTGTTGGATAAAATATCCTTTAGAAAATTCGCATAGGTAGGCATTTGCTGTAAAGCACCAGTGAAAGGAATATTAATGCAGTTTTTTTAAAACCTTAAGAAACATACTGAACAGTTTGTTCAACTTGGCCTTGGCCAAGCGCTGAGGAAATGGAATGGGAGGTTGATATGGCTTAACCTCCTTCTTCTTCTCTTGCATCTCTTCGTCCATAGTAGGTGGAGGTGATATGGTCTCATCCTACTTAGGGTCCTTTTCAACTTGTTTTTCCTTTGGCGACATTGGACCTTCATATTATGTCCCTAGAATTCTGGTAGAGCTGGAAGCCTGTTGAGCAATTTGATTCTCCAGTATTTTGTTATGGGTGGCAATAGAGTCCATCTTGGAAGTTAACTTCTTGATCGCCTCGGAGAATTCATCATTTTTTTAATTTATGTGGTCACAAATGTCTTCATCAAGGACTCCAATTTTGATTTATGAGGAGTACAGGGTCCTTGTTATGACCTAAAGTTGTTCTAGTTGCCTTGATTTTCTTAGAATGGTAGAGGTTTATATTAGAAACCTGGTGGTCCCTGTTGTTATTTCAAAAATTTCCATCATAGCTCCCAATAGCATCCACTTGTTGCATGTCGGCTTCGGGCATACTCCAAGCTGACAACCTGATATGCTATGACCTGTAACACCATACAACTCACACACCATATTAGAAGTACCTATTCCCAACTTATCAAATTAACAGACAGTGCTTCTACCTCAGTAGTAAGAAGGGAAATAACATCTAAAGAATACTTACCAAGAGTTTTTGATGGAAAACTTCATTCAGATGACCACTGGTATGTGTTTTGTGTCACCTCTTCTATAAGGTTGTACCCCTCCTCCATGTTCTTGCTCATAAAAACTCTGCCAGTTGCTACATCTAAGGTAACCTTTTGGTTTGGGTTCAAATCATTGTAGAAGATGTAGACCGTCAACCACCTTTCCACTCCATGATGTGGACACTCTCGAAGCAACTTCTTGTACCTCTCCCATGCATCATACAATGTCTCATCATCTTTTTGGGTGAAAATAATGATCTGCTTCCTTAACTGGTCTGTTTTACTCTGTGGGTAATATTTGTTGAGGAGGACATGAGACAGCTACTCCCATGTAGTGATTGACCCCTCCAGAAGTGAATACAACCAAGCTCTGGCCTTGTCCCTAAAAGAAAATGGAAAAATCTGTAACCGAATTGCATCACTTGAGACGCCATTCACCTTGAGTGTATCACAGTACTCAAGGAAGATTTGGAGGTGCAGATTTGGATCCTCGGATGGCAAACCTCCAAACTGGTTCTGTTGAACCATTAAAAGCCAGGAGGGCTTCAATTCAAAGTTGTTCGCCTTAATGGTTGGCCTTGTAATGCTAGGCCTCCTACCCATTGCATTGGGTGCTGCAAAATCGTAAAGAGCTGGGTTATTAGGATTGTCCATTGGTTCCTCGGTATTTGAACTCGAAGCTTGTTACTTATTTTGTTCAAGTTGTTTCTAAAGTGCTCTGATCTTATAAAGAGTCCTTTCAATTTCTGGATCGAAAATGTGTTCAAAGTTGCAATTCCTTTGCGTTAATGGACCTGTACAACACAAACAGACAAAAACCAAGGCGTAATTCTGCAGAAAAATAAGAAAAAAACTAGAAAAATTATGCAGAACAATTTAAAAAAAAAGAATCTAGTCCAATCAAAAACACCACTTAGACAATACTAGGGGAAAAAAAATCCCCGACAACGGCGCCAAAACCTTGATAGCCAACTGCAAGCGCACGGGTTATCGCAGTAATAAAAATATTGTTCCCATACAGATTGTAACCAATTACTAGTTTTAGCAGTTATTCAATTATCTAGAAAAATCCATTACCAATAAAGAATTTACAGTAAATTAAATAGCATCAAAAACATGACAAGAAATTTAATTCTTTTTGGTTTCAAGATCAGTGAGGGACTCTTGGGAGTTAAGGGGTTCTTATGCAACGTACCTATCCAAATTCAATCCTTTCTCAATTACAACGTTCTGATTCTAAGGGGTATTTTCCAAGATTAATTAGTAATCTCCTCTCAGAATCTTATTGACGTACTCGATTACCAAAGAACAGCATTCAATTTGCTATTCGAGTTCGTTAAGCATAATGAAAATCCATTAATTCCTCCAATGATTTCACCTACTTTTGTAACCTAAAATCGCAGGTTCAATTTCATGCTTTCAAACAATCGCTAATCTCTCGATTATCCGATACGCCTAAGATCATTTAAGTTCATCTCTGAATCATTAAAAGCAATGAGAACTCATGAAAATGAATACAAAACAGAATGCCATAATTAAGAAAATCAAGAATCTAGGTTTGATACATCACACAATTACTCCATAATCCCAAGATTACAATTTAGTAACCCATACACAAGATTACAACGTCATTCATATCTATGAAGGTCAAACATCAGAAACAATCCCTAATGAAAAGAAAAGAAAAATTCAAGAAACCTGAGAAGAGTTCTCATTCTAAATCCCTAGAAATCTTGATCCTCTGGTGTTATGGATCCAATAAATCTTGCGTTTTCTCTTGCCAAATCCCTCTCAAAATCTCTCTTTTTCGTTCTCTTTTTTCTCTATGCCAAGGTGTCTTTTGAACCCCCCTCAACTGCCCCCAATATGCCTCCTAAAAACCAGGAAATAGGGCTTCGTGGGGGCAACCACAGCCAGTGGTGGCAAACCACGGCCAGTGGTGGCAAACCACTGGCAGTGGTTCAGGGTTTGATGATCCAAATCTCCTAAAATTCAATGTAACATGGCACCACAGTGACCACCACGGTTAGTGGTGGTCTCTGCCACTTAGTTCTCTTCATTTTCTTTGTTCCAGTGACAACCATTGCTAGTGATTTGTTCTGACTTTTCCCAATCATATAGCTAAGGTTCCTAAAGGCTTCTTCTTGCATCTAAGTTACCATTTGTCATCAGAATAGACCTGAAACATCAATAGTCCTCCAAAAATAAAGACAAACAAGTAGTCTATGTGGAAAGAAATTAAAAATCAAGGAAATCGGGAGGAATAAGGGCAAAAATAAACAAAAATTACATCTAAAAACACTCAAAAACAAGGCAACATGCACACTTATCAGTAGGGTTTGGTAGAGAAAGAAAGAAGAGACACAAAAGTGGGGAGAAAAAGTAAAGAGGGTATTTTTAAAATTATTTCAATGATAAGTATCAATAATGATGTGATATTTCGTTTGTCATATCATCATTTAACAAAGATATTTAGTGGTAGGGAGTGAGTCCAAATGATTTAATTTTTAAGAGGATTAAAGTTGAACATATTTTTTATAGAAATTAATTTTGAAAATCCTAAAATTTTCAAGGACTAAATATTTAATTAAACCTTAAAATATTCACTTATTTGTCAACTATCTTAAAAAATATATACATTAAATATTAAAAAGACACTGACCTAAAAATTTGACTTGGCAAATTACAACTGCACAACAACCCTGCTACATAAAATTCTTACATTGGCGATAGTGGAACACACTTAGTTATTATTGAAATTTACTTGCTTAGGGCACACTTGGAGTGGTTACAAATTTTTTGTTTTTAGTTTTGAAAAGTAAATTTGAAAATAAAGCTTGTTGGGCAAAAGTAGTAATAAGTTCAGTTTTAACTCATTTGCATAACGAAATTTAGTCATACTTGAAAATAAGAAAAAAATAGTTTCTCTATTTTCGCTTTTAATTTTATAAACCTTCTGATTTGTCTGGTATAGGGTAAAGAATGTCCAGTCTTAATACCAAGTGATTCTCTCTCTTACGTGTTACATTAGTTTAGTGGGATCTGGTATTGTGCCTCTCAAGGGAAAAAGCGTTGTAGTCAATCTATCCACCCAACACACTAATATATCGCGTTGCGGGTCAAAATAGGTTGTCACCTACAAAGGCACTCGCATACTCAAGTCAATACTAAATAAATTAATATTGGAGCTCAAGCCGAAGTTGGTGAGTGTACCTTAATGAAGAATAAATGTATGGTAGTTATAGACTTGGATGGTGAGAATGTCCTACATGGCATATATCAGTATGGAATCCATAAAAAGCAAGTAAAGCTACTATAATCATAAACATTCCTAACACCCTTTGTAGGTAAATCTGATGTGCCCCCAACGAATCTTTCACTCTCTCCCTAACTTTGATCCTTAAGGACTCTAGTCAGGGAATTAGTAGTGTGTGGGATTCAGGCAATGTTATGGAGCGTTCACGAAAGACGTCCTGTATCATAGAACACTGTTCCAATGTCTAGATCAACTAGGCCAGTATTAAAAAGGTCATCCTCCTCGCCCCCATTTTTTGAAGCGACTTGGGAGTTGCTTCAATAGTCTATATGTTGTTCTCATGTGACATAATTTGATGTTGCTGATGATTATTCATTTTCTGTATATCATTGAAGTTAGGTTTATTGAGGTCGATGTGACATACCTTTTAGAAGGCAGGGCTTCTAACAGGACATATGGCATATGGGGATTGGTCATGCCACTTCATTTCTTGCACACCTACAAATGATATATGAAACGTCACATATGTAGGTGTCATTATTGCGTCATAACTATCCCCCCCCTTTGGCCCCCAGCCTTGCCTATAGGTCACTTATCTTTATTCATCACTTGCTTACCTACCAAACCTGTACCGTATTGACATTAAAGATATTTTTCAATGTAAAAGTTTTCTGATTCGTCAACTCATACAAAGATAAGTGTGCACATCATCCTCATCAAGGTAGCCCCTACACCATCTTCTTTTTCATGTTTACCCTTTAAATTCTTGCACTTTAACCTAGTGAAAAGGATATGGGGGACGGTTATTCAAGCGACGAGTCAGTGAAGATTATTTTAGAGTCGCCATCATGGCTATCGGTGCCACCCCGATATTAGTCGACAGTGGAACTAGCGAAACTTTGTCATATTTTTTGGAGTGGTAATCATGCAGCTTTTATGGCAACACTACCTTGATCTATTTAAACATTGAAATCCAATGCCCGTGGAGGATGATAAACTGAGATAGAGTGGTACCTGGAATATATATATATATACACACACAGCGTCTGCCTCATCATCAGAACTCATCTGTATCCCTTATCTTCACAGGCTTTAATAGTCAGCTTGATTCTAGTGTCGAGTTTTACTTGACCGATGATATGGCTTTTTACAGTTGCATCTCATTCTTCCAACATACAATAACCATGATAACATCTAAAGGACACTTCAAAATAAACTACCCCCAAGTCATGGTTACCAATTTAATAAAGACAAACGTTGTAGCACACTAGATCAAATGGAACGCAAAGAAGGCGAGAGTTAATTCTTCTAGGTCCATACCAAACGACTGAGTTTAGCATCTAAATACTTTACAGACAATGATGATAAGTAGATTATGGATTTTAAAGTGCACTACTCGAACAAGTTTGAAGATTATTTCACCGTTGTCACCCATCTAATAATGGACCACATTTGCCAACAACTAGGGTCGCAGTATATATCTATGTGGAAAATGATATTTTCAAAGATCGGATTCAGATTCCCCCTCACAGATTTTGAGATGGACATACTCTGGTTCTTAAACTACACCTCTAGTCAACTTCACCCTAATAGTCGGGGTTTACTAAAGGTGTTGGAAGTACTAGGGGAGTACTTCCACTTCGTCCCCATAATAGCCATGTTTTCTCCTACTGTAGCATGATGTATCGGGGTAACAAGGGTGGCAGCCTTTGGTATATAAATCTGTGTTGCAATACAAACGTGGTTAACTTTAAATCTTAAATAGAGTCAGCTAAGACGGGTGGCATTAGCTTCAAACATGTTTTTATAAAGGTGAAGGTCAATAAAGGAACATCAATGTTCTAAGAGAATTCATATTTCTCCCAAAAGTTCTATATTGGGTAAACCCATAAGCCATTCCTTCTCACAAGCCACGCCTACTGTTTCAACAAGGATGAGCTCCCACCAGAGGTAAGGGATGTAGTCCATGCTCTCGATGAATTTTCAAAATTCAACAAGATCTCTTGCAAAGCTCTCTCGGGGAATTCACCTCACCAGAATGATTATGAGTAACATTTACTTCACTCTTAACTTGTATATATTTGTAGTTAGAAAAATCGATGTAGAAGTAGAATATCCTTTTCAACTTATAGAGGAAATGGAGAAGCAGAATATGCTTACGGAGTTTCAACAACAACGGGAGGCGTGCAATGTTATTACTTTTACTGTTGAGAATAGTGCTCTGCTGAAGCAAAGAAGGTCAAAATCTCTTGCTAAGGAGGTTAATATCCTAACCGGTAAGGCTGGAAAGTTGCACATGACTCCAAAGATGACAACCATGTTAGAAAAGAAGAAGAAATGATGCCCCAGGAAAGAAGTAGTATACCCGGAGCCTAAAAAGTCCAAAGTTCAACCAACTTGGTTAACATGGGGATAAGTCAAGCCATCACCCTGGCTTAAGAAAAATATGCTCCAATCTAAGAGAAGGAAAATGAGAAGATATTAAACTCTAAAGTCTCTAAATATCTAGATCAGGAGACGCTCCTAATCAAGTCAAAAGTGCTTTGCAGGATGCACTTTGGAACATTATGGAATCGACTATCGCCAAGAGCTACACATCCACCTCAAAAGCTAAGAAGCGCTTCGAGGTAATGAAGAAGGCTTAGGCTTAAAATAACGATATTGATACTGCTTTGAGGAAAAGGATGAAGAAAAATAAAGAACTAGAGGAGAGTTTTATGTTGGCTAGGAATAGAGCCAAGGAAGCCGAACTTAAGTAGAAAACTATGGAAGATGCTCTAAGGGCGTTGAAGGCTAAGTATGACTAGTTTCTTTTAGAGAAATTCGATGTGGAGAAGAAGGTTGGTGGGCTCAAAGCCAACCTGAAGGCCCTGCAAGAGAGACATGCTAAGGAGAAAGAAGACTGAGACCAGTAGTTGATTACTTATGAAGTCACTGCTAGCCTTCAGTAGTGTTGTTTGATAAATCTAACATTGAAACCTTGGGATTTAACTCAATACTCATGGTATAGGTGTTTACTATGAGTTTCATGGCAGGAACCTATATGAAATGGATCGTGGTCAACCTATGGAGCTGGTATATTAGCCTTATCGACTACGTCCTCTCTCTCTACGAACCTGTCTATGGAATTTAGGATAGTGTCCCTAACACAAGATTCTAGAGACGACAATAGGGAAACTCATGTCAGACCTGATCAAGAGGAGGACACCTTTGATGACAATATCGATAACCTACTAGCCAAGAAGACTACGGCTCCCCCTCAAGTTTAATCCAGCATTTTAAAGTTTTGTTGCCTTTTTTAGGATAGGGTCCAAAGTTATTACTTTTTGACTCTTTTGATTTGAGCTTGTAAGTTAATTGAATTCCTGAGGCCGATAAGCCCATTCTTTTTTGTATTTTATTGACCAGGGTTAGACCTAAAATTCAAATAAAAGACAAGTAGTATTTTGATTCTGAAGCTAAGTTAAATTCTTATACATGGTTTTTGATATTATCGTAAGACATAATTCATTGGACAATATACTTGGATCTATCATCAGGGTGAAAGTGCTAGTCGATAGATTCACGTAAATTAAATAATCGCTCTGGTGATTATTGATAATTGTACTCAGATTGGAGAGTTGGAAAAGTCACTTTGGGAAATCTTAGTTATATTGGATAGCTTACTGGGCCATTATGTGTCATTTTTTTACTTGCATCGCTCATTGAGGCTCGATACGGTAATTCATATGAAATAGCCAATCCTCACCCCTTGTTAGGGCCAAGTAGCCAATCACTGCTAGGGCTTTGTTAACTATGCTTATATTAAATAGCTGACAAGGCCATTCTTAAGGTGTTTTTTTACTAGCACCGCTCATTGGGGATCGGTACAGTATGTCATAGGGTTAAGTAGATAACCACTGATACTGATGATTAGGGTTCCATTCATTAGGGTTCAGGTACGATACCTCAAAAGAGGTAAACAATTCACGCCATTTGTTGGAGCCTTATTCCACATGCGAATGTCAATGGTGTATGTAAGGATATCATCTTTACAAAATATAATAACAAGTTACTTGGAACATTTAGGAATTTTAATTAAGTACAAATTTACAAAGAATGCATACCAGAGTGTGCCTCATTAAAACCTTCTCAGAAAAACCCATTCAGAGAAAACCCCAAGTTAGGAAAAAGAGTACAGGGTGAACACTAGTTAGCTATAGTAAATTCCATGAATTTTAATGTCCACTTGTTCTAGATAGCAGCACCATCGAGTGTCTCCAACCACTATGTTCATTTATAGGTGACTTTTATGACTCGATATAGGCTTTCCCAACATGGGGCTAATTTTTCTTGATCGGAAAACTTATTTCCCACACTGGTGCACCGCAAAGCTAAGTCACAAATATCAAAGCAATAGAGCTAGACCTTTCTGTTATATCATAGGGCGACCTTCGTTTTAATAGTTTGATCTTGAACAAAAGCAATTTCATGTAGCTGAGACACCGTTGAGTTCATTCTAGAGGTTCTTCTCGTTGCCAGATTTAGAGAAATGTTGGACTCTATAGAAAGCTTCATGTATCTTTACCGTTATAATTACGTCGACCCCATGTGTGAGTCTAAAAGGAGATTCGCCTATGGATATATATAGGGTAGTTTGGTATGCCCAACGGACATGACATATTTATTTCGCCCAATCTCCCTTTGACTTATTGAGCCTCTTCTTCAACCCCTTGAGGATTTCTCTATTTTCACCCTCGGCTTGACCATTTATCTAGGGATGTTCAACATATGAAAAAACTTGGATAATTTGGAGGCCCTCAAAAAGCTCAGTGATTGTTAATGACGATTTGACTTGGGACACTGAACCTTGCAATGATGTTCTCATAAACAAATCTTCGAGTTTGTGTCGATGTGATGTGGACAATAGCCTCAGCTTCGATCTACTTGGTGAAATAATCAACTTATACAATTAGGTATTTGACACATCGTAGAAAGGTTAGGAAAGGTCCTAGAATATTGAGGCCCCATTGGTGAAAGGGACAAGGGATGACCAATGTAAATAACTTTTTTGGTGATGTGTTGCATAGGTTGGAAAACTTTTGGCATAAGTCACATCTTTTCATGTGTTCCACTGTGTCCCTTGTCATAGTGGGCACCAGTAATTGGCCTTTGAATTTTCCTTATCAAGCTTTGACTATAAATATGGTGCCCACATTGTCCTTTGTGCATATTTTCTAGAAATTAAGGGTGTTTGTGGTCCGAATCGATTCAATTTTGAGACAAAATATCATCCGATCCAATCACTTTATTGAGTTAAAATTTGTTTTGGTTCAGTTGAAATGGATAACACCATTTGATCCAATCAAATGTGATTCAGATTGGATCAATTTATTCGGAGGGTTTTTCTCAATTTATATTTTTTGTAAAATCAAATGAAAATTATAATTATAGAAATTCAAAAAATATCTTAGGTTCCCAACAATAATAGAATCATTAATAAGTAAAACATCTTAAGTTTTCAACAATTCAAACCCAAACATGAAATAAATAAAATACTATTTAAATAAGGTTCAATGTAACGTACAACATATTAAAAACTATGTGTTGCTCTAAAGATTTTACAAAATAATGCTTAAAACATATAAAAGGTATGGTTCGATTCAGTTCAATTCGGTTTCCCCAGGTGGAACCAAAAACCAAACCAAACCAATCATAAAAAGTGGTTTTTTTGCGATTTTGGTTTTTCAGTTTAATCGGCTCGGATGTTTTCGAATCAGTTGAGCAGTTTTTAGCGATCCGGATCGGTTGATGAAACCCCTTACTAGAAATCACTAGTCTTGTTCTCATTTAAACATTTCAAATAAGGCACTTAAATGCCCCATTTGAATAACACTTCGTCCACCATAGTGAAATGAGGCAGCTCTCTCTTCAACTTCTTTTTTCCAAGGGCTTTGTAGGCAATCGATTATTACTATATATCAGATTATTAGAGCCAACCATGAAGCTTCATCAAAGGCCCACACATAGATCATAAAGATTCGAGGTAAAATTGTGATATGTGGCTCAATAAGGGTGCTTTGAATAACAGTTATAGTGGAACCGGCTTTTTTAGTACTGGCTAATCTAGAACGTCGACTCAAATGTTATCCTCCCTTTAAACGTGTTTAAATGCAAATTTTTTCTCTAACTCATTCACTCTAGCAAGATATTGCTACAACAACGGTTCCTTGGCTTGATACTCTCCAAACACTTATGAAATAACTAATTGAGAATCATTGTAGAAGGTGACATCTTTGGCTCCGACATGTATGGAGGCTTGTAGTCCATCCAAACATGCTTCATATTAAGCTTAGTTTTTAGAGGTTTTAAACTCGAATCTCAGGGAGATTTTCAAGGTGAACTTCAACATCACTCTCCACTACAACACTGACGCTACAGCCTTTGCTATTTGATGACCCATTCACGAACATCATCCAATGTGAACACTTGTCCTCAAGGTGATCAGTTCGGCGATGAAGTCGTCTAGCACCTGGACTTTGATGGCGTTTTAGGGCTATTCTTTGATATTGAATTCTGACAATTTAATTTCTCGCTTGATTATCCTTCCTGCTAGATGGGCTTTGAATAACACTATCTGCAACGGTGGATCAATGTGGAGCATAATTAGGTGGTATGAAAATTGTACCACCCCAATTTTCCGAACTCGAATCCCGATGTAATTAAAATAATTAAATAATAAAAGTACAAAACACAAAAAACCAAAGGGTGAGATTAAATAAGTTTATACTGGATTGTTAAATAGTTTGCCCATAACGGTATACAAAATAACAAAGTTTACAGCGGAAAGAATGTGTATACCAGGCATACGCCTAGTCCCATATATGAGGATATGAGAAAAGGCTCGGCAAAGCATGCAAAGACATACCATAAGCCTAATAGTCAACCATTGACTTTTCGTATAATTTCATGAACATACAATGCCTAAGATATATGTATATACATATCTATATGATCATACATCATACATCTCCAATATTCATATCCTATAATTGACCATATTCAATTCAACCTTCAAATCATATATGTCCTTTACTTATTCATGCCTAAGAGAATTAGTTAATCATCATTTTATATTCATCAGATGGGTAGAAATTCACTATCCTAAATATTAATACATCACCCATATATACATATAATTCATAATTCATCCATCAATATCAGTAAGTAATAATATCACAATATCCATTTTATACACAACTCATTAAATTACAAACGCTGCCGGCCAAGGCATTCCGTTACCACTATTTACCTTCCCCAAAAGCTTTATTTTATAAACGTTCTCGTCCCATGATACCCCTGCATCAATGCTAAAAAGTAGACCACATGGGAGAGTGAGTTATACATTTCAAATGATGATATGAATACGATTGAAATTATGTACATATGTATATCAACATCATGTATGCTTTGCTAAACACACCAATGATCATCATGAATTATAAATTCAATAACTTAAACATATCTCATATTTATTAATCAAGTCATAGCAAAGCAGACATATATACATCTACCACAACGCCACAATGGGCCAACGTCATCAATGTCGACCATTCAAGTCTTTTCTTAAAGCCACCATGGGCTAACATCACAATCATCAATCATAAATAATTATGCCCTTCATTACATTGGGCCATAACATACACATCGTCATATTTAATATTATTTCATGGTAATTATATCATTTATCAATTTTATCTGGTCTTTTAGGTACTTAATTACCCATCTCATCAACATCATGCCACAATCTCAATCATCCTCAATTATCATCATCATCTGGCATATCTTCATGCTATATGTAAATGCTCTTATAGCTAATGCATATGCACAATGGAATAAACAACAAATACGGATCCGACTGTGGGAATAACACCAACTGTGGGTTGAGCATAGGTGTGCTACTATGCCCCTACTGCAGTAGAAAAATATGTACACATATCTTAAAGCATGCATGCATATCAACAACATCTTTTACTGGTACCAAACCGCTATCGCCCATCTGTAGCACTAGTCACCCCGTCACTTGCGGATCAACAACATGACCTCAACTGCCAAAAGTGCTACGGGCCTCCCCTAAACACACATCAAGGGAGTCATGCTTCGTCGGGCACCGAGGTACTTGTTCATCACAAAGCCGCCCGCCCACTGGGCCAACCACATAGGGTGCCTCGTCACCAAATTATGGGTAGCTTCGTGACTCACACACCGAGTCACAGGGCAAACAACAAGAATACTCTTGCACTGAGCCGCCCTCCCACTGGGCCAACTGGGGGAACCCCTTAATATTCCTTACCGGCAGCGTATGATATGCCATGGATGCAATGCAATGTAAATCAAATGCATTTCTCACACTGTGTATCCTAAATGCCACTCATCAAACATCATCATCATAATCAGCAACACCACCATACACATCTTAGTGGATTTTATCATTGTTGGTTTTAGCCATGGTTTTTTAAGTTTTTATATGTGGCATTTTCATCTCGATATATCATATATTATACATACAAGTCGACACTTGCAATTAACCACAATGGCATCACATAAATTATTAACATTTATCCATTATTCATCATTATCACCACATAATCAATTAGTGGATTTTCATCTCATTATTCATCACCATTGTTTCATCTATATATATTGTTGTGGCATTCACAACATTTCATTAATATAATTCAAGCCACACATGTAATATCACATTTGTATCATACACAATGGTATACGATAATTTATTAATAATAACAATCATCCTTTACTCAAGGAAATGATCCACAACATTATTCATCATTACACTTTACAATTATCATCTCCAATTCATCGGTTTATAACAAATACTATGCCATTTAACCATTTTCTTATTGGTTTCATAATCACTCTAGGGTGTATCTCATAACCCCATCATCAAACCTTTATTATCATTCTTTCATATCCTATCCTTAGTGGTAAAAGTATCATAAATAATTCATCCCAAGTGTATCAATTAATTCCAATCACCACCATGTCATATCATCACTAAATACCCCATAAACATTTCCTCAAACATCTCATAATGTAGAGAAATAGGGTTTAATATCAAGAATAAGGGAAAGGAACAAGATTCCAAGAGTTGGGTAACTCGCTCGAGCGAGACCCACGCTCGCTTGAGCAAGATTAGCACAGCTCACTTGGGCGAGCCCTTTCACGTAAGCGAAATGCCCCCAGTAACGTTTCCACGCTCACTTGCTTGAGCGAGACAACATGAAGCATCAGACCTCTCGCGTGCTTAAGCGACTCATACTCGCTCGGGCGGAAATCGTCTAGTATCATATCTGAGGCTCGCTCGCTTAAGCGAGATTCAACTAGCCTTTTCACTCGCTTAAGCGAGATCCGTCCAGAACTATTTTCCATCTCACTCGCTCAAGCGTGGCCACGTCCGCTTGAGCGAGATTCGTCCAGTAACTTACCCACATATTCCACACACGTCTCGCTTGAGCAAAACATCATTTCACCTGAGCGAGATTGGGCCAGAGGCCACCCCTCTGATGCAGGGGACTCTCGCTTGAGCCAGAATCCATCTCGCTCGAGCGAGATCATCATTACACGCCTATAACTCAAGTTTTTCACTCTACTTCACATGCCTATATTCTTCTTATACAAAATTTGCCTCAATTCAACATCAAACATAAATAATTCATGCCCTTAGGCCTATTCCAACAAGCTCTACCTCTCCATTCAAAATTCTAATTCAATTAACTAGATAAGAGGGATTTAACACACTTTCTCATCACAACCATGCATATCATTGTGCATAATTATCATAAATACTATTTCACAGCTCAAGTGATTTATCTGTTCACAGGTTTTCATTAGCAATAATTCATGTCCAACTAAGGGACAATCAAGCACTCATCTTCATTTCATATATATATATATATATATATATATATATATATATATATATATATATATACATATACAATTCCTTAGTAATCAACAAAGGCCATGCCATCATTCATCTCATCATTAATTCAACATTTAACACATTCATGGCAAGGCAATGCATGAGTTCATGCATATACATAATTTAACAATTATTCACTCATGCAATTTGAAATGTAAACTCCTCTCCTACCTCAAGAGAAGAACCGCAATTTAAATGCTCCAATCATTTCGCATCATCATCTGAAACATAATCTACACATCAAACATATATACATTCATTCAATCATGAGCCATCATTAATCAACAATTTCACATGGCAACATCATGGCCTAAGTCTTCATCAAATCCTCATTAAAATTCAACAACCTCAAATATCAACTCCTCTAATTCTCCTATATCCTCATATACATATATCTCTCAAACTTTGAGATTGGAACCCCGTCAAAACTCAATAACTCTAACAATCATAACCAATCACTTTATTCATCTTTCTTACATATCAAAATCATTCTCATGACAACAAAGTCATCAATCTCTTCATCTAGGACTAAAGCCCCAAAATTATCAACTTAAGGATTCCACACAATTTGATGATCATCAATTCCATCAATTCTTATACATCATCACAAACATAATATCATCATCAAAGTGCCAATCATTTGTAAACAGCAATCAATGGTCCCAATGGTCATCTACCTTAGGATTTGGGTTTCACATGCATAAACCATCATTCAAATAACATCAACTTAGCTCAAAATTCATCAACATCAATAATCAACCCCAATGCTTCTAAAATTTCATTCTCCTCACATAAATTACCCTAAGGCATCTGAACCCTCAAAATCATCATTTAGGCCAAAACCCCCCAAATCACTACACTTAGGGTTTCTCTAAAATTTTCCAACAACATTCAACATCCACCATTTTTCCAAGAGTCAATATAAACACATTAATATTTATCCATGTTTAACACAAACTATAATCAAGAGTCATTCCTTAACATTCAAGCCTAGGGTTCCCATTTTCCTCAATTCTAACATTATCATTTCAAACCCAACAACCCAAAACCATAAATGAAATAATGAAGAGGTAAGAAACCTTTACCTCAAGTCCATGAAAATACCCAAACAAAAATAAAGGAGAGGAAGAAGGAAGATGATCCCACAAAGCTTCCAAGCTCCATAAATGCTTCATATTCTCAAGCTTAGTTTCATTTTTGGCAAGAAGATGGAGGTGGAAGAGGTGAGGTTCAGTTTTGAGAAGAGAATGGTGAAGAAGAAGAAAGGAATGAAGATTGAATGGAGAAGAAGAAGACTTCACGGTGATAGAGACAAAGAGAGAGGAAATATGCAAAAATTAGACATTACACAATGGATAAAAGGGTGCATCATGTTACTTTTTCCAATGGATAATAATTCCCCATTACACCATGAAAAAAAAGGTCAAGTGAGAAAGAGAAAATAGGCTACGGTCATGACAAAAGAAGAAATGTGATTTTGGATTTTCTTTTAATTCCATTTGGCTCGTATTTTTCCTATCTCATATCCTACCTCGTGTCCAAATAATTATCTTCTCAACACCAAAAATTATTTTAATTACATCACCCTAACCACAATAATTTTCTAAGTATTCTAGACCCATCAAATATCTAATTTGACCAAGTAGGTCCCACATTATCTATTAAATCATCCAACTCCGGTAAGTCTTAATTTACCGATGATTCACCTCTAGTGTCTAATAAAATCTCTCATAATTATTTGACCATAAATAATTAATCACCATTATTCTATAAATTGTTTTCTTTAAAATTTAGGGTGTTATAAAAGTACCATCTCAACCTCTGGGATGCCTAAACTATAGCCAATGTTGCTTTTTTGAATCTTCTGATACCAAAGCTCAATGCCTTGGAGAGTCTTCCAAATCAAGTACACTGGACGTTGTTTTTTAAGAGTTTCTTTTACTAAGACTACTCCTAGGGCCTTATCAGAAATAGTTAAATAAACAATTAGTTGTTCACCGAGGTCGAGCTTTACGAGAATTGAAGGTCTGGCCAGGACATCGTCATCTCTTGCTCTTCACCTCATTAATATTTCTTATTTTACTTTAGGATCTTGTACAAAGGAAGTGACCAGTGTGTCACCTTTGGCATAAAGTTGGCCAATGTAGCTATCTTGCCATTCAAAAATTGAACGTTTAGAGGCTCTTAGACCTCTATAGCTTCTAGATCACTCTCTAGTTATCCAAATTGGCCTCAATTCCCTCCCTCCCCCCGGTTAGCATAAAACCTAAGAATCTTCCTCTAGGTACAAGAAAAGTCCCATTAAGTGTTTCAATGATCTGTCTAGTATATGAGGGACAGAAGGTCCGGTCTCGATACCAAGTGATTCTCTCTCTTAGGTGTTACATTGCTTCAGTGGGGATCTAGTATTATGCTTCTCACTCTAGTGGGGAACAAAGAGCCTTGTATTCAATTTGTCTAGCCAACACACCAATATCTCGCATTATGGGGAAATGATAAGTGTTTTATAACACAATAATTTAGATTTAGTTTGCTTAGGATTTTAATCATTATGCACTGTATTTCCTTAATTTTTATGATTTTTGCTTTCTTTCCACTATATTCTACTTGGGTATTTTATTTTATAGAAATTAGGATAATACAAGGGTCAATAACAAGAGAAAAACGACCATCAAATGATAAAGAAATAAGAAGAACAAGCCCAAGTGGAAAGAATTCTCTTTTTATACTAAATTCCGACTCAGAATGATCAAATCCGAGTAGGATGACTCAGAAATGATCATTTCTTAGTAGGGAGTCTCTGAATGAAGCGTTGTCGAGTGGAATATTTCCCTGTTGGAGGTAAATCCGAGTGGAAGGTTCCCTATCAAAGCCATTCTGAGTGAAAAATGGCTGAGCTTGAAGGAATATGTCCCGGTTGGACGTGAATCCAAGTAGAAGCTTTCCGACTGCAACTAATCTGAGTGAAAAAGGGACTGACTTTGAATAAATACCTCCCAAAGCTATTGTCCGAGTGAAGGAATGCTGATTAAAGCGAGTCTAATTTGGGGAACAAGTGTTTTTTTGGACAAAATTGTCTCCGAGTGGAAGACTCCTGAGTGAGTTGATTCCGAATGAAAAAACTCTGAACTTCGAAAGAACACTTATCAGGCAAGGCCTTTCCGAGTAGTGTGTTTCGGAGAAAGTGTCTTTTCAACCGAGGAAGGCACTTCCGAGTGAGTTGGGGCAGAGAGTTATATTTTCGAGCAAAGCAAAGCTCGGACCTAGAAAGAACTTCTATCGGCCAGATTCTCTCAAGTCATAAATTTCTAAGTGAAAGGCAAGGCCGACTGCCGAGTGAAAACAACCGAATGGATTGATTGACGACTGAAGGCCATTCTGAGTGAGAATCAACTCGGACTTCCGAGTGAAGGTGTCCGAGTGTATCATTTGAATGAGTGAAGGAAGGGTCGTTCTCGACTGAATTATTCCCAAGCAAATCCGAGCAAGGTTTCTCTGAGGGGTTCAATTCCAGAGACATAGCCGAGTGAAACATTTTGAGCGTGCCGATTGAATCATTTGAATGAAAACTTCCCGATCCTGAGTGGGTCACATGTGAAAGAAGGAGGGCATGAACCTGTGCCGAGTGAGTCACTTTTCAATCGGTTCTGAATGAATGTTTCAATCAGTAAAGCAATCAGAGTTGCTTTGCTTGTCCACTCACGAATTGTACACCGGCTCCATCCAATTGCACACCGGCTCCATAAATCACACAACCACAACACCGTCCAGCAACTCAACACCGAGCAAAGCAACACCGAATGAACAAAGGTCCTGATGAATACTCCTCGGAAAGAAATTTCCGAGTCTAATGATCGGTGAATTCAATCTTTCACTCAGTCTTTTGTGTATGAAGAGCACCTTTTCTACTCGGATTATTTCCCACTATGGGTGGATACCGGCTGAGGCACTAATCTGATTCATAAGGAGAACACCGGCTCCATATTTCCTCCGATTGCCCATGCTGACTTGGATTTCCACTATCCAAGTGGATCCTTGACTTATGAAGGGGCGGCTGACAACAAGACAAAAGAGAAACCCACTAGCCGCCGTTCCCTATAGCTGTCGAGGTACAAGCTGTTTCTCCACCAAACCATCCAGGTTGTTTCCAAGTTGATCTTGTGGGGCGGCTGACAAGAAAAAATAAAAAAAAAAAAAGACCAACTAGACGTCGTTCCCATGATTATTAACGTCCAAGATCTCTATAAATAGGGGGAGGTCTGAAGCCAAAAAACAACATCGATTTTTGATCCAATTCTCATTTTTTTTTACTTTGTTCCTTTCCTTTCTTTCTCTTTCATTTTTTTTCTTCTCTGTTTCATTTCTTTCTTTTTATTTTCTTTCTCTGTCCTGTTTCTTTCTCTTTTTATTTTCTTTTTATTTTCTTTTTCTTTTCTTTTTCTTTCTGATTTGTAAGAGTTGTGAGGATTGTAAAAGTGAGCATTCCAATTTGTAATTGGTGGAGGAATATTACAACAAGGAAATACAGTGGTAAAATTATTTTGAGCTTTTGGAGAAACCCATAAGTCTTTATTTTTACCATGTCTTGTATGTTTTATTTTTCCATCATATATATGAATTTGAATTATTTCATGAGTAACTAAATTAATTATCTTGGGATGAAAGGGGTGTGATAATATTTTATGATAATGTTATTTTGACTTGGAATCAAATAAATTTCTGTTTTCCATTTACTTCAAAAAATGCTCAATGCTCTTAGTAATTCCTAACAAGAACCTAAGTGATAAAACTGTATACTTGCGGGTATATTAGTAAGTTCAAGTAACTAATAGAATCGAGAGATTTATTGTTACTGGAAAGTTTTTGAACTAAGCCTAAGGTTTTGAAATACTTTTGTGACCTCGGTAAAACCGTGAAAGTAATCAAAATCTTTTGGGGAATAAATAAGGGATTTTCACAAAACGATAATAGGCCTTTTCTAAGGATTAAGCAGCACTTTCCATAGGTTAGGTATATTAATAGGATTCCGAGAGGAACATATTAATTAGCTTAAGGAAAATCCACCTTGGAAAACTTAATTTGATTCTTATTTATGAAAAGTTAAAATTTATTAACATAAAATAGAATCTTGATCTCCCGAAATCCCAAGATACTCTCAACTCTAATTTTTTAAGTGTCAAGCAAATTTTGTTTCTAAATTTATTTTTAATTTGTGCTTTATTTTACAAAACCATTAAAAATCAATTGTGTGGATAATTAAATTTCAATATTCTGGTACTTTGAACATAGTCCCTGTGGAGAACGATAATCTTTTATATTACACGACATAACCCGTGCGCTTGCGGGCCCTGTTAAGTTTTTGGCGTCGTTACCGGGGACTGTTGTCCCTCAAATATCGGCAATATTGAAATTCGATTAGATCATACTTGTTAATATTTTTTTGTTTTGTTTGTTTCTTTTTATATTTTTCTTTATTTTTATTCTATTTGTTACTTTGTATTTTGTTCTTTATTTTGTGTATCTGTTGTTGTTTTATTTTTGTAATTGTTTATTTTATTTGTCATTTATTTTCTTTTTATGCGATGAAGCCATAGTGTCGATCTAAACTTAGGATTTGACCCTGAGATAGAACGTACCCTTAGAGCTTTAAGAAAACAACAAAAACAACAAAAAGAAAAACAAATGGCAGACCAAAATAGAGCCTTAAGAGATTTTGCCCCTCCAAGTACAAATGGAAGAGGATCTAGCATCCTTAGACCCACAATGGAGGCTAATAATTTTGAATTGAAGCCTTCATTACTCTCAATGGTTCAACAGAACCAATTCGGAGGATTACCCTCTGAAGATCCAAATCTTTACCTTTAAATTTTTTTTGAATACTGTGACACCCTGAAAATGAACGGAGCCACCAATGATGTCATTCGCTTGAGACTCTTCCCTTTCTCTTTAAGAGATAAAGCGAGGGCGTGGTTATACTCTCTTCCTGAAGGATCCATCATGACTTGGGAACAATTGTCCAGTGCTTTTATCAATAAATGGTACCCAAGGAACAAGACCGATGTGCTGAGAAAACAAATCATAAATTTCTCACAAAAAGATGATGAATCCTTGTATGAAGCCTGGGAAAGATACAAGGAGATGCTAAGAGAATGTCCTCACCATGGGATAGAAAGGTGGTTGACAATCCATATTTTCTATAATGGACTAACTTCCACACAAAAGATCTCTTTAGATGCTGCAGCTGGAGGAGCCTTCATGAGTAAAAATGTTGATGAAGCTGAGAACCTGATTGAGGAAATAGCTCAAAACACTCACCAGTGGAACTCTGAGAGAAGATTACCTGCTAAAACACCAGGTAAGTACTTTGTTGGTGCTCTTTCCCTACTTTCTGCCAAAGTTGAACCATTAACATTAAAACTTAATAAAATAGGGTCAATAAGTGCTACTAATATTGTTTGTGAAGTTTGTGGTGTTTCAGGACATGGAGTGTAACACCCTCGGTTAGATAAGACAAATCCTTCTGTAGGTTCATCCTATTTAACTGAGAGTGTTAACAGTTTTCAGAAAAAGTGAATATTTTTTTTTTAAATAAATACGTGGCAGATCAGCGGAAGTAATATTGTATATATCACATAGTCATTCACAAACTGTAAGTAATTGTACTCTTAACAGAATGGGGCACGCAGGCACCCTTAAATATTATACAGTCATCCAGCGTCTGATTATAAATATTCTATCCTTAATGATTGTTCTCAATGTGTTCAGCGTATTGCTGATCTTCACACTCGGGTTCTTGAGTTTCTAATTCCTCTGAAAAATGTTCAACAGTAAGGGTGAGTATAACCCAAGACCCTGATTGGTTCATCCGGTGCGGACATAATCCAGTTAACATACAATGTCACATAGATCATACATTTAGCATATTTATAACAATCAAACATGTTGTCATCACATAATCGTATATTTAGCATGTTCACAATTATAACAATCAAGCATATTACCATGAAATAAATCGTACATATAATATATTCACGATTTTAACAATCAAATATGCTGTAATGAATGCATGAGTTCGGTTTTATTATGATTTATCTTTGGTTAAGTCTCATGATGCATGTGGGCCCAATAAATCAATCCATCATCATCCTTTCATTCTTTGGATTCCATCCTGCTCAAGTTATTCCTTGGGTACAACGTTTCCATTCTAGAGCGATCGGAGCTCACCAAGTCCCCTTTCTTTTATCATATGGTACGAATGAACTCACAGGTTCTCATCATTATATATATCATTTCATCTTGGGACTTGGCTCTTCACGATCATAGATACATCCCGTCATTTAGTCGAAGTACACTAGAATTGCATCGTCTCACCCGGCTATCAGGCGCGACTCTGATGCCATTGGTTGCCGTTCCAGTTGTACTCCCAAGATTCTTCTACTGAGATCGAACGTGAATGTCCTCCAGCGTACCAGGTGTATGCTCTAGTTTTTCTTCTTCAAAACATATTTTCATGATGCGAAATGCATTATTCTTATCATTAGATCCCTGGGTATCTTATGTGTTTCCAGTCTCATCATATCATTTAATCCTTGTAAGATATTCGTTTATTAATTTTTTAGAAAAATATCTATCATATATATATTCTTTCATAAAGAGTAAAATAATATATATCCTTTTATGTAATTACGCATAATTTGGATGTTAACAATGTATAATAATAATAAAACTAATAATAATGATAACAATACTAAGTTTGACAATAAATAGAATAAGAATGATAATTATAACTTACCAATAACTTAAAAAAAGTAGTAAAGATTAGTTTCCAATTGAAAATTCAAGTGAAAAACTCTAAAAAAAGAGTTTTCCGAGTGGAACAGGGGTAAATCCGAGTGAAATAAGTATGATTCCGAGTGGAATCATACAGAGAAGGGTTCTCCAAGCGATCTGACTAAAAATCCGAGTGGAATGACACTGGAAAGCTATTTTCCGAGTGAAATAAGTTTGGGTCCGAGTAAAAATGAACTGGAATACTGTTTTCCGACTGGAACAGCTTGAATCCGAGTGAAAAATGAGTTTTCCGCATAAGATAATTGTGACTCCGAGTAAAATAAACTGAGCAGAGTTTTCTAACTGAAATTAATAGTTTTTTCCTAATGAAACAGAAACTGAGAAGTATTTCTTAAATTCTGAGTGTAATAAATTTCTGAGTAACTTAAAATATAATTTCTGAGTGAAATCAGTAAGAAAGAATTTCATGAGTGAAGGATGTTGATGAAACCAAGTAAAAAAATGAATTTCTGAGTGTAATAAAGTACGATTCCGAGTGACATCAGTCTCAAAGGAGTTTTCTGAGTGAATTTAATATAAGTTCCGACTGAAACATGAGTTTACCGAGTGAATTTAGTTGAGAAGGGTTCTGTCTGAATAAGACACATGCGAGTAAAATAATTCCGAGTAAGAAAATCCTGATTCCGAGTGGAATCAGGTTGGGAAAGGTCTTCTGGGTGAATTAAATTTATATGCCGAGTTACATTAAACTGAAGGGAGTTCTTTTAGTGAAAATAACTTGTTTGCTGAGTAAAAATAAATTGTTTTCCGAGTAAATTGAAACTAAGAAGGTGTTGTCCAAGTGAAAATAAATAAGGAAATATTCTCTGAGTGAAATAAGGTTGTTTACCGAGTTAAATCACTGGGAGAGGGTTTCATGAATGAGGCTAAGCTGTCCAAGAGAAATAGGATCTTTTTCGAGTACAATCAGTCTCAGAAGTGTCTTCCGAGTGAAACATAATGATGAAACATTTTTCTGAGTGAAATAAAATAAAATACCGAGTAAAATTAGGGTGAAAGTAACTTTCTGAGTGAAAATAATGAATTTTCCGAGTAAATTGTTCTATCTGAATGCTCAGGTCGGTTTTTCATAAAATCCGAGCTTATTACTCACTGAATCCGACTTCTATTTTATAAATCCTTGCTGGAATTCACATAACACCCAGGTTCCTTAATATCTTCACAATCCAACAACCAGTATGTATTTTTATCAATTTAGTTACACATATATTCAAATATAAAACGATAACCATAACATTTAATCAAACAACTCTGAACTGATTATAAGCATTTAGTAACAAATATATATATATGTATATAATTAAAGCATTTAATTCACATAATACTGAATCTGTCCTCCACTCGGTTTTCCCACAGAGCACCCAAGAATATACCCCCTTACCTCAATGAAGTTCCTGGATGAAAAGAAAGAGGTTCCCCTCACTGTCCTGCTTCAAATCCGAGTGAGAGAGGAAAGAAATTGAGAGAGAGAGCTTGCAGGAAGAGGAAAGAATAACAGAAGTATGTCTGTGGTTATGTTTCGTGTATGTGTGTGTTCTTAGAGACATAGTACTGGGCTAAATAATGAGAGTTAGTGGGAAACTAAGTGGAAACATCGTTTGGAGAATTAGGTGGAATAATGGAGCCTTTTGACTCCTTTCACAGTTAGCTTTGCATTTGATTGGAATAAAATATATAAAGTTATTGTAATGGAGGCAACTTTCTCCTTTGATTGGTTCGTTGTGCCAATCATTCTTGGTTTTATATGATTAAGTGGGCTGACCACTATCTGAAGTGGAATTAAAAAGATATTCAGTGCTGGCAAAGAGGTCGGTATCACATGTGAGGGCGGTATTAAATTATGAGGGCGGAGTGCAGCATGAGGGCGGAGTGCAATGTGAGGGCGGAGTGAAATGTGAGGGCGGTATTAGGTGAGGCGGTATTGAGTAAGGGCGGAGTACAGTGTGAGGCGGAGTGTAGTGATGGGCGGTGTGTAGTGACAGGCGGTGTTGTGTTATGGAAGGACGGTTGTTGTGAGGCTACAAAGAGATCGGTTTTGGTGAACGCCGCCTCAGAATTGTTTGGTGTGCACATCGGTTCAAGAACAGCTTCCTCTAGCCGGTGTGAAGTAAGAAATAGAGGACGGTATGTGAGGGATTTGATGGACACCGTCTGTGAAAGAGGTAGGTTTTGATGAATACCTAGCTCAGAATTCTTCCACTTGCTTTCACACTCGGTAATGGTTCAGCCTCTCTATATTTCTCTCGGAATGGTTCCTTCTTCCATTTCCACTCGGTTTTCTAAGCAAATACATAAGAAACCGTTCGGAACCCTTCCTAATTGATTCCACAACACACTCCAGTCGGTAGGAAGCATCAAATCAACATAAACATGAGTATTTAAGCATACTTTTACTCAGAATACATCAATCAGAGCAGTTTTCTTCAGAAAAGAGGTATTTGGCAAGGTTTGACTTGGAAACGAGTCATTCCAGGGTGTTTTGACTCGGAATTTCATCCAGAAGGTTTTCTCTTGAACACACTTCACTCAGAATTGCATCTCAGGTCAGGATTCCACTCGGTGGTAGTCCCCTCAGTCATGTTTTACTCGGAAAACATGACACTGACTCGGAATTCCATCCTTCACTCGGAATTTCCAATTATTCACTCGGAATTCCTCTCTGTTACTCGGAACAGAGCTCTTTTCACTCGATTTTTGCTTAATTTAGCTAATGATCCTTATAATCTACATTGTTATACGCAAAATGATACTTATGAGATACCACAGACCATCAACAGGGTATATATATTGACTTATTCTTCTTTCAAACCTTCCATAATTCAAAAATTACAAGGATGAAATCGTTTCTAAAAACAGGGATGTTACATGGAGCTACAAACTGCCATTTAGCAATGACCCCTAATCAAGAACAAGAAATGCATCAGGTGGATGCTATTGGACACTATGGTGGAAATTTTCAAAATAACTATAGACCTTCACAAGGTCCACCTGGCTTTCAAAATAGGCCACCTCAATTCCAAGGTAATCAAAGTAACTACAACCCTCAACAAGGACCCTACATTCCACAGAAATCAAAACTAGAGTCCTTAATGGAGACATTTGTAGCTACTCAACAGAAGCAGAATAATGAGTTCTCCAATGCAATAAAGACCTTAGCTTCAAAAGTGGACTCTCTTGCCACCCATAACAAAATACTAGAGAATCAAGTTGCCCAATAAGCCTCCTACTCTCAAAGAGCGCCAGGAACATTTCCTGAGAAACCCGAGGCTGGACCTTCCAACCATGCCATGGCTATCACTCTTAGGAGTGGTACTCAATATGATGGTCCAGTTGGCAAGACTGAGGAGAAAAAGAAATTGGATGAGTCTCTATCTCACCCGATGAATAAGGAAGAAAAACCACAAGAAAAGAAAGAAGAGGTTAAGCCATATCAACCTCCTATTCCATTTCCTCACCGCCTGGCTAGAGCAAAGTTGGATAAACAATTTGGTAAGTTTCTTGATGTTTTAAAGAAATTGTATGTCAATATTCCCTTCATAGATGTTTTGCAGCAAATGCCTATCTATGCGAAGTTCTTGAAGGATATTTTGTCCAACAAAAGAAAGCGGGAAGAAGACAGTACAGTGGCACTTACTGAAGAGTGTAGTGCTTTAATTCAAAAGAAGCTTCCACCCAAGCTCCAAGATCCAGGTAGTTTCTCTACCCTATGTATGATTGGTAACATGATAATAGATAGGGCATTATGTGATTTAGGAGCTAGTGTTAGTTTGATGCCTTTATCTATTTTTGAAAAATTAGGATTGGGTGAATTAAAACCTACTAGGATGTGTTTACAATTAGCTGATAGGCCCATTAAGTATCCTGTAGGTATCTTAGAGGATGTTCCTATTAAGGTAGGAAAAATTTTTATCCCTGCTGATTTTGTTGTGCTGGAGATGGATGAGGATTCTATGATCCCCATTATATTAGGCAGACCTTTTTTAGCCACTGTAGGTGCTGTGATCAATGTCAAGAATGGTAAGTTGTCTCTTGTTATAGGAGACCAAAAGGTTGATTTTAATTTGAAAGATGTTTTGATAAAACCTTCTCATGATAATGTTTGCTGTAAAATTGAAATTGTTGACCGAGTGGTGAAGGAAGAAACTCTTCTTAATGACCCACTTGAATCTATTTTTTTGAATAAGTTTGCAGGAAGATCAAAAAGCAGTGAAGGTAATATACCACTGAGACGTGACACTGAGGTCATGGTGAGACCAAATGTTGAACTTAAATCTTTACCTTCCATACTAAGGTATGAGTTTCTAGGCCCTAATCGATTCTTGACTGTGATTGAGGGATAGAGTCTGGCTGAAGACGTTAAACTTAGCACTTGTGGGTAGGTAACCCTATGTCTTTATTTTTATTTAAAAAAAACAAAACAAAAACAAAAACAAAAACAACTATGTCAGATGCTGGTTTGGGGTTACTACAGGTAAGTTTTCTTATCCTTTTATCATCCATTTTAACATTGAGGACAATGTCAAATTCTGGTTTGGGGTGGTAGAGAAGAAAACTTAACTATTTTGTTTACGTTGTGTGATTGTTATATTTTCATGCATGTGTGTTTTCCTTGTTTTGTTTGTAATCTTGTAATTTACCATGAAAGAAGGAGGGCATGAACCTGTGCCGAGTGAGTCATTTTTCAATCGGTTCCGAATGAATGTTTCAATCAGTAAAGCAATCGGAGTTGCTTTGCTCGTCCACTCACGAATTGCACACCGGCTCCATCCAATTGCACACCGGCTCCATAAATCACACAACCACAACACTGTCCAGCAAACCAACACCGTCCAGCAACTCAACACCGAGCAAAGCAACACCGAATGAACAAAGGTCCTGATGAATGCTCCTCGGAAAGAAACTTCCGAGTCCAATGATCGGTGAATTCAATCTTTCACTCGGTGTTTTGTGTATGAAGAGCACCTTTTCCACTCGGATTATTTCCTACTGTGGGTGGATACCGGCTGAGGCACTAATCCGATTCATAAGGAGAACACCGGCTCCATATTTCCACCGATTGCCCATGCTGACTTGGATTTCCACTATCCAAGTGGATCCTTGACTTATGAAGGGGCGGCTGACAACAAGACAAAAGAGAAACCCACTAGCTGTCGTTCCCTATAGCTGTCGAGGTACAAGCTGTTTCTCCACCAAACCATCCAGGCTGTTTCCAAGTTGATCTTGTGGGGCGGCTGACAAGAAAAAAAAAAAAAAAAAAAAGACCAACTAGACGCTGTTCCCATGATTATTAACGTCCAAGATCTCTATAAATAGGGGGAGGTCTGAAGCCAAAAAACAACATCGCTTTTTGATCCAATTCTCATTTTTTTTACTTTGTTCCTTTCCTTTCTTTCTCTTTCATTTTTTTTCTTCTCCGTTTCATTTCTTTCTTTTTATTTTCTTTCTCTGTCCCGTTTCTTTCTCTTTTTATTTTCTTTTTCTTTTCTTTTTCTTTCTGATTTGTAAGAGTTGTGAGGATTGTAAAAGTGAGCATTCCAATTTGTAATTGGTGGAGGAATATTACAACAAGGAAATACAGTGGTAAAATTATTTTGAGCTTTTGGAGAAACCCATAAGTCTTTATTTTTACCATGTCTTGTATGTTTTATTTTTCCATCATATATATGAATTTGAATTATTTCATGAGTAACTAAATTAATTATCTTGGGATGAAAGGGGTGTGATAATATTTTATGATAATGTTATTTTGACTTGGAATCAAATAAATTTCTGTTTTCCATTTACTTCAAAAAATGCTCAATGCTCTTAGTAATTCCTAACAAGAACCTAAGTGATAAAACTGTATACTTGCGGGTATATTAGTAAGTTCAAGTAACTAATAGAATTGAGAGATTTATTGTTACTGGAAAGTTTTTGAACTAAGCCTAAGGTTTTGAAATACTTTTGTGACCTCGGTAAAACCGTGAAAGTAATCAAAATCTTTTGGGGAATAAATAAGGGATTTTCACAAAACGATAATAGGCCTTTTCTAAGGATTAAGCAGCACTTTCCATAGGTTAGGTATATTAATAGGATTCCGAGAGGAACATATTAATTAGCTTAAGGAAAATCCACCTTGGAAAACTTAATTTGATTCTTATTTATGAAAAGTTAAAATTTATTAACATAAAATAGAATCTTGATCTCCCGAAATCCCAAGATACTCTCAACTCTAATTTTTTAAGTGTCAAGCAAATTTTGTTTCTAAATTTATTTTTAATTTGTGCTTTATTTTACAAAACCATTAAAAATCAATTGTGTGGATAATTAAATTTCAATATGCTGGTACTTTGAACACAGTCCCTGTGGAGAACGATAATCTTTTATATTACGCGACATAACACGTGCGCTTGCAGGCCCTGTCAGGAAAATAGGGTGTCACATGCGATAACACTCCAACACTCAAGTCAATACCGGATAAATTAATATCGGAGCTCAAGAAAGCGTTGGTGAATGTACCTTAATGAAGAATAAATGTGTGGTATTTATAGACTTGGATGGTGAGAATATCCTAAATGGCATGTGTCAATATGAAATTCATAAAAAACAGGTAAAAATACCACAGTCGCAAATATTCTTGATACCCTTTACAAGTAAAGCCAGTGTGCCCCTAGCGAATCTTTCACTCTCTCCCAAACTCCAGACCTTAAGGACTCTTGTCAGGGAGTTGGTATCACATGGGTTTCAACCAGTGTTGAGGAGCGTTCATGGGAGGCATCCTACCTCGTAGAACACCGTTCAAATGTCGATACCATCTAGGCTAGTATCAAACCTATATCACCTTTAATCCTAAACTCAAAACCACCACCACCATCATGATCACTACCCTTACTCCTATAACTATAGCCATCACCACCATCACTGTCACCACCATTATTGCCACCGTCACCCTAATCCCAAACCTCCCCTTAGTGATTTCTAATATTTATCCTGGGGTCTAGTTAAAATAGAGTAAATTTTCACTTTCTACATTTTCCTAATAATAAACAATAAAACTCTAAAGGCTACATCGCTTAAAACAACTTAAAACCCCATATACCAATATTGGTAATCGATTACATAAGGCCTGGTAATCAATTACATAACCCTGGTAATCGATTACCAGAGACCAGGCTACGCAAGAATTGAAACACTCCCTCTGGTAATCGATTACATAATCGATTACCAGAGCTCCTGTTCTACATAATTATGTAGAATTTAGCCTCTGGGTCATCTTCTACCTTACCTAACTTGCCCATTTCAACTTCAATTGCCACCAAACTTCAAAGACACTATGTTTCCACCATAAACTGAACCTGTTGGCATAGTCTATTCACCAAAATTCCCTCGTATGAGAGAGATATAAGCTAAAATGCATTTTGCATAATTTCTAGCAATGGCACCTCTCAATTCACATCAAATGCAACTCAAGTCTCACTTACCCTACAAAATCGGGTCATAAACACTACTAAGGTTCTTTCAGGACTCTCTGGGGACTTTGGATCCTACAGTAACTTATTTTTACCTTTTTAGTTAGTTAAACCTACTTAATCCACACCAATTCTATATAGTTTCACAAAACACAATGCCATCAACATATCATTCAAACACCACTCAATTATGCATGTACATGCTACACATAATTCACAAGACCTGCTCATAATTAACTTAGTATCAACCACCAATGGCTCAACGCCAAGCAACATTCAAATAAAACCTGCCCATATTACACATATACAATCAACATAAAGGCTCGATGCCTAAACACAATAGATACACCATGGGCATCATCACATTTAATTATCAACATAAAAGTTACTATCTTAATGCTAAGCATAAGTCATCAAAATATTATCACATGATCACATCCATCAACAACATAAGCATATATAACATACATACATAATAAGTATTCTATTACTAACTTCTCAAAACATGTCGCCTACACATAATTATAAATACACATATTCATATTACAAAAGTCCCTCCTTGGCATTGTTTCACCTCGACGCATTGGTCTCTACAGTATTTGAGGGATCCTTGTCTCCAATCACTAAAAACAGATGTAAGGGTGAGTGACTGGCTATATAAATTAAAACAAATACTCAACAACATATACATATACTCATGAAATGGGAAAAGCATAACATAACATAACTTAATCATCATGTCTCATTATTTATTCGATTCACACCAATCTTAACCCCCCATGGCTAAATCGTCATTTCATCATCTATCTAATTAACATCCACATCATTACATATTTCACATAACTTCATATCATCATCTTTACAATTACCATAATTCCATCATCAATTAATCAACACCAACTCCATATAGGCACCACTGACTCTCAATTAATTATAAATACGACTCTAGTCTCCGGATACTAAAAAGGATCGGCCATCACTTAGGGGTCCTACTTGACAACCCATGGGCCCACCAAGCCCGCCTGACTCTCCATATAATCAATGGGTCTTATCTGACCACTACGTAGCTCAACCGGGTCACAATGACCACTAGAGCAAAAAACGAGGGGTAATCTATACCGACCTACCGTCCACACCACACAATATGCATATAAAGCATCTAAACATCATCCACAACTCAATTTAATCAACATTGCTCATTCTCAACTTGGTTGATCCATCATAATTAAGTCCCGGTATAATAGCTATCATCCTGTGACATCATATAAGCCACTTAGGTAACTTTATATCAATCTCACATTTATATTTCTCAATTCATCGACATACCTCTATAATTTTAATTTATCAATCAACGAATCATATTTCATCATCATTTTAATTCATCCTCACATATCAATATCAAAGATCTTCATTATATCATATTTTCATCACATATAATTAACTACCACATCATCGAGCATTTAGTTATCACATCACAACATTGATCACTTATATATATATCATCAAGTTTACATCCCTCATAAGATTATATCTACATCAATAGTATTATCATGCAATATACACGCATCAATACATATCATGTCAATAAATAGTAATCTATCAATTAATTCACTTTTCAGCATCATAATTTACCATTAATTATATTTTCATCACTACCACTCAGTTAAACTCATTTGTACTATGCAATTATTTTCCATACCTTGATACATATACATATAGGTAGTTTACATTACATAACTATGATACCCTTTTTACCGCGATCACTAAATGGCTTCAATTCATATTTCTATTAACATATATGCCCAGTACACCCCCTTACCTCAACTTCGAGCCTCCAAAACTTTGAATCAACCACCAATTCCACCAAAATCCACTAAAACACTAACATTAAGATATAAAGAATTGAAATTAACATCAGAACCTCCGAAACCATAACCCACTACATCGAAATAGTTCCAAACTTCAATTTAAGGTTTCCGAAGCTTACTGGTATCACCTCCAACCCTCGTTCTCAAGTTCCACCTCGTCAATTACTCTATCAATCTTTGTTCTGAAACTTAATAAACATTAAAACACTGACTCGTTAGCATCGAATACCACCTCTTAGTTCAGAAGCTTCGTATAACATCTCAACACTCTAATTTAGTAAAATCGAAAGAACCGGTAACCCCCCACCACCATGGGTATTTGGATTTGAGAGAGAAAGAATTAAGGAATTGGTTCCAATTACATACTCACATCTTCATCCCGATCATAATAGCGCCATAAATTTTAGCTTTCAATAAATGATAGAAGCTCAACTTCTCCCTCATTGTTTAGGTTATGGTTGCCGATAGAAAAAGAAGAAAGATGTATGCATGAATGGAAACAGGAATGGGAGAAGAAAGAAAGGAAATTCATTAAGGGCGTATGTGTTAATTTCTCTTTTGTTTTCCATTTTCCCTTTTCTTTATTTTAAATTCCTATTCTATTTTTTTTCTTAATTAATTAGGCTTTCATCTATTTACCCCCATGGTAATTAATAAATTACAATTATGACTTAATTTAATTTACTTTCTTAGTTATTCATTCTTTAATTAATTTAATAAAATTAATCTTATTCTAATTAAATCTTTCAATTATCTAACTTAATTCTCATTAACCGCCAATAATTTATAATTCAACCGCTCCTCACGCAATTAATAAATTTAAATTAACTAGGATGTTACACCACCACCTCTACCACTACCACCACCACTAACTCCATGGCCATTGTTAGAACATGGTGGAAGCTGGGAACATTACCTCCCACTAATCGAATTCACATATAATAACAGCTATCACTCAAGCATTGGGATGGCACCATATGAAGCATTGTATGGTAGAAAATGCAGGACACTAATCTATTCGTTAGAGACAGGTGAGAATCTAACTCTTGGACCAGAAATTGTCTAGCAAATGACAGAGCAGATCCAGATGATTAAAGAAAGGAGGAAAGTTACGCAGGATAGGAAAAAGTCATATTATGATCAAGGAAGGAAGCCATTAGAATTTCAAGTTAGAGATTATGTATTTTTGAAAGTATCACCTAACAAAGGAGTTGGATAAGCGATAAAAAGTAAGAAGCTTACTCCAAGGTATAGAGAACCTTATGAAATCCTGAAAAGAATTGGCAAAGTGGCATATCAAATCGCATTACCACCTCACCTTTCTAATTTTCATAATGTGCTCCATGTCTTACAATTACAAAAGTACGTACCTGATCCAAACCATGTAATCGAGACTACTTATATAGAAGTTAAGGAAAACTTTACTATTCTAGTAACACCAGTAAAGATAATGGACAGAGATGTCAAGAACCTAAGAGGCAAGGAGATCTCATTAGTCAAAATAGCTTGGCAACAAGGAGATGGAATAAGCATGACTTGAGAACGAGAAGACGAAATGAGAAATCAATACCCTGAACTATTCTAGCAAGGTACATTTACATTTTGAGGACAAAAATTTTATAACCAGGGGAAGGTGTCATAGCACAATTTTTGTAATTAAATATGAAACAATAATTAAACAGTAAAAAATAAATTTTCTCATAAAAATAGGAGATAAGTTCTAAAAAAAAAGGAAATTTAATTCTGGTTATAGGGATATTTTTATTTCATAAATCAGACTAAAAAAGAGATTAAACAGAAACAGAATACGACAATAAAATGTAGAACTATTAAAAACCCTTTAATTTAAAAAAAAAAGAAAAATCTTCGCTGAGATTTTCCCAACAAAGTTTCCTTCCACTTTCACGCATTCTCATTCCACAGCCTTAAATAGCCTATAAATAAGGCCTTCCACTTCCAAATTTCTTCATAATTCAATACCTCACAAATCCTATAGCCCTCCATCATCTTCTTCAAGCTTCTAAATCTCTATTTTCATATCTTAAATCTTTTCAATTTTGCATAATAAGGAACCACACCCACTTACAGATATAAGGAGAAACAGTGAGGCAAAGCAATCTAGCACTTGAGGAATCTTCAATTGAGGTAAGAAAAAAGAGATAAAACATTAAATAGATAGTAATTAAGTTAGAATTGCTTGTTTAATTGATTAATGGTTTAGAAACCTATATAGTTAGATTTTAATTTAAATTGAATTAAGTTATGAAATTTATGTTAATTGATATGGAAATCACTGCTTATGTTTCCACCAGAATGGATCCATCATGCATTTTCATTCATATAAAGAATAGAAAATATTAATATAACAATAATACCAAAACACTTGTTTGGCATCTACATCGCATAGCATCCTACTTGTGTTTGTGTATATTCTAATTTAATTTATATTTATTTGATATTTTATTCACTATTTCTTTTAGTTGTAGCAACCCTTTTAGTGTTTAATCAGGAAGATATGTGACAAATTTGATGATGCTTGATGTGGATGAACTATGAAGACTTTTAATGTTGATGCTTGCTTGCGTAGCTACTTTAGCTGTATTATGTATGTGTATGCTATGTTTTGATGTTTATATCTTTATATTTTATAAGATCTAGAATATCTGTTGTAAAATATAACATGTATGGAACTCTGATGTTATGTATAATAAAATAAAGTTAATTATGTAAATGGTTGTGTACTCTGATAATATATCAGTAACCTCTGGATTCAGGTTGTGAATTACTTGATAATTACCCATGTGAAAAATAAGTTATCGAAGAAATCTTATATGGTTATAGTAATTATCTCGGGATTTGCAAGTTGGCTCTAGGAAACATGAAGTGGTATCAGAGCAATAGTTTATAAAATATAAAGAAAACCTTAGGAAGTAACTAGAGATTAATATAGGATAGCTTGAAGTATGTGAACCTTGATTGTTATTTGTCTGAAATCATGTGCCTGTGTGTTATGTGTGCTCTTTGTATGTTTCTGCTTAATATAATAGTTAGTTAGATAGTGTAAAATTGCTAGAACTCTAATTATATTAGATACTTAGTAACTGAATGCAGTGGTACCTTTAGGATTAGAAATGGATAGACGTAAGAACGATGATGCCATGACAGCTCCATTCAATCAATTTGCTGAGATCCTTGAAAGACAGAAACAACAAAGGTTAGTCGAAGGAACCCATGGACTTGACTGTTTCCTGAAAAGGAAACCTACCCAATTTAAAGGAGACTATAATCCAGGGTAGCTTACCTATGCATTAAAGAAATGGAACGTATTTTTCGATCCTTACCTTGTACTGAAGCCTAAAAGGTAGAATATGTTGCGTTTATGATGGTAAGGGAAGCAGAGAATTGGTGGATCTTCGCTCATGATAGATTACTAGAAGCCAGTAGGCTACTCATCTGGGAAAATTTTAAAGAAAGCTTTCTCGAGAAATATTTCCCTGCTAATGTCAGAAGCAAAAAGGAATTAGAATTTTTAGAATTAAAGTAAGGGAATATGTCTGTCAGAGAATACATTACCAAATTTGAGGAATTGTCATTGTTTTATCCTCCTTTCCAATAGCCAGGAACTAAGGCTTCTAAATGCGCCAAATTTAAAAATAGTTTAAGGCTAGAAATTAAAGAAGCCATAAAACATCAAGAGATTAGGAGTTTTCCCACTCTAATCAACAAATGTAGAATCTTTGAAGAAAACCATCGGGCTAGGATAAAATAGGAGAAAAGTAGTAAGCAATTGAGACCTCAATTAGTGAACTTTCAAAGGCTATGAGCATTTAACAAGAATCGATTTATAGGTGGACCATCTTCGTCATGCGGAGGACGTGTGAACCAGCCAATCACATGGAACTATTATAAATGCAGAGGAAATCACAGAACTCGTGATTATACACAGACAGATCTTACCTATTTTCAATGCAACCAGAAGGGACACATTCGTCCCAATTGCCCACAACTTCGCCAAGGCATAAATACTGTGAATGTTAAAAATGAGAACAACAATAACAACAATAATGGAGCCAGCAGAGGAGAAGCCAACATTCGTGATGGATGTAATGGAAATAGTCACAGAGGACATAATGTCAAGAGAACAGTTGGTTGAGGACAAGAAAATGGTCAACTAGTGAATAATCAGAACAAATCACCTGCAGCTCATAGAGTATTTGCAATTAGTGGATCAGAAGCATCACAGACAGACAACTTAGTACAAAGTGAGTGTATTCTTAACGATACTACCTTATCCATTTTATTTGATTCTGGTGCGACACATTCTTTTATTGCTGAAGAATGTGTTAGACGTCTAAATTTACCTATGAAATATATGCAATATGATTTGCTTGTCTATACTCCTACTGGTAACCATCTTAGGACGGCTAACGCGTGTGAAGGTTGTTCTATACATATAGGAGGTAGAAATTTTAACGTGAACTTAGTATGCTTACCATTAAAGGACTTGGAAATCATCTTAGGGATGGATTGGCTATCTGTTAATCATATCCTCATGGATTGCCGTAATAAGACAGTGATCTTTCCACCTGACAACATGGAATGTTAGGAGTATGATGACTTACATAACCCTATAGGATATTCCTTAAACAATGGAACCCAACTATTCATGGTATTTACACTTACAGAAGGGAAAGTTATCCCTGATGTAAGTAAGATACCAGTAGTTTGTAGATTCCCGGAAGCATTCCCTAAAGATGTTCCAGGATTACCTCCTAAACAAGAGATAGAATTATTTAATGACTACTGGTAATTCTGGAGGTAATCCTATAACATCTTCAAGGAACACTTCTGGGAATCTGTAAGTCAATAGAGAATTCTATCTCTCATTCAAGAGGTAATCCTGGAACATGTTCTGGGAATACTTCTGGGAATCCATAAACTACTGGTATCTTACTTACATCAGGGATAACTTCCCTTCTGTAAGTGCAAATACCATGAATAGTTGGGTTCCATTGTTCAAGGAATATCCTATAGGGTTATGTGACTCATCATACTCCTGATATTCCATGTTAGGTGGAAAGATCACTGTCTTATTACGGTAATCCACGAGGATATGATTAACAGATAGCCAATCCATCCCTAAGATGATTTCCAAGTCCTTTAATGGTAAGCATACTAAGTTCACGTTAAAATTTCTACCTCCTATATATATAGAACAACCTTCACACGTGTTAGTTGTCCTAAGATGGTTACCAGTAGGAGTATAGACAAGTAAATCATATTGCATTATTTCACATGTAAATTTAGACGTCTAACACATTCTTCAGCAATAAAAGAATGTGTCGCACCAAAATCAAATAACACGGATAAGGTAGTATCATTAAGAATACACTCACTTTGTACTAAGTTGTCTGTCTGTGATGCTTCCGATCCACTAATTGCAAATACTCTGCGAGCTGTAGGTGATTTATTCTAATTATTCACTAGTTGACCATTTTCTTGTCCTCGACCAGCTGTTCTCTTGACATTATGTCCTCCGCGACTATTTCCATTACATCTATCACGAATGTTGGCTCCTCCTCTGCTGGCTACTTTATTGTTGTTATTGTTGTTCTCAATTTTAACATTCACAGTGCTTGTGCCTTGGCAAAGTTATGGGCAATTGGGACGAATGTGTCCCTTCTGGTTGCATTGGAAAGAGGAAAGATCTGTCTGTGTACAATCACGAGTTTTGTGATTTCCTCTGCATTTATAATAGTTCTATATGATTGGCTGGTTCACACGTCCTCAGCATGACGAAGATGGTCCACCTATAAATCAATTCTTGTTAAATGCTCCTCGCCTTTTAAAGTTCACTAATTGAGGTCTCAATTGCTTATTACTTTTCTCTTGTTTTATCCTAGCCTGATGGTTTTCTTCAAAGATTCTGCATTTGTTGATTAGAGTGGGAAAACTCCTAATCTCCTGATGTCTTATGGCTTCTATAATTTCTGGTCTTAATCTATTTTCAAATTTGATGCATTTAGAAGCCTCAATCCCTGGCTGTTGGAAAGGAGGATAAAACAATGACAATTCCTTAAATTTGTTAGTGTATTCTCTGACAGACATATTCCCTTGCTTTAATTCTAAAAATTCTAATTCCTTTTTGCTTCTGACATTAGTAGGGAAATATTTCTTGAGAAAGCTTTCTTTAAAATTTTCCCAAATGAGTAGCCTACTGGCTTCCAGTAATCTATCACGAGCGAAGATCCACCAATTCTTTGCTTCCCCTACCATCATAAAGGTAGCATATTCTACCTTTTGGGCTTCAGTGCAAGGTAAGGATTGGAAAATACGTTCCATTTCTTTAATCCACAGGTAAGCCACCTCAGGATTATAGTCTCCTTTAAATTACATAGGTTTCCTTTTCAGGAAATGGTCAAGTCCATGGTTTCCTTCGACTAAACTTTATTGTTTGTCTTTCAAGGATCCCAACAAATCGATTGAATGCAGCTGCCATGGCATCATCGTTCTGACGTCTAGCCATTTCTAATCCTAAAAGTACCACTGTATTCAGTTACGGAGTATCTAATATACTCAGAGTTCTAGCAATTTTACACTATCTAACTAACTATTATATTAAGCAGAAACATACAAAGAGCACACATAACACACTGGCACACAATTTTAGACAAATAACAATCAAGGTTCACATACTTCAAGCTATTCTATATTAATCTCTAGTTACTTCCTGAGGTTTCTTTATATTTTATAAACTATTGCTCTGACACCACTCCATGTTGTAACACCGTAGAGCCAACTTGTAAATCCCGAGATAATTACTATCACTGTATAAAATTTCTTCGATAACTTATTTTTAACATGGTAATTATCAAGTAATTCACAACCTGAATCCAGAGGTTACTGATATATTATCGGAGTACACAACCATTTACATAATTAACTTCATTTTATTATACATAACATCAGAGTTCCATACATGTTATATTTTACAACAGGTATTCTAAATCTTATAAAATATAAAGATATAAACATCAAAACATAGCATACACATACACAATACAGCTAAAGTAGCTATACAAGCAAGCATCAACATCAAAAGTCTTCATAATTCATCCACATCAAGCATCATCAAATTTGTCACATATCTTCCTGATTAAACACTAAAAGGGTTGCCACAACTAAAAGAAAGAGTGAAATAAAATATCAAATAAATAGAAATTAAATTAGAACACACAAACACAAGTAGGATGTTATGCGATGTAGATGCCAAACAAGTGTTTTGGTATTATTTTTATATTAATATTTTCTATTATTTATATGAATGAAAATGCATGATGGATCCATTCTAGTGGGAACATAAGCAGTGATTTTCAATAATATTTTTACAGATATCCAACCGATACTGCGCCCCATAATGCGACACCAACACCGGATAACAATATAACAATACCAATAACATGTGTTGCGGGACCCCCTTAAAGACACACTGCTCAGCCCTTAAGATGACCGTGGAACCCCCTCAAAGAACCTCCTACTGATCCTTTAAACGACCAATGAATATGATGCATGAATGCATTAGATCTGAATTAAATTATCAACTTTCCTTTTCTATAATCAATCTCAATAATAAAATTTTCATAAAAATCAAAACATTATTATATCTTATCATATTTATAAGCATACTTCATATATCATAATCCAAAGAATATGGAAACACATTTTTCCATATTATAATATTTATTTAATATCATAATCCAAAGAATATGGAGACACATTTTTCATATTAATATTTATTTAATATCATACTCCAAAGAATATAGAAACACATTTTTCATATTAACATTATAAAATTGTACTACTAAAATAATTTTAAAACGGGAATTCTTCTTATTTAAATATGTTTAAATAAACTTCTAAATTTAATTTAATTAATCATATTTATTTATTTCAAGATAAAATCTCAAGGATAATTAAAAACCATTATTTAATAATAATTCTGATTTATATAAAAAAATACCATTATTTTAATTTTTTAATAATATTTATAAAAATGCCATTGTTCTTATTTGCAAAAATGCCACCGTTCTAATTTATTTACAAAAATGTCACCGTTTCTGATTTATTTATAAAAATGTCACCATTTCTAGTTTGTTAACACCGGTTGCAAATATCCGCTGTTAAAAGGGTCTGATTTTCAGAAAACGAAACAACACTCTGTTTCTCTCTGTTTTTCTATTTTTAATCAGTTTCAATTACAAATTAAACATGCAAATTGATTCCAAATCACCATACAACATCAGAAACATATCATATACCATATTCCATATCAATTAACATCAATTTCATAACTTAATTCAATTTAAATTAAAATCTAACTATATAAGTTTCTAAACCATTAATCAATTAAACAAGTAATTCTAACTTAATTCCTATCTATTTAATGTTCTATCTCCTCTTTCTTACCTCAATTGAAGATTCCTCAAGTGCTAGATTGTTTTGCCTTCTTGTTTCTCCTCAAATCTTCAAGTAGATGTTTCTTATTATGCAAAATTAAAAAGCTTTAAGATATGGAAACAGAGATTTAGAAGCTTGAAGAAGATGATGGAGGGCTATAGGATTTGTGAGGTATTGAATTCTGAAAAAATTTGGAAGTGGAAGACCCTATTTATAAGCTGTTTAAGGCGGTGGAATGGTGGTGCGTGAAAATGGAAGGAAACTTCGTTTTGGAAAATCTCAACGAAGATTTTTCTTCTTTTTTTTTAAATTAAAGGGTTCCTTAATAATTCTACATTTTATTATCACGTTCTGTTTCCGTTTAATCTCATTTTAAGTCTGATTTATGAAATAAAAAATTCATGTAACCGAAATTAAATTTCCTTTTTTTCTAGAACTTATCTCCTATTTTTCTGAGAAAATTTATTTTTTAATGTTTAATTACTGATTTAAATTTAATTACAAAAATCATGGTGTGACAGTCATCACCACCACCACCACTACGTCATCATCATCATTTTCATCTCCACTACCATCACAGACGCCACCACAGTCACGATGGCCATCAACACTTCACCATTGTCATCACCATTGCCACCATCACCACCCCTATCACCTTCATTGCCACGACCACCACCACCACCATCATGATAACCATCGCCATTGTCATCACCATAATTACCAACACAAGCACCATCACCACCATCAACCTAAACCTACCATCACCATTACTATCTCTGCCACCAATACTACGCCGCCATAATCAACGTCGCCACTGCATCACTATCATTGCCACTGTCATTACCACCGCTGTCACACTCATGATTATGTTGTTGTTGAGATTAAATGAAAATTTTGCAACAACTTTTTAAAATTAAGATCATAAAAATTAAAATATGAAACTAAAAACTAAAATGAGTTTTTATTTTTAAAAATTTTAAAACTATAGTCTAAAATCCAACGGGCCTTCGTTATTAATATCCTACCAGCTAATATTAAATATATAATAGTATTTTTATTGAAAAGTATTTATTATACTTTTTGTATATGTAATAATATATTTCATTTAAAATGTACTTTAAAAATCTTTAAAATTAATTTTTAAAGATAATATTAACCAATTTATTTCTAAAAAGAAATGTGAATTTTATCGATAGTGATAATAAGGTCATTTTCATATGCTGTATGAGGATGTGGATTCCGGTGAATGTTTGTAATCCATGTCACAGATGAAAATTAATAAATATTTATATTTAAATTAAATATAAAGATACAAAGAAAATATAAACTAATAAAAACATATATAATTAATTTAAATAAGTAAGTTAAAAAATAATTTTAATTTAGAAAATAAAATTAAAAATTAAAATAAGATAATGATTATTTAAAATCGAAATGAAAATCAACAAATTACTGTAAAAAATAATAATTTAAGGAATGTTGAAAATGAAATAAAAGAATCATGTAAAAATATAAGTTTAGTTTTAAGTTTATGTGCACAAAAGTACTCTAGACATACAAACACACATTCGCCCCTAGGTAAATTTTATGAAATTATCAAACAAGTATTATTTGAGTAATTCCTCTAGAATGTATGAAACAATTATTGATGAAGAAGACGTGGCAAAAACTTGCATGGTGAACGATGATGCGCTGTGACAATAAGTGACAACGAGTCACCACCACGGGGACAACACGTTCTCATGTATGAAAAATATCTTTTCATCGCTATCACTGTACTTTTGTTAATCTTTATTAGTTGGATAATAATAAATAAAATTAAAAATTTTAAAAACAATTTTATTTAGCACAACTATTATATGTTATATTTTCTGGTTAGTTCATTTACAATACATAGTGTTTTTGGTAAAATATAAGTTTATATTATATATTTTTAAGTATAATAATAATATATTTAAGTATATTTTTAATAATAAAAATTATTTAAATATTATATATATTATATTTAAAATTTAATAAATATACTATTTATAAAAAAATATAATAAATATAATAAGATAAATTTTTAATAAATTTAATTATATTTATTAAATATTGATGTTAATAATTTGATTTATTTTTATTAATATATTTAATTATATTAAATAATATTTTATATATTTTATTTATTATTATTAATAATATATTTAATCATATTGAATATTGAAATTACTAATTTTATTATTTAATTTTAAATATATTAAATATATTTAATAGTTAGTATTTTTAGTATTAAAAATATATTTTATAAATAAAAATAAAAAATATTATGATTATATATTTAAAACATATGATATGAATTTCTATTTTATCATATACACTTATCTCATCTATATTGTGTGTAAACTAACAAAAATTGTAACTTACTATTATGTTTATATATAATAGTTGTTCCTTACATATATATAAATGATATTGTGATTTAGTAGTCAGAGTTATTTTTGCATGTATTGAGTCATGAATTCAAATCCCAAACTAATTTAGAAAAATCTTCAATACTTCTAAATTGGTAAACTTTATCTTATTAATAAAAACGCTTAATATTTTTTATTTTATTTTATAAGTAGAACCGGAGGGTAGAAACTAAGACCTTATAAATTTTTAAATTTTAAAAGGTTGTATTCGAGGTACCTTATAACCTTTAAAAAGTTATAAGTTCTTATTAATCATTTGGCTATTATTTTTACTCTTAATTTCAATAAAATTAAATAGCTTTTGTATTTCGCATCACTAAAATACCACCCCCGATTTTAAATATAAACAAATTTGAATGAAATTTTTTAGCCTTATAGTATAAGTAAAATTATATTTTTTTTAAAGTAATTAAATATTTGTTTACCACATATGTCCTACATATATATATATATATATATATATATATATATATGTTCTCAATGACAACTAATGTTTTACGTGATAAATGATACTATAGGTATTTAGGATATTACATCAAATATTTAATAACGTTAACACAAATAATTACTTCTAACTAGTATTATTAATGTATGTGAAAATAATTATTTTTATTTACATTTAAAATTCAAAGATGGTATTATATATTACTTAAAATTATTTAATATAATTTAAATTAATTTTATCAAATAGCTTTCAATAAACTATATGAAAAGTTAGAAATTATAAGCTACCTAAGTCATAAGCTGCAAGATATAAGGTATAAACTCAATTTATCAAAAAAAATCATAAATTACTCAAAAGTCTATACACCACAAATCATAAGTTATATTTTATAAGTTACAAATTTTAACTTGATTTTACCGAAGATAGCCAAAATAGTTCAACCTATCTTAACTAGCTAAAAGTAAAATGGGGCTGGTTAACCTACTATTTGGTGACAAAATAAAAAACAAAATCCATTTTATCTTTGTGGTGGGTTAACAAGTTGACTTATCTCATCTTTTAGGAAAATTAAAAATATGTATGATAAATGGATCAACCTAACAAGTTAGCTTTGCTTAAACTCACTATTAGCCCATCGGATTAGCAGGTTGGGCAGATTGGATTATGCAGATTGGCTGCTTGGATAAATCAACCTGAATGTCACTTTGGGTATGCAATAAAGACATAAATGAAAACCAAGGTAACAACCATTATTTTTCTTAATATGGTGTTTCTAATTTTAAACAAGGTAAAAATAAAAATATTTTATTGAAAATTGTGTTGAATTACATTAAAATTAATACAAAACTATATTGTATACAATTCTCAATTAAATATTTCTATTTTTATATTGTTTAAAATGTGTCATCGCACACATTAAAAAAATCGATAATAACTATTGCTTCATCCATCTCAAAAGGAAAAATGTTTGTTAATTTTATTTCTAAAATAATAGTTGCTTTATAATTTTATAATAAAATCAATTTTATTTTTCAATTTTATGATTAAATGATTAAAATTTAAAAAATGAGATTAGATGAATAATATAATAAAAAGATAGGAAATATATATCGTATAAATTATTGTATAACTTTGTCGTATGAATATCAAAACTAAGTACTGTAACACGGAGAAATTAATAAATTTGATTTGGGTCTAATAACGGCCCAGATACCTCAAGGCTATATCGGCTTATTATGGGTATTCGTTATGGACCCTTCGCACGTAGTAGTCTTGTATAAAGCCTCATAACCAAGAATGATACAATCTGGTATTATAAAGAGGCTAAGGAACATAGGGAACTACCTTTGAGGGTGTCAAAAATATTTTTACATATGTTAATTTTCTCACATTTTACAGGAAAAGTATTGACACAGGATCCATCATACAAGATCCTCACCTAGTTATTATAAATATCACTTATTTACTAAAATATGATGTATATTCACCAACTCTATCGCTTGAACTCTAATATTAATTATCTAATATTGACTTCAGTGTCGTAGTATTTTTACGAAATCACACCTTATTTCACCCTACAATGTGAGATATCGCTGGTCGACAGACGAAATCTACTAAGACTTTGAGATCTCCATTAGACTCAAGGATATAATATTGAATTCCCAATGGACTGGTATAGGAGATTAGAACACAAAAACCTGACACCATATCATAAGCTTGTCCCCTATATTGAACGTATTTGAATTAGTAAATAATTAAATATACATAAAACACTTTTTCAATTTTTTTAGTACTTAGAATAATAATTGTTACTGCCTTCTTCCCTAAATATAAAACCATTTTACCTATTTCACATGTATTAAGAAAGTTAGTTAATTTAGTTAAAATCACTAAATTTGTTTGAAATATAGTATAGTTTTCAAAAATTACCCTTAGGGTGATTATAACTCATCATTCAACTTTTTCCGGTTAATCTCTCTCCACTTGCTACCCCAATATCATAAGAGAGATAAATAATAAAATTGATGTATCTCATTTATTATTATATGATTCCAAGAAAAAGTTATACATTAACAGGAGTATTTTGGTTAAATAATAATAACATGAAAATTTGAAAGAGGATCTTATATTAAGAAGCAACTTTTTTCCAAAAAGGATCTGATATTTAGGAATAGAGACAGTATATTAGGTTAAAATTTATACGATTAATTTAGATATAGAGGTCTACCGGTAAAGAAATATAAATAAATTAAAATAAATTTTATCAGATAAAATGTCACTGTTTTAATTTTGTTTTAAATCTTCATTTATTACAAAAAATTTAAAAAAAAGCCTATTTTCAAATATATATATTTTTTCAAGAATACTTATAATTAGTGAATTTATTAGTAAGAAAATAACATCTAAAAAATCATACCTAAATTTTATCTTGAATAAAATCAATGGAGCATAAATAATGATATATTAGTTAAAATAAAATGATATCTAAATACTTAAAAATTCTTTAATCCATATATTATTATTATTATTATTATATTCGAAATGTTGTCAAACTTGCTCTCACAATTAATGTCTTTTATAACTCGAATCATTGTTATTCCACTAAAGTCCTAATATGCCTTTTTCCACCTATGACAGCATCTTTGTTAGTATCCTAATTCATATACATTTAAAAAACACAACTTCTGGAATTAAGAGAGTAATTCATCCCTAATATATATTATATCCTCACTAAATTCAGATAAAAAAACTATTTTAATTCATCTTATTTCGAATAAAGCAGACGATAGAATAATATATATATATATATATATATATATATATATATATATATTCTTTAAATCTACGAAGAAAATGACAGCAGGTATACAAGAGCAAGGGAAAGAGAGAATGAGATGAAAACGCATCGCCAAAGCCATACTCGTGCGTTTACCTTCACATCGAATGGCTTAATTACAGAACTACAAGTAAAATTATCGTGTCAAAATCTGAAGTTAAAATCACTCTACTTATTTATTTGAGTCTTATTTCAATTTAATTCCCTTTTTTTTATTTCGTTACCATTAGCTTAAACTAACTCCAGACTTAATTAAAACAATGAAAAAATAAGAGACCAAATTGAAGAAAATAAACTATTCTTATATAAATATATAAATAACCATCAAATACAACTGCAACAAATAATATAAAACTTCAAAAATAAAATATATACTTTTTCAATTATCAAAGAAACAACACCGGCTTATTTAATGCAAGATAAATAAAGAACAACTGAGATATAGAAAAACTGCTACTTTAGATGACTCTAAAATGGTTAAAAACTACTTCATTCACATTTTATAAAAGAAATGTAACCAAAAAAATCAGTTGAACAAAAAAAACCGATTAAAACTCGGGAGTTTTGCATTCTTGCTATCATTTTCCTAAGATGTAAGCAATTAATAAAATTCTACACATTTTGTTTAAATTTATTATTACTGAATAATATCCATAAATCATTAATCAAAAAAGAAGTTAATGACAATAATGAGAACAACTTAACCTCAGGGGCATCTTAAATTCACAATTAAGTACGTCTCCTCTCCTACCGTTAAGCATGCAGTGGCCGAAACATTAACAAAAAGGGTTCATGTGCAGCGAGATATGACCATCAATTCATCATCTCAAGAAACATGTAGGGTTAATGAAATAGAGCAAACACAAGCAAATGATACAACAATACATGGAAGGGAAGTTGCTTTGAAATCATATATGAAACTGTGATATGGTCGACAGTGTCGCCATGTGTGTACCCCCATTTATGATGAATATGGAACAGTGAAGTCAAACATTCTGTTTCTAACTAAAAATAAGTCTCAGACACAAGGGATAGGACGAAAGCACAATCTAACGGAAATAGATAGATATTTGAGGGATGTCAATATCATTATCATCGTCATCCTCACAGGCGACAACAACGTCCAAGTGACGACGGTATGGAGGAATGTCCACCTTGGCCACTTCCCTTGCTAAATCCTCCATTTTCTTGTCCATTCGTTCTTTGTGCCTGGGGAACATGCTATTGTAGAGCAGACAACTTCCACATGAAATACTATAAGCATTCAAGCCTTTTGCCTTCAGCCAGTCAAGAAGCTCCCTTAAAGTTGGATTGTCTTTTAGAATCCATCGGTCCCAGACTGTCCAACTCATATCTCGGTGTTTGAAGACCTTGGGTGGAACTGGCTCAGCCATGGAAAACAGAGGCAGTGCTAAGTTGGCAAATGTGTTTCGATAGTCCTCAAGCTTGTGCCCCCCGTCTAAAGCTTTGTACAGCTCCAGGCAGACTAGCCCAGTGGCCATGGCAGTTGAGGTTGCAATTGCTGGAATGATCCGTCCAGCAATGAACTTGGCCTTAAGCTTGTCAACTTCAGGAATGCTGTAATTCCGTGCCCTCATGTTGGCAAGCCCAGCAATTAAGTCCATGTGGAAGTTTGTATCATCATCCTGCAGTTTCACATCACAAAGGTAATCTATAACTTGGCTGTAAATAAATAAAATGCAGGTGGAAAAGTTCATGTACTGTGACCCAGATGACAATGAACAAAGGCTTTTATTGAACATCATTGTATATATTCAGCCAAAAAAATAAAGAGAAAACCATACCTTCTCAAACTGAACTGGTTTCATCCTGAACTCTGGTTGCAGATTTGTCCGGCACCTCTCTAATTTGATAATTAGATCATTAATCACAGCTGCATCATCAATAGAAGCAGTAGAGAGAGTGGTGGCCTTCTCATCAGTCACTATTTTTGCATCTTCCTTGGGTTGAAAGTCAGGAACTATCACTCTATCAACAGCTTCAGCCAACTTACTAGGGTTCTTCACCCAGTCAGGGATCGGAATACCAAACGTTTCTGCTCGTAGTATAGAAGCTGCCATCACAAACTGAATATGACTTGGATCAGAAGACGAGAACTGCAGGGGACGAGGGAATCGTTTCGGTGCAGACCAGAAAGGAGCTCCAGTACTAGTTGCAGCATCTTCAGGAAAAGTATAAATTAACTGCTTCACTCGATTAGCAAAATAATCCTCAAACCTGCAAATAAAAATTATGTTTGATTTGGGATATACAAAATGTTAATGCTACCACAATATTCCAGTAAAAGAACATAACATATATAATCAAACAAGCATACTTCAGCCTAGCCCAAGTGATGCAATCTTCAAAAGCCTCACACTTCTCCTTCTCCAAGCACTCAAGAACACGCTCCAAATTATCCCTTGCTTGTGCATCACCAGCATTCTTCATTGCATTAGCATATTCACTTGGATTAGATAAATATGTATTCACTTCAGCTGGAGTTTTCTCCAGCAAACCCTCAAACTCTGATCGGGCCCACGTCAAGCAATGGTCAATGTTGTGTGGAAATGAGTGTACAGTACACATTGGTGCCTGTTTCTCAGGTGGATCTCTTGATGCACCATAATTTTCTGTTAGGTGGGGAATGACCATCTGGGTATTGCATTTGGTTCCAAGAGTTCCAGACTCAAGAAGTGGCTTCTGGAAATACAAGCATCTCTGATCAACATACAATCTTGCATTCACATTATCCAGTGCATTAATAACAACATTCAAGTTCTCCCAGAAGGAATCATGAAACACATTTTCAGTTTCTGGACCAACACGATTCTGCAGAGCTTCAATATTCAGACGAGGATTTATTGATGCAGCAGCAGAAGCAGCAACTGTGGACTTAGCCTGGCCAATATTCCAATCACGGAAGAGGAATTGCCTGCTTAGGTTACTCTTCTCTATGACATCATCATCAGTAATTGTAAGATTTCCCTGACCACATGAAACTCCCATTAAGGCAAGATTCTTCAGAAATTCACATCCCAATGCACCAGCTCCAACAACAAACACTTTAGCATCCTCTAATTTCTTCTGTAACTTCTGTCCAAAAACTGAAATCTGTGCATCATATCGGCTATTTAATGGTTTCAAATCATTAGGATCCAGTGGTTCTGTAGGAAGTGATTCCACAGAGTCGAAGTAGAAAAACTGTGAAGGTCAGATGAGGAACATAGTTAAAACCACAAGACGAGTAATAGAATATCATAACCTATGAAAAAAACTTGCTATATAAAAAGGGAAATAAAAATTGAAACATGAAAATAAAACATGTCAATAGACGATAATTTCTATAAAATAAGCAAGCCATAACAAACAGTGCCGGTATATCTTGGGGCTGTGGGAAATGAATCAAGCCCCCCCTCCCTCCCCATCAGGCAAAAACCAACATTAGAATATCAAGTATTTAAACCAACCCATATCAATATACACCTGTTCGGCTAAAAATCTAAGCAGTATACATATGCAAATAACAGATAAGCTTTTTCAGAGCTTGCAGGTATAATGTTGCCTCAAGGGCCAAGGCATGGATAATCTTTAGACGGTATTAGCAGATTGTACAGAGAGAAAAGAACAATTGAATACTTGCATGCCATAAGTCACAAAAGTAAAATAATTACAGAATCCAAGCAATCATGGTCACGGTCAAAATCAGTTTTCCATCACAAATATGAGAAATTCAACAAACAGCCCTGCTCAACTGATAGAAGGGTTTTTCTTTCGGGATAGCAGAGATTCTTCAGCAAAATCATAACCTATGCCCTCATACTTATTTTCACAGAAAGCTGTAAGAGTACAGGGAGAAAATTTCAACTGAAACACTAAACTGAACCCACAAGAAGTCCAAATGGCAGACTAAGTTCCATATGGGCACATTTTACTAGCACACAATATTTTGGATTACCATGTGATATAATGATTAACAGGAAAAATAACTAACCTGGAAAAGTGGATGGAATTTCCCGGAGCATGCCTTGACAACCTCCTGTCCTACAATTCCTCCAAACATCGCAGCCATAGGGTTCAATACTGCCCTAGCTCCAAAAGCAAATTGCCGTAGAAGTTTAGGATTCACATCTTCCAACTTTCCATCCCCCAAGTTACCATTAATATTACTGGCAATAGATACAAGTTTTTGAGCATCATCCTCTGAACCAGCAACCGGGAAGCGACCTGTCTCAGAAATGAACTTATCCAAAGCCTGGAATGCTAGATGCAGTAAAGGTGGACGATCAAACTTAGAAAAATCACTCAGAAGAAAATCACCCGGTTCCTTGAGTGCTTCCCGGAGTGGCTTAAAGTTCAACGCCTTGGGTTGTTTGACTTGTGTGACAATACCACCCTTTTCATATCTACCATAATTCGAGGTATCTTCTTCAAGAGTAAATGAATATGCTCTAGCATTTTTAATCTTTCTTGGCTTTCCATCATTCAACTCTTTCATACCATGAACTTCAGAGAATACAACAAGATCCCCATCCTGAAACTCAAGCCTCTCATCATCGACACATGACACCAAAGCAGGGTTGTCATTGCTGATGGATGCAATTATACCAGTATGGGGCTCCTCACCATCAACGTCAAAAACAGTGAACCCTGGTCCAAAGTCACAAAACACAGAACCGAAGAGACCTCTAACTTCAGTTTTAATAAAAGCAATAGGAGGCTGATGACTGTGGCAGTAATCATTGAACTCAATGGCTTTCTCAAGATTGGTTTCAGTGAAGACAACAGCCTACAACATAGTCAAATAAGCAAATGTATAAACATTAAATAGCATGACAACAGTTATAGCATTACATGTATAGATTGACAAACCTGTAAGAAGGAATAATTGGTCAGTTTGTTGTTTCTAGAGTTTCAAAGGAAGAAACTCCTTTTGTAAGGGGAAAACCCATGTGTGGTTAGTGCTTGTAATGCAAATGGGGTCATTAAACTAGATTACATGCATAAACCTGATTGTAATTATTAACAAAAACATTTACATTTTCTTCAAATTTTACAAGAAAGTATGCCTATCTACATTTTGTTAGGAACAAATATATAGGCAATAGTGTCTGTATATATATAATAATGTAAAAAATCAACTTGATGCTCCAAATATAGAATGGAAAGCAAATTAGTCCTCCAATGATTGTGGCCACCAAATTGGTCCTTCAATGATCAATTGGGTCATCATATCGGCTACTAGAGGCCTTCCTTAACAGTTAAAATAGTTAAAACCACTAAGAAAAGGTTACTTAAACGGATAAGAGACCTAGTAGTGACTAAGATGGTGGCCAAATTGATCATCGGGGGACCAATTTGGTGACCACTTCATCTTTGGAGAAACAAATTGAATGTTTACTCTTACATAATATATGTGACTCAAATCACAGTTATAATGCCTTGTTAAACTTTATGGATATAAAGAGGTGAAATTTAGAAATAACAAATCAAGACCAATAATTAAGTACAATTAAGTGATTAGTGACATATAACCAAAGAGTAAACAGTCAAGTGCTTCATTACATTCAGAGGTACAATTAAGACATAAGCAAATAACCAAGGGAGATATAAAGCCATACGAGCATACAGTAGCAATTAGCATACGAGACATGTGAACCATTGACTCTGCTTTACAGAAATTTCAGTAATTATCCCCTATGATGTTTCATTTTTGTAACAATGGCATAATATTATTAATAACCATGTTCTTTAAACAATACACAACCAAAACAGTAGCAAAAGTAAAGTTTCAAACAGGTGACATTTAGGTGCAAATAACTACACAAGATTACAAGTTTTACTATCAGCATATGCACAAGGAAAATCCCCTTCCACAGTTCTGTCTGTGCACATCAAAACAAGCCAAAGTGCACATATAATTGCTTTATATAAAGGGGATGTACATATAAATTCCTTTGACAAACAATGAAGTTGCAAAAATAGAAAGGAGTAGAAAGCAAGATTTAAAGTACCTGGAAGTTAGATAGGTGTTCTTTGGTCAGCTTAATCGTCAAACTTTGAACAAGCACTGCATTGTTGAGTTCCTGCAACTTACTAACACAAGCCGCTGCCCTGTTCTTGCCTAGATCATTTTCAGTAAACACAAAATTACTGGACAAATCCCATAACTCCACAGCCCCTTCATCGTGCAAGGTTACAGATTTGACACCAGCAAGAATGAGATTCTTCGCTGCAGGTAGTAAACTACATTAGAATACAAGAGGAAAGAGAAGAAGTACAATAAAACAAAGCTGGCACTATTTTTAATTCTATGCCCCAACGCAACACCATTAAAAATCAAGTCATAAGAACAAATTATTTTATATTCAAATAATGTATTTATAAACTCTGTTAATAAGTTTAAATTGAATAGGACATAACACAGGTAACAACCTTCGGCAAGTTTACTCAGAGATGCAGCAATGATTGTACAGTTCAAACCAATTCATAAGTGTCAATACAGTGTATTAATATTCTAAGGTTGTAACACCGAACACTCACACTGAAACATAAGCAACTATTAATAATTTTCAGTTAAATATATTAGCATAAATAGCAAATAACAAGTTGATAATCATCATGAGCCCATTTCATTTTTCAGTTGACAGAGTAAACAAGGGACCAAATTAACAAATCTCCCAATACCAATCCCATCCAATAACACAACCAACTACACAAGTTTTAAGTATTTTACACATCCCAAATCACCAAATCCGGATCATTTAGCATTTCAGAGAGCAGGATCCACAATCATCGCAGTCTCCTATAAACCCCAAAGCTTCAATGACCACCCTCAACCCACAGACAACTAACCATCTTTGAAAATAAAAGCAAGGCATCCCAGAATCTATTCAAGCAATAAACATCAACTAAAAATAAAGCATTCAAAAGGGAATTGTTGAAAGACCCAATTACCAATCTCAACACCAAGACCCTGAATCCCGGAAACGAGGACATTAGACCCAAAGAGCCTCCTCATGGTCTCACGGCCATAAACAGCAAGCTGCCGGCTGTGAAGATCCTCATCGATCTCCGGCGGGTTAGAATCGCCCAAAGCCATCGTAGACGACGCTCCTCCGATCAAACTCCCGACGCTGTGGCTGTTCCTGTCACCGCCAAAACTCCGGCCGCTATCCTTCACCGTCGATTCAGCAGCACCGTCACCCGAGCAGGCAGCTAAGCAGCCGATCCGAGCCTTCTTGGAAATCGACGCCGCAGCACCCGCGTCGCCGCTGTTGTTGTTGTTGTTAGTGGTGGCGTCACTCTCTTCTTCTACAACCACTCCTCCTTCGCTCGCTCTCTTTCTAGGAAGCATATAGTGCAGTAAGCTGCAGAACACACAACGAAACCGCACCATCGAGATTATCACCACGACAACAAAAACAAAAAAACAAAAAAACATAACAAAGCGAGTTCATATCATAGTAGATTAAGAGATCCAAAGACATTAAGCAAGAAATTATATAAATAAATAAATAAATAAAAAGATAAAGCCCTAAGTAGCACGCGATTCGAGTGTGGGAGAATGAATCGGGGAAGGGAAGGAACGTACCGAATTGAACTTGGGAGAGGGAAGGAATGGAATCTGATGGAAAGAAGAAGAGAGAGAGAAAGAGAGAGTTAGGGTTTCTTCGAGGTTGGGATTTGGAGGAGTGTGAGGAGCGAGAGAGGGTTTGATGATATAAGAGAAAGAGGGAGAAAGAGAAAGAGAAAGAGAGAGGGGCATTTATGGATTTTTAGGCAAAAGAAATTGAAAGTGTTGTGTTGTGTTGGATTATACGCACCTAGGGTTTTGGGAGATTGGTTTTGCTTCTCCTTTTTCTCGCTACCATTTTCTTTCTTTCTTTCTTCTCGTTCGGTCTGGGAGAGAGAGAGAATGTGTGTGGGCCTGTTACTGTATGAATATGGAAGAATCGTGAACGGTGGAGACAAAACGAATTCACCGGGGCGAGTACACGCCACGTCGCCGTTTTGTTTGTCGTTCAATCCAAACGACGTCGAATTCAAATTTTCGAACTACCATCCTCCGTTTCGAACCCTACAAAGAAAAAAAACATTAGCCAGTTGTTCATCAATTGTCCCTAATAATAAATATTTAAATTAACCATTTTTTTCACCGCTAAATTCTTACCTATATTATTGATTAAATATATATGTTTTTATGGTAAAGTTTTCTCACATGATTTTAGAGGTATAAATAAAATTACTTTTATTTCATATTTACACAAAATTATACAAATTGAAAATTTGTTTATTAAATAAGAATTGATTAGGATATAAGTGATGCGGGCGTGAAGCATTTAATAATTTAGTTAAAAAAAACAGAAACACTTAATAGTAATAATAGGTTTTATTAGTTGTAAGGAGAAAGTCTAAGTGATTTTTTCTTAGCGTAATATTAATTAATATAATTGTTTCACATAATGTAATGATTTTCTATACATATAAGATGTATAACTCATAATTCGGGCGGCGACTCTAAACGGACCGGATTTTATCGGATTATAGGTTATTTAGGACCGGGTCAAAAAAAAGCCCACATAAATTCAACCCTTGAAATTAGAGGTCTTAACCCGATGTTCAACGAGTTGTGGGTCTGATCGGGCGGCTTATTTTAAAAAAAAATTAAAATATTGAATTACAAAAAATTGAACCAACTTAGTAGAATTTGTCTAAAACTACATTTGTAAAAAAAATTATGCTATTAAAATTAATTAGTTGTTCCTAGACAAACAATGCTATAAAATCAATAACTTTTCTCATAAAAAATATGTTTGTTTTTGTACTACAGTTGATTAAAATGAATAAAACATTAGTTATTATGTTACTAATAATACTAACACACAAATGCTATAAAATCAACAAAATTTCTTAAAAAAACCTGTTTACATAAACATCAACTAATAAATAATACTTCTTATATTGTTAGATTAGTTAATAAATAGTACTAAAAAATTTGTTTTAAAAAAGGACTTGGGTATAGGCCGACCCGCACTCAGCCCATTTTTTGGGCCTTTTTGTTGTTAGGTTTTTTCAATTATTAACTTTGAATTTATTTTTAAGGCTCACACACTATGTTTTTTATAGCCGACTTGGACCGACCCATTTTACCAGCTCTAATGGGATGGGAGAGGGTGAAAAATATTTATAGAAAAGTCAAAGCAATTGTATCATAGTATTAACTAATTTAACCGATCTTAAGTTTTTTTGTACAATAGTAATTGTTGTAAGATTTGTTTTAAATATGTTTTAACTTTTTAGACATGGTTTTATTGAAAAATATTATTTTTCAAAAATATAACACAAATAAAGACCCAATGAAATTGTTAATAGACAAAACACCCCAGTTAATCCCTAACTCTAACCAAGGTCCTTCAATTAGTAGGTTAGTCTCTTAAGTCCTCCACGTCTGTGATCGTCAGACACTTAGATCCCTGTCGTTAAACCTCCATTAGATTTAGGTGATGTGTATCGTTAAGTGCCAAGAAGGAGTGCCACGTATGCATGACTTTTAACACCGGATATTGAGGGGTGTTAAATACACAAGTGTTAAAAGTTAAGATTATTAACATCGGTTATTTTATCCATTTATCCGATGTTAATTACAATTTTTAACACTTGTTTCAGTATTTAACCAATGTTAAAAGTTCCTGTTTTGTTTTAATTTTTTTATCCGACTTTGCTTTATTCTTTGTTTTTTTGGATTAAAAGATAATTTAATAAAAAAAAATATCCATATACATATCCTAGAATATTCAAAATGAAACAGTTGCAGTTATGGACTCATATCTACAAAATCAAATAAAGGTTCATATATAGTTTTTAATTGTAATAGTAAACATTAATGCATCTTTTAGCAGCTCGTTCCAATTTGATGGCACATCTGCCAATTACGCGAACAGTCTTTCTAACAAAATTTACATCAACTTCAGTAGCATACTCCTCAAATTCCAATAAAACCTGCAAATACCATAACCAAAAGGTCAACTAAAATCAAAACTGGACCACACTAAATATACCAACATGGTTAAACAGATGAGACCAAAAGTTTTGCTAGGAAAAAAAGAAACGTTCTATTAATCAAACCTCGGGGTCAGTTGAGAGAAGACGTCAATATATGTATGCACGATCTAATAAATTAGAACATTGTTCAAAACAACCTGTGAAAAGTAGTTATAAAGAAAGACTTAGCATAGCAACAGCTGAGAAACATACACGAGACAAATGCTGACATTTATATATATATATATATATAATAATACAAAGCAGACACTTGAAACCAACTTAGATGACTTATGAAAGAAGGGTAGATGTGTCCTTCAGATTTGGTTCCAATAATTTTGGGAATTGTTTTAGATGGGTAAAAAAATAATCTAGAACTTACAAATCAATTGAAATTAGCTCTCTGTCAACATTTCCATAAAGGTTCTATTAGGTGTAAGGAACAAATTAATTATTACAAATTTGGAAATAGTTCAAGGACCTACTTAACATGCATATATTTGGACTTGTGCAGGTTCTTCAAGAAAACTTTCCAGGAAACTTTCAAGAAGCTCGTCGACATTGTCAATTCTTTCTGTATATTCACCAATTATCCAGATCATTGATGCCTACTCAATGCCCACAAAGGAAGATGATTAAATCAAAGATAAGCATGAATGCTAATAGGGAATGACAATTATAAATCCACTCAGAAAAATGATACGTTGGCTTTGAGAGTGTGTGACTAGTGATCTCAAAGATGGGTTTACTGCTATTTTCCTAAATTTCAGCAAGCGCTGCTACAGCATTAGCTACAACCATTGGACTGTTGTCAAATATCAAATCCTTCAGAGCTTCCAAAAAACCCATGTCCTCAACTAACTCTGCATCTATATCATAAAGCTTCGCAACACAAACGGTCGCTGTCTTATGAACATAGGGATCACCATCCTGTCAACATAACACTTAAGTAAAAGAGGTTACAAACAGATGCCCCATAAAACCCTTCATCACCATTGTCAACACTATGGAATTTATGAGATATAAGTAAACTAATTTTTTGAGCTCCAAATTTTCACTTTGCATACAATTCACAACATCCGTGTACAATGACGAGACTTCCTTCCCAATAGTCATAGCAGTAATCACCTTCTTCACCATATCTTTTCTTTTATCCTGAAATAAAAATAAAGATCAAGACGAGTAAAATCCTCAATCAACAATCGTATGAATCAGAGCACCCTAATTCATTGAATAATTGTTTACGTAATAGAAAATTCTCAAACAAAAGCCCCAAATGGAATATGAAGGATGGAGAATAGAAGTAAAGGGATGTCTGAGAACCTTATATTGAGAATTGAGCTCCTCTTTGAACTCGTGAATTTCACCCTTCTTAGTGGTGGAGAAGTACTTGGGAATCGTTCCTACTTATCTTTTCTCAATGTCAACAACTTGAGGAAGAAAGCCAGAAAAATGAGATCGATATTGGATCCGTTAGCTATGACTACCGCAAGTTCAGAAACGGCGTCGTTCGGTCATCCTACTCGTTCTTTGTGACACCGCCAATACTCTCTCTCCTAGTAGGGGGAAGATGAAGAAGCTAGTGAGGGAAAATGAAGAAAACTAGAAAACGCGAGAAGAAGACGAGAAGAAGAAAGAGAACGATGGAAATACTTAGGGTTTCCATCAAAACAGCATCGAATTATTTTTATATGTGTGACATGGCTTTCAGAGACGAAAATGACGTCGTTTTGATGGAAACGTGGCATCCCTGTTGGGATTTAACGAGCTGACTCTGACGGAAGTTTACACTCTATTAACCGCAGGGATCTAAGTGTCTGACGATCATGGACGTGGAGGACTAACAAGATTAACTTATTAATTGGAGGACCTAATTGTCCGACTCTGTTGGAGTCATGGACTAACTAAGGTGTTCTATCTTATTAATATATTGGCAAATTATCTTCATATAATTTGATGCATTTTATTCAAGTTCAATATAAGATCATGGCATAATTTAATTTAATTTTTACAAAATTATACTTTTATCATTTTCTTTCACAACTAAAAAAAGTCCATATAGCAATGGAATAAATCCGTCGCTAAAGAATAGAAATTTGTTGCTAAATGGCATCAGCGACGGAGTGAGCCACAAGAATTCTCTGTTACTAACACCTTGGTCACTAACACATCAACGACGACAATAGACAGTCGTCACATAGTTTACGACGAGTTACTGGCATCGTTGAGAGGCGACAAAGTGGTGGTCCCATTGTCATTAACTCTGTCGCTATTTCAGTCCCAAAATAACGATAAAATAGAAGTGGTAGCTGTTAGATTGAAGTACATCTGTCACTGAAGTCGTCACTAATGCACAACAGAGTTAGCGATGGCTGTACCAACATAGCTACGTGGTTGACCGGTTGGCCGGTTGGTGTCACTATTGCGGTCATTACGAGGTACCCAATTTAGCAACGACTTTTAGTCCATAACTGACTCGTTAGACAAGTTGTGTCGTTATTTTTGTGGCTAATTTATGACCAACGTAGCGATGATATACACGCCTGTCACTAGTTTGATGATGTATTCAGCGACGAAGTACTTCCGTCGCTAACAGTAAAAAATTATTTTTTATAAATATATAAATTTAATATTTTGGTAAAAAATTATATAATATATTTTATTAAGTGAATTAAATATTTATATATAAAAAATTATATATAACTTTTTATAATCATGCTTTTATTATTTATCCATTCTTAATATAAAAATGTAAATAACAGAATGAGATAAAAAGAAATAAAAATAATCCAAAAATGATGTACAACTCTAACAATAAAAAAATAAATACAAAAATATGTAATAAAAAAAATGAATACAAAAATATAGCATGAAGTCATTCCCCAAATGCTAGGGATCCTGGGGTGGTGAGGGCGACTAGAAAGCAGAGCCTGGGGTGACTCGAGTCCCAAGAGACTCTACAAACTGGCGGAGTAGAGCCCCATGCCATTGCAACTGCCTACGAGTCTCTAGTTGATCCTCTTTAGCTCGTTGGAGGTCCTCCTCAAATCGCTACTCTGCTAATATAACTCGTTGGTGGTCCGCCTCAGCTTGTTCCTCCGCCAGCTGCCTCTGTCGGCAGTCTTCTGCTAGCTCAATGTTTAGGTTCTGAATAACCTGAACGATATCTGTCGACAACGTAAAGGAAGAGGAATGGCCCTTCCTCATCTTGACGATTTGGGTCCCGATCCCACCAAGACCAAACACTCTCCCTTTCCTTGTTGACGCCTTCAACGACCTCTAAATGGATGACATTATCATCGGTAGAAAAAATGGTGGAAGATGTCTCCTCATCAGGTGTTTGGGCCACCAGCTCAGCCTCCTTCTAAGCTCGTATAGCGTAATACGTCTCCTGTATATGTAAAAAGATAGATCAAACAAGTTAGTAATTTGACTTGTAAATCTATGAAAAATCTTTAAACATTTGTAAGTTTAAATAAAGTACCGTCATGTCGGTGGTCTTCTGGTTAACCCGATCACTAGTCTTGTTCTTCATAGTGATTTGCATCACCTCGAACAATGAAGGGTCGCAGTGCTTCTTTTGCTCTTACAATTCATAACATCTTAAAATTGTTAGTGAAAAAGCTTTGAAGTCGTTGTATTAATAAATATATTTAACCAAGTGTACTTACAAATCTTTTTTATGCTCAACAACTAAGATGGAACCCCTAGTGTAGATGGAGGCTCCGGCATTAGTTTGTCTATTTGCCTTGTTCTAAGCATTGGCCTGCTAGATTTTTGCATCTCCCAACTTTTGAAGCATCTCTTCCCAGTTGGGCTCTTAGATCTAGCGGGGGCGCTTATTCTTCGCCCTCAACTTCCAAAGGGTACTTTTGATGATTTTGGAGGTCTTTGTGGTAAAGATCCTCCTAATCTCATAAGTCATACCCTTCTCCCATCGATAGTCACGTTGTAAATTAAAATACAATTCCAAATTAAAAAATAAGCAAATACAATCATGTAAAAAATAAATGAAATTAGGAGGGTTATATTAAACTTACTAAAAAAGTGTCAAACCATCTCTGTTGGACAGCCTTACTAGCATTTGTCCAAGAGATGTAAGGAACATCCTACTAGGCCTTAAAGACCTTAGTTATCATTTTTGAAGTGTGAGTACTATCAACATAACTATAGTTCAAACAATGAAACAATTAATCAAGCAAACCATCCATAAAACTAACATAAACACAATCAAACAAACGAAGGTTTAGGGTTTCTTATTTTGGACTAATGATACAGTGAGTCTACCAAAATTTTGATAGAGTCTCCCCTGTAAACTAGACATTTCCAAATTTTTACAAGCACCCAGTTACACACAAAATATTTTCCAGTATAGTTCGATGTAAAGAAATAATAGACATGCATAATTGAAGTATGTTATCATCACACACACCAGTACCTAGTGAGTTTTGCTCTCCACTAACAAACAACAATCAAATTAATCTCAACAATACATCTGTATATATAGACAACTTATTAAGGTGTGCCTTAACTACCATACAACAATACAAACAACATTTAAACTTTAGCAGATATAGTAATACTTACTTGTCCACGTCTAACAATGGGACTAGAGTGGGAAAGGGGTTAGGTGTAGATGAAGGGTTCGCCTTGTAGATCGACACCTGTGGTTGAGCCTATAATGCGTTCGGGTTGTTCGTGGCTACAACATCACCTGGAATTGTCGGTGTGGGCGCCTGCTGTGCACTCTCATCTATCGATGTGGTTTCCCTCAATATGCTAGGGGTACTAAGCCGAGTAACCAAGGTTTGTCTACCACCATCCTAAGCGTATCATGATTTATGTCTAGTCATATATTAATAAAACAATGTAAATAAGTTTCAGTAAAAAGAATGATATATATATATATATATAGTTATTTAATGAGAATGATAGTATGAAGATGAGGGAAATGAGAGAAGAGGGACAAGCAATGGGACAACTAAGGTCGGTGGGGAAGAGGGGAAAAAGTTTAGGAGGAATTGAGAGAGGGGACGAGGGGAAGAGGTTTAGGGCTTTGCAAGTCTGAAACTGATAGAGGGGAAAGGTAACTCTCGAATAAGTTATTGGATTTAGCGACAGACCAAACCCGTCGCTACACCGTCGCTAGTTTAAAAAAGGTGGACACATGTCCAAACTAGCGACAATGGCTTTTCGTTGCTAACTTGAATAACCTAGCGACGCAATAAGTCTGTCGCTAATAGATTAGAGAAGCCAACAATGCTTAATTAAGCGACGGGCTCAGCGACGATGACTCTTTATCTTAACTTAGCAACGACATGCTTCCGTCAGTACCGTGGCCAAATATAGTGACAGCTGCTTCCGTCGCTATGTTGAATACAAAGTAAAAAATGTTGGAGGAGAGGGAAAACTTAATGACCAAAGGCGTCCATCACTACCTCAGGTGTCGACCAAAAAAATTGGAGGGAAAGCAAAAAATTGAAGGAAGATAAGAGTAGCGACGACATTGGCGACAATGTGTTGCAAAGCTTAGCAACAATGACGTTTTAATCACTGGCATGGTAGCTAATTTCCTCCTTTTTAATTTTTGGTAACTGTCAGGAGTAGTGTTAGCGACAACATTTACCCGTTGCTAAATTGGGCGCCAACAAAAAATTTGGAGGGAAACAAAAAAATTGGAGGGAGGTAAATGTAGCGACTGTTTCGGTAACTACGTATGTTCAACGACGGACTTGACGATGAGATGTTGCAAAACTTAGCGATGGATTTATGGGTTGTCGTTAATTTGGTAGCTAATTTCCTTTTGAAGGTCCCTTTTAACACAGTGGACGCTAATGCGGTCGCTAATTAGCGACGACTGTTGTCCATCATTATTTTTTTGTAGCTGTTAGGGGTTTTTTTTGTAATGTTTTAAGTTAGACTCAAGTTATATTCTTATATTTTTTAATAAAAAATCTCTAACATTTTTAAAGTTGATTTAATCATATATAACAATTCAGTTAATAGAATTTATTTACCAGACACTTAGTTAATAATAATAACTTATAAATAAGTGACATATGGATTAAAACATCAACTCAAATTGAATATATATATATATATATATATATATATACATACATACATATATATTTGAATTTCTCTTCTTCTCCAACACACCTCCCAAATAGCACATCGATGAATCAATAGACATAAGCAGCCTTACTCTCTCGATGCGGCTTTTACGTTTAATTCCTCTGGGGCTTAAGGTTGTTTCCCCTTTAAATAAACAGCTTAAGTGTCTGTTTGGTATGTAGTTAGGGAAACAAAATTATGAAAATGGAAAAATTTAAAGGTCAATATTGATCTTTCACACTGTTTGAGACGGTCAAAACTTCATTCCAAACGAGGGCTTAATCTCATCCTTTAACATATTTGGCAACTATGAGCATCTTCCTTGGTTTTTGTTTTTTCTAAGAACAAGCTTGATTTAAAAAATATAATGATGTAACTCAAGCCTAACCTAGGAAGGAAGAGATAAAAAGGATAATTCTATCATTCTTTAACTAAATGTAGTTACGTTTTTTTAAAAACTTAAATATAAAATTATACTTAAATTAGTATTTTTTTACTAAGTTCTCATGTTACCTGTTGCATAATAATTTGGTGTTTGTTTAAACATACACACCATACTAAATTTGTGACGTCCTACGTCAATTTTACATTTATCTACATCCGTTTAATTATTTTTCACAATAAATTTTTTGCGTTTACTGATAGTTAATTAGATCCTAATGTAAAACAATATTTATTTTCCTTAAACACACTCAGAATAATAAACGATAGCAAATAAATTAAATAATAAAATGGAATTATTTAGAATCAGCGAAAGAAGAAAATGAAGACAGGGTCATTCGCCTGAGCGAGACCCTGATTCGCTTAGGCGAAACCCGTGAAGGTCGCTTAGGTGAGTTCCGACTCGCTTGGGCGAATTCTACATTTTAAACCTGAGCGAACTACGAGACTTACAAGGAAAATTAACAATTCGGTTTTTACTCAGAAATGGGTCCACTCGGTCATATCTCACTCGGAACCTCTTAACCTTCCTTCACTCGACAAAGGTTCTCTTGGGTATACCTCACTCGGAAACCTTCCAACCTTATTTCACTCGGAAGAGGTTCTCTCGGTCATACCTCATTCGGAAACATTCTAACTTTCCTTCACTCGGAAGAGGTTTTCTCGGGCATACCTCACTCGGAATATTCCTAACCTTCCTTCACTCGGAAGAGGTTCTCTTGGTCATGGCTCACTCGGAAACGTCCTAACCTTCACTCGGAAGAGGGCGAGGGATACTCGCTGAGCGAAATAGGCACAGAATCAATTTCCCCGGCCCTCGCTCGGACAAGACTGAATCCGCTCGGGCGAGATTCGTCCGGTAATCAACTATACTACAGCAGACACAATTCATCCCGTTTTCATCATTCATGACCCACACTTATTTACAAAACCTGCCCATAGCAATTCATCATATACACCTACTATTGGCTCCATGCCAATATATATATATATATCTACTCATAAAAATCAACACCGACCACATTAACATCAATATCATACTACTTCAGCACCATAATTCATATCCGATTAATCAACATACCAATTCTAAATTAGTTCAACACACAAGCAACATAATATATCATCACATACACGGAAAACTCATTATGCATTACACACATAATTCATTTCATAATCACTCGGTTCCTTGACATCAATCCTCCGCTTGGCGCACCTCCAGGGCTCCGACCTCTTCCCTGTCACTGGTTACTAAATTGAAAGAAAGCCACAGCAAGGGTGAGTGTTTGGCATCATAATTAATCTAGAACGGAAATTAAATAACAAAATACGTGTATATAAACTCTGTCCGACTGCTTTATCCACAAATTGCAAATCACACTCGGCAAATATAACAAATCACACTCGGCAAATATAGCAAATCACACTCGGCAAATATAGCAAGTCACACTCAGTAAATATAGCAAGTCACACTCGGCAAATATAGCAAATCATACTCGGCGAATATAGCAAGTCACACTTGGCAAATATAATTAGGTACATGCACCATCACACTACTAATAATTCATCAATTATCACCACTAACTCTCACACAAAATCGACGCCTAGTATCCGGATACTAAAGGATCGACCTTCAGCTGGGGGGTCCTACTTGACACCCCGTGAACCCTGCTTGGTTCACCAAGTCCTGCTTGACTCTCCACCTCAACCACTGGGTCCTACTTGACCACTGGGTAGCTCAACTTGGCATAAAAACCACGGGAGCTGGAAACGAGGGGCTATACATACCGTCGGCCGTCCCACACCACATAATCATACATATATCATTCACATTCATCATATTATATAACAAGTGGCCATCAACAGCAATACATACTCATCAAATGGGCGACTTACTTGTCAAGCCCATCATCACAACGCCACTATACACATCGAATCATCACCATGCAAAACACTTTAATCTCATACTCATCATAAACCATACACAATTCACATGCAATTATTATCCACAATCTTTCTTACCGTTTTAATACTTAGTTCGGCGACCCGAACCCAAAATACGCACCTATTCTAATTAATTACAACTCGAACACCCCCTTACCTCAATTTCAAGCTTCAACGATTTATTCTTGATGTCGATTGCGTCCTCTAAGTGTTGGGCTCAAGGTTCCACCTCTGAATTCAACACCCGCTTCGTCACTCGATCCTCCGACGTTCGTTTTGCTACCTACGGAGGTCAAACGCAAAACCCATTAACATTATACTACTCTAATTATTCTAATTACCATTTTCAAGCTCCCATGCATTGGAGGAGTGGAAAACAGAAGCTTATCCCACCATGCATGTCCATCGGCTAGAGAGAGAAAGTGAAGAGGGAAGACATAACTCAACTCTAATGGGTCCATTGTACTCACCTCAAAGTCACGATCTCGGAAATGGGGTTATTTCGAAGTTTTAACGCAAACAGAGTCTTCCCTTGGAGCATGTAACTCTCAGCAGTGAGGGAAGAGAAGAGGAAGAGAAGGAGAAGAAGAAGAAGGCTCGCGTGGATAATGAGGAAGAAGAAAGGAAATCCTTATTATTTAAGACTCAGGGGCAAAACTGTCTTTTCCCTATTTCTTTTATATTTTCTTTGAAAGTTTTAATTAAACCTTTACGTCCTTCTAATTACACTTCATTTAACCCTTTTTGTAATTAATCAACCAAATAAATTTATTTATTTCCTCACTAGTTAATTATTTATAATTACCTAATAATTCATAAAAATATCAAATAAATCCCTAAAATAATTATTAATATTTTCTGCTACTCATAATTTTAATAAAATATTAGGGGTGTTACAAAAATTGTATTAATTCAAAAGTTTTGAGCCTTCATTGACATCTCATGTGTTTGAATCTTTTAAAATTAGTAGGTATTTATGGGTATTTGTTACTATTTTTAAAAAATTATAGAAAAAAAAGAAAAACACATAATGTACCAAGTATATAATATCTTTTAATATAAAATAATATAAATTAGTATTATATAATACAATTACAACTTGATGCATTAAAAACATTATTTTGAATAAATAATAAATAAACTTATATTATTATAGAATAACAAAAACTCTTAGGTCGTGTTTAGTTCGTATGTTTTCTAAGAAAAATGAAAAATTATTCTTGAAAATGTTGGAAAAATAGAAAAGGTGTTTCTTTACAAAATATTCAAAGAAAATTTATAAAAAACTAAAAATCGGGTTTTGTATTTTTTTAAGAAAAACAGAGAAGTCTTTAAGAAGTTTTCCAAGAAACTGAAATGTGGAAAAAAAATTTCAAAAAAATTTCTAACTATTTTAAGAAATGAAAATTTTAAAAAACAAACAAAAAACTTTTCTCATAAAACTAGAATAATTTTCTGTAACTAAATGTAGCCTTAATATTATGTATATAATAAACATTTATAAGTATGTGGGTGCCTGCAAATGCAGCTAGCGTAATATCAATACTCACTCGTATATTGAATATATAGATATCCATTACAACTATACAGGCATGTAGGGATGGCAATATGAGCTTGTCCTGCGGCCAGCCCATTAGCTCGTTAAAAATAAGCGGGTCAGGCCAAGGATTTGTGTCTATTTTTTTAAAATAAGTTTGGCTCGTTTTAGTCCATCAAAAAAAGGCCCTATACAGGTCGGGCCAGTCTATCGGGCGAACATTAAAATATTAAAAAAAAAGTTTATATTAATATATAGTTTATATATGTTAAAGAGGCTATGTTTTTGTTTTATTTCTCTGTATCAACCTTAAAGCATTTCCTTTCATTTACTCTATACGTTTCCTACTTTCCTAATTTATATATATTATTATAAATTTAATAATATAATATTATAAAATATAAATAATAAAATTTTGTTTCCATTAATGTAAATATAATTTATTTAAACTTTTAATGAAATAAATTGGGTTAATTATAAAAAAACTAGTTTTAAAAAAGGTAAAATTTGATTTTTGTATCTAAAGTTTTTTTTAAAAGCAAAGCCTAAAAAAGTATAAATTTAAAATAAAAATAACATGTATAATTTGAAAAAAAGGGTTGGCTCGTTGGCCCATAGGCCACATAGAATATGGGCTAAGTCAATGTTTTTGACCTGTTTCCCTTATGGTCTGTTCCGTATTATGACGGGCTTACATGATTCTTGGCCTGGCTTGACCCGTAGGCCCGTATTGCCATCCTTACAAGCAGGTACCCATGGGCTAACATCTTTCTTACAAACCTATGACTTCTTCAAATTGACATAATTTTTTTTTGAATAGAACTAATACATTATAAGGGTTAGCGTAAAAAATATGGACTTAAATTGAGCTTAAAAAAATACTTAAGTTAGATGAAAGTTTTATTTTTTTTTTTATATAGATTTAATGTTCACTAATAACAAAATTAGTGTATAACATAGATATAAAATGTTGGGGTTTAGGTTCAAATCATGATTCTCTGACTCTCTTTATCTCCTCTCTTCTCATTGTTATTTTGAATGATAAATACAAACATAGGCCTTGTATATGTTAAACCCCAGACATTATTTATTGATAATTCAAAGAATAAACACATTATTTAGTCTTTCACATTGTTACAATTGGGTTAATAGGTCCCTTATTTATTAAAGATTACCCTGTGGTCTCTCATATATTACTTTCACTTAGTTAATAGGTCATTCAACATTAACTCCTTCATATAACTGTTAAGTGTAGCCTGTGCGTCACATGTGTTGACACGTGTTACGCTAGTAAGATAACCACGTTAACATCTAAACGCTCTTGTTTTGCCAAGTGGGATTAAGTGGTTTTTTTAAAATAACTACCCCAAAACTCATCATATCTCTTAACCCTAATTTCACCCATCTTCTTCATTCATCTTAAAGATGTCAAATGAAGATATTCAATGAAGAAAAGCCACAAAGAGCCTTTACACTAGAGAGACCAAACACCATCACTGCCTATTTGTAGAAAATAAAACCTTAATTGTCAGGTGAAATTAAGACTACCATTATCCTTTCTAAGCTAGGACCTCTCTGTGGAAATAGGGAAAAGAAAGAAAACCATAACAATAAGAAATGGGAGGCGAAAGGCAAACATTATGGAAATCATTTCCTCAGTCTGTTTTATTCTCCTTTTGATTTATTTCTCACATGTCTACCTTTCACCTTCTAATTTTGAAATTTTGATTTCTCTCACAATCCAAATAGTATTTTCTTTGTTTTTGTTTTATTGGTTTTAGGGTGTTGGACTTTTAATAGATTTTTGGCTTTTTGTTATTTGTTTTATATGGATCTTTTTTGACTAATCAATCTAGGCATTGTTCATGAAGTGGGTGTTTTATTTTAAAGAAAGAAAACAATTTTTGGTTTAATGATTACATTGCATTTTTTCTTTTTAAATTTATGGTTAATAGAGGTGGATCTAATAATAAACACATAGAAGAAGGATGAAATTAGGATTTAGGGAGTTAGGGGTAATTGTTTTAAAATTTTCACCTAATTGCACTCAACAAAACAACATCATTTTGATGCCAACATGGTCATTCTAATGGTGTAACATGTGTCGGTACAAGTGACACATAAACTAAACTTAATGATTATGTAAAAGTTAACATGAATGACCACTTAGCCAGATAGAAGTAATATGTGAGAGACCATAAAGTAATTTTGGATAAGTAAGAGAACTATTAATCTAATTATAACAATGTGGGGGATTAAGTGTATGTTTGGATTGATGAAAGACAAATGAATGAAATGAAAAGATATATAATGAAACAAGAATAAATGAGATGGAATGTAGTGAAATACCATTTTATTATTATGAAACAGGATAATAAACACATTCTATTGTTTAGAAAAGCGACATAATAGAATGTATTTTAATTATTAAATTCTTATATAATTCTTATTCAACTCATTTGAATAATTATTAAATGGGTAAAAATGATAAAATATTATTTTAATAAGTTTAGTCTCATTGTATAACCCCAAATTTAGGGAATGAAATTAAACTTAGATAATGGAATAAGATGGATTGAATTCCATTATTCTTTATTAGATTTTGTCAATATTTTTCTAACCCAAACACCGGTATATCTTTTCATCATTTTTCATTTTGATGTCTTCCATCAATCTAAACATACCATAAATAATGTGTTTACAATTCAAATTAACTCTAAAAAATAAACCTAATTCCACTCTTTATTAATATAATCTTTATATTACTTTATCTCAAAATTTAATAAAATTCATGAAATCTATTGACTCATAAGTTGGTATACATATACTATATAATGCCCCCTCAAAATAAAATTTATTAATCCACCAATATTCATTGGACCAAAAGTTTATAATTCAAGGATGATGATATTTTAAGTATCTATTTGATAATCAATTATGGAAATATAATTATAGAAACAAAGTCATTTAATAATTAATATTGATTATATATGATGTTCAAGTGGTTAAACATATATTAAATGAACATTTAGTATCTGGTAGCTAGTTATAGAAATAGATTCGTCTAATAATTAATATTGATCATATATACTATTTGAGTAGTCAATCTCAATCCCAATTGAAAACCGAATGATCATAATACAAGGTGAAAGTGTGTTATGTTTCAAGCAAGCACACATTGCAACATTGTGATAGGAGAATAGGCATGACCTCAGATATTTTTGCTCTCCCTATCATTGTCTCTATAAAAGTTGAGACGAGTTTGAAATTTTAGATTCTATTCTTGTCTCGTGAGTTCCTTGTCATGTTATAGAAAACTCATTTTCTTTATTTTTTTCATTTTTAATAACTTAAATATATAATTTAAAATAGATTATATATTTTAGACATTTTAATTGAATTAATATATAAAATAAACATTAATTTTTTTATAAATAATACCTTTATAAATATAAATTTATTGTTATTATTTAACAAATGTTAAATTTATTTATAAGGACAAGTTCAGGTGTAGATACAGGGTCGAAATGGATAGTTGTTTCCCCACATCCACCTTCATCTATCAAAATTGGGGTAAATTTTTATTTATTTCTAATCAAACTAGATTTTACCTATTAAATTCAAAACGAGATCATATCAATCTTACAAGTTTAGATAGAGCAAAAAGAAATCGTCTTCCACGGGTGTAGGGGGATAAGGTTTATTCTTCTTTTGCCCTTTTCATGTTTTTTTTTTTTTTTTTTTAACTTCACAACGCAAAAGTTTCCAACAGTCAAACCAAGGAAGGAAGGTATGGCCCCTTGGAGTTTTGGACCACTCAAATTCTCATCCGAATTTCACCCTTTATAGATGCCCACTTTATAACTATTATTATTTAGTACTGTATTTTCTTGTTCACAAAGGCATGTTACTCATTTATTCAAATACGATTTTGTTTACACTTCAAACCCTTCCATTTCGTGAACGTCAACCAAATAAAGGTCACTTTGAATCTTTGATTTTAATTACTATTTTGTTTGAAATTAGTTTGAAATGTTAATGTACAACCAAAGATTACTAACTATATACTAAAATTGATATTAAATTAAATTTTTGTTATAGATAATGGAGGTAAGTGTGAGTGTAACTTTGGGTGTTTAGTTTTATAAAATATTTTGACAAAACCAACTTATATCATATGCCTTTTCACATAGCCTATAATTTATAATTTTTTTAATTGTTTACAAAATAGAGCTGCTTGGTAAAACTAACTTAAAAATTGTGTTAAATAACTTTAAAAAATTATAAAGATAAAATTTTTATGAGTGATAAATTTTTTTAAAAAATATTTAATTTTATGAGTGATAAATTTTTTAAAAATTTATAAAGATAAAAACGATAACTAAATAATTAATAAAAAAAAACTTATAAGTTTTCTCAAGTAAATGTTTAAAAAGTGGTAAAAAATTGTAAGTTTACCAAACAACTTTGACAGTGTGAAAAGTCTTAAATTCTTAAAAAAGATCGTATACGGGTGGATTCATCTATCTTTCCTACCGATAAATAAATACTGTTCATTTAAGTATCTGTTAAAATTTATGGTTCATGATGTAAATAATACGTGTATTGAGTAATTAGTTATAAAAGTAAAACTATAAAAATACAAATCTAATAGTTAATGTTTCTTATTGTGGAAGATAACAAACTTATATTGAATTCATAGAAAATTTTCCCCATTGACAGAATCTTTGTTGAGCATGTTTGGACGCACAGACTGAACGGAGAAAGCTCCTTTAATTCGTGGGAGTTTTTTGTAATTAATATCAACCTTTAAATTTTTCACTCCAACTCAACTATGTTTTTCCAACTGTAAACTAAACATCCATTCTCTGAAATCAGAACGGCCAAAAAACATAGGAATAAGAGTGATCTGGTTCATGTTGCATTACTCCACTCCGTTTAAAGTTGAAGCGAATGGGAGAAGATAAGTGTAACTAAAAATCATTGTGCCGAGCAGACACAGGAAACACGGTCTCTTCGTTGCTGAAAAGGTTGGAGTATTTCACTAGTCACCACTGAAGAAACACAAAATCAAATGGGACCCTTTTGTGATCCTCTTAGGATAGCCACTGCGAAACAAACAAAGCAAGACCAAACAAAATCACCACTTGTCTATTCCTCACTAAATTATCCACCTAGTTTTCACAAGATAACCCTCCTAGGTTAACTCTCTACAAAATGTGAAGACCATAATAGGTCAAAAATTAGGTGTAATTTATTACTCTCATCTAATTATAGGTCAAAAGTTAGGTGCAACTTATTACTTGATATAATTAATGTTGATTTTTCAAGTAGAAATTCTTAGTTTTAAATTTACAATTTTTTTTATATAAATTGTTCAAATTCTCTGCCTCTGTATCAATCACCGCACAAATAATAAATAATTGAAAAGTATGCTATTGAGAATTTAAATCATGTTTTATGTGTAGAAAAAATTTCATTAAAAGAGACAAATCTCATTTTAGTTATTTATCCTCTCGAAAGGAATTAATTTTTAACCGTTAACAATAAAAAAAAAAAGCTTTGGTTTACTCCATAAAAGATCAACCCTGATTACTTTATTGAAATGAAAGTTTAACAAATTTGGATCCTCTCCAATGACATAAAAGTTTCAGCTGAACCGAGAGTGATGTGTGAAAATGATCAATAGAAATAGAAAACAAAAAGAATCTAACTGAAGTTTAAATGACTAAATTACTAAAAGATGATTGTTATGTTACTACAATAATGTGTTCTTTGTAATTTAATTTTGTTATGTTACAATATAAATTTGTTCTTTCTTATTCAATTTAATTTCTAAATTGATGGGAAAAAACACATTTAGAACTCTTCTCACGGACCAAATTGAAAACCTCCCCATATTTCAGGAAGCAAGATGATATATTTTACACAGTTTAATTTTAAGATCAATACCAAAAACATGTAACTATACCTAGGTTTTATCTCCAAACCAAAAGTTCTATCTATAGTAATATTTCTATTTTCTTACAGCATCATAAGAAGGGGAAACGGTTGAATTATGATGACAAAGACATTTGGAATCTCTATGATGCCATGAAAAGATGGTACAAGATCGTGAAAAGTAGAAAATTTACATCTTCATTACTGCCACATAAACTGGGGGAATCATGATGGGGGAATCATGTTTATCCCAAGAACTTGTTATCATTTTCTATGAACAGATTAGGTTCAGAAAATATATATTATAGAAAATAGTCAAATTGTTCCTTTAAAGATATGTTAATCCCAACTAAGTCTTAGAGATGATAAATCTCAAATAAATTGATTTAATCGTCATATTACTTATTAAACTCTTTTTCACCAGTTAAAAACCAATCTGTAATGGTTATTTTAACTGATGTAAAAAGGTTTAAAGACCAATATGTTGACCAAATCAATGTTTTAACCGGCATTAAAAAGATTGATTTGAAGGGCTGATTTGAGATTTTTCATAGTTGAAACCACTTTATCTTTGAAGAACCAATTTGAAGATTTTCTCCATATTATAAATATAAATATATAAAAAAGCTTATCTATTGTTGTTTGGTCGCAGCAATGCAGCTAAGATTTCAGAGAAGTGAGGACGTTTTGAAGGCGTATTGTTCCAGCACTTTGTCATGATATGTTTTAGAGTTTGTTGGCAATCTTTGGGGATTTCAGGTCTAAGGCCACATGCAGCGATGCCCACTGCAGCTTGCACAGGTGAATATGAAGAATAGGCTAACTCACCAGTTACCATCTCCCAAATTATCATCCCAAAACTATAAACATTACTCATCCATGTCTCTGTCACATTCTCTGGGTCCCCTGCAATTATCTGCTTTCAGCCCAAAAAAAAATGAGAGTGAAACTAATCAGCATGGGGACATGGTAAATAATATGATATCTCAGTACAAAATGTGTACTAAAAAACCATTTAACCAACACTTTATTTGCTACTACTTCAGGCTTTAATAAAAGTAAAAATAATTATCTTTCACACCTATTAAGAAAGTTGGTTAAATATAGTTATTTTTATTAATGCTATAAAATATATGTTGTGCTTTCTAAAAATATCTTTAATCTCATTTATTACATAAAAGTTTAGTTATCTTGGTAATATTTTCAAGAAAAATATATTTGGTACATAAGCATTTAATGATATTGAAAAAAATTATGTTACTTATATTTGTGTCCAAAAAATGATTACAAAATTTGCTTATATTCAAGTCCGGATGAAGTATCTCATACCAAAAGTAACAATAGAAGTGTCAAAATGAGCTTGGTTTGTCAGGTTGAGCCGTAAAACAGACAAGCTTAGTCATAGAAATTGCAAGCCCAAATTATTTCCGGGTGTTTTATCCTGCACCCAATGAAGGCTACAAAAACCCTCTAAAAGCCTGCAAAAACTGTACTTCGACGGACTTGGCCAGGTCTGATCATTTTTTAAGGCCCGAATTAAACCTGGGCTTTTTTACCCGGCCTGATAAAGCCCACTATCTGTATTGGGCCAGCCTGATGTGAACCAGGTAACTTGTGTTGACACCTCTACATGATACTGAAATTCACATGCTATTAACAAGACAAAGGTACAACAAATCACTGCCGCTAAAGCTTTTTCCCTTTTCTTTTTTGTTTTTTGACCATTCCCTTTCCTTTTAGATTATAATTTATATAGAAAAATTGCAAAATTTCAAATCTACAACCATCTATCACCAGTTTTCATCCTTTAACTACACATCAAATCCACACATGTTGGTATACAACTACACATCTATTCCGCTAGAAGCTTGTCATTTCACTCGATTGTGTGTGTAGGTGAACTGGGTTGTGCACAAATGTGACTTGGTGCGTTAACAAGTGATGTGCAATGAAATTTTCTCATGTAAGACTTTGCTGATAAAGCATGAAAATCAACTTGTTTAATCACAACAACCAAATAATGACTCTTGTTAGTAAAACTTTAGTGTATTTCTATTCAGTTATCATCACTTTTTCAATTTGAATGAATGGCTTAAGCAAATATATAATTTCTGTATGCTTTTTTCTTCCTGCACACGAGGTGTGAGGGCAGTAGCTTTATCATTAGGGACAAATAACTAGAATACAGGAACAAAGATCATGTTAAAAGCTTAAAGCCTTAAGACATGCGGGCTCCAGTGTGTAATTAATTCTGGTGTAATTGGCATTACACAAGCACCCTTATTTTTCTAATGACATACACGGGTGCTTAAATAAAGCTAAACACTATAAAGTGAAAGCAAGAAAACAATCATTAAGACATGTTCGGCTCAGGCATGCTCAAACAATGATGCCAAGACAAGTGACATAAAGTTTCTTTTAAATCAGCATTGCTTTATGTACAATGGATCTAAACAGCATTCTTTGAGACAATAAAGCTCACAAAAGTTACCCTAAATTGTTCTCCAGTTGAACATTCAGTATGTCATATTCAAGTTGTACTAAACCAACAAGAACAGACAAAAAAGATAAAAAGAGCTAAAACACTTTACGCTGGAATTTGTCACTGAACTAACAAGTGTATATGAGGACAAACAGAGAGCAACAACACAGACAGAAGAAAATTCAAATAACAATTTGATTCTTTTCCCATACGTTACAAGATATAATGAAAGATCTTAAGAAGCTTTATTAGTGTTAGACTATTAAACAAATTGTTTTTTCAGGGTATGAGAAAATGCCTCTAGTCAATGTTCAAGTACCAAGTACTATGGTGCTGAGAAATTTGTGAAGTTCTAAAAATTCCTGAACAAGCACACCAAGTTGGCTAGATAAGCATCACAAGCATAGAATCCTTTTTCCTTTTCCATATTGGATAGAATTTGATCTTGTTACTGTTTTTAACCAGTACCAAAGTAATATAAGTTTCAAACCAAATCAGTGAGAATAAAGGTGCATATAGAACTTTTTATTTGATTAAGGATGCATATAGCGAATCCATGAGCGTAGGAGCATTATTAATATTTTCTCATCCAATACTCAGAATCAGATTTTCTAGAGCAGCAGGTAAAAAGCATGATATGAAACACATTAACATCCATTATATTGTATCTTACCTAAAAGACATGAGGATTCAGATTAGGTGTCAAACTATTAGGAAAATGTGGGGGCGGGGGGGGGGGGGGGGGGACCGTATCTTTTAAAAGGGATAGATACCAAATTGGCAAATTGGAATCCTATTCTTTAATTTTTATTTTCTTTTAGATTTAACAAAAACTGGTCAGCTGGAGAATATTACGGACCATGTATGGAAAAGGGCAACACAGAACTACATATGACTCTGGAACATATTCTTGTGACACAATTTTTCATAACTGCAACAAAATCAATAATTTTGTGAACTTGAAACCAGTATGAATGAATAGGGACAAACCTCTGGAGCTAACCACCTATAACCATCAGTTTCATACTCCATTGCTTCTCCAACACTTTTGCAGGCAGTGACTATACCCATATCTCCCAAGCAAGCATTCCCATGTCTATCCAATAGGATCCTTTGTGTATTAAGGTCTCTGTATGCAACACCGTGGTCATTCATAAACTTGATCCCTTCAGCCACATCAACTGCAATTCTCACAATATCCTTATTCTGAAGCTTCTTGTTCTTCAACATTAATTCATGAACAGACCCACCTTCCATGAACTTAGTCACCACACATAAGCCATGATTATCATCCACACAAATACCATAGAATTGTAAAATGTTTCTATGACCACAAGTCATCAGTTCCAGCAAATCCTTATGTAGCTCAAACTCATAAGAATTCCCTTTATCACACCCCTTAAGCTTCTCAATCCCAACCCTTTTCCCCATATAGACCCCCTTATATGAATTTGCTCCAATCTGATCAACAAACTCAACACTATCTGAGTTCAACAACCATTTCTCAATCTCATACCCACCAGACTTTATGGTCTGCCACTCATCCACAGATACAATAAAAGATGAACTAGGCAAAGGAACCTGAAGATGAATCTTGTGACTTGAATCCTCAAACTCCTTTCCACGGTAGGCATCACCAATGTCTTCTTCAATCTCCCCAAGCTCTCTCCCCTTGGAATTCTCTTCCTGGCACCCACAAAGCCCAAAGGGAAGCTTCACAGCACCGGTTTTGGGCTTCTTCATGGCAAACTTCAAAGCATTTTCAACCCTGGTCCTCACCAACTTATCATGCCCGGGTTGAACAATAATAAGAACAACCCCCAAGGTGAAACCTTTCTTCTCAAAGATCTGCACCCTCTTGCAGACAATGGAGGAACTATCCAATGCACTCGACATTGCAGGCCACGAAATTGGAGAGTTACAAGCAAACGTGAGCTTCAAAGCAGAACCCTGAACTTCATCACCACACTCTTCTTGAATCAAAATCGCAGCCTGGTCACTCTCCGAAGCTTGCTCCATCAACTTTATGTGAAGAAACACGTCCTTCATATCAAACTCAGCCTGTGCATAACTGTAAAACATTGGAAAAAACAATTTTTTAAAAAAAAAACCCAAAAAAAACTAAAACAAGAAGAATAAGAAAACAAAGAAACGCAACTCGACGCCCATGATTCCGAGACCCCTTATTTTAGTTAGTTTGTGTGTTCGTGATCCAGTTTGACTAACAATAGCATCCAACAAAAGTGTTGATTTTCACATGTAGTTCGAAGTATCTTTCAAGTCCGTTCAACCGACGGATTAAGGGTGGGTTTGGTTCCAAGTTAGGAAACTCTAACTGGGGTTGGCCAAAAAACATGTTTGTAATCCGTTGGTCACACGGAATCGAACACGGTGTATAATCAATATTAGTCTTTGGATGACTCGTTTCCACAACACCATTTTCACATGTAATTATCAAAAAGTACTAAAAAATTGAATTTAACCAACCTCGGTTGCACTCAACGGAGAGGAGTGAACTTGGGAGGGTGTAGCATATTAAAATAAAAAAGTAAAACCCATTTGAGAAAAGAGGGAATTGGGATCAAGCAAGGTGTCAAAAGAGTGAAAAGATTGAAACTTTGCCAAAAAGAGGTGGTTGGCGTTAGCGAAAATGTTACACCTGAGAGGCAAAGCATCGTAGTGTTTACGAATATTGGACATGAGCTTCTCGGGAAGCTGGCTGCCGGGGTAAAGCTGAGTGAGGTTACGAACAACACTGCCCCAAGCGAGTTTCCTGGAAGAAGCATCATTCTTGGAAGGAGGAGAATCAACAAGGGTGAGGGAGTTTCTGAAAGAAGCAATGGCTTCAGAGACATTGCGTGTGAGTTTCTGCAACTTCTTATGAACAGGAAAAGGAGAGTCTTTGGGAGAGAGTGGAGGAGGAGTGGTAGCAGCACCCTCGGATCTGTGATGGGTCCTACTCATGAGGACTTGTTCAACCATGTCTTCGTCGGTGCTGGTGCGGCTGGACCAGCACTCTAAGGCTGCGGCCATTGATGGGATCAGCGGGAGAAGATTGGAGTGAGGTTTGGGAGAATCATAGGGTGAAGCAGAAGGTGGGTGGGTGGGGATGGTGGTGATCGTTTGAGAGTGTGGGGTGAGTTGTAATAAATATGAGAAATCATTTTGCAATATAACCGCCGGATATTTTCATGTCACCTTTTTTAGGTAGATTAGGAACACAAAAAGAAAGGTTTGTTTCTTTTGCAGTGTTTTAACAGTTTTTTTTATTTTTATTTTTTTACTGATGAAAGTGAAAATTTACTTTTAAATGTAAAATGTTAAGCGGGCATCATGGTTTGTTATTTGGCTAAATTATCAATTCATCCAATTTATTTTAGGTTAGTTTGAATTTTGGTGTTGTGTTGTAGTTTAGTCTTATTATATATTTTAAGTTCTAGTTTATTCATATATGTTGTTAAATAATTTTAGGTAAGTCTTTTTCTAGACAAAATAAAATTGAGTTGACAAAAATGGCAAACAATGTTTTAGTTGATATCCATGGTGTATCATTCGTTAGATGATACTGTTTTGTTATTTGGAGGGGGCAAATATAATTTCTATTCTTTTTTCTTGAATTATAGTACTATTAGAAAGGTGAAGAGTTTGTTGGGATCTTCCTGTAAATGTGAAGCTACCTATGTTGTTTTTTTTTTTATGATTTTCAAACCATGTGAAGTTATGCAAAGGAAACAATGATGGAGATGGTGACGAGTATATGTAATAAGAGATCGTCTTTGTAAGATATGTATTTGTTATCAATGTTGATGGAAGAAAGGTATTGTTTTAATGGTTGTGGTAGATGACTAAATTGTAATTTTTTAAATATACAGAACTAAACTTAATTCATTGACAAATGTAAATGACTAAACTGAAGCTTATTTTAAATAGACAGAATTTAACCATAACCATTAACGAACGTAAAGGACTAAATTGAAACTTTTTATACATATAAGAATGAACTAAAACCTCGTTAAAACATATAAAATTAAAGTGGTAATTTAAACTATTTTATTTTTTGGTACTTAATCTGTCCGGTATGGGCAACTCAACTTTCGGTATGAATACCAGGTATCTTTTTGTATGTGTTATCTGTTACAAGGAAAGATCTGGTATGATCTTTCTCAGTCTAGTAGGATGCTGTTAACCCTTTGGCAAAGGTACTAAGTCAGTTGTAGTTTTAGTAAGAAAAGAGTTGTCGATCCACAATGACTTGTCAGATATCAACAAAGGTTTGATAATTGTTACTAATTTACCATAGTAATTTTATACACAAACCTATCACTTTTGTTAATAATAATAAGAATTAATTTGATTTTTTAATAATTTCAAAAATTAATTAACTAAAGAAAGATAAGTAGAAAGACCTTGATATCAAACTATACATATTCAATTTAAATCTTACAATTATTTGGTCCAATTATGTAACTAATTACGTTACCGAAACTTTTTTTTCACCAAACCCATTCCTTCATAGCAAGAATCCTAAACCTTATCTTTAATTGAAGATTCCTCTAAAAATTAATGATAGAATTTGCATTAGGAATAAGTGTTAATGATTATTACACTTAATTATATTCCAAGAAATCAACCCTGATCTCGTTGGAAAATATTGAAACACATATATGAAAATTTCTTCCGTTTGAAACATGCATTAGAACAAAAGATTGAATTACTAACTTTAATTAATTTCATAAAAAGAACCAAAGTAATTACAAAACCATAAACCTACGAAGGTTGTTCAATCCCAACAAAAAGGAAAATTAGTCATACATGATCATGTCGCAACACTTACAATCGATTCAAAACATGACATTACAAAGGATCCTTGAAGCACTTAATGATCTAAGATGAGAGATGATGAACAATCCTTCAAAACTCTTTCCCCTGTTTTCCTTTGCATTACATGGGCCAAAATTCATATTTTGACCTTTTATATTGCCTAAAAGTTTAGTGGAAGATGTGTTGTCTCGTATGTCTTACTTAGGTGAGTCCAACCTCGCCTAGGCAATTTGCTTGTGACACACATTCTTTTTTTCCATGCTTTGCTTTGGTCTTTTTGGTTTATTTTCCTACAAAACACAGTGGAAAACCATAGTGAGGCTAATTTCTATATAGATGCTTGATATTCACAAAATAGAGGGAAAGTTGCTAGTTAAAAGGTGCTTTACTACTCAGAATAATGTTAAAAATATAGAGAAAATAATCTAAAATATACAACTAACAAAGGAGCTAGGAGTCTCATGGTTACTCTGTCTAGCCAACACATCAGTATCTCATGTTGAAGGACAAAATAAGGTGTCACATGCAAAGATACTTTGACGCTCAAATCAATACCAGATAAAGTAATATCGACGCTTAAACATGGTTGAGGAGCGTGCCTTAATAGGGAATACATGTGTGGTATTTATAGACTTAGGTGATAAAAATGTCCTATATGGCGTGTGTCAGTATGGTTTCCGTAAAAGGTATATAAAGCTAACACATCGCAAATATTCCTGACATCCTTTGTAGGTATATGACCGGTATTGCCCTAGCGCATCCTGCATGCTCTACCAGACACCGATTAGGGATATCTGCCATGGCAGGATCTACGCATGGGAAATTGGGTGTCATGAACTGCTTGTAGGAGGTGTCCCACACTGGAGAGCACAATCTCAAACCAATTGTTTAGGCCAGTATAACGCTCAAATCAGTACTTATTAAGAGAGATAAGAAGAAAAGGAAAAAGAGACATAAAAAGAGGCTAAATACACCTTTTGGTCATCTATCTCTTAAGTTATTCCTAGATTGGTCCCCTATCATTTTTTAATTCAAAATGGTCCCCTAACTTTTTAAAAAGGTGTCAATTTGGTCCTTTTAAAAAAGTTAGGGGACCATTTTGAATTAAAAAAATGACAGGGGAGACCAATTTGGGAATAACTTAAGAGATAGGGGACCAACAAGTATATTTAGCCTAAAAAAAGATGAAAAAGGTAGCAAGTGAGATAGAGAAAAAAAAGAAAGACACAAGAAGTTAAAACTGATGTTACGTTTCACTTTAAGTTTAAGTAATATATGTACTTTAGTAAGGTAATATAAATATACGAGTAATATATTGAAGATTATGGTCTGATCTTCAGAGGTAGATTCAAAATTCAATTTGAATCGCACACATATTGCATTTTTTTACGATTTCAGTTTGATTAATTTTTTATTATTTTGGAACGGTTCAGTGATTTTGTTTAGTCCGTATTAGATGATGAACACCCCTAATAAATATCGTAAGGCCAGCATAATTAGTGCGTGACATAAACCTTAAATGTCATGATCAAGTTTGAACTTTGATTTCCTTCGTTTTGACATTTACCTTCCTCTCACTTTACTATTACTTCAAAGAATCCAGAAAGTTTTTTTATGGGTAATTAATTTTATTTTCCATTTTCATTTGAAATTAACAAGCCAAATAGTCCTTTATGATTTTCAATACAAGTCTAATACAATTTTTGATAAAATATTTTTCTTATTGATTTCTTATCATACACAATGCTATACATGTTTGAAAAAAATTTATCTTTTAGGATTTTGTTAACCTTAATCCAAACCGTTGAGTTTAAACCCCTAAAAGTTGTAACTTTTTTAATCAAAATAAATGTAATTATTTCATCACAAAATTAAAAGCACAATAAAGACATTGATATCCAATGAGTACTTACTATTTTTGATAGCTTAAACTTAGCCCTCTAGGGTTGAGGTTTTGTTTAGGTTTTGTTAACCTTAAGACCAAGTCTACTAAAAATGGTAATCTTTTATTGGAAACAGACTCATTCATTATGCTTTTATTTTTGTGTTGAAATTATTTCATATATTCTAATAAAGACCCCCACTTTTAGTGATTTAAACTCAACTTTTAATAATGGGGTTAACAAAATACTAAATCATTATATAGGACAACTTCATTTACAATAACTACTTATACGGATGTTTGGTAAGTGAAATTTTTAAAATTCCTTGAAATTATGTTTTTTGCAAATCATAATTACTATGAATGTTAAAATGTGTTTGTATACTTAAGGGTTTTCTAGGAATATTATTTAAGTATAACTAAAATTTTTCACTTATACGGGAAACTAAAATTCATATCTCTTACTTAGGGATGTTATATTAGAAAACTTTGTAAATTCTAACTATAAAAACTTTTCGGATAATCTAGGGGTTATTTGGTTGTGGAAAACATTTTTACTTCTTGTTTTTACTTTTAATTAAAAAATGTCATATTCTTTTCTATTTTGCAAAGTTTGTAAGAAAATAGTGAAAATATATATAAAATTGTTTTTAGCATTTCCCATACAAACTTTTGGGGAAATAAAACAACATGACATTTATATAATTAAACCTAAAAAAGAAGAAATGAAAACAAAATATTTTTTTGAAACCAAATGACTACTTGGTTTTCTATGAATATTTTTTAAAAGAGAGATAACAAGCATAAAAATGCGAGTTTCCTAAGTTAACATTCTTGAAAACTAATTTTTTTCTATGAAATATGTTAATAGAGTAGACAAAATAGAAAAATATATTTAAATAATAAATTTTGTGAAATTTATTTCACTTGTAATAAATTTTATAAATATTTAATTTTATTAATTTAATTATTAATTTGGACCTAATATCGATGCAAATATGATAGGGCTCATATTGGTAGGCAGACCAAGCAATTTTGGGATCACCATGAGCATCACAATACCACTCCCTCATTGAACCATTGATAGCCAACATAGCTAAGTGAGTCGGTATCAGATAGAGGTTAAGAGGCAGACCGTTCAATACTTGTAAATGTTCAGAAATGTTTGTGCACAAGCCAGTTTCCCTCACGCTTTACGAAAAGTACTGACACTCGCATCATGACACAAAATCACCATTTGACTTCTATAAATACTTTTCATTTACCACAGTCAAGGTATGTTCAATTAACCCTAACACTTGAGCTCCGATATTAATATTGTATTCACTTGAGCGTTAGAGTGACTTTATAGATGCGACTATACTTCATCATTAAATGTGAGATATTAGTGTGTTGGACAAAATACAACAAAACCTTGAGATCCCTACTAAAATTAAGGATATAATATCATATTCATACTAGACTAGTGTAAGACATTGAACACCATAATCTGGTACCCTATACCAGATAGATAATTGGCACATCTAGTGGAACCTGCTAAAGTTATTCCCATTAAATTGCAATCGTATTCATGGACACAAGTAATCATCAAGGGACTCTCAAGGGGCCATCTCTAGTGCGTAACCCAAAATGAGAATAAGCCTCTAGGTTATAACTTGGGATATGGAAGCACCCCGATGTTAGTGGCCTTGCCTGAAAAGAGAATAAGAGTCGTAGCTCAATCAGAGTCTAAGAATAAGATCATCCACCAGGTCCAAGCAGAGTTTGCAAGATCTTAAACAAAACACTATTCAAGCTTAAGATAATTAGATCATCATTCACCAAAGGATATCATTATCAAGGCCATACCCATCTACCTTTCATAGAAAATGTCACCTCCACCAAAACACTCTAAAATTTTAACATTTAATGATACCAAGAATGCACATACCGGTTCAAGCACCATTTTCCTTAATATCGATATTTACAAGCCTTTGATGGTTCCTTAAGTTACAAATTCAACATCTTTTTCACTCGATGCCTCATGCAGACTCTAATCCCTAGACACATTCAAACTTCTCATTCATAGCCCATTGGGAAGTATACCAGTGAGGCTAATCCCGATAAGCACTTAGATGCTTACACGAATGAATTGTTATTATTGGGAGGGGATAATGGTGTGATGTGCCAAATATTTCTCCAAAGTTTAACAAGGGAGGCTTTTAGCTAGTTCAACAGTTTACTCGTGGGATCAATTAACTCCTAGGTTGATATTGTTATGGCTTTTGGAAGGCATTTCGTGATAGCAAGGGATACACCAAAAACCTCTCACACCCTGGCTCAGATTAAGCAAATGTAAACGAAGTCCTTGAAAGACTTTCTTAAGATATTTTACAAGTAAGAATTGATGATTCAAACCTATTTAACTTTACATCACTATTAAGCCCTGCAACTAAAGTCAACGATTGATATGTCTTTAGCAACAAGACCCCCATAAACTTTGGAAGAATTCAAAAAGAAAGTTTCCAAATATGTTGGGTAAGAAATACGCCTTACCACCACTAAATCAGTCTTAACACCCACACCGACTCTAGAGGAAAAACCCAAACATGGAAAACTTCTCAAAAGGACTAAGATAAAGATTAACCACCTTATCCAAAAGATAATTTCAACTCTTACCATTATGCCCTACTTAATATAAGGTAGAGCCAGATCTCCAAAGAGTGTGGTTTTCCAAGAGTTGGTGCGTACGATATCAAGAACTAACAAGCTTGACAACCTCCAATGAAGTGAAACAACTTACTAAAGGCTACCTTGAAAAGGTGACCAACATTAATGACAAGTTCGAGACGATATGGAGAAGTGGTTGGTAAAACTTCTCCAAGAATATAAATAAATTTTTGCTTAGGCTATTCTCGATATGTCAGGCTTAAATCCAAACTTCTGCTATCACAAGTTAGTGGTATACCCAAAAACAAGGCCCATAGTGTAACATCCTCAGTTTTTAGGGAAAACTCCTAAGAAAATCAGACTTATACGGTTAACCATGTTGTGCTAGATTGACATGAGTATTAGGTATATATATGTGATTTCTATGAATTATAAAGGCTTCAGGCAGCGGATGTTTGATTTTTGTTTGTATGGCTTTAGAGGAAGTAGTTATGATTTTTGAGAAATGCATGATACTAAGAGGTATGGGATAATTTTGGTGAATGATAGATGTAACACCCCGATTTACTGTACTCGAATCCTGATGTGATCGTCATAATTAATGAAAATATGAGTAAATTTTTCGCGTTTCAAAATAATAATACCAGTGTCACACCGAAACTCGAATCACAGAAAACCGAAGCGTACAATTAAATAAACTAAACCTGGATCGATAGAATAATGGCCCATAATGGTATACAAAAATAATAGAGTTTACAGCAGAAGAATATGTATACCGGGCACACGACTAGTCCCATATATGAAGATATGAGAAAAGGCTAGGCAAAACATAGCTTATCATATGCCTAATAGATAGCTATCATCCTTTTAAATAACTACATACGCATGCAATGCCTAAGGTATATTTAATTTTATATACAGCCGGGGATATACTCCCCACTATCTTAATCATCAATGATCGTTATTCAATTTCAATCGTTAATTATTCTAATACACCTTAAATCATCCCTTACATTTTACACATATATATGCATCATTCATCAATGCAAAGGAAATATTTTATACATACTCAAAATTTCTAAATCATCAAGATCACTATGTACGAATTACTCATTACACGAGAAATCATAAATGATGCCGGCCAAGGCACTTCCTCTACCACTATTTACCTTCGCCAAATCTTGATCTTTAAATCCAAACTCATCCCTTGGTAACCTGCATCACAAGGCTAAAAAAGAGACCACATGGGAGAGTAAGTTATACATTCAAAATGATGAATAACATATATATTATGATCATGTGTACATGTATACAAACATCATGAGTGCTTTGCTATCAAAACATCAAATTATCATTTAATTATCATTCCATTATAATAATAGGCATACAAGCCTCATGAATCGTAATTCATATCATAAATAACCACAACATATTCACGGGCACAAATACCATCATTTTACCACTTATCAACAAGGGCATTCATAATCTTTACCATCATCAATTCATTAAGGTTTTACTTATACACCTCCTCGTAAGGGGTTTCTCATCTTTCGTGGTCATCCTATCTCAAATATACAATTAATCCGATTCTATATCAACGGGTGATCACAACCACCATACTATTCATTTCACAATAATCCTAATAATAATATCATCACTCAGGGATTCACCCTTCGTGGCACCCCGCAAGGTGAATTATTTATCAATCAAACCATCATCATCACTTCGGGTCATACCCGTTGTGGCACCCCGCAAGGTGAATTATTTCCATATATATATATATCCATGTCATCATCACTCAGGGCTACGCCCTTCGTGGCACCCCGCAAGGTGTTTCATTTCATAATAAATAACATAATACCGTCATCACTCAGGGATATACCCTTCGTGGCACCCCGCAAGGTGATTCTCTTCACAATAATAATCACAATACCATCATCACTCGGGGATACACCCCTCGTGGCACCCCGCAAGGTGATATATTCAATAACCATGTCATCATCATCACTCCGGGACTTGCCCTTCGTGGCACCCCGCAAGGTGATATATTCATCCATCACATCATTGTCATCACTCCGGGACATACCCTTCGTGGCACCTCACAAGGTGTTATATTTACTAATCAAATCATCATCATCACTTAGGGTCGTACCCGTCGTGGCACCCCGCAAGGTGATTTATATATATATCAATCAAACCGTCGTCATCACTCCGGGTCATACCCGTCGTGGCACCCCGCAGGGTGATATATTCCATATTATTCGATAACAATAGGACCACGTCCTCTTCACTTAGGGATTTACCCTTCGTGGCACCCCGCAAGGTGATTTATCCAATAATAATGCATATCAGTGCCATGCTATGCCATGAATGCAACAATGCAATAATGCATGTGCCCAACAACCTCGTAAGGATATCTCACCCTCTCAATTAGGGATAAATCGTATATTTAATCTTATTATCATTGGCATATAAGAAATCATAAGGCCCCTCAAGGCACAACATTCATAACCACATCAAACCACACATGGTAATTAAAATCATATCAAGCATCATGGCATTTATCCACGCATGGAAAACAACAAGTTATTTCAAAAGTATATGTTTAGCAAATCATCATTGCCATCATTTCAAATCCATTGATTTATACACTCGTGGCCATTCAATTTTCCCCTCATTGGTTTTATTATCACACAAGGTGTGTCATATAACCACATCATTTACTTTTTATTATGATTCATAATATATCAATAGTGGTGAGGCACACATGTATTCATAACATAGTATAGGCATACACGTACCTCTCCAAGGCCTTAAGCCATTCCTCAATCACCACTAAGACATACCACACATGGACCCCGAATGAAATCACTTGTTGTTACATAATAAAAGGGGTTTTGGGCAACCATGAGCCCATGATAAATTTCAGTACTAAGGCATGAGGAAATCTTACTTTTAGTCTTAAAAATAGTGGGACATGTCACAAATATCACCTATTAGTCCCAATTTGGCCACCATAAGAAGTTGGGTTCAAAACCCTCTTAAATTTGAATTTTATGACGCAGTAGGTCCGGTGTTTTATGTCTAATGAGAGTTAGAAAACTCCAATTAATGTGAGACTAATTCCCACACCTCCGCAACATAATAATCTACAACTTTCATGAAGAAGTCGGAGGCTAAAAATGTAATTAAGGTGCCCAAACGGGCCAAAAACAGCAAAGAAAACAGACCAGTTGGAAAAACAGCACAACAGCGGCCATAACAGGGCTCTGAATCGATTCAGACTCGTGTGAATCGATTCAAGCATCCTAAAATCTCAAAATTTGACAAACAGAGGGCCTTGAATCCATTCAAACTTGCATGAATCGATTCAAACACCCCTGGAGCCCAAAACAATGAAAACAGCACCTCTTGAATCGATTCAAAGGGTCTTGAATCGATTCAAGACAGCCCTGCTGCTGTTTTTATGGAGAACAACACCAAAATTTCAACTTCCAATCACCCAATCTCATTCAATTCAAATCCAATGGCCATCAAAATTTGTCACAAGCTAAAATATATTATTTGAGATGTGTGGCCACCGACCTCACTCAAAAATTCTCAAAATTGAGAGACTTATGCACATAATTGTGTTTTACCCAATTTAAAATGTTTTTGGGGACCTCAAGGGTCAATTCTCAATGAAATTGGCCCATTCCAATTTATACAAGTCATAAACTACACATAGAAGCTATTGGGACTAACCCAAGCCATCAAAATTACATAAAACTCTATTTGACTCTATGAGTTCCTCAATTATGCATAAACCTCAAACTTATCACCAATACCATCACAATGGCTATCACATTTAATGCCAATCATCCACATAAATTCTCAGTTCACAAACATATACCTCATCCCCTCAAGGATGGTTCATTAACATGTACATATTTCAACCCCTCATGGGTTATTCATCATCATATATACACATACATTATCATCAATAGCCAACAATTTGCCATTCATATCATTTCACTATAAACATGGCAAGGCAAGCATGAGTATCAAGCCATACAATAATCATCAATTATACAACTCATGCAATTTGAATGTAAACTCCTCTCCTACCTCGAGGGAAAAGCCGAAACGATTCCAAAGCTCCGAACGCTCCATTGCATCACCCGAGATACAATCTACATACCATACGCAAGTATATTCACATAATTAATAACCATCATAATTCAATTACTTGCTAGATTATCATATAGCTTAACCCCAAGTCCTAGACTTGAAGAACACCAACTTATGCAATTGTGTTAGGCTTCGGGAATTCCTTTCCCAAGGCCAAGATCCTCTAGATCTAAAAGGGCCACTACCCTCAACAACAACAAATCATATTCCTCATCAAAGAACATCCATTTTCTTTTTAACTCATCCAATTTGTCCTCTTTACCACTCAAGGTTCATCATGACCCAACATAATCTCACTAACCCTTCACTTTGAACATCTCATATTCATTTTCAAAATCCTATCCTTTACTCAATCATATACGTGTGTACTCACTTGCTCACACCTTCCAAACCTCAAGATTGGGTCCCCATTAAAATCTACTCAATTCAATCATCCTACCAAACATTTCTAAGCATTATTTCTATCCACAATACTATTTTCATGCCAACCACATCATTAATTTCACTCTCTATGTTAAGAGCCAAATCACATACACATAGAGTTTCACCAAAACTAAATGATCATTTTCAATATTCATCAATCATCACTTATGACCATTCTCTTTCATCAACATCACTCTCAATATTCATTAAACATACATTCAATTCATATTCTATATCTTCCACAATCTATTGAAGTTAGGGTTCCATATTTAAAGCTTCCATTAAATACTCCATCTACCTATATTACTCCCCCAAGCCTTAAAACCCAAAAACATAACATTAACTTCATCAAAGATGGTGAGAAAAGCTTACCTCACCATGGAAACGAAAATGGAGCCAAGGGAGAGAGAAAGACCCAACGAAATTGGAGAAAAGGGAAAGAAGATCAACACCCAATGGTTTCCTTCAAGCTTCCATGAGAATGAAAATGGAATGAAAAGGGCATAAGCCTCCTCTAGGTTTTTAGGAAGAAGAAGAAGAAGAAAAGAAGAAAAGAATAAAGAAGGATGAAGAAGGAAAGTGGCGTGAAGATGAGAGGAGGAAGAGAATTTTATTATTTTTATTTTTTTATTTTTTTTATTTTTTTTAGTTTATACTCCTCATTAAGATTTTACCATTTTATCTCAAACAGGCTCACAGTTCGGGCTCAATACTATATCCAAAAATTATTCTGAAGATATATTCGGATTTCCAATAATATTCTTAACAGCCCTGACCAACGGCATCTCAATCGGAGATACTTGGTCCGACACCCATATCTTCACCGGGTATAATTTTAACTCTTTTAGTTTTCAATAAATTATAATTATCCATAGTAAATCCCAATTTAATCATTCTAATATTTTTGGGACACAAATCCTCTCATATACAATTATTTGTTATTCATTCTCTTTAATTATTCATATTTATAAAATTCGAGATGTTACAATAGAAATGATATGATAATGGTGATAATAAATAATAAGTGGATTTAAAATAAAATGTTAACCTCATAATCGTAAACCAATTTTTTGATCACTCGTATACCACTAACATCTTATGCCTTGGACTAGGAGCTGATCGTAAAACATTTTGGGAAACTTTAAGAGAAAGGAAGGCTATGGGGCTGAACCGATTAATTAAGACTTGTTACTTAATTAATTTCCTTAGAATTTATTGAAATTCAATTAAAATCTTCACCCCCATCTCTTGACAATATTTTGCATTAAGCGTAATTATGTGTATGCTTCATTATTTTTAACATAACTTAACCTACCGGTATCTAATTCAAGTGATATTAGTCTTAAAATCTTTGTAATAAAATTTGCTACAAGTCTTATGAAGACACCAAAACCCAGTTCTAAGCCCATAAGTCCCTGTTTACAGTTAAGCCATTGACTAGTAGGCACACATTCCGCCTAAATAGCCTTTGGTATTTCAGGCATAACTTTCACTCTATTTGATGGATTTAGGTATTCTATAGCTTATTGGAAATAGGAGAGAAAGAGAAACAGCTTTCATATTCAAAATTTTCCCAAAATCATAACAGAAAGTGATCAAAACTTCACGGCCAGGTGTCACCATGTAGTGCATCCACGAACCCATGTTTCCTTTCCTCATTTGTCCATTTTCCATGTAAATTCTTAGCTTAACACCTGGTCATCCACTTAGTTGAAGTAATTGCATGAAATTTCTACCAAAAGTCTCTATATATATGGCATGGAGAAATCATTGCATGATTCTTCTTTTCCTTCATCTTGTAAAACACCACCCTTAGTCATTTTCTCATCTTTTACTTTATTCTTCTTCATCTCTTCTCCATCTCCTCCACTGACCACCATGTCCAGCCACTACCATAGTACCCTTCTAAGTCCTTGTATGTCTATTGGGTCACTTAGCAAAATAAAATCTCAAGCTCTCTTATTTTCCTTCTATGGCCGAGACCACCATTTCCCCTCCACCAAAAATTTTTCCTTTGCCTTTTCACCACCCAAACAACCCCATCTCCCCCTTAAATCTTAAAGCATTCTTGGAGCACCCTTGGAGCTTCAAGGAGCAAGCAGCAAGCAAGTAAAGGAACCCATTTCCCTCCTACATTTTCACATGAACACCATTGAGGTAAGGGGGAGTTTCTCCATTAAACCTTGATTAGCTCCACGCATGCAAGAAAGATGAAATCCTTTTTGGACTTCCATCCTTAAATCAAGAGTTGAAAATGGGAGAAAATATTTAGTTTTGACACTATTTTGGAAAAGAAATTTTCAAGCAAAGAATCACCTAAGTTTCTAGTTAAGTTTTTTAGAAACATTTCTCCTTTTTCACTATTGACTTAGGCCTTGTCTTGCATGTCCTCTTTTATGTTTTTAACGAACTTTTGTTTGGAAATAATGTGTGTTTTAATGGATAAAATTTCATGGTCATGGTTGGGCAAGGTAAAAATGTGATTAAGCTCAATGTATGTAAGAAATACATAGTAAAAATGTAAGCTTTAATGAGCATGTGTGATTCTTGGTGTGTATGATTTTGTGATGTTCTTGCATGTATAATCTATGAGACTTTGATGAGTTGCATGTTAGTTTCCATGGATGAAATTTTGATTTGTTAGAATGACATACGTGCATGTAAAGTTCTTAGCTAAAAATATTATCTTTGTACCTTGCGTGACAAGTAAGTGATGCCTATGTGTGGAACCCTTAATGCATGTGCTAAAAATTGAATTTTTATGCATAAATTAGTGTTAAACTTTGGGTAAACATTTTGGACAGAATGCTGGACAAACTTAATGCTTGGAATGATGAAGAAATTTTAAAAGTTTAAGGCCTAAATAATACATGAAAATAATGACATTGTTTGATAAGTGGCAATGGTGATCGAACAAAATTATGTGAAGTATCTTAGGGGATGTGTGATATTTCTAATTTATTGTGATATGAATAAATGTGATTTAGGATTGCATGGATTGATGAATGTCGCAACCTGGATCGCGACGGCGTGGCCGACCCTCTCGAAAAGGATGAAACGGACGAGAACAAACAGGGAGTCGCCACCAACGTTTTTATCCATAGGAAAAACATTGGGAAAAAACTAAGTTCAGTAAAGCACTGGTTTAAAAAATGAGATTCAAGTTCGGGAGTCGGTTACGAGTAAGGAAGGTATTAGTACCCTACATCGCCTGTCAGAAACAGTACCAAGATTGAAAATACGCAACAATAAATAGCCTTACAAAATATGTTATATTTCTCCCCTTTTATTGTTGTACTTTGTGTAAAAACAGAAGGAACAAACTGAACAGACATGGAGTGTAGGTCAACAGGACGTCGCGTCCAAATTAACCTTGGCTTTGGTATAAAACAGAAAAAAGGAAGGATACTAACAAGACGTCGCGTCTAAATTGATTTTCATGGAATTTAATCAAGATACGGGGTTAGAAATGGGAAGGAGATAAACGGGACGTCTCGTCCCAAGTATCCCGTTCCTTGTGGTGATGGCCTACCAGAAATAGGGGAAAATCAACAAGACGTCACGTCTAAATTGATTTTTCATGGAAGTAGATGAAAAAGGAAGTTACAAAGGAAAAATAAAGAAAATAAAAATAGGAATAAAAATGGGAAAGGTGGGCCTGACAGGATTTAAAGTCCTGCTCCTACGTATTCTTGAGTTACCAAGAAATCAGGGTTACGTAGTTCTTTAATTTTTTTTTTTTTAGGAAATGGATGAACGAAATTTTCTTCTTTTTAAGTAAACCTTAAAAGTAAAGGACAAAAAAAGAAGACAGAAAAGAGGAGGGGTAGCAGAAGGTACAAGAGAGAAAGAGAAACAGTAAGTTCAAAAAAGAAAGGGAAAAATGAGTGAAAACCGAGTGAAAGAAGAAAAACCAAGTCGGAGAAGAAAAACCGAGTGGGAGAAGGAAAACCGAGTGGGAGAAGAAAAACCGAGTGGGAGAAGAAAAACCGAGTGAGGACACGAGAGACCGAGTGGTGGAGTGAGAGATCAAGTGAGGGAAAAAGAGACCGAGGGTGAAGAAGAGACATACCAGAGTGTTCTCCTTTCTGAATTTCTAGTCTATGTTTCCTTGTCCCCCTTTTTGGTTTTCTGATTTTTTTGTTTTCTGAGAGGATGAGTGTGGGTGAGAGTGCTGGACAATGTGGACTTGAGAGGTGTTGGACGGTGTTAGAAGGAGAGAGAGGGGCTGGACGGTGCAAAGGATTTAGGAGGAGCTTGGACGGTGTTAGAGGGAGAGAAAGGGGTGATGGACAGTATGGAGAGGGACGATGCTGAGAGGGTTTGAGGGGTGATGGACAGTATGGAGGATTTAAGGAACTAGACGGTATGGAGGATTCAGGAGGGGCAGGACAGTGTTGTGAAGGGAGAACAGGGGGAGCTAGACGGTATGGGGAATGAAGATAGTGTCTCTTCTCTCAAAGAAAGAAAAGCTCCAGAGTCTTCTCTAAATGAAAGCTTCAGAATCCTCTAAAAATCCAATCCCTTTTGCCTCTTCAGATGAGGTATTTATAGGGGTTGCCGAGTGCTTGGACAGCACATGCTTCCACTCACAGTGGAGGCAGCCTAGCCACTAACAGGTAGTGGGGAGCAGCGGCTGGTGGGAATTATTTATTATTCCTTCTTTTGTCTTGTTGCCAACCGCCCCTCATAATTCAAGGATCCACTTGGATAGTGGGAATCCAAGTCAGCATGGGCGAATAGTGGAGATATGGAATCGGCATTCTTCTTTTGACTCGGATTAGTGCCTCAGCCAGTATCCACCCATAGTGGGAATCAATCCGAGAGGAATAAATGCTCTCATATAGAAGACCGAGTGAAAACTTGAATCCACAGGTCTGATCCAATCTCTGACACTCGGTGTGGGATTGAATTCGCAGATTATTAACTTAGAAATTGTTTTCTGAGAAGCTTTCAATCAGGACCTCTGTTGCTTTACTCGGTGTTGCTTTGCCCGGATGTATCACTGTTTGAAGCACTCAATCGAAATTGCTTCAATTGGAGCTATTTTGCTCGGATCTTGTCACTGTTTGAAGCATTCATTCGGAATTGCTCCAATTGGAGGGGTCTTGCTCGGAACTTCACTGCTTGAAGCATTCACTCAGAATTACTTCAATCAAAGGTGCTTTGCTCGGATTTTTTTCACTGCTTGAAGCACTCGTTTGATTCAATCATAAAATAAGTTTCACTTGGAAACACATCACTGGGATTGAATCACTCAGAGAAACCTTGGTCAGATACATGGCTCAGGAGTAATTCAATCAGACACATTCGTTATCTTTGGTCAGATACATTTCTCGAGAGTAATCCAATCGGACACATTCATCATCCTTGGTTTTCACTCAGAATTGTTTCAATTGTGCATCAACCCATTCGGATGTACAATCGGGAATCGTCTTTGTCTTTTCAATCAGAATGGAACTTGAGAAAATCTGACCACTCGGACGTATTTACTCGGGAACCGACCTTACATTTCAATCAGAACGGTTTCATTCGTCAACCAATCCCTCGGATAAATTCACTCGGGAGCCGACCTTACTTTCCACTCAGAATTTGGAACTCAGCTTCAACAATCATTCGGGTGTATTCACTCAGGAACCGACCTTACTTTTCACTCAGAATGGATTTTCAATCGACAATCAACCCACTCGGATGTGTTCATTCAGAAGTCAGACTCAGAATGGTTTCAATCATTAATTAAACCATTCAGATGTGTTCATTCAGGAGTCGGACTCGGAATGGTTTCCATCGTTAATTAAACCATTCAGATGTGTTCATTCAGGAGTCAAACTCGGAATGGTTTCAATCGTTAATCAAACCATTCAGATGTGCCTATTTAGGAGTCGAACTCGGAATGATTTCAATTGTTAATCAAACCATTCGGATGTGTCCATTCAGGAGCTTTCTCTGCTTGGACAATAGTCTTTGGGACAGTTTCGTTCACAGTCAGTCCCTTTTTCACTTAGTGGCTGCAACCGAGGACCTTCCACTCGGATTTATTTCCAATTGAGGGATACACTCATAATCAATCTCCTTTCGCTTGGAATGTCTTTCCTTCGGAATAACCCACTCGGAAATCATCATTAGGACACATGGGAATTAAAAGAGACTTTACCCGAGAGGTTTTTACTCATAGTCAGAGCCTTTTCTTGTTTGGAAGTAACTCCCACACCTGAAACCCACTCGGAAATGCCTTACTCGGAGACATACCACTCGGTGACTTCTCACTCGGAGATTCCCTACTTGGAAATGATCATTCTGAGTCATCCTACTCGGAAATGACCATCTAGAGCCTTGCCTTTTCCTCGTTCGGAAATAACTCCCTTAGAGGCAGCCTACTTGGACACATGTCAGTCAGAAATAGCTCAATTGGATATCTCACTCAAAAACAGCTTACTCGGATATTTCACTCGAAAATGACTCACTAGGAGACATTCCATTCGGAAATGACTCAATCTGAGTCCTTCCACTCAGATTTGACTCACTAGGAGACATTCCACTCGGAAATTATGATTCTGAGTCATTCTACTCGGAAATGATCATTTGGAGACGAAGTCCAGTCTTCTAAGAATTCTTTCCACTTGGGTCGGACTAAAAGAGGTGTTCACAGATGCCCCTCTTTACTTCTTTTTCACAAGTGAAACACGAAGCTTTCCGTGTTTTTGAAGTGAAAAGGAAGTAAAGATATGAACACCGATGTAGGGACCAGGTGGGACCTCTTGATCGGTATGGCGTCTGACAGTGTTGGCAATCACGAGTTGGTGTGACCTTTTCTTCTTTAAAGATGAGCATTTTCCACATCTGTCTCTCTCTATTTCCCTTCTTCTTCTTTTTTTTGTTTTTGTTTTTTTTGTTTTTTATTGTTTTTTTTCTTTGTTTTTTTGTTTTATTTTGTGTTCTAAATCTGGAAAAAGAAGTGGGGTGGTGCTCCAGTTTTTAGCAGGAAGTGGTTAACTGGGAATTATCCTTTGGATGACATGAAGAGGAAGGATTGTCTTAACAGGAGGTGAGAGGATTGGGTGTCGATTCTCAACTGATCGGAGATGAAGGGTGCCACGTTCGGTGACCGGAAGGAAAAGGGTGCCATTTTTTTGGCGACTAGATTGGAAGGTAAAGGTGATGGTGTTGCCTCCCGGTTGACTAGAAAGTAAAGGGGTGTCAGCTTCGGCGACTGGAAGGTAAAGGTGCCATTTGTTTGGCGACAAGAAGGAAGGTAAAGGTGAGGGTGTTGCCTCCCAGTTAACTGAAAGGTAAAGGGTGCTATTCGTTCGGCGACAGGAAGGTAAATGTGCCATTTGTTTGGCGACAGGAAGGTAAAGGGGTGCTATTTGTTTAGCGGCAAGAAGGAAGGTAAAGGTGAGGGTGTTGCCTCCCGGTTGACTGGAAAATAAAGGGGTGCCAGCTTCGGCGACTGGAAGGTAAAAAGGTGCCATTTGTTCGTCGAAGGGTGCCATTTGTTTGGCGAAGGGTGCCATTTGTTCGGTGAAGGGTGAAAACCCTGAAGGGTGCCAGCTTTGGCGATTGAGGAAGGTAAAAGGGTGCCAGATTCGGTGACTGAAAGGTAAAGAGGTGCCATTTGTTCGGCCATTAGAAAGTAAAGGGGTGCCAGCTTCGGCGGAGGGTGAAAACCCTGAAGGGTGCCAGCTTTGGCGATTGAGGAAGGTAAAGGAGTGCCAGCTTCGGTGACTAGAAGGTAAAGGAGTGCCAGCTTCGGCGACTGGAAGGTAAAGAGGTGCCATTTGTTCAGCGGAGAGTGAAAACCCTGAAGGGTGCCAGCTTTGGCGATTGAGAAAGGTAAAGGAGTGCCATCTTCGGCGACTAGAATGTAAAGATGTGCCATTTGTTCAGCGACTGGAAGGTAAAGAGGTGCCATTTGTTCAGCGGAGAGTGAAAACCCTGAAGGGTGCCAGCTTTGGCGATTGAGGAAGGTAAAGGAGTGCCATCTTCGGCGACTGAAATGTAAAGAGGTGCCATTTGTTCGGCGACTGAAAAGTAAAGGGGTGCCAGCTTCGGCGGCTGGAAGGTAAAGGTGAGGGTGTTGCCTCCCAGTTGACTGGAAAGTAAAGGGGTGCCAGCTTCGGCGACTGGAAGGTAAAGAGGTGCCATTTGTTCAGCGACTGGAAAGTAAATAGGTGCCAGCTTCGACGACTAAAAAAGGTAGAGGGTGCCTTCATAGGCGACTGGAAAGGTAAAGGGTGCCTTCATAGGCGACTAGAAAGGTAGAGAGTGCCTTTATAGGCGACTAGAAAGATAAAATGGTGCCTTCATAGGTGACTGGAAAGGTAGAGGGTGCCTTCATAGGCGACTGGAAAGGTAGAGGGTGGGGTTGACCTTGGGGGAGCTAACAGGATGTCTCGTCCAAATTAACTCACTGTTGACAGGAAACGTAAAGATTGGGGGGTTGCTCCTTGGATGAAAGAGAATGAACCTGGGGTGATGCCCCTTGATTGAAAAAGAATAAACCTGGGGTGATACCCCAGTTTGACATGATTTGAAGGAACCTTGGGGAACTGCCCTTTGGCGGAAAGAGAATGGACCAGGGGGAGATGCCCCAGTTTGAGATGATTTGAAGGAATCTTAGGGAACTGCCCCTTGACTGAAAGAGAATAAACCTGGGGTGATGCTTCAGTTTGAGATGGTTTGAAGGAATCTTGGAGAACTGCCCCTTGACTGAAAAAGAATAAACCTGGGGTGATGTCCCAGTTTGAGATGCTTGGGAAGTGTAGTTTCACTGGGGAAGGATTTGGTTAGTATCTGTCCGGTAACCTTCATGGTTCCACCGGGGGAAGTATTTGGTAATTTGGGGTATCGCCCTTTGATCGGAAAGAGAAATTTGGGATCCACTGGAAATGTGCCATGGGTTTGCTTGGTCTGGTAATGATTGAGAAAAGTGTACTGGGGTTCATTGGGGAATGTATGGCAGGTTTGCCGGAGGGAAATCTGGGGGATGTCCCAGCTTGGGACATTTTAATAAGGGTAACTCCATTGGGGAAGGTGTTTTCCTATTGGGGAAGGAAGGCGTGGCTAGCCTTTGATCACTGTGGTTCTGTTGGAAAGGTGATTCCACTGAGGATAACTAACTTTCCCAAATTTGATTAGGAAGTACTCCAGTTAGGGGAGCTGAGTCCATTTTGTGGTTCCCCTAGGGAGGAACCCTCAGTCGGGGTTCCCCTCGGGGATAAATGGTGGGTCTACTGGGGAGAGTTTTGGGCAACTCGGGGTACTGCCCCTTGACTGGGAGAGAAAAGGAAACGGGGGAACTGTCCTAGTTTGGGAAATCCGGCTGAAGGAGTTAGGGGTTAGGGGTATTGCCCCTTGAACAGAGGAAGGATCTAGGGTGATGCCCCAATTAGGGAGATTGAAGAAGCTAGGGGTGTTCCTCTTTGACAGAGAGACTTAGGGTGACGCCCTAATTTGAACTTTTGGGAGCGCGGGGTACCGCCCTTGGTTGACAAAAGATAATGACCTGGGGGAGATGCCCCAGTTTGAGTTGTTTTAAAATTCAGGGTACTGTCCCCTGATTGGAAGAGAAATCTGGGGAGATGCCCCAATTTGAGCTATTTCAGAAATTTGGGGTATTGCTCCTTGATTGGAAGTGGAAGAGAAATCTGGGGAGATGCCCCAGTTTGGAAAGACGGAAAGTTTTAGGGGTACCCCCCTTTAACTGAAAGAGAGAACTCAAGGGAGATGCCCCAGTTTGACCTATTTTGAAATTCAGGGTACTGTCCCCTGATTGGAAGAGAAATCTGGGGAGATGCCCCAGTTTGAGCTATTTCAGAAATTTGGGGTATTGCCCCTTGATTGGAAAAGAGATCTAGGGGAGATGCCCCAGTTTTGGACGGACTGAAGGAGTTAAGGGTATTGCCTCTTTATTGGAGGAAGGATCTGGGGTGATACCCCGGTTTAAACCCTTTTTGAAATTCAGGGCACTACCCCTTGGCCAACAAAAGACCTAGAGGTGATGTTCCAGTTTGGAAAGGAATGATAGACTTAGGGGTAAAATCCCAGGTTTGAAAGATTTAGAGGTTAACAGGACGTCTCGTCCAAATTAACCCGTACTTGGCATCGTTGCCGGGGAACAGGATACACTATACTGTTGGAATATACCAAGTTGATGAAAATATGACCCCTAATATGCCTCATGAACGAGACAGAAACCCTGAGAAGATGCCGACTGCAACTACGAGATATTGATGGAAACCTCAAAGTACAATGGAAACTTAGAAGGGCGTCGTGTTCGGCCATAGAAAGGGGTTCTTGGAGAATACCAGCTTTGGCGGTTGAGACTTGACGTATCTACTTGTCGTGACATCCTACAAGAAAGGTTAGTGATGCAAAACAAATTGGAACTTGAAAAGACCTCCCGCAAAACCACAATCCTTAGAGATTCAAAGTGACCCACGACTGAAACAGAGCAGATGAAGCAACCCCAGCTTTGGAAACGTGTCAGGCCCAATCTTCATAATGATCGCTTGAGGCGAGATCAAGTAACAAGAACATCTTATCCTCACGATTTTAAATTTTATTACCTTCTCATTTTATATATTAAGGGAAAACATATGTCTTATCAGATCAGGGAAAATCACAATATGAACACGTATCAAAAGAGGTGAGATTGTATTTACAAGTTGAGCGGGGGGTGGGAAAAGGAAGGCCAAAGAAGCAAGTGGAGTCGCATGGGAAATATTGATAATTGGGTGGAATAGGAATGATTTCACAAATCCTCCAATGAACTTCTGAGAACAATGTGTATCTCAATCCCACATCATGACTTTGAATTCACCATTTGACCCTGCCTCTGAAAAAGGTAGCTGGACTACGGTCCTTATGCCTTAACTTGAAATCAGACCATTCACATAAGAAAATTACTCTGCCAAAATCTTGATCTAATTTATTGCCTGAGCTGCCTATTCAGGTTTTCAGCTTACCAGGTTGCTCTAACTTTTGCCTAGGCTGCCTTTCCAGGTTTTCAGCCTAGCGAGCTTCTCTCTCCTTGTGACGTGTTTCGCTTTTTTTGTTTTTTTTTGTTTCTTTCTCTTTTTTTTTCAAGGTTGCGTCCTTCACGACAAAGGTTTAAGCTGATTGACAATGAGCTTATTTGATCTCTCTTGATTTAGTCTCGTCCTGTAGGGGAATAGATGTTATTTCAAATAGGAAAGTTTTCTCCAACACCATGTATTTAAGGAAACAGGGGTGAGCCCTTTTCGGCACCAATGAGGGGGCTCGTTCCGAGTCTGTATCTTTTTGTTCATTCTTTCATTTTTTCTTTTTTATCGTTTTCTTCTTCTTCATTTTTTTTCTATTTTTTTTTGTTTTTTTATATGACCCCCTTGGTACCTTCGTTATGGTCTAGCTGTTTTATTTACCCTTAGCCAATGTGGCAAAGAACTATGATATTAATGGTATCACAGTAGACCATTCCCTTAGTTACACTGGTAGGGGAATAGTTATACACCCTTAGGGTTGGGGTGTTGATTGCGACACAGATGAAACATTGTTTTTGTCACGTTCTTAGCTTGATAACATTTATGCCCCCATATGGAAGAGTGATAATTTGATCCATGAATCAGCTTGCCCTAATTGGTATATGCGTAGGGCACCAACCTTGACTCCTTTTTTTGTTTTTTTTGTTTTTGGCAGAGTATTTCTTGACCATGTCTACGTTCATGGGCCCTAGCAAGTCTTTGTTATCCATATGGTCAATACTAACACTTCCTTGAAAGGTAGATATGCCATTATTCATTGTGGAGTTTGGTATTATCTCTATCCACACATACTTTTACGTCACCAGGTTGAGCTACCATCACACTGTAACGTCTTCTAAGGCGATTTGATTAATTTTTTCAGTCGTTCGTGGACCCTCTTCACTCCGTGTGTTGACCTTGTTGAACGCTTTTGGATAAAGCTAGATACCCCTTATTCAAACATCCTGGTTAATTCGGCCAAAGAACTTTTGCCTTTGCTACCCTCTTCGTTAGCGTGATCAAACAAATGGTCAAAGTTATGAAATAGGATTGTGATCTCATTGTTCTCAAAAGGATCATTTTTGGATGGATGTTTTTTGTGTTTTTTGTGTGTGTTTTTTTTATGTATGACAGCAAAGAGAAGGAGGGAAAATAAAAGAGAGCCAATGGATAAAGGGAGTGTTAAAACAAATAAGGGAAGCAAACGGAAACATTTTGAAATTTGATACGCATTCATTGAGAAAAACCTGAAATGATAAAAATATGCTTTTGCCCTTATTACATAAAATATCCCAATGCCTTAGGCATAGCGTTTGGGTTGAAAAGTCATAAAAAAACAAAAGTTTAAAGTCGTAAAAAGCTAGGTGGTCTCTTGGTCATGAACCTCTTCACTTGGCGTGCAAATCACAAAGCTTTCATCCTCTCCATGCCTCCAGCCTCTCCTTATCATACTGATCCAGGATTCTCGTGATTAGACCTGGGGTTTATGATTATATTGGGACTCCCTTCCTGGAAATCCAGCCACTTGGCTTTAATCAGATCCCTCACTTTGAATTTTAAGGCATAACAATCTTTAGTAGAGTGCCCTGGGGCTCCAACATGGTAATCACATCGGGTATTAGGATTATAACCTTTGGGGTACGGAGGAACCATCGGTTTTAACGGACAGGGTACCGCAAGGGAATTACGGATAAGGTGAGGCAAAAGTTCTGTGTAGGTTATGGGAATGGGGTCGAACCGGACCGGTGTTCGACTATCAGTGGGTTTTATTATGCTTCGGTCTGGATTAAGTGGCTGAGCCTGCCCTAGTGGGGGACAGTAGGGCTGTGGAAGAGAGGGCTTAATAGCAGGCAAATAAGAATTGTAAGGTGTTTGAGAGATATATGGATGAAAGTAGAGTTGGAATGGGAAAAGATTGGAAGCCTGGTCAGGGGTGGAGGCGGTCATGTAAGGTGTAGGGGGATTGGCAGGTTGAAAGGAAGTATGAGTCATCAGTCTAGGTTGGGCCCTTTTTTGGTTATAGGAAGTGGAATTAGCATCCCCTTTTCTTTTCCCCTTATCTTCCGATGCAGACATTCTTGTGATAGGTGCCCCCGGCGACTGGGAGGATTGTGAAATATGAGAGTTCATTGCTTGTAAATCATGATCCTCTTATTGGTTATGGAACGAAGGAGAGTATTCTGAGGGTACTGCATAGGCCAGGTTGTTGTTTGAGCCCATGAAGGCGTGTTGTGGTGCATAAGACATGCCATAGGTCGGCTGAGGGTCAATGATAGGGTCGGTCCTGTTGATAGTAATGGGAGGTGTCATGGAAGAGGGAATTTGCATTTTTTTCAATCCAGGAGGATGGAGCGGAGTGGTTGGTAAATGTTGGTCATTCTTGACACCTGCAGAGGGTTTCCCCTCTATGATCTTCTTTTCTAAAAGTCTGGTCATCTCTGCCACTTGCTCCTTTAGCTGGTTAACTTCACTCCTGAGGTTTTCAATTTCTTGCTCTCTTTCAGCCATGAGTCTCCTTTGAAAGTCTAGTAAAGGCGTCTTTCGGTGTCTTTGAAGAAAAACAAAAAGTGTCAGGTGGAAACAAGAGGAAGGAGAATGTCGTGGGAAACAATCACAGGCCTTGATGAGCATCCTTTAACCGTTCCTTAGAACGTATCGTTCAAAAGTACTAAGTATGGTAAACATGGAAATTAATATGGGATAGTTGTGAAGACAAAAGAAATCCTTTATTCTGAGGCGGGAGCCTTAAGCTCAAACATTTTCTTCGGGCAACTACAACCCTCATTTCTTGAGTTCAATCCCATGTTAACTTCCATAGATACTCAAAGTGTATTTGTTAAGTCCTGAATAACCTCCCACAAAAATGAGGATAAGGAAGAGAAATTAGTTGTTGTCATGTTTTGGAACCGGTATTTCCCCATTGATTTAACATAAAGTAATTTTTCTTGGGGAAATAACGATTACCAAGGATCCAAGTCGCAATAGTCATAAGTTTCCTAATCGTCATCGACGCCCCTGTTGGAGCGGAAACAAAATTATTTTTTTGACGATTAGGAAAATCCATGACTCAGGACTCAGAGGTACATGACCAAAAGAGGATTATCTATGCACCCGAAGAATGAGTCATTATTTCAAAAACTAAACAAATCTGCGGGTGGTAGATAATTCATTTTTTGGATAAAAGGGAAAGCAAAAATGACGTAAGGCAAAGTAAAGTTTGCCCTTTTGTGGCCTAGGTCGGGTTTTGTTGAAAGTCTTTTCTAGGCCCTATGGCTTGTCTAAAAGTGACTCTCCACACCGGATGGCTTATACTAGACATGTAGAAGGTCACCAGAGCCAAGATCCTACCCATGACAGGGACGCAAACAGTGGGGGATCCACTAGGTGCGTATATCATGAGAGGTCGAACTCTGGTTGAGGTTCTCACGAACACCGGATAGGAAGTACATCCCATACGATTCCGTTACCGATCCCTCCTAACTTAAGCTTCATTTGGGGCCCGGGTATAGGGTGCCAGTCATAGGTGTATGCAAGTAATTGTGAGTGTAGTGTGTGGAAGGGCATTCAATACCTTTTGCCTTACCCCATTCTGCACAAAGAATAAACACAGAACAAATATACAAAGTTGTCTACCCTAGGGTTCAATGATTGCAGAAAAGTAACATGGTCCTCTACCCTAGGGTTCAACAAACATGCAAAACATAAACAACAAAGCAAATAACAAGATACAATTAAAACAAAAACAAACATTCACAACAATCAACAGAAAATAAACAAGGGGAAGAAATCTAAGCTAACAAAGGCTATATAAAAAGAACATGCGCTTTCAATCAAACTGGCCTGACTCTCTTAAGTGTCCCAAGCGGAGTCGCAATCTGTCGCAACCTGGATCGCGATGGCGCGGCCGACCCTCTTGAAAAGGATGAAACAGACGAGAACAAACAGGGAGTCGCCACCAACATTTTTATCCATAGGAAAAACATTGGGAAAAAACTAAGTTCAGTAAAGCACTGGTTTAAAAAATGAGATTCAAGTTCGGGAGTCGGTTACGAGTAGGGAAGGTATTAGCACCCTACATTGCCTGTCAGAAACAGTACCAAGATTGAAAATGCGCAACAATAAATAGCCTTAAAAAAGATGTTATAATTCTCCCCTTTTATTGTTGTACTTTGTGTAAAAATAGAAGGAACAAACTGAACAGACATGGAGTGTAGGTCAACAGGACGTCGCGTCCAAATTAACCTTGGCTTTGGTATAAAACCGGAAAAGGGAAGGATACTAACAAGACGTCGCGTCTAAATTGATTTTCATGGAATTTAATCAAGATACGGGGTTAGAAATGGGAAGGAGATAAACAGGACGTCTCGTCCCAAGTATCCCGTTCCTTGTGGTGATGGCCTACCAGAAATAGGGGAAAATCAACAAGACGTCACGTCTAAATTGATTTTTCATGGAAGTAGATGAAAAAGGAAGTTACAAAGGAAAAATAAAGAAAATAAAAATAGGAATAAAAATGGGAAAGGTAGGCCTGACAGGATTTAAAGTCCTGCTCCTACGTATTCTTGAGTTACCAAGAAATCAGGGTTACGTAGTTCTTTAAATGTTTTTTTTAGGAAATGGATGAACGAAATTTTCTTCTTTTTAAGTAAAACTTAAAAGTAAAGGACAAAAAAAGAAGACAGAAAAAAGGGGGGTAGCAGAAGCTACAAGAGAGAAAGAGAAACAGTAAGTTCAGAAAAGAAAGGAAAAAATGAGCGAAAACTGAGTGAGAGAAGAAAAACCGAGTCGGAGAAGAAAAACTGAGTGGGAGAAGGAAAACTGAGTGGGAGAAGAAAAACCGAGTGGGAGAAGAAAAACCGAGTGAGGACGCGAGAGACTGAGTGGTGGAGTGAGAGATCAAGTGAGGGAGAAAGAGAGCGAGGGTGAAGAAGAGACGTACCAGAGTGTTCTCCTTTCTGAATTTCTAGTCTATGTTTCCTTGTCCCCCTTTTTGGTTTTCTGATTTTTTTGTTTTCTGAGAGGATGAGTGTGGGTGAGAGTGCTGGACAATGTGGACTTGAGAGGTGTTGGACGGTGTTAGAAGGAGAGAGAGAGGCTGGACGGTGTAAAGGATTTAAGAGGAGCTTGGACAGTGTTAGAGGGAGAGAAAGGGGTGATGGACAGTATGAAGAGGGACGGTGCTGAGAGGGTTTGAGGGGTGATGGACAGTATGGAGGATTTAAGGAACTGGACGGTATGGAGGATTCAAGAGGGGCGGGACAGTGTTGTGAAGGGAGAACAGGGGAAGCTAGACGGTATGGGGAATGAAGATAGTGTCTCTTCTCTCAAAGAAAGAAAAGCTCCAGAGTCTTCTCTAAATGAAAGCTTCAAAATCCCCCAAAAATCCAACCCCTTTTGCCTCTTCAGATGAGGTATTTATAGGGGTTGCCGAGTGCTTGGACAGCACATGCTTCCACTTACAGTGGAGGCAGCCTAGCCACTAACAGGTAGTGGGGAGCAGCGGCTGGTGGGAATTATTTATTATTCCTTCTTTTGTCTTGTTGCCAACCGCCCCTCATAATTCAAGGATCCACTTGGATAGTGGGAATCCAAGTCAGCATGGGCAAATAGTGGAGATATGGAATCGGCATTCTTCTTTTGACTCGGATTAGTGCCTCAGCCAGTATCCACCCACAGTGGGAATCAATCCGAGAGGAATAAATGCTCTCATATAGAAGACCGAGTGAAAACTTGAATCCACAGGTCTGATCCGATCTCTGACACTCGGTGTGGGATTGAATTCGCAGATTATTGACTCAGAAATTGTTTTTCGAGAAGCATTCAATCAGGACCTTTGTTGCTTCACTCGGTGTTGCTTTGCCCGGATGTATCATTGTTTGAAGCACTCAATCGGAATTGCTTCAATTGGAGCTATTTTGCTCGGATCTTGTCACTGTTTGAAGCATTCATTCGGAATTGCTCCAATTGGAGGGGTCTTGCTCGGAACTTCACTGCTGGAAGCATTCACTCGGAATTACTTCAATCAAAGGTGCTTTGCTTGGATTTTTGTCACTACTTGAAGCACTCGTTCAGCCCGCTTCTTTCACATGTAACCCACTCAGGAACGCCTCATTCAGGAAGTCTTCATTTAAAAATTGATTCAACCGGTACTTCAAAAATGTTTTACTCGGATATATCCCAGGCTGACAAGTTAGAACCATTCTTTCTTTGACTTAAAATTGATTCAATCATGAAGTAAGTTTCACTTGGAAACACATCACTGGGATTGAATCACTCAGAGAAACCTTGGTCGGATACATGGCTCAGGAGTAATTCAATCAGACACATTCGTTATCTTTGGTCGGATATATTTCTCGGGAGTAATCCAATCGGACACATTCATCATCCTTGGTTTTCACTCAGAATTGTTTCAATTGTGCATCAACCCATTCGGATGTACAATCGGGAATCGTCCTTGTCTTTTCAATTAGAATGGAACTTGAGAAAATCTGACCACTCGGACGTATTTACTCGGGAACCGACCTTACATTTCAATCAGAATGGTTTCACTCGTCAACCAATCCCTCGGATAAATTCACTCGGGAGCCGACCTTACTTTCCACTCAGAATTTAGAACTCAGCTTCAACAATCATTCGGGTGTATTCACTCGGGAACCGACCTTACTTTCCACTCAGAATGGATTTTCAATCGACAATCAACCCACTCAGATGTGTTCATTCAGAAGTCAGACTCAGAATGGTTTCAATCATTAATTAAACCATTCGGATGTGTTCATTCAGGAGTCGGACTCGGAATGGTTTCCATCATTAATTAAACCATTCGGATGTGTTCATTCAGGAGTCAAAATCGGAATGGTTTCAATCGTTAATCAAACCATTCGGATGTGCCCATTTAGGAGTCGGACTCGGAATGGTTTCAATTGTTAATCAAACCATTCAGATGTGTCCATTCAGGAGCTTTCTCTACTCGGACAATAGTCTTTGGGACAGTTTCGTTCACAGTCAGTCCCTTTTTCACTCAGTGGCTGCAACCAAGGACCTTCCACTCGGATTTATTTCCAATTGAGGGATACACTCATAATCAATCTCCTTTCACTCGGAATGTCTTTCCTTCGGAATAACCCACTCGGAAATCATCATTAGGACACATGGGAATTAAAAGAGACTTTACCCGAGAGGTTTTTACTCATAGTCAGAGCCTTTTCTTATTTGGAAGTAACTCCCACACCTGAAACCCACTCGGAAATGCCTTACTCGGAGACATACCACTCGACGACTTCTCACTCGGAGATTCCCTACTTAGAAATGATCATTCCGAGTCATCCTACTTGGAAATGACCATCCAGAGCCTTTTCCTCATTCGGAAATAACTCCCTCAGAGGTAGCCTACTCGGACACATGTCAGTCAGAAACAGCTCAATCGGATATCTCACTCGGAAACAGCTTACTCGGATATTTCACTCGGAAATGACTCACTAGGAGACATTCCACTCAGAAATGACTCAATCTGAGTCCTTCCACTCAGATTTGACTCACTAGGAGACATTCCACTCAGAAATTATGATTCTGAGTCATTCTACTCGGAAATGATCATTTGGAGATGAAGTCCAGTCTTCTAAGAATTCTTTCCACTTGGGCCGGACCAAAAGAGGTGTTCACAATGAATATGAGAAAAGAATCGAAGTCCTGGTAGGGTCTGTGATGGAAAAATTGTCAAACATGTGTTTCGGTGGAAGATATAAGGATGAAGGCAGTAAGGCTCTTGGAATTTTATTTGGTATGAAAATATGTGTAATGATAATGAGAGAAAGGTTAATGCCAAATTTGAAAATAAGCTAAAGAGTTATGAGAAACAATGACTTTATCCTTAATCGTGATCGACAATGTTTTAAGGGTAAAAACAGAAATTTTAAGGAAAAATAAAGTAATAAAGGGATTTCAGAATCTGGACAGAATCTATAAAATTAATTTATGATAAAAATATAGGACTTTAAAAATTACATACTTCTGGCTTTAAAATCATATCGACCAACATTTTCTAGCAAAAATACGACAACAAGGAAGTTTTCGGCAAAGACCCGACAAGAAATCAACTAAAGTGATTTTATAAATTTTTTTACAAGTACTGCCATTGGTTTGAATTAACCTCATTTTATTAAATTGATTTACAAAAGTGGAATTTAATAAAGTCTTGGTTTTAAGACCTAAGGGACAAAGTTTCGTGGTAATAAAATGCAACAGGACGACGAACCACTGAACTAGTCCAAGAAATTAGGTGGGAGCTATGTTTTGAAACTCAACCTTTGGAATCCCTTTAAACACCTCAAACTCAATTTAGATAAAGGCAAGGGGACAAAGTTTCATGGTAGACAATGCCACAGAGCGGTGTTCCGCCAAATTGGTTAAAGACCCACAACAATGGTATGTTTTATGCTTTCTACCTTAACTTTTACCTTTCAAATAAATTGAAACTATGGATTTTGATTGAGTTTAAGAGTTAAGGAAGAGTATGAATTTTGTTACACTATATCGTATTTTACTATACTTAAAACTAACGTTCGAGTTGAAGAAAACAATAGCTTGTAAGAATAACTAATTCTTTATGAAAAACCCATCACTTAGTAAATCTTAGTTTCGTATATTGCTTAATGAATTTAAAGTTCCAATGAGATAATTACTACTATATTATTAATAGTAATTAAGTAAAACATTCCATAACGGCTTATTACTAAAACTCCTTATGCTAGATTAAATAGATAATTCCCCCCAAGACCCGCATAATACACATCAATAATATGTTTATACTCGTCATAATGTACCTAAGAGCTCACAAGGTATCGAGAAAGACTTAGTAAGTCACGTAAAGCAGTCATAGTAATAAACCCTTAATATCATGAATTCATAAGACACTAGGAATCGTGTGAAATGCTTTACCCTTGGCGTTACAGACAAAGCATTTCTTGTGGAAGGACCCTACTTGGTGATGATGATATTGATAAGGAAAAAGAAAAGAGATTAATCGTGCATCATACACGCATGATATGCATCTAGTTGGAATGCTAAGGTTGGAATTGGAGATTGAGCCTCAGACTAGAGCAACATCGAAGGATACTGGAGGACATGGGTGTTCGATTCCCAGGTTGAATCTTAGGAGTGCAATTAGGTTGGGCACCTAATGGCTAGGCGTTAGAGCTGGGTATACGGGTCCAGGCCTGTGGGCCTGCCCGTTTAACCCACTCTTCCATAAGTTATAGGTTGAAAAAACGATAACCATTTAAAATAGGGGTTCGTGGGGTGAACCTATTTAACTTACAGATTAAACATGACTAACCCGCTGTTAACCCGGCGATAGCGTCTCAACCGTTCATTTCTACCACCGGGTTGTTAATTGGCAAGCGCACCAAATGTTTGTAGTTTTCAAAATTTAGATATCGTTCCACTGGGATTGAAAGTCCAATAACAACAGTAATTTTCTATTCACTATGGTAAATGTGAAGAAAGTTATAGATAAAAGAATGATTTATATACAATTTATACAGTATTCATAGGATAGCATGATTGAGTAGTTCATGAGCTAAAAAGAAAATAAAAAATCTATCTAACAAGTTGAGTTGCAATCTAGAATAGGTAAGATACTTGAGATAAACACAGATAAACAAATTATGTTGGAAATTGGATCCCTAATCTAGAATAACAATGAGGAACTCAAGACATGCATATTTAATCATCAAGTTTCATGTCATTGCAGCTTAAAATCATTATAACCGATCCCTCGTGATATAAATTCTAAGAATTCACCGTAAAGTTCGATCCCTCGTGAGCTTTCTCAGTAAAAACTTGCATTAAGACCTGGCCTTATGGCAACAATGGTTAACAAGGGTATTCCAACTTTTACTTTCATCAAAACAAGTTTCAATACGGAATGAATAATCATTCTCCCATTTGACATTCATACTAATAAAACAAGTTTCAATACACATGAAAATCATTCTCCTGTTTGATGTTCATATTAATAAAAGGTTGAAATACTAACATGGACTTGAATCATAAACATGCAGAGGTCGAATTCACAACATTATACTCAATAGATTAGTTCACCAATTCCAACATAAACAAATTAGTTACACATGGTAAAAGTAGAAATAACACTTACAGAGTTTGACATTACGAAGACGATGGAAACTTCACGATACAACGATCACAATACACCACAACACTCTCAAGTATCTAGAAAACTATTCTAGAACTACAAACTCTAAAAGAAATACTCAAAACTCAAGTATAAAAGAGAGGAAAGAACTCTAAAAATAGAGAATGAGATGTTTAGAATGGTGTTGGATGGCCCTATTTATAGGGTTGAGCAAGGGTGCTGACGCTACGCGTCAGTGTGACGCTACGCGTCAGTGTGACGCTACGCGTCAGTGTGACGCTACGCGTCAGGCCCCTGACTCAGCTTCCATTAAACAACTGATAATGGCCACTTCAAATTATTAAATTTGATCATGCTTGGCCACTTGGACGTGTTTCCACTGTATTTTGGCCATTTATGCTTAGTGGGGTGGCCCTTGGTGCTAGGGGTGCCCAAAATCCGTCGAACCCGTAGTTGATCGAAGAAGCCGAGTCGAAAATGTTTTGTCGGGTTGGTGCAGTTCGGGTTTGGGGAAAAGAGGAAAAATTACACAGGTGAAAATGGGGAAATGCGGACGGTTACGGAAGAAATTTTAATATCTTCGGTCTCCATACTTATCCGAAGATACAAGGTCCAGGCCCAAAGCCCAATTTGTATGGCCCTTTACTCTTACTAGGCAATAGGTCCGTAAACACTTCATTTTCTTATTTTTCAGTTTCCCTTTTAGTACTTCAAATTAGTTTTCTCTGCTAGGGTTTTTTATGTTTTCTCTTGCGCCGTTGTCATGTGCTCGTGAGTCTGAGTCTGTTCCTTCCTTTAGTTTGAAAGCGTCTTTCTTCACTGGCTGTCTTCCTCACTGGCGGTCGTCCTCACTGGGTCTTGTTGGCTAGTAGGTGAAAAGATTACAGGTTTGGCTATTGAAATTATGCTTATCATTCCCTTTCCTTTCATTCTGTAACTTCCACATCTCTCTCTTGCTGATTCCACTAATCACACACTTGTTCATGCAAGTTTTACACACCCCCTATAAATATACACATGCAAACTGTCTTTAAAATGTATTGTCTGCGTTTTCAAGCATGCATATGGCCATGGACCTATATCTTTTTGGTTTCTCTAAGTTAGGTGATTTATAATTTATCTTCTAGATAAATCATGCTATTAAACTTTTGACTCTGCTTGTGGGAAGTATGGAATCATTTGATGTCTTTTTCTATTATTAAGGAGGTTCGCACAAGTCATCTTCTGTCTTCTTTAACCTTTTCTTTTTTTAATTTCTTGTAGACTAAGTGGAACTCATGATTTTCTCCTTTTATTTTTTAGTGTCTCTTTTACCACAAGCCCGTATTTCTTTCCATTTCATCTTCTTTAACCTTTGTCCTCTTGTAATTTATATTATAGTAAGCAAAGAGATGCGTAAATTGAATACTGCAAATCTAATGCTTCTGCTCAGGCTAGAGACAATATTGCTCACTATTTGTTACACCAGTGCTAGCACTACTTTTTTGTAATAGTATATTATATTATTTGTTATATGATAGTGACACTGATTGATTGTCTTGCTGTTGCTGTTGTTATAATATGATCTCCTCATTCTTTTGGCTATGGTTTATTGTTATAGTCACTTTAGGGAATAATTAAGATTGTAATGTTATTGATGCTTGGTAATGGGTAATTGGGTATGGTATATCAGATTAATGTGTACAGAGTTTTATTGTTTTTCTGTTGTGCCCAACCAAAAAAATAGATGTACACTTTGATTTCGGTGTTAGTGTCTATTTAATAAACTAGTAAATGTTAATATAAGTTATGGAAAATCTTTTCTTCAATGATTAATATTAATTATATAAAACAGTTTAGATATTTTTTAATTTTATTCGGATAACATATCAAAAATTTACATTTAGCTAGCCAAGATTGGGTTAGTAACCAAATGGGATATCAAAGTATATCATCACTCTGCAACTAAATACTTGTCAAACAATGCCACTTGTGGAACTGCAACTTTGCATATCTCGTGGGATTAGTTAATCTAAAAGATAAGTAATGTAGCTAGTACATATACATTCATTAAAAAAACAACAATTTTAGGTTCATTAATTAATACATGTAGCTTAGTGTATGATTTTCAAAACCGCTATCCCTTATATAGTGGCAACTTGATTTGATTTCTGGTCCCCACATATTGCCTAATAACAATCAGGATTGATCACCAACACATTAATAATTTTGGATTGCTTGGTTTTTGTTTTTTTAATTCAAATATCTTAAGTATTTGTTATTAAATTTTGTCCTCATTATGTACTGTTTTTTATAATATATATTTTAAATAGGCTAAGAGCATGATATTAGTTAATTATTAGTAAAGGAATGCAAAGTCACGAGTTAGGTGATAAAGGGGGTGCTAATATTTTCTTATTATCAATATCATATGAATTAGTATATTAATTAAAAGAAGTTACCTCTTTTGGGTGTCTCTGGCTTATTACTTAGTTGTTAATTGTCCTATTTAAACCCTTGGATTGTAAAATTCGATTGAAAAGATTCCCATGTTTAAAAAATGATAATAAGTGGCATCAACATTGATTATTGGAATTTTGGATGTTTTCACCAACCAATGAAACCTGAATTAAAAAATTTTATTCGCTTGGTTTTTTACACAATGTTTCATTTCATCACTTTTTATTTTTTATATTATAGTAAAGGTATTGGACTTCAGGAGAAACATTGAACATTTTCTTTATCATCATTTGAATTTCAAATAAGTACACCTCTTGACATAATGATTTATTCTTCATTATTGTAAGAGTATCATGTAAGTTTTGTTCAATACATTCTAATTATTTAATTGATATTCACTTGAGTTTTTATTTTAGGGACATACAATTAATGGGTTATTTATTATTAAAATCGTGTTTATATTTGTATAAATTATTAGAGACATACAATTAACTTCTATGAATAATTTTTAGAAAGGGATTAGCTTATGACTAAGTTAGAGATATACCATTAAAATTGATAAAGAAATACTGCAGTAGAACAAATAATATTTAGAAGTGCTTTTAATTATTGAATCAATATTTTAAGTAATTTAGTAATTAACAGGACCTAGATTAAAACTAATCATGTTTGCTGTTTGGTTTGATACATTTTAATCATGTTTACTGATTTAAATCGTGATGTGAAATTTGAATTTTAGTCACAAATTGAAGATGGTTGATGAGATAGTAAGGGATATGCAACAAACAATTGGAGGAGGTGAACACCAAGCAGTAGCTGGAGGTGAGCACCAAGCAGCAGCTGGAGGAGGTGAGTAATTATCCTCGGATAATTTTATTTTAATAATTTTTGTTTGCTACTTTAACATGCTTACAATAATACATTGTACCACACTAAAATAATTTGATATTTTATTGTGTTTTGTAAGTGTGGTAGACAAAATGACATTAAATTTAAAATATTTTTCTTTTGCTTAGTTAGTCTTGCTTAATAATATTTTATAATTAGGTCAATATGATATATTATAATTAAGGGAAATTTTGGTGTGTTTACTATGTTAGTATGCTTGTTTTAATTGACATGTTTTTTATTCTTATGTTTACACTTTACATGATGCTTTTGTTTGTTTATTTTTAAGTTTGATACTTTTTTATTTTGTCAGTCACATGTTAAAATATGTCACATTGAATTGGTTTAATGTGATTTATAACTATGTGATACATTTATTTAAACATAAGCATAAGATACAATAATAAGAAAAGAATAATAAGATTAACATGCTTAAAAAATTATTATAAAATTTGAAATCTGTAGTAGGACAGCCTATTAATCAACAACCTGAAGCCCTTAATCAAACTGAATTTGTTGCAAAGAATGTAAGAAAAAGGAAAGCTAACGCTAGTGAAACCCGTAAGAGATCACCCGTGTGGCTGCACTTTGATAGACTGCCTGAAGTTGAGGGGAGATCTCCTGAAGCCCAATGCAACTATTGTGAGAAAAGATTTTGGTGTGACCCTAAGATACATGGCACATCTAGCTTGCTCAGTCATTTAAGAGTATGTAGTAAAGTGCCCCTTGCTGTAGCAACTGATCCTACTCAAACTGTATTGACACTTAATCAAGAAACAAATGAGCTGGCTGCTGCAATAACTAGATTTGATAATAGGGCTTGTAGGAAAGCTATAGCGAAATTTGTCATGTTAGATGAACAACCTTTTAAGGTTGTTGAGGGTGAAGGCTTTAAGCAGCTTTGTAGACAACTCCAACCTCAATTTAGTGTACCCAAGAGACAAGTAGTTGCTAGGGACTGTTTTCAACTTTACCAAGATGAGAAAAAATGTCTAAAGGATTTGTTCAAGTTAAACAACAGTAGAGTTACATTAACTACTGATTGTTGGACATCAGTCCAAAATTTGAACTACCTTAGTCTTACTGCTCATTTTATAGACAATGATTGGAAGTATCAGAAGAGGGTTATTAGTTTCTCCGTCATTGAAGATCATAAAGGTGAGACTATAGGCAAGCATGTTGAGAAAGTGTTAAGAGATTGGGGTTTAAGTAAGGTGTCAACCTTAACGGTTGACAATGCCTCTACAAATGATGTGGCTGTTACGTATCTTAGGAATAGGTTGAAGACTATTGCTGGCTTGGTGTTGGATGGGGAATTCTTTCACATGCGGTGTTGTGCTCACATGCTGAATTTAGTGGTGAAGGATGGGATAAAGTGTCTTGATGACTCCATTAACAGCATTAGACTTGCTGTTAAATATATAAGGTCATCAACCACAAGGTTGCAGAAATTTAAGGAATGCATAAAAGGGGCCAAGGTTCAATCTTCCAAACTAGTGTGTCTAGATGTTTCCACTCGTTGGAATTCTACTTATACCATGCTTGATACTGTAGAAAAATTTGAACAAGCCTTTGAAGAATTGAAATTCCATGATCTAGCATTTTTGGAAAATTGTGGTCCACTTGGACCACCCACATGTATTGATTGGGCAGACTCAAGGGTGTTTGTTAATTTTCTAAAAATCTTTTATGATGCTACAAAAATATTTTCAGCGTCTACAAGTGTTACCATGTATGCTGCCTTTAACCAGTTAGCACTTATTTTTTGTGAGGTTAATGCTGCCATACTTGGTATTGATTCTACTATTAGTCGTATGGCTGTTGGCATGAAAACAAAATATGAGAAATATTGGGGAAATATTCTGCACATGAATCATTTGCTATTTTTTGGTGTGATATTAGATCCTAGATTCAAATTTCAGTTTGTTGAGTGGTGTTTTACTAGAATGCATAATGACCCTCAACTTGTTGTTGAACTTGTATCTAATGTCAAATTGAGTTTGGCAAGGATGTTCGCTTAGTACTCACAAATTTCAAACACACACAAGTCTTCTCATGCACCATATATACCATATCCACCTAACTCAGCTGCTGGTAATACCAATGATGTTGAAGTGAAGAAACACAAAGCATGGTCAAATGATTTTAAGTTACATCTTAAGGCAAAAAGTTTAGTTGATAAAAAAGATGAGCTTGAGACATATCTAAGTGAGCCGTGTGTGGATGAGGAAGATAACTTTCAGCTTTTAGTTTGGTGGAAAAATAATAGTTCTCGGTTCCCAATATTGTCAACTATGGTAAAGGATGTGCTAGCCACTCCTGTTTCTACAGTTGTCTCTGAATCTATTTTTAGCACCGGGGGAAGGGTATTAGACCCATATAGGAGCTCTCTAAATCCAGAAATGGCAGAGGCTCTTATATGTGGCCAAAATTGGTTGTGGCCATCAGAAAATATTTTACATGAACTTGATGTTAGTGAGGAATTGGAGATGACCAGCCAAGTTATTGCAGGTACTAAATAATAACTCAACTTGTTTGAATTTTTTATTTGTTTATTTTATAAGTTAGCTAATTATTTATTTGAAAATTCCTATAAGAATTGAATGACCCGATGACTGGAAACAAAAGGCAAAGTGCTACCAATTTGGTGACAATGGCAGTACCTGGTGCAGGGGCTGGACCTTCTGTATCACACCAATAGACCGCAGGTATAAACTTCATTTTTTAGCTACTTATATAGTACCAGTAAATTTATATATAATTTTAAAAATGTTTCAGCTGACTTTATTTGTTATGAGTTTAATTTTTCAGGTGTCCTTAATTTTTTGTTTAACAGGCAAATGCTGTTAAGTATTAACAACACTGCCACAAACTCTTTTGAACCATGATTTTTTGGCTTACTCATGTTAATGTTTAGCTGTCTCCACCTTTTTGGACTTAGGTTAGTCAAATTTTTCTTTTCTTTTCCTTAAATATATTTGTTATTTATATTTCAACTGCATTGATTTATTTATTTATAAATGTTACTGCAACAGTGAGGATGAATACTTTTGTTCAATATCTCCTGATACCTGTTTCAGCCATTGATAATTTTGGTAAAATAATAGGTTATATTGTATATTAATTGTTTCCTTCATTTTCTAAGGCACACTTGTTTGCTAGAATTTTTTTTACTTGTAGTATTCATGTTGGGAGCTGATTGGCTGATGCACTTTGTTACTAGGTTATACTGATCATCAGAAAACACCAATCAGCAGATACTTTTTGATATTGACCCTTTTAGGCAGCATCTTAGTACTGGTGGCCAGGTATGTTTTTACTTAACATTCCTATTATATATCTAGCTATGAATAATGGTCAACTAATATCCAATTAATGTTTTTAAATGATTAGTTCTGTAATTTTGGCTCTTCAGGATGGTTTAGTACATGTATATAATCTTCAAACTGGGCAGTAGGTATCAAGCTTTAAGGCGGCTTTAGGTACTGAAGTTTTATACTCTTAAAAGATGTTGGTGGTTATATTTCATCTCAATTTTGACTTTGATCTCATATTTGTTGTCACTCACCCTAAACCCTTTGCTGTCTTATCCTTAGGACACCGAAGATTCCTAATTCTGGATGATGGCAATGAAGATTTTGTGTTTGACTGGTATCATTGATATAGACATAAGTCTAATAGTTGTAACATAATTTATACATATTATCTATGAACTCTAGATATCAGTAGGCTTTGATAAACATATAGTTTGTGCTACTTAAAGCGGTTTCACAAGTTTTACTGGTTTTCATGGCTAATTTTGATTGTTTAATATAGGTTAGGAAAACTGTGTCTTGGTATGGAGTTTCCATTGTGATTCAACGATGGAGATAGATTCGAAGAACAATGGTAGTTTCAGTCTGAAAGTGGATACTTGGACTGAAATTCCATAATGTTTTTATGGCCAACTTGTACTGAGCAGGTATCTGTTTTGTCACTAATGATCCAGAATGGTTCACTGTTTAATTGTTCTATGTTGAAAAATTAAAAAAGAAAAACTATGCAAAGTTTTGCATATATCAATATTGTCTTAACTAATTTAATTTAATTTTTTTGTAGGTTCACACAGCCATTACAATTGTATCAAATATGATACTGGATATGATATGATTTCTATATTTTAGCTATAAATTATTAAATTTCAGTGATGTGGTCAGTGTGTAAGGTGTGTTAAACACCATATTTTGTATTAATGTTTTGTTTTTATACTTCTACTAAACTTTTACATATATTTAGATTATGAGCATAAATATCAAGGATTCTGTGACAGATTTAATATGACAAGAAAGACATTCTAAAAAAATTAACTTTCCACTTTTATATATGATGGAATGCTACATAAAGGATAAAAGTGGATCAAATTTTTATTTTAACCTAATAATATTTTAAAAAATAGCATACTGTTTCTTTATTCTGATGGGCAATAAAAATAATTATGTGAACATAATGACTCAAATTTTCTTTTGATGTAAAAAAATGTTGTTTAAACTTTACTTAATCTGAAGTTATTCACCTGTTTAATCCATCTACCCGAACAACCCAAAACCCGAAATCCCCGAAACCTATTACGGACGGGTTTGGGTCAAAAATTAAGTGTATTGGATAAGTCTGGATATTCATTTCTTGGGCCGAACCCGTCCGAACCCGCCCAATCACCAGCCCTACTTGGTGCTGAGTAGAGTACCCATTATTGGGTCCAAGTGGAGTGGTTGGCCAAGTTGGAGGTGGAGACCACGCAGCACTGACGCTACGCGTGGCTGTGACACGTAGTGTCAGCATCAAAAATAGCTATTCATGCTACGCGTGGGGTGAGGCTACGCGTCAGCTCCTCTAGTGTAATTTTCTCTTGATTTCTTAACTTTTTCACTGCAAAACTAGAGAAAATTGATCAAGGGCAGATTATTTCCAACAACATCCATTGATTGAATTAAAACCTAATTTTCTAACAATTTATCCAAATTTTTATTATTTTATGAAATTTTTATTAAAAGATTTATTGTAAATTTGAGGACTAACACCCTCGGGCTCGCAGGACAACCCGCAGGCCAATATATATTTAAATTTATTATTTTATTTTAAATAAACTCTATATTTTCTTCATAGTATTTCACTTTCACACTATAGTTTTTTTAAGAAAAAGAAGAATTTTTAACCTAAGATGATGTTATATCATTGTTTTTTATATTGAAATATGAGAAAGTTGATATTTAAATTTCATTGGTTGCTAATTTGTTAAAAATTAGTTGTGAAGGTTCCCTATTTTAGATGATTAAATATTTTAAATTATATACAGCTTGAGTTTGATAAAAAAAATGTGTTTTGGACCAAGTCTTAATAATTTTAAAATTTAGAAAAAAGTAATAAAATAAAAAATATGAAAATATATGTGAGCTCGCGTGCAAGCCAACCCACAGGTTTACGATCCTTGCACAGTCCTAAAAATTGGCCCATTTAAAATAGGGCCCATGTGGGTTGGCCTGTTGTTGGGTGGTCTTATATGGGCTGGCCCATTATGGGGCGGGCCAACCCATATACCTAGCTCTACTTGGTGTAGGAATTGAGGCCGGGTAGTCTGTGGCAAGCCTGACACACTTCGACTAAAGACAAAGTGTTACTATGACTGTAGGAGAACCACTCCCATTTGAATATAATCACAATGAATATGAGGATCCATATGAATTCAGACTTGTATGTCTGTTATCCTTGGTTCAGGAACTTGGTTACTCTGATCGCTCTAATAAAAGATATGTCTCCCAATAGATGTACTATGGAGATGAAATGATGAGACAAGATTCTTGGGCTCCATTTGCATCATGAGACATCGGTTAATGAGAAACTCATAAGATACCTGACTCATGCATAAATGACTAACCATATTATGATTGTGATTGTGGACTATATGATGATGAAGATATCTGTGTTTGGTTAATATGATCTTATAAGATGTTGTTGTTGTTGTAATAGTGATTGATTATTAGATTGTAGAAGTTATGATTGGTTCATAACTGATATACTTGAGACTAGTGTAGTAATGGTTAAGTATTAGTTTTTGATTGATAAGAAAACCCTAGAATATATGACAATGATTAAATGGTAATAGAGACATGTGTCTGTCTAGCAGGACATGTAATAGTGGAGTGAGAACTCCATGAGTGCTATGGTATGGAATATGAATGAATTGTAATTGATTAATATTGATTGGTGAGATGTCACGTGTAACCGACACCTTGTATGTTTGACCAACAAGTAGGATTGAAAAACTCATCCCTCTTCTTGTGTTTCCTTAGTATGATGGTACGAGTGAGGAAGGAAAAACCATCTTAGGAGAGTGTCTTAGAATCCCCTAAAGGAGTAGTACTCTACCTGTATTGAAAAAGAGATTTCTCGTGATAAAAGAAGAATCCCCTAGTGTCCTTGGACTAGCCTTTAAAGAGGCCGACATCATGCTTGTAGAGTTGCTTGTAGAGCCGTCACTATTCAGCGAGGATGTGGAAATGGTTTAGAGTTTTATAAAGAAGCATAAAGATCCACCTCGCGCATTCATATTTGAAGCTTGTGAGTGTCTATTAGAGGGTAACCTTCCATCAAGGTTCGAGGAAATGAGCTTCCATTCGGAAAATGAGCCAGGAGTTGAAGTCTACCCTTCTACATCAGAGAATCATCACAAGAAGAGCAAGATGACCATATCGACTGATGATGACAGCTCAGACGCCTCCTCCTTCGGTGGTGAACATATCCCTTTAGTACTTATGTTTAAGTTGTATGCTATTGAGTTATATCTTTAGGAGGCTATGTGCTTCTCTTATTCAAAGTATGTATACACTGTTGAGACCATATGACGAATAAGTTCATTTTATAAATGCTCTATTTTACCAAACATGTTTTATTAAGTGCAAAAAAAAAATTAGTTCTCAATTTTACAAACTTTAAGTAGCACTCTTAGTTAATTAGGATGATTTACTGTGAGGGATTATCCTAGTTAACCGAGGGATGTTACACATAACACAAAAGAAAAGCGCTTAGGTCCGAAGAAGCAAAAGGTGACATGCAAGCAAACATATGAGCTCTTAAAAGTTGGTTTCATTTGTGAAATTTTATATTCCTTTTAGGTTTCAAATGTCGTCATGGTTGAAAAGGCAAATGAAAAGTGAGTGATGTGTACAAATTATGTTAATATTAATAAGCATTTCTTAAAAGATCCATACCCACTCCTAGTATTGATCGCACGGTTAATGACTCTTTGGGTTACTAATTTCTCTCATTCATGGATGCCTATTCTAGATACATCTAGATTTTGATGTAGGAGGAGGATAAGGAGAAAATGACCTTCATAAATGATAAAAAGGTATTTTGTTATACCGTCATGTCTTTTGGTTTGAAGAACATTGGAAGCATATACCAATATTTGATTAATAAAGTCTTTGAAAGCATGCACGCTCTAAGTAGGTAGAGGTTTATGTGGATGATATCATCACCAAGACCTCGTCTAGTAGGGACTATGTCAAAGACCTTAGGAAGATTTTTGAGTAGCTTAAGATGTATGATATGAGGCTTAACCCCATTAAGTGTATATTGGCAGTCTTGATAGTAAGATTCTTGGATTTATGTTTACCTAGAAAAGTATTGAGGCAAACCTTGATAAATGAAAGATTATTAAGAAGTTGCAAAGCCCGAAGAACCTGAAGGAAATACAATATCTAAATGGAAAAATAATAATCTTATCCCAATTCACGCCTAAGATGGCATACTAGTCACTGCCATTATACAAAATTCCCAAAAAAATAGGAAGTATAAGTGAGGTAAGAAGCATAAGAAAGCTTTTTAAAGCCTAAAAGATGTACTGGGCCAACCACCGATATTGGTCAACCCCAATCCCATAGATAAATTGTTTTTGTATTTGTTTATTTTAGACAAAGTTTTGAGAGTTGCTTATAGAGGAAACTCTTAAGGGTTAGAGACCAGTGTACTTCATAGAAAAGAAAGAGGTATAACTCTAGTAAAAGAAGATCGAGAAAATTGCTTTAACATTAATATGGAGATCTCAAAGATTAAGGTAATACTTCCATGCCCATCTCATAGTCATTAGAATGGGCCTCTCTTTGAGGATGATGTTATACAAGCTAAACTTAACAGAAAGGATGATCAAGTGAGCTATTGAGATTTCATAATTTGATATCTTGTATAAATATAAGACCATTATTAATGTGATTCTTGAAGCCATCATGAGGAATTCTCCAAGTAATCTTCTCCTTTAGGATCTATCCAATAGATACTACTATAGATCTTTAATTACAAACATCAAATAAGCCATTATCATGCTTGGCCTAAACTAAACATAAGTTTTTCTAAGGTTTTCTACACAAAAGATGAAGAAAACAAAAAAGGAAGATTTAAAGAATGAAGACAAGTGATATGCGCTACGATCTAAGAAGACTAATAAGCTAGATGTTCTCACTATATGGAAGAGTCCATCATGAGAAAAATAAGCTTCTAGAGAGAATTCTAGAGAAGACTCAAATCACAAAAATGTGAAAATTTATCAAATGATTAAAGTTGAGTACAAATAAGTTAGGATGATGCTTATATAGGTAAGAAAGCTCATCTAAGCTTAATAGATTACCTACAGCCAAAGGCCCAAGATGCCATGCAAGGCCCATGGAACCATACTTGTCAAATATAATGCCCAAATGAGAAATGTAAATGAAAGCTCAAATACAAAGTCTTAAGATATTGTGTTGATGAAATTACAAGAGAAATATCAGAGGACAAGCGTTCACATTTGTACAGTATTTGTTGACAGATCCTCCAACAATAAAGGATATGGAGTCAGTAAAATGATTAAAATCGATGACAAAGTGCACATTGAGATTTCCTCAAATTTGACTTTAAGACTTCTAACAATCAAGAAAAATATGAGGTTTGTCTAGCTGGATTAAGGATAAAAATAGATGTTGGTGTGAAAGATGTGAACTATGTAGTGATTCTTAACTAGTAATCTCTTATATTGGAGGAGAATACTAGGCTAGAGAACCATTATTGAGGAAATATTTGGCAAAGTAAAAGAATTAGATAGAATGTTTGAAAAGAGTAAGTGTAATCATGTCCTCCAAGAGGAAAACACAAGGGCCAATATCCTGTGAAGACTTTCAAGTGCTAAGAAAGTAGGATCCATAACAACAACAATTTAGAGCACCTTGGCTGAGCCCAGCATAATGGCCTTTTTCAAATCAACATGATTTGTGCTTTAATGAAGACTCCCGGTTAGCTATAATTGTCTGTTATATGGTGAATGGACAACTTACTACCAATCTCGTGGAAAAGAAAAAATTGAAGAATGAGTTACCGAATTTCATTCTGGTTAATGGCCAGCTATTCCAGTGAGGCATCTCCATCCTTTTTCCTAAAATGCTTAAATGAAAATGAGACTGAGAAGGTCATGACTAAAGTGCATGAAGGAACTTGTGGACACCATATCAGTATCAAGATTCTCATGAGAAATATACTAAGGGCAAGTTATTGGTGGCCCACAGTAAAGAAAGATACAATAGAGTATGTGAAAAATACAACTTGTGTCAAATTTTCCAATGTGTATCATGTACCCACTAAGGAACTCTCCATATCAGTCATACCTTGGTTATTCCATTAGTGGAGCTTAGATATTCAGGGACATTTTCCCATACCCCTTGGCATAATCAAGCATTTGATTATTGGGGTTGATTATTTCACCAAGTAGATTGAGGTCAAAGTTGTCATTAACATGACACTGACCCAAGCCGAAAGATTTTTTATGAAGACATTATTGCAAGATTTGGTGTCCCAAGATGAATAGTCACTAACAATGACACCTTAATTTAATGATAAAAAATTGGGGACTTTCTTGAAGGATTACAAATAAAACAAGTGTTCTTATCAGTAGAACACCCTTAAAATAATGGTTAAACTGAGGTGGCCAATAGAGAAATTCTTAAAGGCTTAAAGAAGATACTTGGTGAAGTCAATGAGGAATGGACTAACCAACTCTGCCATGTACTATGAGCATACTAGACAATTCCTCACTTATCCATAGGAGAATCACCATTCAAGCTTATATATGGAGTAAAGGTTATTATACCATCAAAATAAATGAATCAACATGCAGGCTCCAATAATTCTCTAAATCTAATCACTGAGATCACCTAAGGCGTGAATTAGATGGCACCACCGAAGTACGCGAGGAAGATTTTTATAGGGATAAGCCATCAAGGCCACATACCAATATAACAAAAAAAGGTTCAACTTTGGCACTTCAACGTGGGTGACTTAGTGTTGAGAAGAGCTAGTTTGGGAAACAAGTTTGCTCACCAAGGAAAACTTGCTCCTAACTAGGAAAACCTCTATAAAGTCACCAAAGTCACTCATGGAGGAGTATACTGACTAGAAACTTTAGAAGCCAGCCCCATCAAGAACAAATGGAACATTTTAAACCTTAGAGTTTATTACAGCTAATCGATATAAAAAAATATGTACTCTTTTTCTTACCTTAAGGTTTTTCCACTAGGTTTTTCCCAAGGAGGTTTTAACGAGCATACTCTTGTATAGCTTAATGTATATTCAATTAATAAAAAAGGACTTAATCATATATCCATGCATTTTATAATATATTTAATATGGTAACATGAACTACGAGATTACCATTCATGTTTAGCCCTATTAGAGCGACATTAACCAAATAAGATAGTTGAAGCCCCGTTGAGTGGCATAGCTATATGAAACTAATCACTCAATATGATTATGATTAGTAACTTAGCCTCAATGAATGGTGAAATTAGTTATCAAATATGAGCATAACTAGTTAAACCTTGACAAATGGAAAAATTAATTACCCAGTATGAGTGTGATTAATAACTCAGCCTTAATAAGTGGTGGAATTGGTTATCTGATATGATCGTAACTAGTTCAACTCTAATGAGTGACAAAAATAATCTCCTAGTATGAACGTCATTAGTAACTTAGCCTTAATGAATGGTGAAACTGGTTATCTGATATATTCGTAACTAGTTCAACCTTGACGAGTGATAAAACTAATCACCTGGAAAGAGTGTGATTAGTAACTTAACCCCATCAAGTCATTAAGTTGATTGCGAATTCAGTTTTATAATTCAATTTAAGACTATTAAGATAATATGAAATCAATAAATCAGATATGCAATGATTATAACATAAACAAAATGTTCATACAAAAAGGATGATCATTACTTGAGTTACGGGTTTGATGCCCGATGTATAAAAAATTCATAAAAATATATGGACACAACAACCACAACAATTCCAGTAATGATAATATGTAAAATAAAATAAGCAAAGAGTAATTAATCTTATTGGAGCATATCTCGACACAAGGCGTCAAAGGGGAGAAAGCTTGCATTGAGAATGGATCATAAAGGGGGGAGGAATGACATTATCATTTTGGGTATGATGGGTTTCCTTTTCTTCAAACTTCTCTTCTTTTGACACCGATTGCACCTTTGTAGACTAACCCTCATGCAAAGGCAAGACATGATAGAGTTTGCCATTGGCTCCAAGTACTTCCGATGGGTGACATTACAAAGGACACCGCCATAAAACTCATGCTACAAGCTAATGCCGTTGGTGTTCAATTGCACATCAGAGTTTCAGTAGATTAACTACTAGATTATGTTGCTAAAATCCACCTCAATGACCAACTTATATATTTCCCTCATCTTATTCCAAGTGGTTTCCTTATTCTCTAGATCCTTATTCACTACCTCGACACCAACATAAGTTTTCACCTAAATACTGACTTTCTTCTGCTTTAAATTATTAAATTTCTTCTTTAATGCTGCCAGAGCATCCGTAGATTCCATTTGTTTAAGTTTAGCACCCATGACTTCCTTAGCATGAACTGCCTCCCATTTGCAATTTGAGCTTCAACCATGGTGGTTTGGCATTTGCATGCCTCAAGGGAATTAAGATAACATGTAGTAAGCAATTAGATAACACCCACATTTTCAATGATGTTACAAATTTCCCTTACTGATGCATCTCTTACTTGATCAATATAAAGATCATTTTTTAACCGAAATGACACATTGACCACCGGTTGTTTCCCGGTCTTAGGCTCCAAAAATTGAGATATGTTGGTTGTAAAAAAGGAGTTTGGATCTGCAGTTTTAGAACTAGGAAGAGTATCGACACTTCCCTTACTAGTGTTAGTTGGTTGTAAACCTTCAATAAAAATAGGGCAACTTGAATCTTTAGCTCCGTCATTCTTATTACCATGACCTTGGTCACCCTTTGGCCGTTTTGGTCACTTCTCCATAGGATCTTTCCCATGGCAGTGTTTCTTCTTGCTATTAGGAGCACCGAGTGCATCATATCTTTTATTGAGGATGACGGCAATGAGCTGGGGTGCTGATATCCTGATTTCCGCATATGCTACTTGGGTATTTCTATTTTGTAGGACTTATAATGATTTAGGTTGATTTTCACATAAAATGGAGGCACTTAAGAGGAATTTAGAATAAATAGAAGGAATTCAAGCCAAAAATGCATTGTCATGACTCAATTTCACCTTGGGAGATCTTGCAAGCAAAGGAGTAAGCGTTCCTAGACCTTGGCACATTGAAAAAGGCAATTTGGAGGCACTTTTGAGGCTCTACATGCCGTGGGAAAATCCCATAGTTTGTGGACTTCTCTATTTGGTAAAATTCATTGCAATCCACAGGCTGTGGATCCAATCCATAGGCCGTGGATCCCTCTGACTTGTATTCCATAGTCGTGGTTTCATCATACACGCCGTGGATCCCCTCCTTTACATAGTATGCTTCAGTTTGTTGGCACTCTTGCATCAAGTCTTGGTCCACAGGCCATGGATTCATAACACAGGCCGTGAATCGAGTGCACAAGCCTAAAATTTTTGATTTTAGGCCCATTTGAAAGGGGAAAAAGAGGTTTTAGGAGAACATCAGGATAGAGACCTTTGGGAACGAAATTGAGAAGACTTTCAAGAAGATTTTGGAGAGGATTTGAAGAAAAACATCAAGGAATAACAAGATTTCAGAGTTTAGGCACAAAATTTAAAGGATCTAGTGAGAGCTTCTCTTCTATTTGTCTGAACCCTTGTTTTGTATTTTGGGGACTCTTGAAATGTTAAGCTTTGAATTTATGCTTTGTAAGATGGAAACCTTGAGGAACTAAATTTCATTCTTGGGATTAGGGGGTAGTATATTTTTGTATCAAATTTTAATGATTTGAATTTCTCAGTTATGAATGTTTTGGTTTCTATTCAATTTCATGAGTATCTAATGCTTCTAATGACTTAGAGATAAGCGTAGATGAATTTAAATAATATGGATAATTTAAAGATTAGCATATCATTTGAAATACATGAAATTGAACCTAAGGTTTTGGGTTACAAAAGTATGAAAATCATTTGAGGGTTAATTGGGTATTCAATATGCTTAATGGATCCAATTTACAAATCAAACGCGGTTCTTTGGCAATTGAGTACGTTAGTTAGAATTTGAGAGGAGACTACTAATAATTTAGGAAAACCCACCTTAGAAATAAAATTTATAATATAAAATTTATAATTGGGAAAAGATTTCGTTAAAATTGGTACATGGCATATGAATGAACTAATTTGCAAGATGTTCTTTTTCAATTTGATTTTCAAGAAAGCGATTGATTTTTGTTCAAAAGGGTTTGAGTTCTCTTTTAACTTTTTGCTTGGTTTTTAATTAAAATAAATTTTCTTTAATTGAATTGAATATTGCCTGGATAATTAAATCACTGTAAATTGGTACTTAGGAACAATATCTGTGGTATGACAATTTTTTATATTATGCGATACCCTGTGCGCTTGTGGAACGACTATCAATATATCGGTAAGGATGTAAATAGGGCCGCACCAACTAAAATTTACAAGTACCCATATTCGTGAGTAGTTACAACAGGTACTTGTGGGTATTTATTAATATTTTAAAAATTTACAATAAAGAAGAAAATAACACATAATGTATTAAATATCATATTATTCTATATCAAATCATACAAATTAACATAATATGTAACACTAATTTAATAAAAATATAGGGAAAAATTTTGATTTTTACGAATCAATCTAATCACTCGGAGGACTCAAAACATATAATTTTTAATTTACTAAGTTATTAACGTAAATATTTAGGTACCAAAACAAATACTAAACCTCTAATGAGGTTATTAGATACCTAAGTCACTATACACATACATATACAATATGTATCAAAAGAGCTAGTCGATGCGTATGACATCAAAACTGTACAATTATGTAGAAAATCCTTCCAAAGTATCATTAATCTCAACAACACTAGCATCTCACCGGTCATCCCATCGTTCCAAGTTCACTATAATTAAAAACGTTTAGGGGGTGAGCATATATATGTTAAATGACAAATATTAAACTGGAATTAACCTTAACCTGTAACAATACATGTCTAGTTCCTACAATAATCACATAATAATCATATTTTTCATTTAATCAAATAATCATCATAATTCATCGTTAATAACATTGCCATTAACATATTTACATCCACACAAATGCATCAACCATAACAATAATCATCATAAGCTACCTAGCAACATTTCAATTTCAATATCTATATACTAATGCATATACATGCAGATCTGACTCTCTCGATGAGATTTATACTGTAGTATAAAATTTTTTTCAACATATATCAATATCTAATTTTTACCAATACTGAACCACTCGCCTATTTGCAATACCAGTCACTCTAAGTGGCAACGATATCTTAACTCAGGTGTTTTGGGCCGGCCTTGAGTCTGACTCAAAAATGGCTGTGGAATCTGAAGAAACCACTATAAGGTGTAACATCCCAGATTTTAAGGAAAATAAATTTATTGGGTAATGATAATTAATCATTTATGGTCAAATAATTATGGGAGATGTTGTTAGACATTAGAGGTGAATTATCGGTAAATTAATATTTACTGAAACTGGGTGAATTAACAGATGATGTGGGACCCACTTAATTTAATTAGATGTTTGATGGGTCTAGAATGTTTGAAAAATTATTGTGGTTAAGATGGTATAGTTAGAATGATTTTTGGTGTCAAAGAAATAATTAATTGGACTCGACGTATGATAATAGACGGGGAAAATGCAAACCAATTGGAATTAAAAGAAAACTAAAAATCCCATTTCTCCTCCCATTATCACCGTGACCTCTTTCTCTTTATCACTTGATTCTTTTACCCGTTGGATAATGGGGAATTATTACCCATTGGTAAAAGCAAAATGTGACATCCTTTTAACCATTGGACAATGTCCAAATTTGGTCTAATTTTTCCCTTCTCTTCCTCATTCTCGGTACACTCTTCTCCCCTACTCTATCTTTATCATTTTCTTTTTCTCCTTCATTCTTCTCTTGCACAAATCATGACCCACCCTCTTCTTACCCATTTTCATCAAAACTAATACAAAATCTTGGATATGTGAGGCATCTATGGAGCTTGGGAGCTTGCATTGGTCACCTCCCTCTTCCTCACTTCATTTTCGTTTTGGTGGAGCTTAAGCTTGAGGTAAAGATTTCTCACCTCCACCTTGTTTTATTTATGGTTTTGGGTTGTTGAGTTGAAGATGGTGATGTTAGAACCCTTGCATGTGGGTAAAAATAGAAACCCTAGGTTTGAATGTTTAGAAGTGAAACCCTTGATTTAGAGCTTTATGATTATATGAGATTTAGAGGTTGATGGGGGTCATTATGGTAAAATAAAATGGATTGATGATTGATAGAGATTATTGATAGTTGTTGGGTGATTTTGGAGAAGGAACCCTAAATATTAATAATTTGGGGATTTTGACCCACTTGATGATCTTGATGAGTGTTGGGTATAGTTAACCCTTTGAGACTTAGGAGATCTTAGCTTTGGGGAAAGAAATTCCCGAAGCCTAACATAGGCATATGAATTTGGAGTATAGACAAGTCTAGGACTTGATAATAAGTTCAGGGATGTGATGCCTTGTGATGGTTTATTGATTACATGTGTATGTGTAATTGTTGATAGGGTTGTATTCCGGGCGATGATGCAGAATGATCGATGTAATTACGTGGCGGTTCTTCTCTCGTGGTAGGAGAGGAGTTTACATTTCAATTGCATGAGTGATTAATTGAAAATTATGTAAATGTGTGAACTCATGCAATGCCTTGCCATAAATACCTTATATGATTGATTTGATGAAGTGATGAATGATGGCTTGGCTTATGTTGATTATTATGAAAATGTATGTATTTTTATAATGTTGATGATAAGTGTTTGATGGTCCCTTGGTTGGACATGAACTAAATGATGGTGACAAATTATGAATGAATGAACTGTATGAATTGTAGAAAATCGTTTGAAGTGGTTATGTGGAAAGATGAATGAGGGAGTGATGTGGGTTATAGTTAAAACCTCTCCCTTGTAAAATTAATTAAGTGAGCGTGATTGATGAGTTGGAATGAGGATTTTCCGAGTATGAATGGGTATAGAGAGTCTTATATGTCTCATGTGATGTGTATGATGTATTGGTGGTGAATCAGTTGGTCTAGAGTGAGGTTTCATGTGTTAAGTTGTAAGAATTGCTGATTCTGCATAAATACTGATATTCTCACTCAAACGAGATGGGATCTCACTCAGGCGAGGATCCTCTGTATCGGTATTATGGCCTCCGGGCCAATCTCGCTCAGGCGAGTGAGCTTTCCGCTCAAGCGAGACGAGTGAATGGTGAGCAGGTGAGATTCTGGACTAACCTCGCTCAAGTGGGTGTGGCCGCGTTTGAGCGAGCAGGGGAGGACATTGATGCTGGACGAATTCCGTCCAAGCGGGAATTTTTAAAAATAATTTAAGATATGGTGAATTTTCGAGTGAAATTCCGAGTGAGCTATGTCCGAGACAGGACCTTCCGAGTGAGGAAGTGGATATAACTCCGAATGAAAGGTCTCCGAGTATGATATTCCGGGCAGTGGAGTTCCGAGTGTGAATTCCCGAGTTCAGTGTAACTCATTCCGAGTAGAGTGCCTCCGAGTGTTTAATTCCGAGTGGGATGGCACCGATGGGGGTATACGGTGTGAGTCTGTCCAGAAGTACTCTGGGATAACTTCTCCCGAGTGGAAGACTTGGTGCTAAGGAACCTCGCTCGAGTGAAAAACCGAGTGAAAGGTGAGTCGGTTTGGAAACAATTATGCCGAGTGAAAAACCGGGTGAAAGATGAGTCAGCTTTGTAATGATTTTGCCGATTGAAAGACCGAGTGAGAGATGAGTCAGCTTTGGATTGATTTTGCCGAGTGGAAAACTGAGCGAGATGAGTTAGTTTTGGAATGATTTTGCCGAGTGGAAAACCGAGCGAGATGAGTCGGTTCTGGAATGGTTTTGCCGAGTGAGAAACTGAGTGCTGGGAAGCCTTGCCGAGCGAGCGAGTGTAGAAGGTAAGGACAGCCTTTGGTCGGATTTCGCCTAAGCGAGTAGGTGCCTCGCCCAAGCGAATGCCAGTGGAATTCGTTACTGGACGTTTCTCGCCCGAGCGAGTGGCTAGTTGAAGGGAGCCTCGCTCGAGCGAAAGCATGGGGAATTAGTTACTGGATAATTCTCGCTCGAGCGAGAGTGTGGTCTGCTTAAGTGGGAATCGGGTCTGATGCTTAAAGCTTCTTCGCTTAAGGAAATTGTGGGCTCGCTCCAGCACTCCATGCTGATGTTGCCCAAGCGAGTCTGACCTGTCTCGCTCAAGCGAAGATGGATCTCGCTTGAGCGAGTTTCCACCAGAATGGAATTTACTCCATTTTAATTATGGCAGGCTTATTTTAGACCCCCTTCTTGGTATTATGAGATAAACATGAGACGATTATGGGGATGTATGAGGGATAATGTGATGACGATATAACATGGTGGTGATTGAGGTTGATTGGTACATGGGGACTAATTAATTGTGATGTATTTACCACCTGAAATAGAATAATGAATTGTGATGTATTTGCCACCTGAAATAGAATAATGAAAGGGCGATAATGAGATTATGATGGCAGGATTATGAGATATATCCTAGAGCGAATTTGAAATTAAAGGAGGGATAATTAAATGACATTAAATAATGTTAGATGATGATGTTGAGCACTCTCTTGCACAAAGAGGTGTATATTATTATTGATAAATTGTTGTGTGCTATTGTGTGTGATACAAGCATGGTCTTGTATATGTGGTGTGAAATATGAAATTGAAAATGTTGTGAATGCCACACAAATATATATACATATATAAGTATACATGAGACAATGGTAATGAATAATGAGATGAAAATCCACTAAATGAAAGTGTGATAATATTGATGAATATTATGTGATATTGAAATGCCATTGTGGCTGATTGCAAGTATTGACTTGCGTGTATGATGTGAAATATTTGTAAAATATGTTGAGATGAAAATGCCACATTAAAATTTGAAAACAATGACTAAGAAACCAACAATGATGAAATCCACTAAGGTGTATGGTGGTGTTGGTAATTATGATGATGATGTTTGATGAGTGGCATTTAGGATGCACAAAGTGAGGATGCATTTGATCTATATTGCATTGCATCCATGGCATATCATAGCCGTCGATGTTGGAACATTAGGGGAGTTCCCTCGGCCGACCCAGTGGGAGGGTGGCTCAGTGCACGAGCAATTTGTTGTATCCCCTATGACTCGATGTGTAAGTCACAAAGCCGCCCATGTATTGCTACGGGGAGCTACACGTGGCCGACCCTTGTGGGGGGTGGCTCTTGATCAGCAGGTGACCCCGGTGGTCCTTGGGATCACAGCCGCCATGATTTGATATCTGGCTGGCCCGCAACACCATATGTTGAATATGTTGTATACCGCGGTCATGGTGAAAATGACCAGGTGTTGCAAAATGGGCGATGCGATTTGGTACCAGTAAAAATATGGTGAACATGCATGCATTATGATATATGTGTACACATTTTACTATTGCAGTAGGGGCATGGTATGTGATCATGCTTGAACCCATAATTTGGTGTTATTTCCCACAGTCAGATCCGTATTTGTTGTTGTCTTTTCCAATGTGTATATGCATTAGCCATAAGAGCATTTGCATATAGCATGGAGATATGCCAGAATATGATGATGATTGAGATGGTGGTATGGTGTTGATGAGATGGGTAATTAATATACCAAAAGACCACATAAAAGTAATAAACGATAAGAATATACAAAATGATGTTAAATATGACGATATGTATGATATGGCCCAATGTAATGAAGGGCGTATTTGTTTATGATTGATAATGATGATGTTAGCCCATGTGGCTTTGATGAAAGACCAGAATGGTCTATGTTGACGATGTGTTGGCCCATTGTGGCGATATGGTGGATATGTGTTGGCCCATTGTGGCGGTGTGATAGATGTGCATATGCTTGCTTTGCTATGAAAAGATGAAATATTATGAATTGTGTATATGTTATTGAATTGACAAATTATGATGATTCGTGATGCATTTAGCAAAGCATACATGAAGTTGATATGCATATGCACATAATTTCAATTGTATTCATATCGTCATTTGAAATGTATAACTCACTCTCCCATGTGGTCTACTTTTTAGTATTGATGCAGGAAAACCATGGGATGAGAATGTTTATGAAGTAAAGCTTTTGGGAAGGTAAATAGTTGTAATGGAATGCCTTGGCCGGCAGCGCTTGTAATTTGTTGAGTTGTGAATGAACGTATTTTATAGTGCTGATATTTCATGATATTTTTGGATGTATTATGAATAATGACTTAAGTGGATATTGTATTTGTATTTTGGGGTATATGGACTCACACCCGCCTGGCGAATGTATAAGTATTGATGACATATGTCTTGAGGTTAAATTGAATATGAATGTTGGAGATGTATGTCGCATGACCATATAGATATGTACATACATATATCTTAGGCATTGCATGCTTATGTGATTATGTAAAATGATGATGGTTGTATGTTAGGCTTATGATATGCCATTGCATGCTTTGCCGAGCCTTTTCTCATATCTTCATATATGGGACTAGGCGTGTGCCCGGTATACACATTCTTCTTCCGCTGTAAACTCTGTTATTTTATATACCTTTATGGGCAAGCTATTTATCGATCCAGTTATAGGTTTCTAAATCTCACTCTTTGATTTTCTGTGATTCGGGTCTTGATGTGATCATGGTGGTGTCTTGGAAATATTTTCAAACGCGAAAGATTTATTCGCATTTTTATTAATTATGACGATTACATCGGGATTCGAGTACAAAAAATCAGGGGTGTGATACAGGGTCTATGCCTTACCATCAGGTTGCCCTTCTATCTGGGCCGACATCACAGTCTCCCTGTGTCCTATGGGCGTCTGAGTGCAAATGTTATGTCAAACAATTATCAATCATCAATAAACGACCTAGGTATCATCACCAGGGGCTACCACTTGGTTACCATCACCAAGGATCCATATTTTCCATTTCATTTTCAAGCATAACATACCAAGATCAATCAAAATCAATTCACAACATCAATTAAGCCACCTCAATCTTATTTGAACATCATCAATATTTTCATCATCATTCACATATCATTATCAACCATTGCAATCCCCTACAATATTCATTATACCATCGATCTATCAAATAGCCATATATAAATGGAATTTAATTCATCAATTATATCAATAAGAATACCAAGAGGGGATATATCAACTATTCAATCAAATAACATAATTCTAATCAAATTCATCAATCATCAATCAATTTATAAATAAAGTCATATCCCCTATCTGTTCATAATCCATGCATTTAAAATATAATGTTTCTCTTACTTTAAGAGAAGCAGTTTGAGAGGTCTGACGGTCCTGCTTCATCAACCGAATCAATCCATACATTTAAATAAATGTAGAAATACCTTAATTAAGCTAATCAACCCAAATTCTAAATATCAAAATTTACACGCAGGTTCTAAAAATTTCTATTATTGTTTTGGGTCTGTACGTTAGATTTCGGGAATTCGTTTCCTTAAATCGCCCTTTTTCTAGTGTTTTAAAAGTCAAAGCCCAAGCCTAGGGCTAGCCTGACAATTCGATAAATATTATTTTAACCTTACAGGGCTTCATAATTTATTTTCTATAACTTTTTCATTTAGGAGTTTTACCCACTCATTTAAGGAAATTTTAAATTTTAATTCTAGCTTGCCGATTTACGCATACCTAGGTATTTTTGGCTTAACTTAAGCTACAATTGTCGGATTTAAGTGATTCCACAATTTACTATCACTTTCATGAAGACATCAAAGTTTAATTCCAAGTAGAAAATTCCAATTTACCAAATTTGCCATTATTTCGTGTGAAAGGTGGAAACTTTGCGTGTACTCCCTTATTTTTGACATAACTTGGGCTGCGGGTGTCAAACTTATGTGATTCTGGTCTCAAAATTTTCTTAACAAAATTCTATACAACTTTTATGGGAACAATATTACCCAGTTTTGAGCCAAAAAGGTACAAATTTGAGAAAAAAAGTTATTGTTTTGCATTAAAAATCTAGAAAGCACCATTTTTTGTATTTCGGCCATACCTTTTGATCTAGACGTTGGATTTAGGTGTTCTTTGATTCATTGGAAATAGGAAAGAAAGAGGAACAACTTTTATGTTGATGATTTTCTCAAACAATAAATGGATCATGGGCATGCAAACAAATTAAAAATTACACAAATTTTAAATTTTCTAGCATGTAGAAATGGAAGAGGAAAAGCCATGCATGTAAGGATCGAGGCTCGATTAGCTTACCGACGCCGATTTCATACTGACCGATGACTAAGATTCTTAGTTTTTGACTTCAATTGAACGACCGACTAACCCTCGATGAACTTCTAAGCTTCGCGACCCTTGCGGCTATGCATGCAAAGGCGTTCGAGATGAAAAGAGAGCTTTCATGCGAGAGTGGAAGAGGCTAGATGGTGTTGAAGCTTTCCTTATGGTTGCATGCAAGAGAAAATGAATGGAGTTTGAGCAAAGTAAAGGTGATGGAATATGATAATGAATTTGGAATAGTTGAAACATATGAAATGAATAAATGGCAAGGAATAAATGTTATGCTAGTGGCATGATTTTGATGTTCGCTGGTGGTGAGGGAAATTGAAGAAAAGAATTCAAATTGAAATATATAAAGGTGGCAAATGTTGAAGAGTAAAATTGAAAGAGATGGGGGAGCAAACCGAGAGAGAGGGAGAGAGAGCATGGCATTGGTGGTGTTATAAAAAAAATATAGATATATTTAAGTGGTGAGGTGGTAATAATTTGGTAACTTTAGGTTACCTACAAATTACCCACATAATCTTCGAGAATTAACGTACCCACCTTTAAATAATTTTACGTTCCCAATTTAATTATCTGGTTAATAAAATCAACCAATAATTAAAATCAAGATGTTGCATAATATAATGCAAATGTAACTTAATACATTAAGAATATTATCATGAATCAATAATAAATAAATTTTATCTCATTATAAAATAATAAAAAATATTAATATTTAATATATTTAATAACACATAAATATTTATAGGTGTGCGAATATATGTGTGATAGGTAATTCAATAACCACCTCTCGTTTAGCAAATATATAGTTACTCACAAGCACATTTTTTTTACAAGCCCGGATATCAGTGTTGGTATCATAAAGCTCATATCGGTAGCCATACCACTCATTTCAATCACCATGAGCACCATAGTACCACTCCCCCATTGAACCCTTGATAATCGACATCGCTACGCGAGTCGATATTAGATAGAGGTTGAAGGACATACTGGGGCGTACCATTCAATACCTATAAATGTTCAGGAATGTTTGCACCTGTGTCAACTTCCCTATGCTTTATGGAAAAATACTATATCGGCATCACAACACAAAATCACTACTTGACTCCTATAAATACCTCTTATTTACTACATCCAAAGTATGTTCAACCAACCCTAATGCTTGAACTTTGAGTTTAATATCGTACTAACTTGAACGTCGGAATGTCTTTACAAATGATACCTTATTTCGCCCTTCAACGCGAGATTGATGTGTTTGTTGGACAGGAATACTATAAGACCTTAAGATTCTTATTAAACTTAGGGATATAATATTGGATCCCTACTAACTAATATAAAACATTGAACATATAAATTTGATATCCCGAAATAAAAAAATCAGTTACCATAATTTACAAAATGATGTTATAGATGAAATGCGTAACTGTAATATCATATATGTAATTTCTTAATCTTTATCTATCCATTTTTGTTATGAGGTATAGTATAAGTAATAGATAAAGATAGGAGGAGAAAAATGATAATGAAATATATTTTTCTTAATCTTTAATCATTTGACGTGGTTTTTAGTTTTCTAAAATTTAAAAGTATAAATCTATATCTAAATATGTGATTTTTAAATTGTTTTGAAAATATTTTTAAAAAATTAAAACTATTTGATTTAAACAAATTTTATTATTTTTTATAATGAACAAATTTTACTTTCAAAATTACATTTTAAAAAGATTAGAAAAAACCCATAATAACCTCGAATGAGGCTTAAGTTTTAGACAACAAGCTTGAAAAGACAGAGAACCATAAATATATTTAACCAAAAATATATGAATGAAATTAATTATAAATGCGTAGTAGGCAATATACAGAATTATGTAAAAAAGAATAATAATTTGCATATTTTTCTGGGACCTCATGTTGTTAATTGATTGGGTGGTGATGACACATTGGTACAAAGATTCCATTTCCAAAGCTATAAGAACCTTATTTTATGCAGTTAAAGGGCCGAAGAAAAGAGGGAAAAGGTGATCTAATCCATTGAAACTGCATGGTGGCAATGCAGTTGATTACAGTAGAAGGTGGCGAAATTATGATAGATGGTCACATTGATTGAGAGAAAGTTGCTGCTGCCTGGTCTGCCATGTGACCCACATCTTTGTATAAATCAATTAATAATGGACTCCGTTAATTAGGGGAATCCATTTTCTCATATTTTTTGTTTGGAGTTTATTTTCTTTCTATCTGGCTCCACTTTGTCCACAAATCAATCACATTTTATCTAATTTCCTCACTCAAATAATAGTCTTTTTTTCATTTTTTAAAGATAAAATACTTAGTCCTTTCAATTATTTATTAATTTATTCTATTCCATCAATAACATCAAACAAGAAAAACTTATCATAACTCTTATTATTTTAGAATGCTCATTAAGTTAATTTTCTGTTAACAATGCTAATTTCTAAATTAATATGTCACATGATACATCAAACTTCATGTAGAGGTGTCATGTGTCTATTTATGATTCAGTTTATTTCATGATAATGTCTTTATCATGAATACATTAATTTGATCCATCTAAATATGACATATCATAAGTTTATAGGAAAAAATACTTATCAAATTAATCAATAATTCTTAAAGAATATTTATTTATTATCATACTCAAAAACTAGTATTTGTAATTCGGAGAAGTTTTCAAATTTTAGCTGTCAAAGAGCTAAAAACAAATTTGGAGGGTAACCTGTATATATTGGTAGTAGTGAAGTAACACCTGATTTAGCCAGCTTACAACTTGTTTATATCATATTATAGTGAACTAAGTCTTGTTTATGCAATATTTTAGTGAATAATACCGTGATGCGTGTTTTTGTTGGCATTGCATAATGCATATTGTTATGAATAAATGGAATTCTAAATATAGAGAAAGGATAGAGAAAGAAAGAGAAGAGAATTTTTAGAGAGGGTGATTGAGAGTTAGAGAGAGATCAAAGGAAGAGAGGTGGTTTATTATGCAAATCCAAGTTCTATTTATAGAACTTGGGGAGGGGACATCCAATAATTCTTAATACTCCCCCTTGGATGTCCATAATTTAGAATGTGCCTCGTTAAAACCTTACTAGGAAAAACCCAGTGGGATAAAAACCTAGTGAAGGAAAAAGAGTACAGCATTCTTTACAAAGTATATTCATGAAAATAATTAAATTACAAATATTTAATTCTCCCCCTCATCAGAACACTTATGTAAGTATCGAAGACCAATCTTCTGTACTAGTTGCTCGAAGACTTTGGTAGGTAATGATTTTGTAAAGATATCTGCTAAGTTCTCACATGATTGGACTTTCTGGACATTTATTTCACCATTCTTTATAAGATCGTGAGTAAAGAAAAATTTTGGTGAAATATGTTTTGTCCTATCTCCTTTGATATAACCTTCCTTTAACTGGGAGATACAAGCTGCATTATCTTCACATAATATTGTTGGTGGTAATTTTCCAGCATGCAAGCCACAGGTTTCTTGAATATGTTGAATCATAGATCTCAACCAAACACATTCTCGACTTGCTTCATGTAATGCTAGAATTTCAGCATGATTAGATGATGTTGCTGTGATTGTTTGTTTTATGGATCTCCATGAAATTGCTGTACCACCACATGTAAACAAATAACCTGTTTGTGATCGACCATTATGAGGATCAGACAAATACCCCGCATCTGCATAACCAATTAGGTTTGCCTTAGATACATATGGAAAAAATAAACCCATGTCCATTGTACCTCTAAGGTAGCGGAATATGTGTTTAATCCCATTCCAATGCCTTTTTGTGGGTAAAGAACTATGTCTTGCTAACAAATTAACAGCAAATGATATATCAGGTCGTGTATGACTAGCAAGATACATTAGTGCACCAATTGCACTAAGATATGGTACTTCAGGACCAAGTAGTTCTTCATTTTTGTCTTGAGGTCGAAATGGATCTTTGCTCACTTCTAGTGACCTTACAACCATTGGACTGCTCAATGGGTGTGATTTGTCCATATAAAACCGCTTTAACACCTTTTCTGTATAAGTCTTTTGGTGCATCAGAATTCCTTCCTTTAAATATTCTAATTGTAATCCGAGACAAAACTTTGTTTTTCCCAAGTCTTTCATCTCGAATTCATTTTTTAAGCAATTTACAGCCTTTGAGAGCTCTTCGGGAGTTCCGATGATGTTTAAATCATCTACATAAATAGCAATTATGACGAACTCTTTTCCGAGTCTTTTCATAAAAACACATGGACAAATTGGGTCATTTTTGTACCCTTCTTTCAACAAATATTCACTGAGACAATTGTACCACATTCGTCCAGATTGCTTTAATCCATAAAGAGATTTATTCAATTTGATTGAATAATTTTCTCGTGGATTTGTTTTATATGCTTCAGGCAAATGAAATCCTTCAGGGAGTTTCATATATATGTCATTTTCAAGTGAGCCATATAAATATGCTGCAACAACATCCATAAGGCGTAAGTCAAGCCTTTCACGGATTGCCAAACTTATCAAGTATCGAAAAGTAGTGGCATCCATCACTGGTGAATATGTTTCTTCGAAATCAATTCCAGGTCTTTGTGAGAATCCTTGTGCAACAAGTCTTGCTTTGTATCGCACAATTTCACCATTTTCATTTCTTTTTCTCGTAAAAACCCATTTGTACCCAACTGGTTTTACACCTTTGGGTGTTTGGACTACAGGCCCAAAAACTTTACGTTTTGCAAGTGAGTTTAACTCTTCTTGCATTGCATCTTTCCACTTTGGCCAATCATTTCTTTGTGCACATTCTTTAACTGATTTTGGCTCATAATCTTTATCATCATTTATGATATCAAGAGCTACTTTGAATGCAAAAATTTCATCAACATCGACTTCAGGTCGATTCCATTGTATACCATCCATGACATAATGTATCGAGATCTCTTTATTTGTATCAATTTCAGGTACCTTAGTTTCTTCTGGATTTGAAACTTTGATTATGTCAGGAGACTCTACTGGAGTCTTTATATCCTCGATTCGACCATCATCTTTATTTACTTTTCTTTTCCGAGGATTTTTATCTTTAGAACCAACAGGTCTGCCACGTTTTATTTTGGCTTCAGACTCATTTGCAAATTTATATTGTCCTTCGGGGATATCAATCTTTATTGGAGTATTAACAGCTGGTATATGTGACTTAGTTACTCTTTTTGGATCAGCAAATGCATTAGGCAATTGGTTTGCTAAATTTTGTAAACTAATTATTTTCTGAACTTCTAGTTCAGATTGTTTTGTTCGAGGATCAAGATGTGATAAAGACCTCTCATTCCAGCTAATCCTTTTATCCAACTGTTTATGTTCTCCCCCTAATGATGGGAAAATAGATTCATCAAAATGACAATCAGCAAAACGAGCTGTAAATAAATCACCTGTTAAAGGTTCAAGATATTTTATTATGGATGGACTTTCATATCCAACATATATTCCCAACCTTCTTTGAGGTCCCATCTTAGTGCGTTGCGGAGGAGAGATAGGAACATATACCGCACTTCCAAAGATTCTTAGATGAGAAATATTTGGTTCTTTACCATGAACCAATTGTAAAGGGGAATATTCATGATTACTTGTAGGCCTGATACGAATAAGTGCTGCCGCATGCAAGATTGCATGTCCCCAAGTTGAAATTGGGAGTTTTGATCTCATTAACAATGGTCTTGCTATCAATTTCAAACGTTTAATCAATGATTCAGCAAGTCCATTTTGTGTATGAACATGTGCTACAGGATGTTCAACATCAATTCCAATGGACATACAATAATCATTAAATGATTGAGATGTAAATTCACCAGCGTTATCAAGGCGTATTTTCTTAATTGGATAATCAGGAAAATGAGCTCTTAAACGAATTAATTGAGCTAGTAATCTCGCAAACGCCTGGTTGCGAGTTGATAATAAGCAAACATGTGACCATCTTGTTGATGCATCAATTAAAACCATAAAATATCTAAATGGTCCACATGAAGGGTGTATTGGTCCACAAATATCACCTTGTATACGCTCTAAAAATATAAGTGGTTCATTCCCAATTTTCATTGGTGATGGCCGAATGATTAATTTTCCTTGAGAACAAGCAGCACATGAGAAATTCTTAGTTTGCATAATTTGTCTGCTGGACAAATAATGACCATTTGAATTCTTAACTATTTTTCGCATCATAATTGATCCAGGATGGCCTAATCGTTCATGCCAGATAACAAAGTCATTCTTATTTGTAAACTTCTGGTTTACTATGGCATTTGTTTCAATTGTACTAATATATGTGTAGTACAAACCGGAGGAAAATGAAGGCAATTTTTCCAATATACATTTCTTACCAGAAATTAATTTTGTAATGTATAGATATTCATCATTTCCTTCATTTGTGGTCTCAATATGATATCCATTTCTGCGGATATCCTTAAAACTCAATAAATTTCTTTGAGACTTCTTAGAATATAATGCACTTTTAATGTGCAATTTTGTTCCTCCAGGCAACAAAATACTGGCTCTACCGGAGCCTTCAATTATATTTATACTACCAGATATTGTATTAACATTTGCTTCTTGTTTTACTATTTGGTAAAAATATTTCTCATTCTTGAGAATGGTATGAGTTGTTGCACTGTCTGCGAGACATATTTCTTCATCATTCACATGAGCATTCATTCTTCATTAAATAAATAAAAATAAATCATGAGTAAAATATAATTAACAATAATATTTAACAAAATTTTATTGATAAAAACAAAATTTACAACAAAACAAATTACATGAAACATTAAAATAATTTATTTGGGGGCACTCCCTTCTCCAATCGAGTGGTCAATTTCTTCTTCAGGAAGAGCAAGAAAATCATCAACACTAAAGTCAGAGAAATCATCATCTATACCAGTAAAATTTGTCTCTATTATTTTCCCTTTATTTTTAAGGGATTTTTGGTATAGATCTACGAGATGCTTTGGTGTGCGACAAACTCGAGACCAATGTCCTTTGCTACCACAACGATAGCAGATGTTTTTAGTTTGTTCGCTATTTTGAGCATCTGTCCCTTTTTTCATAAGTTCTTTATTTTTCCATGTGAATGATGATCTCTTATCATTTCGACCATGACCACGGCCAAAACCATATCCACGACCAATACCATGTCCCCGAGCATTACCTCGTCCACGACCGCGGCTACGGCCACGACCACGACCATGAGTATTATGATCGTGCGTTGCTACATTCACTTCTGGGAATGGAGCAGTTCCAGTTGGACGGGATTCATGATTTTGCATAAGCAATTCATTATTTTGCTCAGCCACAAGGAGACAAGTAATTAATTCAGAATATTTTGTAAAGCCCTTTTGGCGATATTGCTGCTGCAGGAGCAAATTGGATGCATGAAAAATAGAGAATGTCTTTTCTAACATGTCACTTTCAGTGACTTGTTCTCCACATAATTTCAATCTCGAAGTAATTCTAAACATTGCAGAATTATACTCATTTACGGATTTAAAATCTTGAAATCGTAAATGCATCCATTCATAACGGGCTTTTGGAAGAATTATATCCTTTTGATGGTCGTATCTTTCTTTTAGATTATTCCACAGAACAAGAGGGTCTTTAACTGTTAAGTATTCATTTTTTAACCCTTCATGGATATGGTGGCGTAAAAATATCATGGCTTTAGCTTTATCTTGACTAGATGCCTGATTTCCATTTTTAATGGTGTCTCCGAGACCTTTTGCATCTAAATGGATTTCAGCATCCAATGTCCATGATAGATAGTTTTTTCCAGATATGTCAAGAGCCACGAACTCAAGGTTGGTAATATTTGACATAGTTATTTCTTTCAAGAGTTGATCAGATACTCAGTTGGTCAGAACCTCGTGCTGATAACGTGTTATGAATAAATGGAATTCTAAATATAGAGAAAGGATAGAGAAAGAAAGAGAAGAGAATTTTTAGAGAGGGTGATTGAGAGTTAGAGAGAGATCAAAGGAAGAGAGGTGGTTTATTATGCAAATCCAAGTTCTATTTATAGAACTTGGGGAGGGGACATCCAATAATTCTTAATACATATGAAATTGTGGTGGGATAGTTTTGTATGTGTTTCAATATTTTTTAATCTTCACTACATAGTGGTTTTTTTTTTTAATGCAAATTTCAAAACTGGATTAGGTGGCTTTCTTTTGTTGTTTTTCCTTGTTCTTTGCTTTTTTTCAAGTCTAATGATTTTAATGGTTTGTTTAGTTTTTGAGAAAAATATGAGAAATAAAAGTATAAAAAATATAGTATTAGAAAAAAATTAATACGAAAATTATGAGAAAATATTATTATTTTGTTGATTAGAAAATTTTGAAAACTTTAAGATTATTTTTTTAATGTTTGGTTAATATAAAATGTATCAAAAAATTACAATGATCAACTTAAAAGACTATACTATCCAAATATTTTAATTGATTAGGTAAGGAGTTATCTTCTTGTATTGCATAAAATTGTGTTTTCAATTAAACTTCCATCCATTACTCACTTTTTATTAATTTAGGTGAAAAATTTGTTTGACGTGGACCATCTTATAATATTTTCCTATGGAAAAAGATAAATTTTGCCAAACATATGAAAAAGTTACTCATTTGAGTTTTCTTTGTTCCGTTTTCTCTTGTAAAAAGAAACTTTTATTGATATTTTTTTGTTCTGTTTTCTTATTTTTGTTTCCTTTTTTACTTTAAAGATGACATTCCTTATTCTCTAATAAACTGTTCTGGTCTTTATGAAGTTATTTTTGTATTTAACAGTAAGTTAAATTTTGTTTCATTTAGATTGTGTTTAATTACAAAAAATTATTTTAGTTTTCTGGAAAAAGTTTTTTGTTTGTTTTTTAAAATTTTCATTTTCTGGAATAGATAGAAAAATTCTTCAAAAACATTTTCACTTTTTAGTTTTCTTTGAAAACTTCTTTAAAGACTTCTCTGTTTTTCTTTAAAAAATAGAAAAATCAGTTTTTAGTTTTTTATAAGTTTTCTTTGAATATTTTATAAACAAACACATTTTCTATTTTTGTAACTTTTTCAATAATAGTTTTCCATTTTTCTTAAAAAACTTGTGAACTAAACACGACATTGGCGTTCAATTTTGCATTCATTTTCAATTTACTATTTTTTATCCTTCAATTGATTATTTACACTTAAAATGCTTCAAAGCTGTTGTAACACATTTAGTAGATCAACCTAGTAAGTGTTTCCTTCTATTAGCTGTTGATTTACATGCCTGCCCTATTTTTATCCTTATGTATAAAATGTCTCATAGTTACTCCTTTATAAGCTCTATTTATATTATATAATAAATTCTGTTACTAAAGAAGGATGACTTGGGTTGGAGTAAGTGTTGCGACGGGATCGCGATGGGAGATCGACCATAAAAAAAGAATAAAAGAAAAAAGTTTTGAAATCCTTTCAAAAAATGAAGTCGCCACCAATATTTTTTTAAGGTAAAATATCGAGAAAACCCTTGTTGTGGTACCGGTCATAAAAAATGAAATTCTAAGTTTGGGAGCTGAATTACAGATGAGGAAAGTATTAACATCCCACATTATCCGTTATAAAATGATTACCTCAAATTGATCGCGTACATTTTAAATAGCCCAAAAATTAATTTAACCTCTCAAGAAATGAGACAAACAACACGCACATGGAAAAGGAAGTTTTTGAAATAAGGTTAACAAACATCTCGTCCAAATTAATCTTAAATCGAACAGCTTAAGTAAATAATAACAATAATAATTAAAAATAAAATAAAATAAAAGATTAACAGGACGTCTTGTCCAAATTAATCTTAATTTGTACATAATAAAAATTTTAAGAAAGTTAAAATAAAATAAAATAAAGTTAAATAAGATAAGATGAAAGAAAATGAAATGAAATGAAATAAAACAAGATAAGGCAAAATAAAATAAAGTAAGTTGAAATAAAAGATTAACAAGGCGTCTCATCTAAATTAATCTTTTTTATAGGAAATATTATGATTTAACAAATAAAAAAAGAGATTGAAAAATATAAGAAGACTAACAAGACCTCCCGTCTAAATTAACCTCATCCTTGTAGTAAAATGGTGATCCAGTGGATACCGGCCCCATGGGTAAATTACACCAATTATAGTAAAATATAAACATACAAGTCAAATCAGGCCGGATAGTGGACGAGGTGCATAGATACCGATGTAATCATATAGGACGAGGTACACCAAAGTTAGTAAACCCTCAAAATTCAGTATGAATTAGGTGATAAAACCTCGGTCAGTAAAGCTACTACAGTCAGAGTCAAATGCAAGTGGGTAACTTGCATATGCTAAAGCTGCAATCTCTGAACATTGTCAATAGAGGTCAAATCACCACTTACAGTTAGGGAAGAACTATAAATGTAACTCACTCATTAAGACATATCAAAACAACATTTTGTTACTTAATACTCCTGTAATCTCTTTTCTCTTTTATTTTAACCGTACTGACTTAAGCATCGGAGCCCCTTTTACAGGCATACCTCCGGTGTGTCCCATCATACTACAGTTTGAAGCTAACAAAATCAGTACCTTAGCATGAAGAACACAGAATCCCCAGTAGACCTGTGTATATAATATCGTACTCCCACTAAGACAGTGTAAAAGAGAGAGAAAATGAGACATTCAACACTGGTTCATAAAGGGTGACTTCGTACCCCTTACACCAGTCAGATCATTGGCACGCCCAGTGGGACTGTATAAACTTAAGTCCCACATCGCAACAAAAACAAGCAAGTCATGGAGAGTGGTGGAAGAAATGGAACTCCGAAAGGACATGTTGCCCAAAGGGTCAAACCCTGAACTCTGGAGTACGGTGCCGGTATCGTAGAAACACCGGGAATAGAGTGAATCAAGGGAAAATTCAGACTGTAATGCATCCTGATCCCCAGGATGAGATTATCAGACAACTCCGGATGGAGATCGAGGAGCTAAAAAAAAGTAAGGAGATGGGAGATAATGCAGCTGGAGACCTAAGGCAACATGAATCTTTCCACACCTAGGAACATTCGCAAGCCCAGACTTACGGCGAGCAGGAGTCCACATATTGGACTATGGATCTGAACAACCAGAGAAGATCCCAGCCGTAAGGCAAAGGTAGAGAATATTAGTTCAATGTGCCTTTTACTAGAAGATTGATGAATGTTCCCATCTCGCGGCACCTGCAGACCCCTCAACCACTGTCAATAAGAAAGTATACCAGTGAGTCTGACCCAGGACGTCACCTGGATGCTTACACGAATGAGTCATTGTTACTCGAAGTTGAGGATGACGTAATGTGCAGAATGTTCCCCAGGACATTGTCTGCTGAAGCTCTAGGGTGGTTTAAAACTCTACCAATGGGGTCCATCAATTATTGAGACAATATGGCACATGCCTTCTTGCAACATTTCATAGTATCAACGGATGTCCCACGAACGTCCTACACTTAGGCAAAAATAAAGTAGGGACTAGAAGAAAGTCTTAGAGACTTTTTGAAGAGATTTTATAAAGAGGTGGTGCTTATGCCAGGGTTGACGGAGTAAATTCAGCTACACATAACGGTAGAAGCTTTCCAACCGCAGCCCCCTTTCACCTTGTCATTGGCAAAGGGAGCCCCCAAAATTTTGATAAGTTTAGGAGGAAAGAAGCTAAGTATATGGGAAGAAAGATGCACCTTGCCGCTATAAGGGAAAGACCTCAGTTACTGAAGAGAGGACCCCTGCCCATAAAAAGAGAGGACCGAAGTTTGAGCATAAGAATCAAGACTGGGATATACCCCTGAGACAAAAGGAGTGTCAAAGTGTTAAATTCACCTAATACACACCTCTAACAGTTCAACCAGGACAGATCTTAAGAGAAGTTGGCTTGCGGGGGTTGATGGTGTACGGAGTAAAAAAGCCTATATTGATGAAAAGACTAGGAAATACCAGTAAGTATTGTGAATTCAATAAGCAGACCGGTCATAGTACTGATGAATGCCAGCAGTTGAAGGAGGCGATTGAGACCTTAATAAAGGAAGGGAAGTTGAAGCAGTACTTATTTAAGCAGTGGGGGTACGAAGAGTAAGAGAAAGAGCCCTGCCGAAGAAGGGACACCGGTCTGGTGGAGGAGGAAGAAACAAGAGGTTCGGAATAGCAAGCCTTGGATAAGGGCAAGGCGATTGTAGATAACATTGAAGAAGATGATTCATGGATGAAACCCCTAGGCTCAAGCAGAAAGGATATGATTGATATGATTGCGGGACGTTTTGTAGGAGGGGGAGTGTCTAACACCGCCCAAAAAAATCACCTAAGAATGATAATGTCCATGCAAACCAAGATGGGTAACAGACCGTACCGAGGTGGGATTCAAACTCCACCCATTATCTTTTCAAATGATGATTACGAACCAACCATCCTAAGAGGGGATGACGCGGTCGTTATAGAGGTCATAGTGGTAAATAAAACAATTAGAAGAATATTGATGGATCAGGGGAGCTCTTGTGATGTAATTTTTTATGAGTGCTTTAAGAAGATGAGATTGACAGATGTTGATTTATAACCTTACACACAGGACTTAATAGTGTTGAACAGAGCTAAACATCCTATGAAGGGTTACTTGGATACGAGGCTGACTTTTAAAGGAGAGTCGGGGTCCAGGACTATTCAAACTCGAATTTGGGTAATTGATGTAAAGTCCCCTTTCAATGGGATTCTGAGAAGGCCATCTTTAAACGTATTAGAGGCCGTGGTTTTAACCCCATATTTGCTAATAAAGTTTATTGATAAGGATAACCATGTGTGTTAGAGGGGACTAGGAGATGGTGAGCTGCTGTTATAACCTTAATGTTCAGATGACAAAGGTTGAGGAATCTATCAAAAGGAAATGATTGAATGATGGGGAAGTTGTACCAAAGTCGGTAAATCTAATTGACTTAGACCTTAGGGAGGAGTTGGTTATAGATTCGGTGAATCCTCAGAGACCCATGCCTGAAGGAGGCATTAAAGAAATACCCTTAGATGAAGATCCCACCAAAACCACCAGAATTAATGACTGTCTAGAGAAAAGTATGGAAGAACGGTTAATAAAACTCTTGAAGGAGTTCAAGCATTTATTTGCTTAGACTGTGGCAAATATTGCCCAACATTGACTCAAACTTTTGCTGCCATAAGCTGGCAGTATACCCAGAGTTAAGGGTGGTGACCTAAAAGAAGAGGAGATTGGGTCCTAAAAAATAGAAGGCGGCGTGTACGCAAACGAATAAGTTATTGAAAGCGGGTTTTATTAGAGAGGTCCAGTATTCGTCTTGGGTCTCCAATGTTGTAATGGTAAAGAAGGCCAATAGGAAATGGCGAATGTGCACGAGCTTCATAAACTTAAATAAATGTTATCTAAAAGACCCGTACCCGCTCCCCAGCATTGATCAGATGGTTGATGACTCTTCTGGGTATTAATTCTTATCATTTATGGATGCATTCTCCAGCTACAATCAGATCCCGGTGTGGAATGATGATTAGGAAAAAATTGCTTTCATTAATGACAAATAAGTTTTTGTTACATCGTCATGCCGTTCGGACTCAAGAACGTCAAAGCTACTTACAAGAGGATGATGAATAAAGTTTTCAAAGGGATAAGTGTAACATCCTATTTTCATCACAAATAGGAAATAGATATTAATATATATTTCTTGAAAAATACTTACTATAAGTTAGTTTATTATTATTTTTTTTTGAAATTTTGGTATTTATATTTTTATTATTTGTTTTTTTAAAATAATAATAATAAAAAAATGAAAATATTTCTGAATGAGAATTCTAAAGTGACTTAATTAATATTCACTAATTAAGAAAATTATATTAAGAATTTTTAATATCCTTATTATTCACCATTTTTATTTTATGTTGTTATATTTTTGTTTTTTTTACATATTCAAGATTTAACTCTTATTAGAATTTTAAAATAAAATTTTGAAGGAATTAGACTATGGTTCTTTTGAACTTTTTGATCTACATAATATTTATGATTTTTTGGAATTTTTTGAAAATTTTGAATTATTTTAATAAAATAATATATTTTAAATAATTTTAAATTCATATAAAGTTGCTTAAAATTAAAAATATTTACAAGAATGTAAAGTTAAATTATAAGAAAATTTTCTAAAATCCATTTCAAGTAGACTTATCTAAAAATTATCGGTTTGAGAAAAATCTTGATTTTTTCTAATCGTTAAAAAATTAGAAACGTATCAATAAATTTTTATTAACAGAAAATTTTAGATTTTTAAAATTTCAGCTTTATATTACTTATTATAAAATTAGTGAGGACTGATATAATATCGCTAAATTTCAAAAAGGACTCATTTTTAATATTTAAAATATACCGAGTGAAGGATTACTATTTGACTTAATAATTTTGCCGACAATTACTATGCAAATCACTGTGCATGTATGAAATTTTCAAAAGATGCACAGTAACCTGGAATAAAAAATTCAAAAATGCATAGTACTTTTATATTAAAATAATGGAATGCATAGTAAAATTTTTTCCTATAAATACCGAAGGATTTCTTCTTTAGAATTCACAATTTCAGATTAAGTTTTCTTAATATAGTAGTGCTAGTGAGATAGTGGTGGAAGTGAGAGAGAGAAGAAAAGTTTTTGGAGAGAAGGTTCTACCAAAATCCTAAGGTAAGAATACTTCTCTTTTATATTTTTTGGGTTATTTTTATATCGTTTTTAAAAATCTGTTATTATACTGGAAATAATATTATTTTAAGTTACTATTCTGCATAGTAAATACTATTTCAATAGTAAACTACTATTCAAATAGTAAATTACTATTTACTGTTACTATTTACCATTACTATTCACGATTTACTATTTACTGTTACTATTCACGTTTTACTATTTACTGTTACTATTCACGATTTACTATTCACTATTCACTATTCACTATTCACTATTCACTATTCAAAATTTACCATTTTTTATTTTAAGTTGTAATCTTAATTTTCATCTTGTAATTATATTAAAATGAAATTGGTATGTTTTAGAACTCGGAGACGAGGCGCGCATGGATTTTCAATAACGAATCGGTATACAAGAGGTAAGGGGGAGTGAGATAAGAATATAATATGAAAGACATAAGAATAAAGGGAGGAGTCCCCTACTCCTTTTAAAGTTAATAATATTATTATTTTAAAGTAATAACTTCTTAACTTAAAATTTATAATAAATTTAATATATTGTGTAACTTATTCTGAAATATCTATACATAGATCTGAATTATTATAACTTATACGGACTGAACTAAACCTATGCAAGGACTTGGATTTTTATATCCTATATGGATCGAACTAAACCTATGCAAGGACTTGGACTATTATGACCTGTCTAGACTGAACTATACCTATGCGAAGACTGGATATATGGACTTATATAGACCTGTGCGAGGAATGGACTATAAGGACTCAAAATCAAATCTACTAATTTAAATAACCATTAAAAATTTGAATTATATTTATAAGCGATATTTAGTTGATTTGACTTGATTATAATTAATTATATTTGATTTCGATTAATGATATTGTGATTTATAATATTAGACTGTGATTAATAATATGCAATTATGATTGATGATATTTGATTGTGATTGATGAGATTACTATACTTGATTGTGGTTGATGAATGATTGATGATCTTGTGATATGAAGTTTGAGCATATAGCAAGCATGACGGAAAGTTAAAACTCAGTAAGAATTTTCTTACCTTACTCTTTAAATTTTTATTCCAAGAGAAAGTATTTTGTAATTATTCTAGTCTTTTATTTGTTCTTATAAATAATTTTTATTAACTTTATTTTTAATCTCTATAATAAAATCTAGTATTAGAAAGAAGCTATTTTATGAAAATCAGAGGTTGAGATAATTAATCCTTGAATTAAAGAAAATTTTTATAGTTTTAAGTATTCTTAGTTAATGATTTTAAATTATTTTCTTTAGAAATTAGAAGTTTAAAGTAAATTATTTTGGTTTTCCCCAATGAAATAACTAAAGAATATTTTGTGGAGATTTCAAAAACTCAATCTAGTTAAGATTCAAATTGAGAAAGATTATGTAAATATATGAAGATTTTTAAGAGAAAGCTTTGAGATATTTAAGGCTTGGAAACTCAATTTTGGTAAGATCTGAATTTGAAGACTGTACTAAATTATTTCAGTATAACAGAAGTTCAAAGAAGAACTTATGGAAATGTACAGTTTATTGTGATGATTTTGTGAACCTTTATGGTATTTAATAATTGAGTTTCTAAAAGCCTTAACCAACTAAATATACGAGTAGTTCATGCATCATGAATCATTAAAGAGAAATGAGATGTGATATTGCCTGGGGACGGATTATAGAAACCGAGGATACATTAGAGGAGGCTTAATTGCGAGCCTTGGGATGAGAGAGTGTGAAAGGGTGCTTCAGGTGACCTGGGGTCGCTCCCTGGTGTCGGGTACTTTCACAATAAAAACTTTCTCAGTCTGACTAGTCTCTAAGTGTTTCCACGCCAGTTGAGCTGTTCATATGCCATGAAGGCATTTATGTTATTATTATCCAGAATTTATGAAACAGTGTAAACTCCTGGTTGGCCCAGTACAAACTAAAACTTTAAGGGCCCACATGCATAAACTGAATGAGATAGTAGCATAAGCATTACATAACATTCATGTGATTGTGACATTCTATATGGATGGTTATGAATGAAAATATAAGTGTTATGTATGTGGAAACCCTATATTCATAATTGATTGTATATGAGATTATGACTGATATTACTATATTAGTTTGTGAAAACCCTTATGCTTATGTCTTATCTGTAATATATTATATTTTGTTTCTCACTCCTTCTTGTTTGAATTTTTGTGTCCAAAATATATGTTATATGATATATAGCTAGCAGTCCAAGATGGAAGGATATGTAATTACAAGAGGATAAAGTGGTCTCAACCTCAATCGATTAGATGAAGAGATATGACAAGAGTAGGATTCAAAAACTCGATGGTTCAAGGACTAGGAAATGTTTGTTCACATTTGTAGTAGAGGTATAGTTTAGTTTATTTTACCTTATTACAATATCAAGTAGATAATTGTAACAAGGTAAAGGTTAAACTTTGATAAACTCTTTCATTCGGATATAATATTGTAATGATTTATCACTTATGATTTCTATAAATTATTTTGTCATTATGGATAAATATTGAAAGACAATTTTTTTTACTTTCAATATTCAAAGGAAATCAGATGTATATACGTCCTTGTATACACGAGATAAAGAGTGATAAATATGTATATCTTTCTAAAAGTTTTTTTTTATCTCGTGTATATAAGGGGGTGTTACAAAGTGGTATCAGAGCAGTTCAATCCAAACTGGCTTGTGGTATGGTCTTACTAGCGTGTTAGTGTACTCTGATGGTTGAGTTTGACAAGAGATTTTATGGTTGAGAAAAGAGGAAATTTTATTAGAGTAAATGGTAAGAAGTAAGTGAAGAAAAATTAGGAGTATAGAAAGAAGGAACTAATTTTAAGTTCATAAGAAGTATAAGTTAGAACTTTATAGCCTGTTACTTGAAAAATGTTATTGCAGGGATTATCAGAAACTGGCCATTCTGAAGTCTTTCTTGACATTGTTTAAGTACGGGCCTTAATGTATGGTGGAATGATAAGGTAAATTAACTAATGCAGTTATTTCCTTTTATTCCAAATGTATTGTATGGTGTTTGATTCTCTGATTAATATGTGATAGTGAAATATTCTAACATTTTCCTGTTTTACAATATGGTATGAGACAACAAGGGAGATAAGACAATAGAAAATTCTTAGAAATATTTTGGTATGAATTCTAGACTGGAGCTGTCGTGACTTTGACTACTTAGTTATAAACTATCGGGACTGATCACCCCGAATGATTTGCACTAAGTAGTGAAAGACATGTCAAAAGAAGGATGTTAAGATCAACGAATTTAACCTTGGGTTAATGTGGTATATGGAGAAATGGAGATAAACTCAATAAATTCTATTAGGATATTCCTTACCATGTCCTTGAAGTTGTAAGAGATACTTGTGTGAATTAGAATTCCAATGGGTAGATAACTGTTGTAATCCCAAACTAGTATAACAAATTGTTTAAGATAGAATCATAGTTTTGTCCTTTGGTGATATATTTTGAAAAGAAAAATGTGTGGATGTATGCTTCATGAAAGAAATATGATAATTTATAACTTGTTTGATATAACAAATAATCATATTAGGAATTGTATCTCTGGCTATTTGTATTGATTCTTCTTTTGTATGACATATAAAATATGTTAATTATTGTTTGATTTGATGAAGTTTTCATTTATGATGTCTACGATTGAATAATATATATGATGGTTATGTGTGTAAATATATGAATTAATGAAACTTTTATGATTGTGACATCGAATGTAATTAACCATATATTTTTGAATTTTTTAAAATTGATTTATTGTGATAAATATATCAATGAATGACCTAAAATAAGCATTATAGATCTTTGGAAGACATTGATATTGGTTTAATATTTAGAAATTGTGACATAAAATATTTTTGTGATTCCTAACAATATGATACATGTTTATCAAGTTATTTTCTTTTAGTCATCGATTTTGTTCGACGAATATACATACCTGATATAAATCATTGTTATGTAATGACCATTGCAGATTTAAAATAAAGAAGTGTGTTAGTAAACCATGAGGAAGTATATATGAACCTTTACTCATTGATTTTCCTATAAAGAGAATTACATAAGTCTTAGTTACCCATAAAAAAAAAATTTCAAGTGAGTATTTCTAAGTCAACGTAGTGATTTGTGATCATTTAAGATTGGAGAATTTATCAAATATATGTAATGATTGTAGTCAATTATAATGGAATGTGCAATCACTTAGTTAAGGAATATTTAATTCATTATAGAAGACAATAAGAAATGATTACATACCCTGGATTATCATGAAGCAAAGACCACAAGGATTTAATTAGATAAACAAGTACAACATGGACTAAGACATATTTATCCTTTCTCACTAGGATAATTTATTATACACGATTACATTAAGGAAAATAAAATAGAACATCTAGTATATCATAGATAGAGGTCTAAGAGTCTTGACAATACAAAAATTATCCAAACTAGAGAAATAATCATAACGATTATAAGAAGTGAGGCACTTGTTACCACAACCTGTAGTCCATCCCGACTTCGTTCTTCCTTACTTCTAGGAAGGTTGGCCATCGAATAGTATGATAGTACTTGAGAAAAAGATTGAAGAAATTAGATAGAAGAGAGAAACTAAGAAATCTTGAAGTTGTGATAGGAAGTAAGAATGGAATGAGAATTTATAAGCAAGCAAGGGAGGGAGAGTTGCAACGGTCATAAACGGCTAGTCCAACGGCTAGTCCAACGGCTAGTTGCTAACGGCTAGTTGTCCAGTAATTAATTCTCAGCAGTCCATTTTACTATGTTATTAGTAGGAATTTTAATTAATAGATGTTATGGATTAGGTTAAGTAAGATTTTAATAGATTGAGAAACGTAATTATTGAAGTGTTTAGAGTTAACCATCAATTTATGATGAGCATGGTTGACAAAAATTAAGACGAGTAATATTTTTGAGTTAAGAAAAAAAAAATACTGATAAGATTAAAAAAAAAGAGATAAATGGCAATGTTAAGGAAAATGTACACAATTGTCAAGGAAACTAGAAATATATTTTAGAACAGTTCAGTTAGTTTATCTATGGTAAGATTTATTAACAATATTAAATTTCGAGGACGAAATTTCTTTTAGGGGAGTAGAGTTGTAACATCCTATTTTCATCACAAATAGGAAATAGATATTAATATATATTTCTTGAAAAATACTTACTATAAGTTAGTTTATTATTATTTTTTTTTGAAATTTTGGTATTTATATTTTTATTATTTGTTTTTTTAAAATAATAATAATAAAAAAATGAAAATATTTCTGAATGAGAATTCTAAAGTGACTTAATTAATATTCACTAATTAAGAAAATTATATTAAGAATTTTTAATATCCTTATTATTCACCATTTTTATTTTATGTTGTTATATTTTTGTTTTTTTTACATATTCAAGATTTAACTCTTATTAGAATTTTAAAATAAAATTTTGAAGGAATTAGACTATGGTTCTTTTGAACTTTTTGATCTACATAATATTTATGATTTTTTGGAATTTTTTGAAAATTTTGAATTATTTTAATAAAATAATATATTTTAAATAATTTTAAATTCATATAAAGTTGCTTAAAATTAAAAATATTTACAAGAATGTAAAGTTAAATTATAAGAAAATTTTCTAAAATCCATTTCAAGTAGACTTATCTAAAAATTATCGGTTTGAGAAAAATCTTGATTTTTTCTAATCGTTAAAAAATTAGAAACGTATCAATAAATTTTTATTAACAGAAAATTTTAGATTTTTAAAATTTCAGCTTTATATTACTTATTATAAAATTAGTGAGGACTGATATAATATCGCTAAATTTCAAAAAGGACTCATTTTTAATATTTAAAATATACCGAGTGAAGGATTACTATTTGACTTAATAATTTTGCCGACAATTACTATGCAAATCACTGTGCATGTATGAAATTTTCAAAAGATGCACAGTAACCTGGAATAAAAAATTCAAAAATGCATAGTACTTTTATATTAAAATAATGGAATGCATAGTAAAATTTTTTCCTATAAATACCGAAGGATTTCTTCTTTAGAATTCACAATTTCAGATTAAGTTTTCTTAATATAGTAGTGCTAGTGAGATAGTGGTGGAAGTGAGAGAGAGAAGAAAAGTTTTTGGAGAGAAGGTTCTACCAAAATCCTAAGGTAAGAATACTTCTCTTTTATATTTTTTGGGTTATTTTTATATCGTTTTTAAAAATCTGTTATTATACTGGAAATAATATTATTTTAAGTTACTATTCTGCATAGTAAATACTATTTCAATAGTAAACTACTATTCAAATAGTAAATTACTATTTACTGTTACTATTTACCATTACTATTCACGATTTACTATTTACTGTTACTATTCACGTTTTACTATTTACTGTTACTATTCACGATTTACTATTCACTATTCACTATTCACTATTCACTATTCACTATTCAAAATTTACCATTTTTTATTTTAAGTTGTAATCTTAATTTTCATCTTGTAATTATATTAAAATGAAATTGGTATGTTTTAGAACTCGGAGACGAGGCGCGCATGGATTTTCAATAACGAATCGGTATACAAGAGGTAAGGGGGAGTGAGATAAGAATATAATATGAAAGACATAAGAATAAAGGGAGGAGTCCCCTACTCCTTTTAAAGTTAATAATATTATTATTTTAAAGTAATAACTTCTTAACTTAAAATTTATAATAAATTTAATATATTGTGTAACTTATTCTGAAATATCTATACATAGATCTGAATTATTATAACTTATACGGACTGAACTAAACCTATGCAAGGACTTGGATTTTTATATCCTATATGGATCGAACTAAACCTATGCAAGGACTTGGACTATTATGACCTGTCTAGACTGAACTATACCTATGCGAAGACTGGATATATGGACTTATATAGACCTGTGCGAGGAATGGACTATAAGGACTCAAAATCAAATCTACTAATTTAAATAACCATTAAAAATTTGAATTATATTTATAAGCGATATTTAGTTGATTTGACTTGATTATAATTAATTATATTTGATTTCGATTAATGATATTGTGATTTATAATATTAGACTGTGATTAATAATATGCAATTATGATTGATGATATTTGATTGTGATTGATGAGATTACTATACTTGATTGTGGTTGATGAATGATTGATGATCTTGTGATATGAAGTTTGAGCATATAGCAAGCATGACGGAAAGTTAAAACTCAGTAAGAATTTTCTTACCTTACTCTTTAAATTTTTATTCCAAGAGAAAGTATTTTGTAATTATTCTAGTCTTTTATTTGTTCTTATAAATAATTTTTATTAACTTTATTTTTAATCTCTATAATAAAATCTAGTATTAGAAAGAAGCTATTTTATGAAAATCAGAGGTTGAGATAATTAATCCTTGAATTAAAGAAAATTTTTATAGTTTTAAGTATTCTTAGTTAATGATTTTAAATTATTTTCTTTAGAAATTAGAAGTTTAAAGTAAATTATTTTGGTTTTCCCCAATGAAATAACTAAAGAATATTTTGTGGAGATTTCAAAAACTCAATCTAGTTAAGATTCAAATTGAGAAAGATTATGTAAATATATGAAGATTTTTAAGAGAAAGCTTTGAGATATTTAAGGCTTGGAAACTCAATTTTGGTAAGATCTGAATTTGAAGACTGTACTAAATTATTTCAGTATAACAGAAGTTCAAAGAAGAACTTATGGAAATGTACAGTTTATTGTGATGATTTTGTGAACCTTTATGGTATTTAATAATTGAGTTTCTAAAAGCCTTAACCAACTAAATATACGAGTAGTTCATGCATCATGAATCATTAAAGAGAAATGAGATGTGATATTGCCTGGGGACGGATTATAGAAACCGAGGATACATTAGAGGAGGCTTAATTGCGAGCCTTGGGATGAGAGAGTGTGAAAGGGTGCTTCAGGTGACCTGGGGTCGCTCCCTGGTGTCGGGTACTTTCACAATAAAAACTTTCTCAGTCTGACTAGTCTCTAAGTGTTTCCACGCCAGTTGAGCTGTTCATATGCCATGAAGGCATTTATGTTATTATTATCCAGAATTTATGAAACAGTGTAAACTCCTGGTTGGCCCAGTACAAACTAAAACTTTAAGGGCCCACATGCATAAACTGAATGAGATAGTAGCATAAGCATTACATAACATTCATGTGATTGTGACATTCTATATGGATGGTTATGAATGAAAATATAAGTGTTATGTATGTGGAAACCCTATATTCATAATTGATTGTATATGAGATTATGACTGATATTACTATATTAGTTTGTGAAAACCCTTATGCTTATGTCTTATCTGTAATATATTATATTTTGTTTCTCACTCCTTCTTGTTTGAATTTTTGTGTCCAAAATATATGTTATATGATATATAGCTAGCAGTCCAAGATGGAAGGATATGTAATTACAAGAGGATAAAGTGGTCTCAACCTCAATCGATTAGATGAAGAGATATGACAAGAGTAGGATTCAAAAACTCGATGGTTCAAGGACTAGGAAATGTTTGTTCACATTTGTAGTAGAGGTATAGTTTAGTTTATTTTACCTTATTACAATATCAAGTAGATAATTGTAACAAGGTAAAGGTTAAACTTTGATAAACTCTTTCATTCGGATATAATATTGTAATGATTTATCACTTATGATTTCTATAAATTATTTTGTCATTATGGATAAATATTGAAAGACAATTTTTTTTACTTTCAATATTCAAAGGAAATCAGATGTATATACGTCCTTGTATACACGAGATAAAGAGTGATAAATATGTATATCTTTCTAAAAGTTTTTTTTTATCTCGTGTATATAAGGGGGTGTTACAATAAGGTCCAAAACAGTTAAAGTAAATATGGATGACATAATAGCAAAAACCCCGACGGGTGGTGATTACGTTGAAGATCTAAGAAGGATCTTTCAGAGGGTCCAAATGTATAACATGCGATTGAACTCGTTGAAGTGCACTTTTGTAGTACCTGCAGGATGGTTTCTGGGGTTCATGTTAACCTAGAGAGAAATTGAGGCTAATCCAGATAAGTGCAAGGTGATCAAAGAGCTCTGGAGTCTGGCTAGTGTTAAAGAAGTCCAGTCCTTAAACGGGAAGGTAGCAGCATTATCCCGGTTTTTACCTAAAATGGAACATTGGTCATTACCACTATATAAAGTCCTGAAGAAAAATAAGAAGTTCAAGTGGGGAGAGGAATAGGAGTGTGCCTTCTGAAGTCTGAAGGAAGTACTGGCAAACCTGCCGGTGTTAACAAAATCTAACACAGAAAGCAATTGTTTGTTTATCTATCAGTATCGGATGAAGCCTTGGGAGCAGTCTTGGTAAAAAAACTATTAAAGGATAACGACCAGTGTATTTTGTGGGGAAGGTGCTACAAGGATCAAAAGGACATTATCACAATCTTGAGAAAGCTGCCTTAGCCTTGGTATGGACGTCGCGACATTTAAGGCAATATTTTCATGCTCATCCAATTGTAGTCAGAACTGGTCTCCCATTACAGGCAGTACTTCATAAGCCATACTTAGCAGGGAGAATGACAAAGTGGGTCATTGAACTCTCAGTGTCCGATATCTCCTTTAAACCTAGGATGCCCATAAATGCTTAAGTCTTAGCAAATTTCATAACAGAATTGACTGGAGACACACCTGCGCCTTTAAGGAAACATTGGATTATTTATGTGGATGAATCTTCCAACTTAAAAGAGTGTGGAGCCAGAGTGGTCATCGAAAATGAAGACGGAGTAAGCATTGAAGTCTTTCTCATATTTGACTTCAAGACCTCTAATAACCAGGCAGAGTATGAGGCCTGTGTAGCAGGGTTGAGAGCGGCTTTGGATGTAAGGGCCAGAAGTGTTGTCCTTTGTAGCGATTCGCAACTGGCGATTTCCCAAATTAATAGGAACTACCAAGTAAAAAAGTCATTGTTACAATAGTACCTCGTCAAGGTAAAGGAGTTAAAAGAGAAATTTAGCAAGATCAAGTACAAACATGTCCCAAGAGAAGACAATGTTAGAGCCGATGTCCTGTCTCACTTGGCTAGCACAAAAAGAGGCAGGATCTACGATAACAGTTATTTAAAGCACTTTTGCAGAACCCAGTATATCGGCCCGGTCAAAATTTTACCATCTAATCAAAGGCTTATCCAGTTAACTCCTGGGTCATCCCTATCATCCAATATCTAGTAATATTATATCCAATATAATAATAGATTTTTAAAACGATATGAAAAAAATATAAAAGAAAGTTATTCTTACCTTATAATCTTTGCAGAACCTCCTTCCCAAAAAAATATTTCTCTCTCTTACTCCCACCACTATTTCTCTAGCATTACTATATTAAGAAAATTTAATCTAAAATTATGAATTTCTTCGTTCAGAACCTCGGTATTTATAGGCAGGATTTCTACTATGCATTTGAATATTTTAATATAAAAGTACTATACAATTTCTAAAATTTTCGTTTCTGGTTATTGTGCAAGTTTGAAATTTTCATACATGCATAGTGTTTTACATAGTAAATGTCAGCTAAATTATTAAGCCAAATAGTAACCATTCACTCAATATATTTTAAATATTCAAAATCAGTTCTTTTCAAAATTTAGCGATATTATATCAGACCTCACTAATTTTATAATAATTAATGTAAAGTTTAATTTTTAAAAATCTAAAATTTTCTGTTAATAAAAATTTATTGGTAACCGATCATTTTTAAATAAGTCTACTTGAAATAGATTTTAGAAAATTTTCTTATAATTTAACTTCACTTTCTTATAAATATTTTTAATTTTAAGTACTTTATATAAAAATAAAATGATTAAAAATATATTTTTTTATTAAAATATTTTCAAATTTTCAAAAAATTCTAAAAAATCATAAATAATACATAGATTAAAAAGTTCTAAAGAACCATAGTCTAATTCCTTCAAAATTTTATTTTAAAATTCTAATAAGAGTTAAATCATAAATATGTAAAAACATAAATATAAAAACATAAAATAAAGGTTGTGAATAATAAGGATATTCAAAATTCTTAATATAATTTTCTTAATCAATGAATACTAATTAAGTCATTCTAAAATTCATAAATATATTATTATTTTATTATTATTATTTTAGGAAAATAATTAAATATAACTACCAAAATTTCATAACAATATTAATTAGTTAATAATCAACTAACTAATAATAAGTATTTTCTTATTAAAGAGATATTAATATCTATTTTCTATTTGAGTGGAAAATGGGATGTTACATTTGTAGCCCTGCCATAACTCATATGGTGTTTTCCTAGAACTTTTATAGGGAATTTTATTTTAAATATAACATGCAATTAACAAAGCTTCACCCTACACATTATCACGTGTTGAAGAACTAATCGATACAGCATTCATAATTTCTTTTAAGATCTTATTTTTCCTTTTAGCTACACCATTTGATTCAAGTGAGTAGGGTGGAGTTATTTCATGAATTATGCCTTCCTTTTCACAAAATTCATTAAGCAAGACGTACTTACCACCTCTATCAAATCTAACCCTTTTTATTTTCTTATTTAATTAATTTTTTACCTCATCTTTTTAAAGTAAAAACATGTGAAAGGCTTCATTTTTATGTTTAATAAGATATACTTTAGTATATCTCAAAAAATCACCTATAAAAGTTACGTAATATATTTTACCACCTCTAGTTATTGTTTGTTTTAGATCTCTTAAGTCTGTGTGAATTAAGTCAAGTAATCCGGATACACGATGTACAAAAATATATAATTTTTGTAATTTTTAATTTGATAGATACACCACATTTATTTAAACATGCATTTCTAATTCTAAAAATTAAACCATCAACACATATACGATTCAAATAAGGCATGCTAACATGTTCTAATTTAGCATGCCATATGAACTGGTCTGAACTGGGGTCAAGGATCCAGTATGGGACCAGCCATAAATGATATCAGTTGAAAGAGATTTATACACTGGTATAGTGGGTATCCTGTATTGTGCCCTTTATCTCGGTGAGATAATAAAGGTCTTGTAGTCCTAAAGATCCTTCACACTAGGCTTTCGTGTTGAAGAGGGGCGAAAGGTGGTGTCACCTGCGAAGATTCTCTGATGCTCAAGTCAGTAACCAGAAAAGGAATTCAAGATTTCTGAAGTGTAAGTTCGAGAATGAGTCTAAAGTACCAAAGTAGTGAGAATGTTGGTATTTATATACGTGCATGCGGAGAACGAAGAGTCCTTTTAGGGTTAGGGGACCAATCGTACACTGCATTGTACAATTCTGACACATGACTCTTGCAAACTTTCCCCGTACCTGTACCTTATACTTTTTTTTGGGTGACATGGAAGTTTTCCGGTGTGCTAGGTACTGACCTGGACTTCTAGTATAGATATGGATATGATACGGGGTTAGAGTCTAGAGGTTTACTTATGACACTGGTAGCTAGTGTGAGAACAGATGAAATTACCACCTTGCCCATGTGCTAGCATCGAGACGGATCACCATATATCATACAAGTCAATCATATAAGAGGAAGATGAATAATTATTAACAATGTCCGAAATGTTCAAAATAAACATCCCCTAATCACAATATCCCTTGCCCATAAAAACACCATTTTTGTCATGACAATTTTGTCCGACTCAAAAAAAACTTTAACCCCCATTTTTCCCAACAGAGCCATAGATATCAAATTAGCTTTAATGCTAGGTACATGTAAAACCAATGTTTTCAGAACCGGACCAGTCATTGAACCGGTGAAGGCACCGATTCATGAAAACCATGCTAAAATCGGGGTTCAACCATGGTTGAACCAGTAGTATTAAAGAATTGACCCGGACCAGTCACCTAAGCGGTTCAAGGTTCAACCAGTCGGACCGGCCGAACCGGTTCGGTTTTGATAACAATGTGTAAAATGTCACTCAATGCCAAAGTCTTTCTAGATGTGAGCTTTAGAAGAATCTTGCCTTTCCCGATAACATCAGCTTTGCGGGAGTCACCAAGATACACTGATTCTTCCTTAACTCCCACCGCAGTGTAGGAGGGAAACATGTCTCGAATTACACATATATACCTGGTAGCCCCCGAGTCTACCACCCATTTGCTTACATTGGCCACAATGAAGGCCTGAGAAACGACCATAATAATTATATCATCTCCTTCAACCATATTTGCCTTCATTTTAGGAGGAACGTTGTTTCTCTTCTTGAATCTACACAACATGATCCCTTATTTTTAAATCTAGGGGGTTAGATGGCTTAGGAATGTGATCGGAAGCTTTTTTATTTTTATACCTTTTCCTTGAAGAGTTAATTTTTATCATGTTTGCTCTTGCTGCCAAAACCCTTGCTCGGGCTTACTTCTCTTCCTTTTGATTGATGTCTTCAATTATGGTGTGAGTGATTAAGTTTGAAAGAGAGAATTGCTTATGTTTGTGTTTGAGTTGCTGTTAATAGTTCTTCTAAGAGTCTGGTAGCTTTTTGATGAGAAAGGCAACCGCTAGTTTATCTTGCATAAAGAGGTTTTTTGATTTGAGGTCTTCAAGAAGTATGTGGTATTCATTGATTTACACCCTTATGTCCTTGTCGTCGGTCATCTGCCAACCGAAGAAATTACCTACAACAAACATTTACTTTCCAGCATCTTCAGTGGTGTATTTGAGTTTGAGGGAATCCTAAATTTCCTTCACCTCCTTATAGGCATAATAAACATCGAATAGATTGTTAGCTAGAGTACTAAGAATAATGTACCTACATACCTTGTTTGCATTAGTCCATGCATCGAGAAGTTTGGGTTGAGTCAGTTTGGAATCAGATATTGCCTATGCCACGACATGCATGTCAAGCACTAAGAACACACACTCCTGCCAGTGGCGATAGGACTGACCATCAAAAACTTCAATCTTTGATATATTTGGGAAGGGCTTGGTCATGTTGACCAGAGTGGCAGTGAGAAGTGGCTGTTTCATGGTGGTGGTTACGTTGGGATGACCATCTGGGTTAGAACCCGCATTGGGAGCAGCGCCGGTATCATTATCATCCATGAGAGGATAAACTCTTAAGATTGTTAGAAAAGGAGGTAGGTTGAAGTGTTTGATAACACTACCCTTAAGAGTTTATTCACCGTATGTGGACTCCCCGGGATACAACAACCCATTCTGGTATAAACTAGGGCCAAAACTAGCAAGGGAAAAGTGACGAAAAACCCAACAAAAAATAATAGGGAGAAAATAATGAGATAAAACTTTTGTGATTCACCATTAGGGTTTTTAAGAACCACACATATATACAAACTCTAAACTTATTAATAAAAATATTTCACTATGTTATGATACCACCGTTATGATACCACCGTCGCTATGTTATGATACCACCGTTAGCGATGGAAACAAATGGTCACTATGTTATGATACCACCGTTGCTGAGTATGTTAGCGACGGCGTTTAAGACGGCAACCATACCGTCTCTAACGCATTCGTTGCAGACAGAACAACGACAGGGAAAATGTCCGTCGCTACGTTTTTGACCACGTACTGTCGTCGCTAACATGGTCCCTGCCTTTGTAACGCTCGCCATCGCTAATGGTAACCATACAGCGACCACGTGTTGCTGTCGCTCCATGTAAACAAACAGCGACCATGCACTGCCTCGCTATATGTAAACAGACAGCGACCACGTATGCCGTCGCTATATGTTAGCCTACAGCGACCACGCGTCGCCGTCGCTACGTGTATGCATACAACGACCACCTATAGCCGTCGCTATATGTTAGCCTACAACGACCACTAATTTCCGTTGCTGCGTGTAAACAGACAGTGACCACTTATAGTCGTCGCTACCGGTAAACATACAGTGACTTCCCTTGTACCGTCGCTACGTGTAAACATACAGTGACCACATGTATGCCGTCGCTAATATATTTTTTATTTTTAATAGTTTTTTAATTTAATTTTAAACTAGATATTTTAAATAGTATTTTTGATTCGCTGAATGTTTACTTTTAAACTAGAAACTTTGATAATTAAATTTTTAATATTTTTTATTTTAATATTAAATTGAAATTAAAAACACAATAATGGATTAAATTTAATTATCAAATAAATTGAATTATTAATGATAATCACAATAAGACGTTTTTCTTACCATTTAATTACAAGTATGTAATATTGACATAATAAAATAATAAATGAAGAATGACAAAAAATGATTACTGAATGGGTATAATGTAAAAACTATAAATCAAATATACAATGTCTATACATAATCAAAAAGTATAAAAAAGTATATAAAAGTAATCAGGGTGGTGGGGGATCCTGTGGTGGTGGTGGCGCCTGGTAAGTGAGGGGAGGTAGCCTCACCATCAACTACATCAGTAGCTCCTGCTGCTGAGCAAGTTGTCGACGAGTCTCGGCGTGCTGCTCCTCGACCCGCTGTCGGTCCGCCTTGGCCCACTCCTCTAAAAGCAGCCTCTGACATCGCTCCTCCTGTAGCTCGTTGTTCAGGTTTTTAATTACCTGAACAACTTCAGTCGGAAGACCAGATAGAGAGAAAGAGGAAGAGGTCTTCCCTTTTTTTGCCAACTACGTGTCGACGCCACCCAAACCAAAGATCCTCCCTTTCTTGTTCACGCCACCAACAACCTCCATATAGATGTCGTTGTCGTCGGAATAAGACAGGGTCGGAGGAACCTCCCCCTCAGGAGTCGAAGCCACCAAGTCCGCCTCCTTCTTGGCCTTCCTGGCCTGATACGCCTCTTGTAAATTCAAAAACACTGATAGGATTAGTAAGCTGATTTATAAATTATAAGCATGTAAGTTAAAAGTAAATACCGCTAGAGCTGTAGTCTTCTTGTTTACCCATGCACCGGCTTTGTTCTTCTTGGTCATTTGCATGACCTCAAATAAAGAAGGCTCTCGGTGCTCCCTCAGCTCCTGTAATGGACAACAAGCACTGAAGTTAATATTCCTAAACATGTCAGACTAATCATAATAAAAATGTTTAACATAAATAGACTTACAAATCATTTCTTGTGCTTAAGGGTTGAAATGCTACCCCCAGTGTAAACTGACGCTGCAGCATCGGCGGTTCTGTTTGACTTGTTCCGAGCACTCACCTGCTGGAATAAGACACCGCCCCACTTCTGGACCATCCCGTCCCAATGGTCCTCAGGGATCCAACGAGGGCGCTCGCCCTTGTCCCTCACATTCCAAAGGGTACTCTTGATGATTTTGGAGGTCTTTGTGGCAAAGACCTTCCTAATCTCATCAATCATACCCTCTGCCTACTGATAATCACGTTGTAAAATGAAATTAGAATTCAAAATTAATAAGAGGTCTATTTTACAAATCAATTGACAACAAATTCATGTGGTAACTTACCGAGAAGGTGTCAAACCACCTATCTTGGATAACCTTCCCAGCATCTGTCCAAGATATGTATGCACCATCCCACTGGGCCTTTAAAATCTTAGTAATCACTTTGGTAGTGTGACTACTATCAACAAAGCTGTAATCACAACAATTATAAGAGAATATAACAACATACAACCTAGGGAGACTCCTAAAATTTTGACAGAGTCTCCCCTGTCAATGTAACATTTCCAAATTTGAATAGTTACCCTGTTACAAACAGAAGAGTTCCCAGTACATTTTAATCTATACAAGTACTAATTAAACTAATATACAATAGACCAACAAAGTGTTTCCACTAAAGTAGTAAATAAACTACCATACATATAGCATAAAAGTATGTGAGTTTTAAACACTACTAAAAGTATGTGAGTTTTAATGACTTACTCGTCTCCGGCCGACATTGGTACTAGCATGGGTAGAGGGGATACGGGAGGTGGGGTGGCCTCAAGGTCAGGGTCCTCCAAACAACCAACTCCAGGAGTCTTCTCTAGGGTGGTCTGTTGTAGCTGCTCTGGAGTGGTGTGTTGTGGTGGTGATGGAGTGGTTCCTTGCTCTAGGGTGGGAGTCCCCAGACGGGATGCCAGGGTCCTGGACCCACCACCCCTATTGAAGGGTAGTCGACGTCCCGTCATCTGTGGATAAAATCATAAAAACAAAGGTTAGTCTCAGGATATATATAAACCTATGTATTAATGTTTAACAACTACATACTCTGTGTCTGTTTCAGTTTCAAATTCCCCCTCAGTTTCAGTGTCACTGTGGCTATCTGTTTGAACAAGTTCATCAGTATCCAAATTAGTCCTAGACCATTTTGATCGGGAGACAAGGTCTTTGTCAATGTGTTTACCCCCCGTAGTGGCGAGTGTCCCATCCATTATGACTGGATCAATGTTGAACAACACACTATCGTTGAGCTCGTTCGGTGCAAGCTGATAAGTGTCATCGACCTCCTCGGAGACATTTTCAGTGATCTAACTTCGGGCCTTGGCTTTGATTACTGCGTACCAGTCCCGATGCCCTCCCGGGAATTCCATGTAATAAACCTGCTCAGCTTATTAGGCAAAAATGAAGGATCAAACCCTTTGTATCTACCATTTTTCTTGACCTCAACTAAGCCGTAGTTGTTGTCAACCTTCATTCCTACACCAATTGTGTTGTCATACCAATCACATTTAAATAGAACAATATCTCTTCTTAGTCGTTCGAAAAAAGAAACTTCAACAATCTCTGTCAGCACTCCATAAAAGTCTTCCTCTAACTGTCCGACTGTGCCTTTAACACAAACCCCATAGTTATGGGTACGCATCCCTTCACTCCATTGAAAAAAGTTAAACTTGTAGCCATTTACGTAGTAAATGAGCCATTTTTTAAAAGTTTTCATTGGCCCCCAAGAAAGGGCTTGGAGTAAAGGATCTTCAATATGGTTGTTAGGATCTTGTATCTATGTACAACATAATAAATAGGTCATCGTTAGATACCTTACGTTTTAAGTACAGATAAAAAGCACATGTTATACGGGTCTTACGTGTTGTGCGAACCAACCGATGAATTTGGATGATACCTCACTATGAATTTGGGCATCAGTTATATCAGTTTGCTCAAGTTTTAGCATATCTGCATATAAGCTATTTAAAGAAAAACATATTTAGATACGTATACAAGCTACGTCAGGAATGTAAACTAAAAGTTGGTGACTTACTCAAGATAGGGTTCCACTTCTGGGCAATTTAAAAGAATGTACAAGTGAGCTGCCTTTCGATCTTTCTCATCAATGTAACATTTGTGACCTTGCCCCCTGGACGACCAGGATAGTTAAAAATTGATATTTGATCATCCAACCCTGTACGGCTGGCCACCCCAAGATTGCGGGGAATTCTACTCATTCTAGTTTCTATCTCCGTCAGAAAATAAAAAAGGCAAAAGTTGTAATTTCTTCAACTAAGTATGCCTCGCAAATTGATGCTTCAACGCATGCTTTGTTTGACACTTTATCTTTTAAAGAGCGTAAGAATCTTCAACAACATAAACAAATGTTAAGTTACAAAATACTATTATATAGGAAACCATGTTTGCAATAAAATTAAAGAGTTCTGGCGTTCACCTTTCGAATGGATACATCCAACGATACTACACCGGGCCACCAACCAAGGCCTCATACGGTAGATGGATAGGCAGATGCTCCATCGAGTCAAAAAACTTGGTGGGAAAATCTGCTCCAACTTACAAATCAACACCGGGATAGTTTCTTCCATCTTTAAAAGTTTCTCCATAGTCAACGAAGTTGCAATTAACTCCTTAAAGAAGTGACTCAACTCAACCAACGGTTTCCAAATAGGTTTCGGTAAGGCATGAAACGCGTACGGGAGTAATTGTTGTATAAACACATGGCAATCATGACTTTTCATGCCAAACACCCTGCCCCCTTCACGTCGACACATCTACTCAAGTTAGAAGCGAATCCGTCAGGTAGGGTCAACCCATTCATCTAAACACACACAACAATCTGTTGAGGTCTAGTTAAAATATATTTTGCATGGGGTTTAAACATTCTTCCACGACCCGCATCCCTCAATTCTAACTCCTTCCTAGAACACCAAATCGAAAGGTCTAGACGACTCTTCTTGTTGTCCTTTGTTCTCCCTTTGATATCCATAACAGTATCAAAAGTATTCATGAAAACATTTCGTTCAGTGTGCATGACATCAATGTTGTGTCTCAATAACAAGTCTTTCCAATATGGCAAATCCCATAAGATACTCTGCTTCACCCAGTGGTGTTCCTTCCCATAACCCGCAAACTCCTTAACACTCTTATCCCAGATATACAGATACTCTTCCACCCTCTAGCAAACCCGAGCACTGGATAACCTACGGGGTGGAGGTTCATTAACAACCCTGTTCTTCTTAAAAGCGGTTTTGTTTCTCCTGAACGGGTGATCCAACGGTAGAAACTTTCTATGACAGTCAAAAAAACTTGTCTTGCCACTAACAGGGAGTGATTCCCCCCCGGTATGTTCCATACATATAGGGCAAGCAAGCTTCCCAGATGTTGACCATCCAGAAAGCATACCATAGGCTGGGAAGTCGTTAATAGTCCACATCAAAACAGTCTACAACATGAAATTGTTCTTCAAAGACGCATCGTATGTCATTACCCCAACATCCCATAATTGTGATAACTCTTTAACCAACGGTTGCAAAAACACATCTATGTTCGCCTTTGGATTTGTGGGTCCCGGAACCAGTACAGATAGAAACATGACCTCCCTCTTCATACACATATCAGGGGGCAGATTGTATGGGGTCAGTATGACTGGCCAACAAACGTACGCTCTTCCGTATTGACCGAACGGGTTAAACCCATCAGTACATAAACCAAGTCGAACATTATGCGGTTCCCTAGAAAAGTCAGGATATAGCTCATCCAAAAACTTCCAAGCTTTCCGATTAGAAGGATGGCACAGAAGCCCCTCCAGTGTTCAATTAAGAGCATGCCAACGCATGTGTTTTACCATGGATAATGAGGCGTACAAACGTTGAAGACACGGTGTTATGGGGAAGTACCACATTTTATTCCTGGCCGTCCTAGTTACCTTCCCTCTTATTTTAACTATTTTGTAGCGTTCCTCATTATAATGGACACATTTTGTAATACTCTTATCTGCTAACTCATTTCTGAACAACATACACCTGGCAACACAAGACTCTATCTTCACACAACCTAACCTTAAGTTTGCCATCCCATTCTTAGCATGGTACAGATTTGATGGCATTCGATGATTAACAGGCATGGTGGAACCCATTAGATCGACCATCCTATTAAAACAACCTGCTAAAAGATTATAATCTGCCTTTAGACTTAAAGCAGCTAGGGAGGAAGATAATTCAGTGTGACTCTCGCAGCCGTCCCACAATGGAGTTTGGGCCGCCGCTAATATATCATAAAATCTCTTCACCTCCGGATTAGGATCCTTCTCTACGTTGTCGTCCTCATTCCCTGCTTGGTTATCATGTTGTAGCATACGCCTAGTGGAGGGTCCAACATGATCCATCACCATCCGCTCCATATTGTTGTACGCATCCCTGGTTCCTTCGACATCATAATATAACTGTTAAATGGTTATGGCTGATGGCCTAGGTGGTAACTGCTCACCATGGTTGTACCAGCAGTAGTATCTTTCCATGAATCCCTTCTTGCTTAGATGACACATGACATCATCCGGGTATTCAAAATTCATGCATTTTCATCTTGAGCACGGACAACGAATTTTATGAGTCGCCTCAAAACCAAGCGTGTTCACTATGGCGAATGGAATGAACTCCAACAGCCCCATCATAAACTCCTCAGTCTCTCGTCGACTGTCATCTAGCCGGTTGTACATCTATCACCGATTTTCTGGAACCTCCATTCATAATATCTAACAACCAGAGTTCTAGTCACTTTGATTTAAACATTATATGATTACTAGGCATGGTGCACTCTCTAGTTCATTGATGTTTCAAGTAGGTGGGGCCCTATCCCATTCGGGATGAATATGCAACCATCCATAGCCCGTCCATGTTGTTTACGTTCTATCTTGATTTGTTGATGTTCATTTGGAATTTTGGCAACATTTCGTGTGGTCCCCGAGTACACAGAGATACGTACGGTATAAAACACCGCACGCAGACATGCACCTTGGAGACAATACGAAACACCATAACCAAAATTTCAAATGAACATTCAACGACTCAAGATAGACCATATACAACATTGATGGGTTACGCCCTATTGGTTACAAATTCATACCGAACTGTCCAACCAGGACAATTCAAGATCCAACACAACACGGTACGTCAGCCGGTTGTTTTGAAACTTAAACAGGAATCTAATTGGTACACACACGACTACCCCTATATTATTAAAGTTGAGTTTCATTTTTTAAGTTCCCTAAGAAAGGGAGCCGGCTAAAATTTTGGCAGAGTCTCCCCTGTAAACTAGACATTTCCAAAATTTAGAAACGCCCTGTGACATACAGAAAACTTCCCAATACAGTTAAATATATATGTTACACATTGTATATGAAATTGAGAGAGATAATTATAACAACCTAGTAAGCTTTGCTCTCCACTAACAAACAACAATACACATGCATAAAAACATCATGTTATCAGCACACAAAACCAATGCCTAATGAGCTCTACTCTCCACTAACAAACAATAATACAATGCATACTTTTAAAACATGTTATCAGCACACATAAGCAACGCCTAATGAGCTCTGCTCTCCACTAACAAACAACAATCAATATGCATACACTTCAAAAGATACAACACACATAACGAGAAAAGTTTGGGTTAGGGGATTACTTGGGAAAGAAAGTAAGCGCTGGAGACAAAGCTAAATAAAGGCCAACAAAGACCACGCGTAAGGTGTGCTAGTCTGCATGACAAACCCAGAAGTGGTTCACATTATTTACACAATCTCAAATGGCACAACAACATAGTTTACACAGCAACGAATTCTTAGTGATCTAGAGACTTGGGATCCACGTGAGAATGAGTCTATAAGAGACGCAACAGAGACTATATTTGCATTATTAAACATTCTAAGGGTTGATTATAGAGACTCGTCTTGGATGAGTTAATTTATTTAAATCGTTCTGTTAAAGATTTAGGGACTGACACTAAAAAAATTTATGCCATCACTTGATATAGTAATTTCATTAATAATGGATGAGTTACATTATTATTATGTCTTGGAAAGGTAATTGGCTTTCACACCTTACCATTGCTATGCTCATTGTTGGGATCATAATGTTGAAAAATCAAAGGAGGACTCACCACTTTTGCACTAATCAAGCAAAAATCAAGGGAAAATATAGGTGCAGGACGGTACCACAAATCATGGGCAGCCTTTTGTTGATTTTTTCTTCTATTCGTACACACACATCTAGCTTCTATAAATACTAATAGGAGCTGAAGGAAAATATTCATTCCAAAACGCAGTGAGTGTATTTGAGAGGCTGTGAGTGAATTTGAGAGGTTGTGAGTGAGTTTTGAGAGTATTTCTTGTAAACACTAAGTGCCTCTTTTCTCCCAGTAATAAATATCTGCAGTAGTCTGGAGACGTAGGCATTATTGACCGAACTCCGTTATCAATTGTGTGTGTGCAATTATTCCGTATTTATTTTTGGCTTCCACAAATCTGATGTTATGAGAAAATTCAGTGTAATTTTCCCAACAACTGGTATCAGAGCTCGTTGTTAATTCTGCAATTTTTATGGTGTTACTATTCATATACTATTCCATGAATAGTGAAAAACATGAATAGTGCAAATTGGTCGGCGTTACCAATTTCCACAGTGGTTCGTAGAAGTTGTCAGAAGCGATCCAAGAAGTCAGAATCAAGTGGGAGCTATGGTGGCAGACGAAGGAAAGGTGAAAATTGAGAAATTCGATGGTGCAGATTTCGGCTTTTGGAAGATGCAAATAGAAGACTATTTGTATCAAAAAGGCATGCATGAACCACTCACAGGCAAGAAACCAGAGTCTATGAAGGAAGAAGACTGGAAACTTCTAGACAAAAAAGCTCTTGGAGTCATCCGACTAACATTATCCCGTAATGTTGCTTTCAATATAGCAAAAGAAAAGACTACAACAGATCTTATGAAGGCTCTTGAAAGCATGTATGAAAAGCCGTCAGCCTCAAACAAAGTTTATTTGATGAGGAGATTGTTCAACTTATGGATGGCAGAAGGCGCGTCAACGGCGCAACATCTAAACGAACTCAACACTGTCACAACCCAATTGAGTTCAGTTGGAATCGATTTCGATGATGAAGTAAGGGCTTTAATTCTCTTATCTTCCTTACCAGAGAGTTGGAATGCTACTGTCACAGCTGTGAGTAGCTCATCAGGAAGCAATAAGTTGAAATTTGATGATGTTCATGATTTGATTCTCAGTGAAGAGATCCGGCGTAGAGAGTCGGGTGAACCATCAACCTCTTCAGTATTGCATATAGAGTCAAGAGTCAGAAGCTCAACCAGAGGAAGAGGACGTAGTAAATCAAAGGTGAGGTGTTCCAAGTCCAGAAATCATCATAGCTCCAACAACTCGAAGACTATTGAGTGTTGGAATTGTGGGAAGATGGGACACTACAAAAACCAATGCAGGAGTGCACTGAAGAATCAGGAGGCGAAGACAGAAGCAAATGTTGCTTCCACCTCAGGAGGGGATGATGCATTAATATGCTCTTTGGAAAACAAGGAAGAGTCTTGGGTGTTAGACTCTGGAGCATCCTTTCACGCTACTTCGCAGAAAGAACTCTTTGAGAATTATGTCCCCGGAAACCTTGGTAAAGTTTACCTTGCTAATGAGCAATCTTGTGAGATTGTGGGTAAAGATGCAGTAAAGATTAAGTTGAACGGGTCTGTATGAGAATTGAAAAATGTCAGACATATTCTCGACCTGACGAAGAGTTTAATCTCAGTGGGCCAGCTAGCCAGTGAAGGCTACACGATGATCTTCCATGGTAATGATTGGAAGATTTTAAAGGGTGCGATGACAATTGCTCGAGGCAAAAAGAGTGGTACTCTTTACAAGACAGCAGGAGCATGTCACTTGATTGCAATTGCATCAAATAAAAATCCCAATCTATGGCACCAGAGACTAGGCCATATGAGTGAGAAAGGGATGAAGATCATGCACTCAAAGGGGAAGTTACCAGGTCTTCAGTCAGTAGAAATTGACATGTGTGAAGATTGCATACTTGGAAAGCAGAACAGAGTTAGCTTCCAGACAAGTAGAAGAACTCCAAAGAAAGGGAAGCTTGAGCTTATCCACTCTGATGTTTGGGGTCCAACGACCGTCTCATTTATTGGTGGGAAGCAATACTTCGTGACTTTGATCGATGATCACTCCAAAAAGGTATGGGTTTACTTTCTGAAACACAAGTCAGAAGTATTTGAGGCTTTCAAGATTTGGAAAGCTATGGTAGAAAATGAAACAGGATTGAAGATTAAGAAGCTCAGATCCGACAATGGTGGTGAATATGAAGACACCAGATTCAAGAAGTTTTGCTATGAGCACGAAATCAGAATGGAGAGAACCGTGCCTGGTACGCCTCAACACAATGGTGTAGCTGAGCGTATGAATCGAACGTTGACTAAAAGAGCCAGAAGCTTGCGTATGTAGTCAGGCTTACCAAAGCAGTTTTGGGCAGAAGCAGTCAACACAGCAGCTTACTTGATAAACCGAAGTCCATCGGTACCATTGGAGCACAAGATACCAGAAGAGGTATGGAGCAGAAAGAAAGTAAAACTCTCACATCTTAGAGTTTTCGGTTGTGTAGCATATGTGCACATAAGTGATCAAGGCAAAAACAAACTTGACCCAAAATCAAAGAAGTGTACTTTCCTTGGTTATGGTGAAGATGAGTTTGGCTACCGCATATGGGATGATGCAAACAAAAAGATGATCCGCAGCAGAGATGTAATCTTCAATGAAAGAGTGATGTACAAGGACAAGCATAATACAGGTGCCAGCAACTCAGAACAGAGTGGACCAGTGTATGTAGAGATGGATGACATCCCAGAAAGTCCTATAGTTGAGAGTCCTCATCCAGAGAAATCAATTGAACGAAGTAATGAGCAGCAGTCTGACATATCAGAGCCTCTTACTCCATCTCCTGCATTGAGAAGGTCTTCTCGGCCTTATGTACCTAACAGGAGATACATGGACTACATGTTGTTGACAGATGGAGGAGAGCCTGAAGATTATGCAGAAGCATGTCAGACCACAAATGCGAGCAAGTGGGAGCTTGCCATGAAAGACGAGATGAAGTCTTTGATTTCTAATCAGACATGGGAACTAGTCAAGTTACCTATAGGAAAGAAAGCACTTCACAACAAATAGGTGTATCGGGTGAAGGAAGACCATGATGGTTCTAGGAGATACAAAGCCCAACTGGTTGTCAAAGGATTTCAGCAGAAAGAAGAAGTTGACTATACTGAAATCTTTGCCCCGGTTGTAAAGCTCAATACTATCAGGACTGTGTTAAGTATTGTGGCTAGTGAAGAGCTCTACCTAGAGCAATTAGACGTGAAGACTGCATTTCTTCATGGAGACCTAGATGAGGAGATCTACATGCACCAGCCTGAAGGTTTTTTAGAAGGAAAGAAGGATATGGTGTGCAAATTGAAGAAGAGCTTGTACGGCCTGAAACAAGCTCCAAGGTAGTGGTATAGAAAGTTTGAAAGCTTTATGCACAAGGAAGGTTTTCAGAAGTGCAATGCTGATCACTGTTGTTTCTTCAAGAGGTATAAGTCCAGCTATATCATATTGCTACTTTATGTTGATGACATGCTAGTAGCAGGATCAGATATGAAAGACATCAGAAATTTAAAGATGCAGTTGTCAAAAGAATTTGACATGAAAGACTTAGGCCCAGCAAAGAAGATTCTTGGGATGCAAATCACGAGAGATAAGCAAAAGGGAGTTTTACAGTTATCTCAGGTGGAGTACATCAACCGTGTTTTGCAGAGATTTAACATGGATAAGGCCAAGCCAGTTAGTACACCTTTGGCCAGCCATTTTCGTTTATCCAAGAATCAGGCTCCTCAAACAAAGGAAGAAGAAGAGTTTATGGCTAAGATACCTTATGCTTCAGCCATTGGAAGTTTGATGTATGCAATGGTCTGTACGAGGCCTGACATTGGTCATGCAGTGGGAGTTGTAAGCAGATTCATGTTAAATCCAGGTAAAGCTCATTGGGAAGCAGTCAAATGGATTTTAAGGTATCTACGGGGAACAACAGAAAAATGTCTGTATTTTAGAAAAGGAGATCTAAAATTACAGGGCTACGTAGATACAGATTTTGGAGGTGAAGCTGATCACCGAAGAAGTACCACCGGTTATGTTTTCACTGTTGGAACTACAGCTGTTAGTTGGATGTCGCAGATACAAAAAATTGTTGCTTTATCCACTACAGAGGCTGAGTATGTAGTAGTGACAGAAGCCAGTAAAGAATTGATATGGCTTCAAGGGTTGTTAGCAGAGTTGGGTTTCACTCAAGAAAGGAGTATCTTGCACAGTGATAGTCAGAGTGCAATACATCTGGCAAAGAACTCGGCATTTCACTCCAGAACTAAGCACATTGATATACGTTATCATTTCATCAGATCTCTACTTGAGGATGAAGTGTTGACATTAAAGAAGATTGTAGGAAGCAAGAACCCAGCAGATATGCTAACGAAGGTGGTGACCGTTGACAAGCTGAAGTTGTGCTCAACTTCAGTTGGCTTGCAAGAATAATAGACCGGAGAAGACTACTGCATTGATCAAGGTGTGAGGACAGATTGAAATCAGTCTTCAAGTGGGAGATTGTTGAAAAATCAAAGGGGGACCCACCACTTTTGCACTAATCAAGCAAAAATCAAGGGAAAATGTAGGTGCGGGACGGTACCACAAATCATGGGCAGCCTTTTGTTGATTTTTTGTTCTATGCGTACACACACATCTAGCTTCTATAAATACTAATAGGAGCTGAAGGAAAATATTCATTCCAAAACGCAGTGAGTGTATTTGAGAGGCTGTGAGTGTATTTGAGAGGCTGTGAGTGAGTTTTGAGAGTATTTCTTGTAAACACTAAGTGCCTCTTTTCTCCCAGTAATAAATATCTGCAGTAGTCCGGAGACGTAGGTATTATTGGCCGAACTCCGTTATCAATTGTGTGTGTGCAATTATTCCGCATTTATTTTTGGCTTCCACAAATCTGATGTTATGAGAAAATTCAGTGTAATTTTCCCAACACATAAAGTACGCAGAGAGGACTTGGTCTCTATATTATGGAAGTATCCAACATCTAAGGGATTCCTTCCTTCGAACAATTGATACTTCTAAGAAGATTGAGCAGCAACAAGAATCTAAAAACGACATGAACTTTTGGGAATTTTTGGCTGATTCAATTCATAAAGATTTTGAAAACAAAGAACGTCAAGCAGGAGACCCAAGGAATTATCTTAGGGCCATTTATATCTTTGTGAGTCTCTTTGCAGATATGGTCTTAAGCCCGTGGGATATTACTTAAGATAGAAAAGAACTCCATGATCGAGGATGTTTCTACTGGTCCACCTATTTTACTTTACTGAATGATGAACTTAAATTGATGTACGATGTTTTCTATACCAAGGCATTTGTAAATTATGGCATCCAAGGTTTGATCTCACGTTTGGTCAGTCTAATAACCATCATCGTTGTGCTTGCATCATACTCTAATTTAAGTGAAAACAAGGAGCACCAATTTGTGGATCAAATTATCACATACTTATTGTTGGTTGGAGCACTGTTATCAGAACTAAGTTCATTTTTCTTTGCAGTGTTTTCTAGATGGATAAGGCACTACTTCAGACTAAGAGGTTAAGCAAGCCTTTGCTGTATCCTGGGGTGTATTATTGATTGTTTCTTCACCAAGTCAGGAGTTCACATTTCTATGGGACAATCTAGCTTCTTCACTATAATATGCAACAAGAGTTTGATCATTAAAGGCAATTTCTTTCCGGTGAACAAGTTAAAGAATTTGTCAAGTGTTAGCCATCGCTTAACATCTGAGTATGTGCTACAGAAAGTCTATAAAAGCTTGTACGATAAATCAAAGAGAAGCTTGCAGTCAAATTTATCAGGTGTCCCTGGATATAGGAGTCTTCTATTGAAAAAAATAAACCAATTTTTGCTAGAGAAGTTGAATTTCACAGAACCAGTATCACTTGGCACATTATTACAGATCTGTGTTACCACTCTTACAATGAGCCAAGTTATCATTTTGATCCAAGGAAGAATTCCAAAGAGATGTCTGATTATATGTTTTTCCTATTGGTCAAGCAACGTCAAATGTTACCGGTAGGAGCAGGGTTGATAACTCTTCGTGACACAGAAATAGAAGCAAAGAGAGTTTTTGGAGATATAAATGTTGTTCCTCAAGAAGATAATTTGGGTGAAGCTTGTAGGAAATTGCTTGAACGTAGCACAACTATACCAAGAAATGAAGACTTAAGGATGCAAAGTACATCTATTCTGCTTCATGCTTGTGACATTACGAACGAACTCATTGTCGACGCTGGAGAATATAGATTGCGAATGTGGGAATTTGTTGAAGAATTGTGGGTTCGGATTATCAGCAAAATATTTTAATCAAGATACAATAAAATTAAATTAAAAAATCTAATAATGAATTTACTTTCGTGAACTAAATAAAATATAAAACAAATTTTATGATACATTATTTCAATAATGAAAGGATTATAGTTTCTTTTAAAAAAATATAAAATATAACAACTAAGTATCATGGGTGGGTCTAGCCTATTAACAATGAAACTATTTTTCTTTTATATTTACTTAGGTAGGGGCTAAAAAAGGGTTGTTTTTATTTTCTTCTAATAAATGTCTCACACTCTAATGAAAGATATATATGTAATTAAAACAAAACCTGTCCATCAATGCCTCACAACGTTATATCAATTTAAAGTGACAAAGCATGATATGAAATTATTTAGGATAACTGGTAACTCAAACAAAACCAGCCTAATTTTACATGTTGCATTGGTAATTTAACAACTTAAATAATCTGCACAAGAAAATAAAATAATAGATGCACGGTTTTGGTAAGTGGTAACCTTTTTTATTTATTTGTTGTTGGAATCAGCTAATTCTAACCAAGGCCATGTGGTGTACTTATTTACATTCATGCAAACTTGGTTTGATGTTACTAGAACAAACCATATCCACATTTCACAATGATGCATAACAATAGTAAAGAGGCTATTTCAAAATTCTCTAAGACACCAATGTTCACAAGACCATGCAATCTTTGCTAAAGATTTTTGGTTTGGATAGAGGGAGTTTCATTTAGATCTATTTCCTTTACATTAAATAATAAGAGAGTATAAGTGCATATAAAATTGATGAAGCTTCTCTAATTTTTAGACAATACAAGGGCAGAAGAGAGTATAACTCTCTATAATGGAACAATGTAAGATAATATATATATATATATATATATATATATATATATATATAACTAAAAAAATCTGAATGGAAGTAAATATAAACCTGATATGACATTTTAAAACCAAATAGGAAACAAATCTAGGCAAGGTTTGATACTATATATCTTAAAGAGAAACAACAAAATGCAAATATCAGATTGTAGAACTACTTTTTAGAGAATCCCCTGTCAATAACATATCAATTCTTTGATACTATTTAGATAATAGAAACTTTTTGGAGTAAAATTGTATAATATATAATATAGTTACTTTCAAATTATGTATCCAGGCGCCTGTAGCTCAGTGGATAAAGCGTGTGTTTCCTAAGCAGAAAGTCGAAGGTTTGACCCCTTCCTTGCGCTCTATATAGTTTTTTATCTGACTTTTCGAAGATGATTCTCTACCTTTGACGAACGAAAAGTTTTATAAACCAAACCAAGCAAAATATAACTAATTATTAAAACATTTTCATACTTTCTTACATAATTTTTTTAGTACCAAGTATCTTTCAGTAACTAAAAGTTAATCCTTTTGAAATCTACACATTATTAAGGGGGATTTTTTTTCCTACATAACAAAGTCTTTATTATACATCTTATATAATTTGAACCACTATGACTATACTTACGAGTAAAAATAGGTCAGATCAAACCAAACTTTGATTAAATAAACATAGTCTAGTTAAAAATTTTAGAGTTCAAGCCTAACCGTTTCCTGTGTCATAGGTGTTTTTTCATGTATATATAACACTACAAAAAAAAGCCAGCATTGCCACAGAAACAACCAATAAAATAGAATAGAAACAGAAACAACCGATGTGCAAGAAACAGAACTAAAACAGAATCGATGTGTTCCCTCCAAGGGTTTTATTGGCGTTGATAAAGAACCGAAACAGAAACAACCAATGTGCAAGAAAAAACTAACCTTGACACAGAACCGAAACAGAACCCGTTGGTATTGGTATGCTCTCTTGTGGTCGAAGAAGATGATAGTGATGTAAGGAGAAACAGAAACTCACAGACCTGTCAAAGCATATGAGAGGTCATTTCACTTACAAAAGAAACAGAGACGGAGAGAGGGGGGAGGGGGGAGGAAAACAAAATGTCAACTAACCTGGATTTTTCGGAGAAGATGACCGTCACTCTGTCGGCAGTGAGAGGCATGACGGTGGTGGGCGGTTCTCCGACGAAGCTGTGTACCTGCCGTGGTTCAGTGCAACGTGAGAGAGAGGGAAATGCTCAAACTGAGAGAGAAATCAAATGATTGGGGTTAGGGCAAATGATTTAGAGGAGGCAGAGCTGCTGTCTAGTTAGATTAAAACGTTAGCGATGGATAACTACCGTCGCTACAAAGGTCACTAACAATGCCAACTGGCAGACATAGCGACTGTACAAGCGACCCGGTCGCTTAGCTGAATACAGATAGAGACGACAACGAACTCATCGCTACCGTGGCACAACTAGCGACAATGTTAGCGACGAATAAATAACCGTCTCCAAACAAGGCTATTTTAGCGACGGATGCTATCGTCGCTAACCTTCAAATTTTTTATTTTCCCAAGGTTTTTGAGGTTTTGTTTGGCGCCATATATTAGCCACGACTGGTATCCGTCACCAATATGTTCCCTGCAAGGGTTTTATTGGCGCCAAAAGCAGCGATCTCCTATCCACCGTCGCTAATTTTGGAGCTAAACATTAGCGACTATGTTAGCGACGGTTGTTATTTAGAGACAGACTTAACGATGGTGTTGAAACAAATAGTAGCGATGGGGTCATGGTCATCGCTGAAGTGGTCACTAATGTTTTCCTCACGGTCTCTTTTATGTTTCGGTCGCTAATATGGTCACTGTTTAGCGACAGCGTTATTCCGTCACTAATTTTGAGTAGCTATCAGACAATTTTCTAGTAGTGTAGAAACCAATTTGATTTTTTTCAGGGACCAATCTAATGTGTTTAAAGAGACTAAATTGATGTATTTATGATGTGGACATTAATTGAGAGTCAGTTGGCCAAAAAAATAAACATGTGACATATCCATGTGGGGTTTAATATATCATCTAACACGTCTATTAAGTTGGATAATGACAGTGTTAATAGAGAGACTAGTTGATGAACTTCTCAAAATGATAGGATTATGATAAGTTTTTCCTAGTATAGGGAACAACTTGAACATTTTGAATGCTACATAGATCAAAATGGTTATTTACTTTAAGTGTATTAGGGGTTATTTGGTTTGTATTTTTCATTTTCTATTTTTAGTTTTGATTACAAAACTGTCATCATATTTCTTATTTTTTAAAATTTGTATAGGAAACAGTGAAATCAGGAAATAGAACAAAAAACAAAAAATGTTTTAAACATTTTTGCTATAAAATTTTAAAAACATGAAACAAATAATCAATTTTATAATTAAAACTAAAAACATGAAATAAAAAACGTAAACCAAACAACCTCTTAGTATTTCATTTGTGTAACGCCCTGGAGTCAACTTGCAAATCCCAAGATAATTACCGTCACCATATAAAATCTCATGGATAACTTATTTTTCACCTGGTAATTATCAAGAGATTCACAACCTGATTCCAGAGTTACTAATACAATATCAGAGTGCGCAACTTTTTCATAATTGACTTCTTATTATTATACATAACATCAGAGTTTTATACATATTATATTTTACAACAGGCACCTAGATTTTATAAAATATAAAGATGTAAAATACCAAAATATAGCATACAGATAATACAGCCATAGTAGTCACGCAAGCAAGCATCAGCCTCAAAAGCCTTCATAAATTTATCCACATCAAGCATCATCCACTTTGTCACATATCTTCTTGGTTAACCACTAAAGGGTTGCCACAAGTAACAGAAAGAGTGAGATAAAATATCAAATAAATAGAAATCAAATTAGAACATACACAATCACAAGTAGGATGCTATGCAATGTAGATGCCAAACAAGTATTTTGTATTATACTTATGTTATTATATTCCGTTCTTTTATATGAATGAAAATGCATGATGGATCTATTCTGGTGGGAACATCTGTAGTGATTTTCAACAATAACATTTTTACGGATATCCAATCGATACCGCGCCCCATAATGCAACACCACATCGGATAACAATATCATAATATCAATAACAAGTGTTGCGGAACCCCCTTAAGGACACACTGCTTAGTCCTTAAGACGGTCGTGGTATAAAACCACCGCAGAGGTCTGTTGCTCAACAGAGCGCGTTCCCCCACCGGGAACCCCCTCAAAGAACCCCTCTGCGGATTCTTTGAACAGCCAATGCATATGGTGCATGAATGCACTAAATTATCAAATTCCTTTATAATTAATTATAATAATAAAATTATTATAACAATCAATTAAACATACTTTGTTTGTAATTCAAAGAATATGGAAACACATTTTCCATATTATTTATATCATAATTCAATCATATGGAAACACATTTTCCATAATTTTTATATCATATTTCAAACAAATGGAAACATATTTTCCATAACATTTAATAATTCAAAGAATATGCAAACACATTTTCCACGTTATAGTAATTGTTTGATATCATATTCCAAACCATTTGGCATCAATTTCACAATTTAATTCAAATTAAATTAAAATCTAACTATATGAGTTTCTCAACAATTAAGCAAGCAATTCTAACTTAATTTCTATGTATTTAATATCCTATCCCCTCTTTCTTACCTCAATTGAAGATCCTTAAGCTTTTCTTATGCTAAACTCCCTTGTATTTCCTCAAATCTTCAAGTTTGCGTAATTTCTTCTTATGCAAAATTAAAGAGCTTGAGTATGGCAATGAAGATTTTGAAAACTTAAAGAGGAAGATGAAAGGTTATAGGATTAGTGAGGTTTTTAGTTTGAGGAAATTTGGAAGGTTGGAGCCTTATTTATAGGCTTCCAATGGCGGTTACTGTAGCAAATTACTATAGCAAATCACTGTAGCAATCGAAGTGAAATGAGGCGGTGGAAAGAATGGAGAACTCTCATGAAGTTACAAGATTTTTCATGTGACGTTTTACTGTAGCGTTTTACTGTAGCATTTTACTGTAGCATTTTACTGTAGAAGATTTTTATTTTATTTTATTATTTTATTTTATTCTACGTTCCATTTTCGTTTAATTCCGTTTTAAGTCAGACTAAAAATATCCTTGTATTAAATTTCCTATTTTCTAGGATTCATTTCTTATTTTTCTGAGAAACTTTAATTTTTTCACTGTTTAATTACCGCTTCAAATTTAATTAAAAATTTGGGCTGTTACACTCTCCCCCCATTATAAAAATTTCGTCCTCGAAATTTAAATGTACCTTGTTAGAATAATTCAGGGTATTGACTTCTCATCTCATCTTCTCGTTCCCAAGTCATGCTTATTTCATCTCCTTGTTGCCAAGCTACTTTCACCAATGAGATCTCCTTGCCTCTTAGTCGCTTGATGTCTCTGTCCATTATCTTCACTGCTGTTACTGGAATCGTAAGGTTTTCCTTAACTTCTATATCATCAGTCTCGATCACATGGTCTGGATCAGGTACATACTTCCGTAATTGTGAGACATGGAACACATTATGAAGATTAGAAAGGTGAGGTGGCAATGCAATCTGATATGCCACTTTACCAATTCTTTTCAGAATCTCATATGGTCCTATATATCTTGGAGTAAACTTCTTACTTTTTAACACTCTTCCAACTCCTTTGTTGGGTGATACCTTTTAAGAATACATAATCTCCAACTTGGAATTCCAATGGCTTCCTCCTTTGATCATAATATGACTTCTGCTGATCCTACACAATTTTCATCCTTTCTCTAATCATCCGAATTTGCTCTGTTGTTTGCTGGATAATTTCTGGTCCAAGAGTCAGGTGCTTACCTGTCTCTAACCAATAGATTGGTGTCCTGCACTTTCTACCATACAATGCTTCATATGGTGCCATACCAATGCTTGAGTGATAACTGTTATTATATGTGAATTCGATTAGTGGAAGGTAATTGTCGCAACCTGGATCGCGACGGCGCGGCGAGAAAGAGAGAAAAGGGGTGGTACAGGGAGTCGCCACCAACGTTTTTATCCATAGAAAAAACATTGGAAAAAACTAGGTTCAGTAAAGCACTGGTTAAAAATTGAAATCCAAGTTTGGGAGTCGGTTACGAGTAGGGAAGGTATTAGCACCCTACATCGCCTGTCAAAAACAGTACCAAGATTGAAAATGCACAACACAAATAGCCTTACAAAAGGTGGTTTATTTCTTCCCTTTATTGTTGTATCCTTTTATTTAAAAACGATGGAATGGAGTGAGAGAATTTGTACAAACATAGAATGTCGAAGCGAGGTTAACGGGACGTTTCATCCGAATTAAACTCGATTTCGACGTGAGACAGAGAGGGGAAAAGAATGCTAATAAGGCGTCACGCCTAAATTATACATCCTCGAGTAAAAGGAATAGGAAAGAGATAAATGGGACGTCTTGTCCTAAGTATCTCTTCCCTATGAATCGTGGCGAGGCTTAAGCAAAAACTAGGGGGAAATCAACAAGACGTCACGTCTAAATTGATTTTCACGGAAGTGACCAAAAAAGAACATTATGAAAGAAACATAAAAGTAAGGAAATAAATCAGCAAAAAAAAAAAAGGAAATAAGAAAGATGGGCCCGACAGGAGTTAAAGTCCTGCTCCTACGTATTCTTGAATTATCAAGAAATCAGGGTTACGTAGTTCTGAGTGTTGTTCTTTTAGGAAAAGACTCGGGAGATGATGATGGATGTCATTGAGGTGGGGAGCTCGTACAAGGCGAAGTTCTTCGCACGTGTACGGATCCTAAGGAAATTGTGTAGATGGAAGTGTTCCCGTACGACACTGTTAAGAAAATGGAAATTTTTAGGCTAGAAAACATGTGCAAAACTTATTACTTATTTTTATTATTATTTTATTATTATTTTATTATTTTTTTATTAAAAAGCATACTATATTTAAAATAACATGGAAATGAAAAACTTGGAAATGAAATGAAACTTGCTGGAAGAAGAAATGAAACTACATAATAACAACTACAAAGAAAAGAGAAGAAAAGAAAAGAACATAATAATCTGGAAAAGAAACTAACCCGGAAATGAAAAAACTTGGAAATGAAAAGAAACTTGCCGGAAATGAAAAAAACTTGCTGGAAGAAGAAATGCAACAGAGAAGAAGAAGAGGAGAAACGAATGCCTTCCCAAGACTTGATTGCCTTCAATGAAGAATCCCCCCCTTGAATGAATGCTCATGGTGCCTATTTATAGGAATGCAAAAGCAGCCATTGCCATAAAAAATTTGTAATGGAAGGTGCACTCTCCAATTAACAAGTCCATGGTGCTCCATTATCAACTTAAGTGCTCCATTATGATCTTTAGTGCCCCATTATGATGCTTTAGTGCTCCATTATGATCCTTAGTGCTCCATTATGATCTTTAGTGCCTTGCCCATCATCACAAACTTGCTCGTGCATTTGAGGGCTGATGCGTTCCAAATTTGAAAAAGAGTCCAACATGAAAGTTGCAGATCTTTCTCTTAGCTTTAATTTGATATATGTCATAAAAATTTTCATCAAGAAACGAGGGAGATATGGCCCATCTATGAAAACTGCTCCAGAGTGTGACGGAAATACATTTGCAAGCAAAATAAATTCACTGGGCAAAATGGGTAGAGAATTAGCTTTTGTGCCCTTCATGAAGTTTGTAGATCTTTCTCTTAGCTTTAATTTGATATATGGCACAAAAATTTTCATCAAGAAACGAGGGAGATATGGCCCATCTATGAAAACTGCTCCAGAGTGTGAAGGAAATACATTTGCAAGCAAAATAAATTCACTGGGAAAAATGGGTGGAGAATTAGCTTTTGTGGCCTTCATGAAGTTTGTAGATCTATTTGATATGGAGCCATAGAAAAAAGAATGGGGTCATTTCAGTATCATATGAGGGAGATATGAATTTTTTCTTAAAGATGTGCAGAGCAGTCATGAAACTGGAGCAAGTCCAGGAAGATTATTAAAACTGTACCAATTGGTAAGGATTCAGCCTTCAAGGTCTTCACAAAAGTCGTAGACAATTTTGTTACGAAAATTTAGAGACCGGGTTTGCGCAAATCAAAGATCGTATGAAGGAGTTATGAATTTTCAAATGAACCATGCGCATAAAAGAGTGCTCAAAGGATGGAACTGTACCAATTAGCCGGACAAAAAGAGGTGTTCACAGATGCCCCTCTTTACTTCTTTTTCACAAAAGAGACACGAAGCTTCTGTGTTTTTGAAGTGAAAAGGAAGTAAAGATATGAACACCGATGTAGGGGGTCAAGTGGGACCTCTTGATCGGTATGGCAACTGATGGTGTGGGCAATCGCGAGTTAGTGTGACCTTTTTCTTAAAAAAAACGAGCATTCTCTACTTCTGTTTCTCTTCTTTTCTCCTCTCTTTTTCTTTGTTTTTTTTTTTTGAACTCTGGATTGACCGGGAAAAATTCTTTCAGTGGGAAGATCGGGATTGACCCCTGGTAGACTAGAAGGTAAAGGGTGCCTGCATAGGTGAACGAAAAGTAAAGGATGCCTTGATAGGCGACTGGAAAATAAAGGATGCCTTGATAGGTGGCTGGAAAGTAAAGGATGCCTTGATAGGCGGCTGGAAAGTAAAGGATGCCTTGATAGGCAGCTGGAAAAGGACGCCTTGACAGGCGACTGGAAAATAAAGGATGCCTTGATAGGCGGCTGGAAAATAAAGGATGCCTTGATAGGCGGCTGGAAAAGGATGCCTTGATAGGCGGCTGGAAAATAAAGGATGCCTTGATAGGCGGCTGGAAAATAAAGGATGCCTTGATAGGCGGCTGGAAAATAAAGGATGCCTTGATAGGCAGCTGGAAAATAAAGGATGCCTTGATAGGCGGCTGGAAAATAAAGGATGGCTTGATAGGCGGCTGGAAAGTAAAGGATGCCTTGATAGGCGGCTGGAAAATAAAGGATGCCTTGATAGGCGGTTGGAAAATAAAGGATGCCTTGATAGGCGGCTGGAAAGTAAAGGATGCCTTGATAGGCGGCTGGAAAGTAAAGGATGCCTTGATAGGCGGCTGGAAAATAAAGGATGCCTTGATAGGCGGCTAGAAAGGAAAGGATGCCTGAATAGGCGACTGGAAAGTAACTGGTGCCTGAATAGACAAATGAAAAGGAAAGGATGCCTGAGTAGGCGGACTGAGAGTAAGAGATGCCTGAATAGGCGGGCTAGAAAGTAACTGGTGCCTGAATAGACAAATGGAAAGGGAAGGATGCCTGAATAGGCGACTGGAAAGTAACTGGTGCCTGAATAGGCGAACTGGAAAGGTAAAGGATGCCTGAATAGGCGAACGGGAAAGGTAGAGGATACTTGAATAGGCGAATGGAAAGGAAAGGATGCCTGAATAGGCGACTGGAAAGTAACTGGTGCCTGAATAGGCGAACTGGAAAGGTAAAGGATGCCTGAATAGGCGAGTGGAAAGTAACTGGTGCCTGAATAGACAAATGAAAAGGAAAGGATGCCTGAATAGGCGACTGGAAAGTAACTGGTGCCTGAATAGGCGAACTGGAAAGGTAAAGGATGCCTGAATAGGCGATTGGAAAGGAAAGGATGCCTGAATAGGCGACTGGAAAGTAACTGGTGCCTGAATAGACAAATGAAAAGGAAAGGATGCCTGAATAGGCGGACTGAGAGTAAAAGATGCCTGAATAGGCGGGCTAGAAAGTAACTGGTGCCTGAATAGACAAATGGAAAGGAAAGGATGCCTGAATAGGCGACTGGAAAGTAACTGGTGCCTGAATAGACAAATGAAAAGGAAAGGATGCCTGAATAGGCGACTGGAAAGGAAAGGATGCCTGAATAGGCGACTGGAAAGTAACTGGTGCCTGAATAGGCGAACTGGAAAGGTAAAGGATGCCTGAATAGGCGACTGGAAAGTAACTGGTGCCTGAATAGACAAATGAAAAGGAAAGGATGCCTGAATAGGCGACTGGAAAGTAACTTGTGGGGTTGACCCTCAGTTGACAGGAAATGCAGAGATTGGGAGAGCTAACAGGACGTCTCGTCCGAATTAACTCACTGGACCTAAAGGCTCAGGGTGATGCCCCAGTTTGACATGACTGAAAGAATTGCTCTTTGACTGAAAGAGCGTGATCCTGGGGTGATGCCCCCCGGTTTGAGATGGTTTGAAGGAATCTTGGGGAAAGGCTAGAATAAAAGAAATCTGGGGAGATGCCCCAGTTTGAAGGTGATTTGAAGGTTGTTGGGGAACTACCCCTTGAATGAACAAAAGGAATCTGGGGAGATGCCCCAGTTTAAGTTGTTTAAGAAATGTATTTCTACTAGAGGAGGATTGATGGTTCAGGGTACTGCCTCTTTAGGTGTAAGAGAATGATCCTGGGGTGATGCCCCAGTTTGAACTATTTGCTTTGAAACCTCAGGGAGCTGCCCCTTGAGCGAGAAGGAAATGATTCTGGGGTGATGCCCCAGTTTGATTTGTCTAGGAAGTGTAATTCCACAGGAGAAGGATTGATGGCTCGAGCATCGCTCCTAGATTGGGAAGGTAAAATTTGGGGTCCGCCTAGTATGTGTAGGTTTACCAAGAAGAACATGCTGGGGCTCTTTGGGGAGAGTTCTTCTTACTTGACTGCTGGAGTGTATCAAGTAGATTCCCCGGAAGGGAGTTTGAAAAGTGTCAGTTTTGGCAGTTGAGGAGAAGACTTCAAGAAGTGCCAACTTTGGTGTTTTGGGGAAGGGCTTTGAGGAGTGCCAACTTTGGCGATTAAGGAGGAGACTTTGAGAGGTGCCAGCTTTGGTGATTTGAGGAAGGAGTTTTGAGAAGTGCCAACTTTGGCGATCAAGGGGAAGACTTGAATGATTCTAGTTTTGGCAGCTGCGGTTCCGTCCGTTACAATAACCTGCAGAAAAAGGGTAAGTAGTGCAAAGATACATTCAAAAACTGGGTAGGTCCTGTGAAACCGCGGCCCTTAGGATAACTCATGGACAGAGGAGAATCAAAGAGGCGATCATAGCTTCGAAGCACGTGCCTGGCTGAGTCTTTGCGATGATTGTCTAAGACGAGGTCGAGTAGTGGGAGCGTCTTGTTCCTCACGACTTTAAACGTTCACCATTCTTTCATTTTATTTTTATAAAAACACAATGTTTTATCAGATCAATGCAATTCATAACACGTATCGAAAAAGGGATAAATTTTATTCATGTAGGTCAAACAGAATACAGAGAATGGACAACAGGGAAAATACAGGGGATGAAGTGAAGCCTCGTAGGACAGGTCAAGGCCAAGGGAAACAGGAAAGGTTCAAAGATCCTCCAGTGAATTCCTGAGACTAGCGAGAATCTTAATCCCACGTCAAAACCTTAAGTACCTCGTTCAACTCTGCCTTTGAGAGGGTAGTTCGACCATGGTCCACATGCCCCCAGTTTACGCGTTTTGCATTGGAAATTTTACTTACTCTGCCGAAATCTTGACCCTAATTTTACCTGAGCCGCCTTTTCAGGTTTTCGACTCACTGGGTTGCTCTAACTTTTGCCTAGGCCGCCCTTTCAGGTTTTCAACCTAGCGAGCTTTTTTCTTGCGTTTTTCTCTTCTTTTTATTTTTGGCTGCATCCTTTACAGTAAAGGGTTGAAACTGATCACACTCCAGCTGAGTCTGCCTAACTTTTTCCAAATTTAGTTTGGATCCTTTGGGGAACTGATGTCATCTCAAATAGGAGACTCTACTCCTATGCCATGTACCCAAGGAAATATTGGTGAGTCTTTTGGCATCAATGAGAGAATTACTCTGAGTCATCATTTTGGCCCTTTTTTTTTCTTTTTTTCTTTTCATTTTTTTTTTGATTTCATTTTTTTGGGTTTTTCATTTTTTTTATTTTTTTTTGTTTGCCACCTTTTTGTTTTTTATGCCCTTGATGACGCAATAACTCAATCTGATAGACTATTTCCTTGGTTTCAATAGCGTACCTTTTGAGGTGTTGATGATGATAAGAATACAAGTTCTTGGTCTAGTGACATTTATCCCCCCAATACAGAAAATGACAGCTTGCTTGATGATCTGGACGTAACCAGCTTTCCCTGCTTGGTAGGTGCATTGGACTTTGAGCTTGGCTCTATTTTTTTATTTTTTTTTATTTTTTTTTGTATTATTTGTTTTTTTTCTTTTTTTTTCTTTTTTTTTTTGGCAAAGTCTTCCTCAGTTGTGTCTATATTTATAGACATAAGCGATTTCCCCCTATTCAACCGTTGAGGTTTCCTTAAGTGACTGGCCTACCACTTGTCCAATTCGGGACTTGCCCATATTGTCATTTCATGCTTCCTGATAGGTTGCCCCCGTGATTCCTTCAATTGTTCTTGACTTAGGGGTATACCCATCTTGATCCTCTTGTTCTAACAATCTTGTAAACTTGGATAGTGGCTCGTAGGTTTCCCTACCTCATTCGTTGGCATAGTCGACTGAGTAATTGAAATCGTGAAGCGGGATTGTGATTTCTCTAGTCTCAAGATGATCATTTTTGGATCTGCAATTTAGTGTATTATGGCAAAATAAAGAAAATAAAGGAAAAGCAAGGCAAAGAGAATGAGTCAAAAGCAAGGATAAAGGGATGAGAATTTTTTGAACTTCGATACGTATTTATTGATTGACTGGTAAAACAATTTTTTTTCGCCCTTATTACAAGAAAAGTCCCAAAGCCTTAGGCATAGCAGAGGGACAAACAAGACACTAAGGCAATGATAAATTAATCTGGTGAACCATTTAAAATTGTGGGGAATTTGACAGCCTTTCAGTCACTGAGCTCTTGGCTCGACGGGCAAGCGATCACCAAATCAACATTGTTATCAAAACTATTTCCAACATCAACCACCACGGCATTAACTTCTGAGCCTCCATGATTAGGCAAGGGATTCTTGACCACGTTAGGGCTTCCTTCTTTAAAATCGATCCATTCGGCCTTGATCAAATCTCTCACTTTATATTTCAGAGCCATGCAATTTTCTGTGGAATGCCCCGGTGCCCCAGCGTGGTAATCACAATGAGCGTTTGGGTCATATCCCCTCGGATAAGGAGGTTGCAATGGCTTCATGGGGCATGAAACCAACAGACCTTCCTGAACAAGGATTGGAAAAAGTTCGGAATATGTCATGGGAATTGGATCGAACTGCACCGGGGTGCGCTCATTGTTGGGATTCCTTGGGTTCTGATTATGGTTGGGTGGTCGAGCTACTTGCTGCGGGTGATGGTATGGCATGGGTTGCGGTATTGGAGCTCTTACTATGGGTGGGCGGAAGTGAGGAGTATGAGCTGTCGGGCCATAAGTAGCTGCGGCCACATAAGGATTGGGAGCTTGAATCATGGTAGGAGCGAATGGTCTCGGCGGAACCGTCTTTTGATTAGAAGAGATGGAATTAGTTTCTCCGTCCCTTCTCCCAGGTGCCGGCTTCCTCGTCATGTTTTCCCCAGATGAGCCCTGAGTGATCTTACCCGTTCGTATTCCACTTTCCACTCTTTCCCCAATAGTCACGATGTCAGAGAAATTGGCTGAAACACTACCAATCATCTTGCCGTAGAAAGGTGATGGGAGTGTGTCGATAAACATTGTGACTATTTCTTTTTCAAACAATGGGGGATCAACTTGCGCCGCTGTCTCTCTCCATCGTTGGGCATACTCCTTAAACGTTTCATTGTCCTTCTTCACCATATTTTGTAAATGAACCCTGTTGGGTGCCATATCCATGTTATACTTGTATTGTCTAAGGAAGGCATCTGCCAGGTCCTTCCAACAACGGATATGGTTCCGATCAAGGTGAGCATACCATGTAAGAGCAGCCCCTGCTAGACTATCTTGGAAGCAGTGGATCAACAGTTGATCGTTAAAAGAGTAAGATGCCATCTTTCGATAGTACATCGTGAGATGGTTCTTTGGACAAGTCATTCCCCGATACTTGTCAAAGTCTGGCATCTTGAATTTGGGTGGGAGAACAACATCTGTGACTAAACATAGCTCCGAAGCATCTATTAGTCCAAAACCTCCGGCGCCTTCCATCATTCTTAAACGCTCTTCTAAGATCTCTATCCTTTCCCTTCGAGGAGCCGCGACCACGCGGGTTGTATCTTGGAGGTTGGTCCCATAAGGGGTTCCGTATCCATACGGATAGCCGAATGACTGGTTGTACGGAGGCAACACATGGGACTGGTTTACTAGGCCTGTATTTGGTGAGGGGCCTTGAGGATGGGCCACAGCATAAGTCGACTGGGTTATCTGGGCTTGTGTATTTTGGGCTTGGGCGTTGTAGGTTGGCTGGGCCATCGGGGCTTGTGTGTTTTGGATTTGGTGGGTTTGTGGGTCATGGACCTGTGTGTTTTGGGTTTGGTGAGCTTGTGGGTCATGGGTTTGCGTGTTTTGGGTTTGGTGGAGTGGTGGCATGTTTGGTTGTGTGGGGTATGAAGCATGAGGATTTACCGCCTGCTGGTTGTGGGCGTCTTGTTGGTTGGCGAGCGGGGGATAGTACCCCGGGGGTAGGCCATAAAGTGTAAAAGGTACTGGGTTGCCGTCTAGACCAACAAATGTATGTTGTGCGTAAGACTGGCCGTAAGGTGGCTGGGTCTCAATGGCAGGGTTAGGTCTCCCGACATGAATGGTGAGAGGGGGTGTCATCGTGTTAGGGAGTTGGGTTCTTGCTGGGTCAGAACCAAGGGGAGGTGGCACAGTGGCAGGCTGCTGTTGGGCATCCTCAACACCTGCAGAGGAGCCTCCTTCGGTAAGTTTCTTTTCTAAGAGTTTAGTTAACTCCGTGACTCGCTCTTTCAGCTGATCGAACTCGGTTCTAAAGTTTCCTTCAACAGCTTCTACCTCAGCCATGAGTTTCTTTTGGAGCCGGGTCTGGTAAGGATGCCTACCCGTGACGTTGGTGTCTTTTTTTTGTTTTTTAAAAGAAGGAAGAAGAAGAAAAAAATGTTAGGCGGAAATAGAAAGAAGGAAAATGTTGTAGGAAACAATCACAGACTTTGGTGAGTATCCTTTGACCATTCCTTAGAACTTATCATTCAAAAGTACTAGGTATGGTAATCATAGAAATTAATATGGGATAATTGTGAAGACAGAAGAAATCTTTCATCCTGAGGCGGGAGCCTCTAGCTCAGACATCTTCTTCGGGCAATTACAGCCCTTATTTCTTAAGTTTAATCCCATGTCAATTTCCATAGATACTCAAAGGGTACACAACCAAAAGAGGATTATCTATTCACCCGAAGAATACTGTGTGTTTCAAAACGAGTCATTATTTCAATAACTCAGTAAATCTGCGGGTGGTAGATAATTCATTTTCTTGGATAAAAGGGGAAAGCAAAAATGACGTAAGGTAAAGTAAAGTTTGCCCTTTTGTGGCCTAGGTCAGGTTTTGCTGAAAGTTTTCTCTAGGCCCTATGGTTTGTCTAAACGTGGCTCTTCACACCAGGTGGCTTATTCTAGACTTCTAGAAGGTCACCAGAGCCAAGATCCTACCCATGACAGGGACACAACAGTGGGGAACCACTAGGTGCGTATATCATGAGAGGTCGAACTCTGGTTGAGGTTCTCACGAACACCGGATAGGAAGTACATCCCATACGATTCCGTTACCAACCTCTCCTAACTTAAGCTTCATTTGGGGCCCGGGTATAGGGCGCCACTCATAGTTGTGTGCAAGTAATTGTGAGTGTAGTGTGTGGAAGGGCAGTCCATACCTTTTACCTTACCCCATTCTGCACAAAGAACAAACACAGAACAAATATACAAAGTCGTCTACCCTAGGGTTCAATAATTACAAGAAAGTAACATGGTCCTCTACCCTAGGGTTCAACAAGCATGCAAACATAGATAATGAAACAAATAAAAAGATACAATTAAAACAAGAACAAACTTCCACAACAATTAACAGAAAACAAAACAAGGGGGAAGAAATCCAAGCTAACAAAGGCTATATAAAAAGAACATGCGCTTTCAATCAAACTGGCCTGACTCTCTTAAGCGTCCCCAGCGGAGTCGCCATCTGTCGCAACCTGGATCGCGACGGCGCGGCGAGAAAGAGAGAAAAGGGGTGGTACAGGGAGTCGCCACCAACGTTTTTATCCATAGGAAAAACATTGGAAAAAACTAGGTTCAGTAAAGCACTGGTTAAAAATTGAAATCCAAGTTCGGGAGTCGGTTACGAGTAGGGAAGGTATTAGCACCCTACATCGCCTGTCAAAAACAGTACCAAGATTGAAAATGCACAACACAAATAGCCTTACAAAAGGTGGTTTATTTCTTCCCTTTATTGTTGTATCCTTTTATTTAAAAACGATGGAATGGAGTGAGAGAATTTGTACAAACATAGAATGTCGAAGCGAGGTTAACGGGACGTTTCATCCGAATTAAACTCGATTTCGACGTGAGACAGAGAGGGGAACAGAATGCTAATAAGGCGTCACGCCTAAATTATACATCCTCGAGTAAAAGGAATAGGAAAGAGATAAATGGGACGTCTTGTCCTAAGTATCTCTTCCCTATGAATCGTGGCGAGGCTTAAGCAAAAACTAGGGGGAAATCAACAAGACGTCACGTCTAAATTGATTTTCACGGAAGTGACCAAAAAAGAACATTTATGAAAGAAACATAAAAGTAAGGAAATAAATCAGCAAAAAAAAAAAGGAAATAAGAAAGATGGGCCCGACAGGAGTTAAAGTCCTGCTCCTACGTATTCTTGAATTATCAAGAAATCAGGGTTACGTAGTTCTGAGTGTTGTTCTTTTAGGAAAAGACTCGGGAGATGATGATGGATGTCATTGAGGTGGGGAGCTCGTACAAGGCGAAGTTCTTCGCACGTGTACGGATCCTAAGGAAATTGTGTAGACGGAAGTGTTCCCGTACGACACTGTTAAGAAAATGGAAATTTTTAGGCTAGAAAACATGTGCAAAACTTATTACTTATTTTTATTATTATTTTATTGTTATTTTATTATTTTTTTATAAAAAAGCATACTATATTTAAAATAACATGGAAATGAAAAACTTGGAAATGAAATAAAACTTGCTGGAAGAAGAAATGAAACTACATAATAACAACTACAAAGAAAAGAGAAGAAAAGAAAAGAACATAATAATCTGGAAAAGAAACTAACCCGGAAATGAAAAAACTTGGAAATGAAAAGAAACTTGCCGGAAATGAAAAAAACTTGCTGGAAGAAGAAATGCAACAGAGAAGAAGAAGAGGAGAAACGAATGCCTTCCCAAGACTTGATTGCCTTCAATGAAGAATCCCCCCCTTGAATGAATGCTCATGGTGCCTATTTATAGGAATGCAAAAGCAGCCATTGCCATAAAAAATTTGTAATGGAAGGTGCACTCTCCAATTAACAAGTCCATGGTGCTCCATTATCAACTTAAGTGCTCCATTATGATCTTTAGTGCCCCATTATGATGCTTTAGTGCTCCATTATGATCCTTAGTGCTCCATTATGATCTTTAGTGCCTTGCCCATCATCACAAACTTGCTCGTGCATTTGAGGGCTGATGCGTTCCAAATTTGAAAAAGAGTCCAACATGAAAGTTGCAGATCTTTCTCTTAGCTTTAATTTGATATATGTCATAAAAATTTTCATCAAGAAACGAGGGAGATATGGCCCATCTATGAAAACTGCTCCAGAGTGTGACGGAAATACATTTGCAAGCAAAATAAATTCACTGGGCAAAATGGGTAGAGAATTAGCTTTTGTGCCCTTCATGAAGTTTGTAGATCTTTCTCTTAGCTTTAATTTGATATATGGCACAAAAATTTTCATCAAGAAACGAGGGAGATATGGCCCATCTATGAAAACTGCTCCAGAGTGTGAAGGAAATACATTTGCAAGCAAAATAAATTCACTGGGAAAAATGGGTGGAGAATTAGCTTTTGTGGCGTTCATGAAGTTTGTAGATCTATTTGATATGGAGCCATAGAAAAAAGAATGGGGTCATTTCAGTATCATATGAGGGAGATATGAATTTTTTCTTAAAGATGTGCAGAGCAGTCATGAAACTGGAGCAAGTCCAGGAAGATTATTAAAACTGTACCAATTGGTAAGGATTCAGCCTTCAAGGTCTTCACAAAAGTCGTAGACAATTTTGTTACAAAAATTTAGAGACCGGGTTTGCGCAAATCAAAGATCGTATGAAGGAGTTATGAATTTTCAAATGAACCATGCGCATAAAAGAGTGCTCAAAGGATGGAACTGTACCAATTGGCCGGACAAAAAGAGGTGTTCACAGTAATGTTCCCAGCTTCCACCATGTTCTCATACACATGCTCTCAGTAAATCCTTTAGACTTTGGATAGTCCTCTCTGACTGTCCATTAGTCTGTGGATGATAGGCAAAGCTTAACTTCAGTCTGGTACCAAGTTCTTTATGCAAACTTCCCCAGAATCGAGAAGTAAATCTAGGATCTCTATCAGATACTATGCTTGACGGTACTCCAAGTAATCTTACTATCTCCTTTATATACACTTGAGCCAATTTCTCAAGTGAATGCTTCATGTTGATCGGAAGAAAATGAGCTGATTTTGTTTATCTATCGACTATCACCCAGATAACATCATTGCCTCTTTGTGTTTTAGGCAAGCCTGACACAAAGTCCATGGCAATGTCATCCCATTTCCATACTGGTATTTCTAGTGGTTGTAATCCGCTAGATGGTTTTTGATGTTCTACTTTACGTTTCTGACATATTAAGCAAGATGAAACATACTCAGCTATCTCCTTTTTCATCCTCTTCCACTAGAAATCCTTTCTTACTGTAGCAAATCACTGTAGCAAATCACTATAGCAGATCGAAGTGAAATGAGGCGGTGGGAAGAATGGAGAACTCTCATGAAGTTACAAGATTTTACTGTAGCATTTTACTGTACCATTTTACTGTAGAAGATTTTTATTTTACTATTTTATTTTATTCTACGTTCCATTTTTGTTTAATTCTGTTTTAAGTCAGACTAAAAATATCCTTGTATTAAATTTCCTATTTTCTAGGATTCATTTCTTATTTTTCTGAGAAGCTTTAATTTTTTTCACTGTTTAATTACCGCTTCAAATTTAATTAAAAATTTGGGCTGTTACAATTTGCCACAATACTCCTTGAGGTATGCCTGGGTTTTTGAGTTTCACTCATGTAAAAATACCCATCAACACTGTGATAAATTCAGGATTATGGATTCCTTTCTATTGTAGAGCGAACATAAGGATTTAGGTTACATTAATGTGTTCTTTTTACATCGGTTATTTTAATAATTAATATAAAAAATATTTTTATACCATTTTTTAATAATAAATATAAAAAATATTTTTTATAATGATTATTTTAGTAATTAATGTAAAATAATATTTTTACACTAATTATTTCAATAACTGATAAAATTTTACACTAATTATTAAAATAACCAGTGCAAAAACAATAAGATAATATAAAGAGGACCCTCATGAATAGGAAAAAATCTGGATCCATGGCAAATTATATAGCTTCTTTTTCTTCTCATATATTTATCATGAAGGCTTAAAGAGACTCTATTGGGCCTTACTAATGTTTACCCAGGATTTTATAATTTCTTTCAAGGAAGCTCTTTAATTGGTATTTTTAGATAATATGTATTTGGCTAATCAGCCCTTTAAGTATTTAGATATCTTTATTAGTCTATAGCTTATCCCTTCGTTGAACCAATCAATCATTGGTAATTTAAGAATGCAAATTCTTCACAATTAGATGAATAATATGAAACCACTTTCTTTGTATTTTAAATTTATATATATAATAAATTTTACGAGTAAATTTTATTTTTTAATTTTATTCATAGTAAAGAAAAAATATGTTGTCTGCTATACACCTTAACTCAAAAGATAGATGATTGTTGGCCTCATAATTTGATATATTACATGAACAAAATTAAATAAATGAAGGCAACTTAAGACCTTTTAAAAATGAAGAACGCGATTACTAGGGATGGCAAAACGGGCCAGGCCCAACGGGCTGGCCCGCCAAGCCCGCCAAATTTGGCGGGGCGGACAAAAATTTTTAGCCCGCCTCCCGCCAAGGCCCGCCCCGCCTGGCCCGCCAATTTGGCGGGCCAAAACCTTGGCGGGGCTGGCCGGCCCGACGGGCCCCCGCCAAAAGAAAAAAAAATATAAATATTACTAATTTATACTTTATTTTATTAAAATATATACTTTGATTTTCTAAAATTAAAAGAAAAGTAACATCTCTTACTATTTATACATTTCTTTTAATAATATTTTCTTTAATTTTTTTAAAAAAATTATTTTTTTAATTTTTTAATCTTAATTTGACATATTTTTTTTAAAAAAATTACAATTTTAACTTTGGCGGGCCGGCCCGCCAGCCCGCCGGGCCCGCCTTAGGCGGGGCGGGCCCTGAATTTTGGCCCGTTTAACTTGGCAGGGCGGGCCAGCCCGGCCCGTTTTTTGGCGGGCTTTGGCGTGGCGGGCCAGCCCGTTTTGCCATCCCTAGCGATTACAAATCAACTAGAGATGACAATGAAATGGGTTTATGTCTATCTAACCCCAACTCCATGAATGTCGTGATAGGTTTCAAAGAGGCAGATTTAGAATTATGCAACCAAACATCATCCTTAATGATCCTTATTAGGTATGTAGATACCCACAAATTATACACTTGTGTGTGTATATATTATGTAATAGCATTAACATACATATAGGCAAACACACATATATAATATGAGCCCGTGCTTTGCACATGTTTTAAACTTTTTAATAAAATAATAATAGTAATAATAATACATAAGTTGGTTATTAGAATCAAATTACTTTTAAAAAAACCTTTATTTGGATTTTATTTATATAATATCAATATTAATATATTTTCTTAGTAATTAATTTGATTTTATTTTAATATTAAGTGATTTGATAATATTAGAATATATAATAATTATGATGTTAAATCTATTTTGGTTATAACTATGTTAATTAATTCTAAATAATTTGTCTTTAATTATGATTATAATTAAATTAATTAATTTTTAAATAATTTATGAATAATTTTATAAATTTATATTTAATTATGATGTTAATTAAAAAAATTTAAATTGATATATGAAATTAATTTATATATTCAACTCAGTGTATTTTACCTAATTTGAGTTTTAATATAAATTAAATTAGGCTTAAATATGTTTTTGATCCCTGTAAAGTAATATTTTAGTTTTAGTCCCTATATTTTCTTTTCTTTTACATCCCTCTTGTGGTTAATATTTTGTTTTAGTATTTACTTTGAATTTCAATTTGTTACTCATATAAGCAATAAACATATTTAAATGCTTATATTCACTTGAGGAATATCTAGTCAGCAAACTTTATAAAATACAACTAAAAAAGCTTTTAAGAAAATCTTAGTTTCTTGAGGATTTTTTATTTATAAAAAAGACATAACATACATAGAAATGTAGGGTTTATAAGATTTTTGAGAAACTAAAAAAAATCATTCTATCACTTCAAGATAATAGCTAATAGACCAAAATTGAAAAAGAAAAATCACCCAAGACATATTTTAATATCCAAATTTGACTGTCTTAAAACCCAATTTCAATTAATTTGTTATCCAAACTTATTACCCACGGAAATTACTTTTTTTAAAGAAGTATTATTTTTGAAAATTTGTTCCCTTTTAGTAAATGGCCTTCAATTAATTTTAGTTGAATTTTAAAACAAATAATTTCAAAAATGGTATTAATGTTTCAAAATTATTTGTTATAAATAAATCTCAACCAATATTTTAAAAAATCAATATTAAGAAAGTATGAATAAAATAATATACTTAATCATTAATACGAAGTCCCTTTATTAATTCTTAAGGTTCATTCCGGTGTTTGAGAAAATCAGAGTAAATTTTTCGTGTTGGAAACTTCTCAAGCAATAAACAATAGGAATACAAGTGTTACATCACTTAAAACCATGTAAAATCCCCCAAATTTAGCTCTTGTACTTTTACTGATGGATGAAAAAAATACCATCATACTCCTTAGTGTGCTTTAGAGTCAGACTTAGAAGGAGGGGTTGAATAAGTCTTAGACCCTTTTGTGGAATTTAAACTTTTAGTGCGTAGGCAATCAGACTTGTAAAAGTAGGCTTTTAAAGAGAATGGAAAGAAAGAATGAACACAAGGAATTTATACTGGTTCACTTTCAACACAAAAATTACGTCATGTCCTTTTCAACTTGAAGGATTTCCACTATTGTAAAATCTCCTTTATAATAACAGCACCAGACTTGTGCCAAAAGTATTCTTGACTCCAGTTGCTCCTGGCTTAAACCCAAATATTCTTTAAACAAGCCATTCCTAACTCAAACCCAAGTATTCTTTCAAAAAGCATCTGCAGGCCACAAACTATTTCCCATTGAAACTAAAAGGCTGGAAACACACCAGACTTTTACATAGCAACAGATTTGTAAGGATAAAGTGTGTAAGGTGTTTCAAAAAACTTAGTATATAAAAAAGATACAAAAAATGAGTTGATACACTAAGTAAGATAGACAAAAGGACCAAGGTCTGCTAGAGACAGAACAACAAAGAAAGCCTTTGTTTAAGAAAACTAAGAAGAGATTGAAAGAGATTTGCTTCAAGATCACAAAGGTTTTCTCTTATATTCTTCTACTTCAAATTTGAATCTCACTATATATAGGCCACTCAAGTTGACCATTTGATAAGCTGGTGGTGAGATATATCCGTTGAAAATCCTTTGAAGGAGTTTTGCTTGTTTAGAAGCACCAAACCTTGAGAAGATGATGAGATGCCAAAAGGTCTGGTATCAAGGAACTTTAAAGCTTGCATGAAAAATAAGTTCCTAGAGATCTTTAGAGCATAAAGATCATTTGTTGGCTTTCTTCTTCTAATAAACACACAGAGCATATAGCTGTTGATCTTCTGTAACTTCCTGACACAAGAGCTGACTGTAATCAACTTTTCTAAAATGCACAATGTAACTACCTTGGTTTCTTTGTGAGTTTTTGTTGTTCCATTATTTTGTCTCTTATCTTCTTTGATGATAAGCACAATTATCCTTGATAGGAGCTTAATTCGAAGCATCATCAAAAAGGATTTAAAACATTGCATGAAGACTACTTGAAGTAACGTTATTGTAGCATGATCTTGTTGTTTAAAAAGTCTGAAGTCTGATTGGTAGTCAAAAGGTCCCCATTTCTTTTGTAACTTGTGTATTTAGAATTTGTTTCCTAAAACACTTAATTTGAATAGGTTAGAACACACATGAGCAAATTTCATTTAATTTACATGCCTTGATATATGTTATTAACAAATCTTAGGGTCTGGTTATATTAATGCAACTTAGGGTCTGGTCAATGATTATTACTAAATTTCTTTTTCAAACCAGACTTGATTTCAACAATATGTACAATCCTTCCAAAGGATTTTTAGCCTAACTTCACAAGCTAATTACCAATCTTCTTCTCGATCTTGGTTCACTACAATATAAAAATTGATGCAAAGTGTAACATCCCCAAATTTATAAAAATAAATAATTAAGAGGGATAAATGGTAAATACTTATATATGAGTTGATACATGTCCCAAAAATTTAGAAATAATTAAATTAGGATTTATTATGGATGTTCATGATTTATAGAGACTAAATGAGATGAAATTATACCCGATTGAAATATGAGTGTCGGATCAAGTATCTCCGATTGAGATGTCGTAGGTCAGGGCTGTTAAGAATATTATTGGGAATCTGAATATATCTTCAGAATAATTTTTAGATTTAGTATTGAGTCCAAACAGAGATCCTATTTATTATAAAACGGAAAACTTTTAATGAAGGGTTAAATTTTAAAACCAAAAACCCCATTCCCCTTCTTATTTTCACGTTGCATTCCTTTTCTTAGGCAAACATATTTGCTTTCTTCTTCTTCCCTATTTCTCCTCTTTATCTTCCTCTCCTCTAAAAACCTAAATGTGGTGTGTCTTCTCCTTCCTCCATTTTTATTTCTACAAGCTTGAAGGAGACATGATGGATAGAAGTTTTCTCCTTACCCTCTTCTCCTATTTTTGCCACTTTCTCCTCTCCCTTTGGTACCCATTGTTGCTTGTTGGTTGAGGTAAGTTTCTCACTATTTTTAATAAGCTTGTGCCCTAGATTTTAGGGTTATGATTGTTGGGTGAGTGTTAAATGCATGTGGTAGTTTGGGAGAGCCATTAATATGAGAAGCCCTAAGGCGAGGTATGATAAATGTTTGGTTTTGTGAGGGCTTTGATGGGTACACAAAAATGGCATGATTAATGGTGGAGGATGATGAGTGATAAGGGTGATTATTGAGTTTTAATGGAACCCTAACTCTAGAAATTAGGGGATAGTGAGTAATGATGCTAAGAGAAATGATTTTAAGTGTAAACCCATGATAAGTTATGTTTAGGTATTGTTAATGATGATGGTTGATGACCATTAATAGTGGTTGTTGGATTTTGATGAAAACCTTTGCCCTAAGAATTTGGGAAATGTAATATATTGTGACTTAGAGGGTTGAATTGAAAGTGAATGGATAATATTTAATGTGAAAGTTGTTGTTTATGATGATGGATAATGATAGTGATGGTAAATCATAGAGGAGGAAACTCAAGAGTAAGTGTTGTTATAAAATGTGTAGAAATAATGAGTGTGAGCACTAAACCATAATGGTGGTGATGGGTTAATGACATATGAAATTATTGATTGATGATGGTTTAAAAAGAACTAAGAGGCTCATGATGAATTTGAGTGGCAAATGGATAGTTTAAGTAATGATGAATGCATTATGAATGAGGAAAGAGATATTGTTGATGTTGGGTAAAGTTGCCTCTTTAAGACTTAGAAAATCTTGGTTTTGGAAAAGGAATTCCCGAAGCCTAACATAAGAGTATAAATAGATGTTTTGACAAGTTTAAGACTTGTTACTAAGCTTGATGATATAGGAGTAATTATTTAGAATTATAATAAAAGCCTTGTGATGGCTTATGATTGAATGAATGCATATATGTTTGATGTGTAGATTGTGTTCCGGATGATGATGTAGCGGAATGTTTGGAACATACAGATCATTATGGTTCTTCTCTCGAGGTAGGAGAGAAGTTTTACATTCCAAATGCATGAGTGGAATAATTAGTGATTTATGTATATTATAGTATTCATGCTTGCCTTGCCATATGTATATTGAAATGATGAGATGAATAGAATTTGATGAATGAAATAAGTGGCAAATTATTGGCTATTGAGAATGATACATTTTGATGATGATGAATGTTTAGTGGTCCCTTTTGATGGACATGATTCAATTGTTGATGGGAATCCATGGATGGATGAATTGTCTAAAATTATGATGTTGTGTTGATGATATTATGCGTGATTGAGATAAGTTATGTGTTGAAAAGAATGGTTAGATATTAAAGCCTGGAATTGTTAGATTTCATGTGTTTTCATGCATAATTAAGGAACTTAGAGTCAAATTGAGTTTTATATGATTTTGATGGCATGTGATAGTTCCAATAACCCATATATGTAGTTTATAACTTGTAGAAATTGGGATGGGCCAATTCCAATGAGAATAGGTCCTTGAGTTACACAAAAATGCCTCAAAATGGGTAAAACACATTTATGCGCATAAGTCACTCATTTTTGAGAATTTTTTAGTGCGGTCGGTGGCCACACGTCACAGATAATGTATATAAGTTAGTGGGCATTGGAATTTGTATGAAAAAGTTAGGGGGTTAGAAGTTCAAAAATATGGCTTTTACTGTATAAAAGGGGTCTGTGCTGTCATGAATCGATTCAAAACAGTGTTTGAATCGATTTAGAACCCCTGGATTCACTGTTCCTTAATTTCACATGCTTGAATCGATTCATATGAAGCCTTGAATCGATTCAAGACTCACTGGATTTACCGTTTCTTAATTTTCCAATGCTTGAATCGATTTATACGGGGTTTGAATCGATTCAAGGCCTTCTGTTTCCACTATTTTGGGTCTAGGCACGCATAAATCGATTCATGAGGGGAGTGAATTGATTCACACCTCTCTATTTGTCAAATTTGAGGCTTTTAGGACGCATGAATCAATTCATGCAAGGGCTGAATCGATTCATGGCCCTGTTATGGCCACTGTTATGCTATTTTTCTAACTACTGTAAACCCCTTGCTATTTTTGGTTCGTCTGGACATCTTAATGACATTTTTGGCCTCTGACTTCTACATTAAAGTTGTAGATAATAATGTTACAGAGGTGTGAAAATTAGTCTTATCTCAATTGGAGTTTTTTAACTCTCATGAGGTGTAAATTACCAGATCCACTGCATTGTAAAACTTAAGTTTAAGAAGGTTTTAAACCCAACTTTTTATGATTGCCAAATTGGGACTAATAGATGATATTTGTAACATGTCCCTCTATTTTTGAGACTAAAAGTGAACCTTTCTCATGTCTCCATATTGAAATTGTGATAGGCTCATTATTGCCCAAAACCCTTTTTTATTATGTAAAAACAAGAGATGGTATTAGGGGTATGTGATTTTGACATGTCTTGGTGGTGTTGATGTTGATCTCATATATTGAGAAAATATGTATATGACTTAAATCATGTTATGTAAACATGAATGTCCTCCACTATTGATGTGATATAATAATTGATGATGAAAAGTAAATGATGTGGTTATATGACACACCTTGTATGATAATGAAATTAATGAGGGGACAATTGAATGGAAATGGGTTGTGTAAATCAATGAATTTGATATGATGTTGATAATGATTAAAAGTGGATGATGCCACACATGCTGAATGATAAATGTTAATGTTGAATAAAAAAGGGGCGTTGTTGTTGAACATGCCCTTGAATGTTATTATTGATAAGTGTGGTGCCATTATGATTAATGCAAGTATTGACTTGTATGTATGAGATACAATGATGATTGCTGAATGTATGTTTTGAAATATCTTGTTGGTTTCCATGTTGGATTAATGCTATGATTGCCATGTATGGATTTATGAAAATGTGAATGTTGTGCCTTGAGGGGCCTTATGATTAATTGTATGCCAATGATAACAAAACTAAATATGTAATATATCCCTAAATGAGAGGGTGAGGAATCCTTGTGAGGTTAAGATTTGATATATGCATTATTGCATTTATGGCATGACATAACATTGATTATGTGGTTACGATCACAGTGAATAGTCTTGCGGGACTATATGAGGGGAGTACCCCATGCGTGGCGGGAAACCAATATGTGAATGAATAAAGGTGGTTGCGATTACCAGTATATTGAGAATGATGAACGTGGTTGCGATCACTAGTACTGACATGATAAAGATCCTGCGGGATTCTATGAGATTGAGTACCCTATGTATGGGGGAATAAGTCTGTGGTTACGATCATATGACAGATTGATATGATAAAGATGGTTGCGATCACCAGTGTATTGAAATGAAATAGGTCTTGCGGGACTATGAAAGGAGTACCCCATGCGTGGCGGGAAACCGATATGAATTGATTGATATGTGGTTGCGATCACAATGAAAAATCCCGCGGGATTCTATGAAAAGGGAGTACCCCATGCGCGGCGGGAAACCAATATGAGATTGATTATGAGTGGTTGCAATCACTTGAGATACCATGTGCGCATAAGTGATTGAAATGGATCCATTGCATATGCATTAAATAGTTGATATATGCATTAGCCATAGGTACATGACATTTGAGATGGAGATGACCAAACAAAGATGAGAACCTCTTGAGAGAGTGTTAATTGATTAAAGATTTAAATGACTTAATGATGATAATTGTGAATGCCCATAATGATGTAGGGCTATGTGAATGTATATGTGCTTGTGCTTGTGCTTGACATGAATTGTGAATAATGAGGCTTGTATGCCAAGATAATATCTTGATGATGGTTTGATGATGAATTGATGATTTATAGCAAAGCACACATATTGGTTGAATGCATGTACACATAATCACAATGTATTTATATTCGTTATTTTGAATGTATAACTCACTCTCCCATGTTGTCTCCCTTTTAGCATTGTGATGCAGGGTTGTCATGGGATGAGAGTGTGCTTTTAAGCTAAAGTTTTTGAGGAAGGTAAATAGTTGTAACAGAAAGCCTTGGCCGGCAACGATCGTTAAATATGATGTAATGAATTAGATTATGAATGATGATATCGATGATGGATGCTTTGTGAATATGTATTGCTTAATATGTGAATGAATAATTATGATAAAATATATATGATAATGATATTTGAATTGATACCCTTTGGTGATGAATGTCTCATGTAGAGACTACTTACAAGTAATGATGTATGATTATGATTTAGGTGCATAGTCGATTATGGCCTAATAGGCTTATGTCATGAAATTGCATGATTGCTTGAGCCTTTTTCCTTATCTTCATATATGGAACTAGGCGGGTGCCCGGTATACATATTCTTTTTCCGTTGTAAACTCAAATTGTTTTGTATACATGTGTGGGCATTTTTATTAGCAATTCAGTTTATAAATTATTAAATCTCATTCTTCGATTTTTTATGGTTCGGGTCTTGATGTAATCGTTATGGTGTTTTGAAATTATTTTAAATGCGAAAAATTTACTCGCATTTTTATTAATTATTATCTTGATTACATCTGGATTCGGGCTCAGAAAATTGGAGTGTACACAAAGGTGGGCATATATATGTTAAATGACAAATACAAAACTAGATTTGCTACAATAGACAAATATCTATCCAATTCAAGTACAATTCAATCCATCATTATCATAATCCTCACATTTCATTCATTTATCAATTCATCATCATAGCATTGTCATTTAACATATATTCATACACATATATCAATTATGGATGTATATCACACAATGTCAAACATCCATGGCTGCCTCGCAACGCTCAATTCATCATTAATAACTGTCCCACAACTTTTAATCTCAGTAATGGCTGCCTCATAACACTAATGCACATGGGTGCGGATTTGATTATAATGATAAAATTAATACTACAGTATATAAAAATTTTCTTAACTTGTTCGATCGTGTTACTGCTACCAAATCGTTTACCTAGTTTGCAACATTTGTCACTCTTAGTGACAACGGTAAATCAACAACGATGTTGTAGGTCAACCTTGAGTCCCACTCAAAGGTGTCCATTGAATCCGAAGAAATCATCATAGGATCTATGCCTATCCAAAGGTCACCCTCCCATCTAGGCTGGCATCACAGACCCCTTGAAGTTCTATGCGCGTGCTTATGCAAATGTTATACACAACCATCCATTATAATCGATTCTCATTATTAATTAAGTTATCCCAAATGTATCAACATCATTAATCATCAAAACAATCATTCAAATAGATGAACGAAGATTCATCCAATTCTATAATCCTTAATCAAATAAACGATAATCACCAAAAGGGAATATATTACCAAGTCAATTATATAAACATCATTCATTAATTTCATTGTTCATATCAATCAAATACTCATCATCAATAAATATAAGTATATCCTCTATCCGTTCATAACTCATACATTTAAAATAGAATCCAAAATTCCAAAGCTCGAAAATATGTTCTGACTCGATTTCGGCAACGATCCTACAATGAACACAACCTGATAGTTTTCTAATTAATTAACCGATAGCTAAACTCGTATATTTTAACTATTTCCTAACTTACTGAAAACCCAAAACATGGTAACTATTAACAATTCGATGAAACAACAAGGGTTCAAAAGCTCTCGACTTACATAATGGTCGCTGACGGGTTCTGCAATCAATTCTGCAAAGCTTCGATGCTGCCCGCTACTAAGAATAGCCCCAAAACTACACCCAAGCACGGATTCGAAAGGAATTAAGGATTAGAATTGAAGAATTAAGCTAATTTCACAAGTGGGTCTTTGCAAGCTTACTTGAAAATGAAGGAACCAAAAAACCCGATGTTGCCTATGAATTCAAATTGACCGTGAAACAACCTGTAACTAAGAAGATGCAAAGAATTGAACTTGAAACCAAAGGCCAAAGGGCCTGATCGATTTCACATATGGGTCATTTGAAACTCACCTTTAAAATGAGAAAATAAAGAAGCCCAAGCTTTTCCAATGTTGCCCGTGTAAGAGAGGGAAGGAAATAAAGCTTGAAATTTGGTCTTGCCTTAATGGAGAAATTAAGAGGATGATGGGAGGAAGTGGTGATGTTGCCGCGGGAGGAAAGGAGGAGATGAAGGAGGAAGTGAATTTACATGAGTCTCCTTCCCCTGTACGCGTGAATGAATGGTGAGGAAGAGTAAAAATTGAATTTTAGTGCTTAAGGGTAATTTGGTAAATTCCACTCCTTCAATAAATTATTAAAATTAATCTGGTTACTTTAAACTACTCAAAACTACCCAAATTAATTTTAAAAATGAACACGTCTTTCTTGAATTAATTTAACAATCCCAATTAATTATTTGATTAATATCACATTAACTAATAATTAAAATTATGATGTTACGTTGTTTCAGTTCGGCGGCATCAGGTATATAACAATTATTGCATATATTTAAAGTATATTATATTAAAATATTATATTATATATTATTGATATAATTTTTAATATATTATAATCTATATTTTAATTTTAGTTAACATGTATGCAAACACATAATGAGAACAAATGTAAGACTTTATGAGAGAAAATGATAAATAATAGATTAATGAAAATTTATTATTTTTAAAATGTGACATAAGCTGACAAAAATAATTGATCATGAATCCAAAGGTATAAAAGGTTCAATATGATTCATCCGGTTTTTTTATTTTTCATCCAAATTCATCTAAAAGATTCAGTGTGATAATCTTTGGATGTTTGGTTATTAAATATCTAGAGTCATCCAAATAATGTTAACATTAGTTAGCCAACATAAAAATAAAATTAAATAAATGAACATAAAAATAATCATTTACAATGTTTCCAAATGACCATCACAAAAATGTGAAATTTAACTATGGAAAAAATACAACATATTCCTTTTCATATACAAAGATCTTGTTTAAATTCACATAAATGTTTTTATTTTTTCTAGCACTACTTTTTCACATGTAACATACGAACTATAAACTTATAATTCAACCTACCAGGTTTAATAATAGACAACATAACTTTGAGCTATTTTTTTTTTGGTTTAAGATGATGGTATAGGATGAATGTAACCTCTCTATCGTCATCTATTCATAATCAGATCCATATATGACATCTTATTTGTTAGAAAAATATGATTCAATAAAATAAAATAAAATAAAATATAGTTCATTAATTATGAAATTGGTGAAAAAAAAAACATGGTAAAGTATAAAATTATAGTATGTTATATCTTAATTATCGTTTTCAAATAAAATATTAATTCACAATTAATGTTGATATATTAATTTGTGAAATCTTTAGATTAAACAATTAGCAAAGGTACGAAACATTACTTCTCCATTTTCTCATTTTTTTTACCAAAAATATCGCTTTTGTAAAGTAACAACTGGCATTGGTCATGTATGTGAAAAATTATTATCCATATTTTTTAATTTCATGATTTTAATCAAATTATCATCTATATGTATTAAAATGCATAACAAAATTTTTTCATAAATATCGAATTGGTGAACAGAATAAAACATGGTAAAGTATGAAAATATAGTCTGTTATATCATAATTATCGTTTTCAAATAAAATATTAATTCACAATTAATCTTGATATCTTAATTTGTGATATCTTTGGATTAAACAATTAGCAAAAATATAAATCATTGCTTCTCCATTTTCTCATTTTCTACCAAAAATTTCGCTTTTGTAAAAATAATTAAGGTGTAACAGCTAGCATTGGTCATATATGAAAAAATTATTATCCATATTTTTAATTTCATAATTTTAATCAAATTATCATTTATATATAATAAAATGCTGAACAAAATAATTTCATAAATAATAAAAACTATCATGTCATATTGTTATTACTTTGTGAATCTTTCGATTAAACTAAAAAAATAAATTATAAAATTATAGTAATTCATTCAATCCGTCTCTAATAATATATATATATATATATATATATATATATATATAGAATTTGTCTAATATTTTCATCTATATTTATTAAAACTATTTTAAATTACTTATTAATTAATTAATATAATATATAGCAAGTCTGTTTGATTTTTTTACAATGTAATAAAAATCAAACAAAATAGTCAAATTAATGATAAGTGATATGTTTTAATAATAATCAATCTTGATATATTAATTTGTAAATATCTGGATTTAAAAAATAAAATAAATTGTAAATTTATAGTTATTCGTTCAATTTGCCTCTATAATTAAAATATTTTCCAAATCTATTTAATATTTTCATTTTTATTCGTTCAAACTTTTTTATATTTCTTAAAATGTCATTAATTAATTACTTAATTAACATAATAAAAGTTAAATTAATAATGATCGGTAGATTTTATGATGGATATGATTACCAATTAATATAAACCTAGTAATTTGATTGAGGAAATAAAAAATATTTAAATTGCTTTGAAAACCAAGACTTTTCAGTTATATATATAATATCAAAATTTTAACTAATATATTAATATATAGACAATTAGATATATTTAATAATTTATTTAATTTTAAAATTTATTTTATTTTAACAATTTTATTTGTTTGTTACTTAACTTTATTTATTTTATTTTAAAAACACCATAATTTTACTGTTGGTTAGGGTTAAACGTGATATTAAAAGAAATTAAGAAATTAAGAGTGATAAATGTGATAATAAAAGGAATCAAACGTGATAAACATGATAATAAGACAACCTTTCTTTCTTGTAAAAGACTAAAAGGAAATAAAGATAAACGTAAACTGTTAGATTTTCTTAAAATTTTCTTAAAATGTCAGGTAAGTATTTCCTTAATGTTGTGACTTTAAAAAAGTTCTAATCCTAAGATTTATATAACATAAATTAGATATCGTTATTTACACAAACGCATGGCGTCCTCCACTTCCAGCAAGTTTGAATCTGATACCGACGACGATGTCGCAGAAGAACAAGTGATACATTTTTCTTATCTTTTACGTTGATTGATATATTTTTGTTCTGTGATATCTTCTGCTTTTGATCGTGATTATACAAATTGAGCTAATGTCGATTTACTTCTCCTTCAATGTTGGTGCAGCTTGAACATTTTGATGATTTCACTATTGCTTCTTCATGGGAAAGGTTTGCGTATTCCGCATTGAATTTTTTTTCTGCTCTTGGCATTCACATATAGTGTCAATTGTGAGAGGAATCGTTGTATGACGATCCTCCTGTTATTTTTTGTTTGTAAATGACTCTTTTTTTTTGTAGGTTTATTTCTGAAATAGAGGCTGTTTGTCGGATTTGGATGGCTGATGATCCAAAGAATTTATTGGTAAGCTTACTTAGTTCCTCTTTGCTTGGACTTTATTGATGTGATTTATTTCCCTCGATTTTTAAAAAATCAAAATATGATTATTTTATCGGAATTATGTTTTACTTGCCTTAGAAATTAAGAGAACAAAATTCCTAATAAAACTTTTCATTTTTTTAGTTATTACCGGAACAGAAATGTCTTTACTCTTTATACTGATAATATATTAAAACTAGGCTTTATTTATTTTTCGGCTTGGTTTTGTTATTAAGAGATGTGAATAATATTGCGAATGCTGTATACTTGCTCTAGCTATGAATATTATTTACTGTTTGTTTCACCTCAGTCCTCAGCCATTTTATATTGTTACAGAAAGAACTCAATTTTTGTACTCTACTGTGGATTTATATATTTTTATTGGATTTTCTACACTTCTAGCACAAGAAGATTTCTTGTTCAAATAATCTTCATATTATCAGGTTGGTCAGGTGATATGTTTGTAATTAACACTTGAAGGAAAGGAAATAATTTCATAGTACTTGGGATTGTGTTTCCTTTCTCTTGTCTTCACTCTTTGGTGTCTAAATAATTTTCACACTGGTGTCAAATTTTACTTTACAAATCCACACGTTTCTGCTACTTTGTTATGCTGTTCCTCAACTTCAATTTGTTTCTGTATGATGCTAAAATTTATTCATTAAATGGTGTTTTTCTATGTACCTTTTTCATTACATTTTTCTTACCCATTTCCCTCTTGGATAGTAAAACAAGGAAAAACATTACAATGCACATTCTTTCTTTCTGGATAAAGAAAAGTGTCAGCAGGGTGTAACAATTCCTTCTTCAATTATGCTTGCTACATTGTCCTTGATGGACAGTTTGTTGTCTTCAAACTTCAAAGTTACATTTCTCCTTTTAAAATTTTTATGCCATTTTCTTTACCTAAATAAACTTCCTCTTTTCTTTGGTTGTAGAAAAAAGGTGCAGTTCTCTTGGGTTGTTCCAAAAATTTATACAAGGTCAAATCAGAAATGACATATGCAATGAAAAGTTACTGCCTGGAGTACTATTTTGAGACCAAGAATAATGGTAAGTAGGAAATCTTTTGGTTGTAATTGTTTAATTGGTTGAGTGTTTGATCATTGGCACAATGGTAAGGCGGCTTGCTGCCTTGTGTCCTGGAGGTCATGGTTCAAATCAAGGAAACAGCCTCAAAGCTTGCGAGGCAAGGCTGTGCACATCTATCCTCCATAGACCCTGCTAGGTGGGAGCCTTGTCCACTGGTTGCCCTAAATGTTTTTAGTTAGTTGAGGGGGTTGAAGAACTTATTGTTTAAACTTTAATCTATCTTGGCTTCTGGGTGACACAGGCAAACTTGCAAACTGGAATTCTGCATTTCATGATCTGCAGTTATGTTTTGGTGTAAAGGAATTTCTGGTATGCCTCCGTGTTTTATCTAGCCTTTTATTGAAAATATAATACTTTCACTAGGTAACACTTCTTCTTGTCTCCCATCACTAGGTGATTGCTCCTCACAGTGTGAACAGTGTGGTTCTTGATGCACCAGAGGCAAGCAAGCTGCTGAGTGCTGTTGCAATTGCTTTGTCAAATTGTTCTAGGTAATGTTTAGTATAATGAGGAAATTTACAATAAATTATGTGCAGGGGCACAATGGCATCTTTATTGCATTTTTTTCTTATTGCAATTATGTACTAAATATGTCTTGTTCAAAGATGTTGCTTCTTACAATGTTAGTTATGTAGTTTATGGACAGCTTTTGTTCCAGTTCATGATCCTTCACGGAAGGCATATATTGGAATTCAGAACATGGGTACTGTATTTACTAGAAGGTTTGAAGCTGATCGGATTGAGAGTCGGGTTCCCATAAAACTCATGCATTTGGAGGGTCTGTATGAGTTGTTTGCATCTAAATTTGTGAGTTCCTGGTCTAAGTTATTTAATTAAATTATTTTTTTTATAGTTTTGTTCAATTTTTAGATGCTGCGATGAATTTTTAATCAGATATACCCTCTTGTGCATTGTTTTACAAATTATTCACTCACTGAGTCTGATACTGATGTAGTTACGGATCTGAAAGTAGTAGTCTTAAATTTGAGTATTGAGGGTTCTAAGTTAGGCTCTGACCTTGATATCATGTCAAGGTCTCATCTCAAAACCAATTGGCAATGGGAGGGGTAGTCTTACATAAACTATACCACATATTATGAAGCACACCATGTAGGATTTTCAACAAGTAGGCTACTAGTTAACCAAACTCCCTTTCCCAGGGGTGGCTCACTGGGGGAAGGGGGTATCTTGGGATGAAATATAATAAATGAATGTATAAAAAATGAAGAAATATTTATCAACCCAAAATTGGCATTTATATCTGGCAATGCTTCAACTTTTTGTAAGTTAATGTTATGATTTTAGAGTAGCATTGGCAAGAAGAAAGAATTGGCAAGCTGTTATGATTATGAGCTTTGTAAAGAAGTTATTCGTTTAATATATTCTCTTTTCCATTTCTATTTTCTGGCCTATGTTGAACGGCCTCTTTGCTTACTTAATCACTTTCTCTCAGTAACTTACGTTAATGTCAGAAGTTTTATGCTAGACTGACTTCTAGTCAGCATGGTCCCTTAAATTTTTCCCTGATGTAATTAATTTCCATTTGATACTGAAGGCCTCCTCCACGTTGGATCTTTCTACTCACCTTTTCAAAGTCCAATTTTCAATGAAGTTAACTTACAGAACACTTCCTGATGGTGACAACAATATCAAAGGCATTGATGCTCAAAATAAAAAATCTGGAGAAAATCTTGCTGGTGAAACCTCCAACGAGACACTATGGGATGTTGATTGTCCTTGGAGTGAGTGGTATTGTGCAGAAGATCCTGTTAAAGGTAAATCCCAGGAACTGGGAACTTGGTAGAATAGTTTCAAGTCATGCATGGACACTTTTTGTTATATACATGTTTTATGACTGAAACACATTTCTCGTTTATTTGTGCCACCCAGCATATAGAATCCAAGATAGTTAAAGATGAAAGCTCCTGTTAATGCACTAGTTGTAGAAGCCCAGGTGTGATGACTGATGAGTTATAATTTGCAATGATGGCAATAGAATACAGGATTTTTGCAAGCATGATGAAAGAATTTTGGATACATTAAGTGCTTTTTACTTCTTCATAAGAGAATAGCATTCCTGACAATGTGCTTAAGCTTTTGTATGCTTTAACTGAAAATTTCACCATTGATACAAGTTTCTTGTGATTCTGCTTGCAAAACCACTGTATCATGTATCAAATTTAAAGCAATTACGATCCAATTGCAAGGTATGAGACTTGAGTCCCACATTGGAAGTATGGGATTCTAGTGTGGGTTTTATAAGGCCTTAAGCTCTTCAATTGCAATATCTACCATTTGTGATGTGATTCTTCCAACGTTCTTATCAAAGACCATCTAATTTGTTCTTTATGGATGTCTATCTCCCCAAGAGGACTTTCTCCCCAACATCTTTTGCTAAAATTGGTATTTTGAAATTTGATTTTGGTTTTTAACTAGTAAAAGCTCACCAAGCTTCATTTCTTTCATGACACTCTTTATTGTGAAATTTGAATGCCACATCTGTTAATCTATGAATAGATTGTATGCAGGTTTTGAACTGGCTGCACTATGGTCCGAGAAGCTGGTTGAAAGTTCTTTGGAAATGGCTGAATGGGAAAATTCTTCTCCTTATGAAGCTGATAAGTGGTTGATATCCGCAAGTTGTTCTCCAAATCTGTAAGATTTTTTAGTGGAATATGGAGAACTAAAATTTTCATGACAAGTAGTGTAATGAGTTCTGCTTATGCTTGTAACATTACTGCCTTGCTATATACTAAGCAATTAATATGATAGCAGATCCCAATTAAGAGGGTGTATATTAGAAAGGGTCAAAGGGCATTAGAGGAGTTAGGTAATACTGTTGACAGGTAGGATTCTGTCAGTTGAGAGGTTCTAATTAAGAGAAAACCATCTAATTTTTCCTTTGAAGTTATGTAGCGCCTTAAAAGTTTTTGTCACTAAATTGGTTCCTCAAACTCAGATTCATTTTGCCACCACATTAGTCCTCCAAAGATTTCACCACTTTAGTCCCTAAAAAATTTTGTCACCAAATTAGTTTTTGAAAGAATCTCTTGGCACCACTTTTTAAATATTTTCTCTCAAATTTAATCAGTCACCAAATTATACTCTTAAAGAGTCTGTTATTTCACCATTTTAATCCTTCACAAGAACCAATATGATGACATTTTAGAGGACTAGTTTGGTGGCAAATTAAATCTTTAAATGATTAACTTGGTGACAAAATCATTAGAGAACTAAAGTAGTGGCAAAATGAATCTTCAAGGGATTCGTTTGGTGATGGAAAGTTTTGAAGGATCAAATGACACATCTAACTTTGGAGGACTAATTGAAGGTTTTCTTTTTTAACTAACTAGGAGAATGAGATAGTTGGTTTGAGTCATTGAAGATTGTGGAGAAAAATTAAAGGGAGAGCCGGGACTTTCAAATTTCCAGGGAGGAGATTTTTGTCTCTGTATAATTGTTCTTTTTTCTGTCTCGGATTTGTAAACATTCAGTTTGATATACAGAATTGCATGATTGAGCGGAAGAATCCAGAAGTTTGTGGTAGTGGCAATACACAGATATCATGTAGTATTGATTTTTCCATTATTATGCAGATCTTAATGAAGTTCATAATTGAGTTTGATCAATATCTTATCCTTCTCAAGGGCCCATTTGTTTAAAGTTTTTTATAAATGACTTAAGACTGTATAATTATAGTAGAAGCTACTTTTTGAAGGTAGTTATAATTGATATATATATATATATATATATATATATATATATATATATATATATATGTTAGAAGAACATTGTAAATATAGCAATATGTAATTATAATTAATTAGGATTGATTGTATATGATTGTATTATGATCTTGTATTTATTACATCCTTATTATAAATATGCTACTCCATTGTGTATTCAAACACACGGAATTTCTCCAATGCCTCTTGGTTTCCTCGTTCTCAACATGGTGTTTAGAGCCTAACGAGAGGCAACCTCGACCCGTGTTTACCTAGTGGGCCCACTACTCATCGGTGATTTTTTTTCAAAACCTGTGTTTCTTCTTCAGGTCTTTCGATCTCCTCTCTACTTTTTGGTCGTGTTTCTCTCTCCGACCATCTTTTTTTTCCTTCATTTTTCCGGTGTCCGCTCCGCTTTTGCCAATTGCTGGCGCTGTTTTCCGACGACTTTCTGGCCGACCACCCCCTGGATCAAGAGCATCTCCACGAGATCGGCCAATCCCCGAAACATCGCCCCCAACGGCCTTGGCTTGCGCCCCCACGCGCCGCATCCCCGTTCCATGATTTTCTCTCTCTTGGCCGTAATGCCACCGGCGTGTGGCGATGCTTGGAGGCTCTAATCAGGCTCTAGTTTGGCGCGTTACACTCGCCTCCTCTTGTAGCTTCAGATTTTGCTATTAGTTGTTTGTTTCAAACACCGTTTGACGCTGTTTGGGTTTGTTTTCTTATGGCTGCTGCTGCCACTGTTACTGTTCTCAATACTTCAAACGTTGAAAAATTTGATGGGATCAACTATGCCACATGGGCTTCCGACGTCAAACTTCGGTTTAAGGGACATGGTTATCTTAATCATCTTACAACTAAAGAAGACTTTATTGCTGCTGCTGACCACACCAAATGGGGCAGTCTAGATGCCTAACTTTGTAGCCTTTTGAAATCTACTCTGTCCCCTACCATAGTAGTCAAATCGCGGTATCGCGGCCGCGATCGCGGCACGTCGTCGCGTCGCGGGCCCTCGCGCTTCACCCTTGTCGCGCGGCCTGTCGCGGGACGTGAAGAATCGTGGCTGACGCAACGCGATCTCGGCGTCGCGTGTCGCGGCAAAATCGCGGGAAAACGCGGCGCGATTGGAGAGTGGCTCGAAACTGCGTCGTTTTGGGCTTCATTAAGGGTAAACTGGTAAGTTTGCTTTTCCCTCTTTTTTTTTTAGGGTTTTCGATCACCCTTCTTCGTCTTCTTCGAGTCTTCTTCTTCTTCTTCTATTTTTCTTCTATTCTTCTTCTTCTTCTGCTATTCTTCTTCATCTTTCACTAAAGACCACCGGCGATCACCCCTCCGTCTCCGGCAAGCTTCCCGCCACTGTTTTTCGTCTTCGGGGAGCACCACAGAACTGGTGTTCTGTCTCCGGCGAGCTCTCTGCCCCCATTTCCTTTTCCGGCGAGCTCCCCCTTTCTTTTTCTCTCTCCAGCAAACAACCCACCCCCATTTCTGTCTCCGGTGAGCAACCTCACCTTTAATTTCCAACAGCTGCAGTCTCCAACAGCTGCTGTTGGCCTCTAAAAAGGTCCGACCACCTCCAACAGCCACCTGCCACCTCCAACAGCCACCTGCAGCAAGCTCCAACAGCCACCTGCAAGCTCCAACAGCACCTGCAAGCTCCAACAGCACCTCCCCACTCCATTAATGGCAACTGTAGGTGGAGATTCAGGCGATACCCCAACCCCTGAATCATGTGTTCAACTCTTCAAATGCACCGGAAACAACCTTGATCCGGGTTGGGAATGGAACTCATTGAAAGACCCTAACAACAAGAAGATGGTGACATGTAATTTTTGTGGGAAGACCACTAAAGGTGGTATTACTAGAGCCAAGGAGCACCAAATGGGTGCAAAGGGGAATGTTGGTAGATGTTTGAAGACCCCTGAAAGTGTGAGAGAGAAGCTGCTGGAACTTGCAGCCAAGAAGGCTGCGGATAAGATGACATTCTTGAATGAAGAGATAGATGAAGAGGAGGAGGAGGAAGAGATTCAAGAGATCCGACCTTTGAAACAAGGAAAACGGATTCCATCCTCTTCAAGTCATGCTTCAACAACGCTGTTGAAGAAATCAAAGAATACAAAAGGGCCAATCGATTTGTGGATGATGAGAGATCCAGAGATAGCTAGAAAAATGGGGAAAAATATGAAACAAACAAACATAAAGGACCATTGTACCAAGGAGGCAAGAGCAAGAGTAATTCAATACATAGAGCGATTTCTAATTAGAAATGGAATTGCTTTTAATGTTGTGCGTACCAAGAGCTTTAAGGACATGTTGGCAGCTGTTGGAGAATATGGTTCTAATCTAAAGCCTCCAAGTTATCATGAGTGTAGGGTTCCTCTTTTGAAGAAGGAGTTAGAGTACACCAAGGGACTCATGCAGGATCATGAGGTTTGGAGGGAAAACACAGGCTGTTCTATCATGTCAGATGGTTGGACTGATAGAAAGGGGAGGACACTCATCAATTTTTTAGTCAATAAGTTATCATGAGTGTAGGGTTCCTCTTTTGAAGAAGGAGTTAGAGTACACCAAGGGACTCATGCAGGATCATGAGGTTTGGAGGGAAAACACAGGCTGTTCTATCATGTCAGATGGTTGGACTGATAGAAAGGGGAGGACACTCATCAATTTTTTAGTCAATACTCCTACTGGATCCATGTTCATCAAAAGCCTTGATGCTTCTTCCTACATGAAGACGGGGGATAAAGTCTTTGAGTTGTTGGACCACTTTGTGGAGGAGATTGGAGAGTCCAAAGTTGTCCAAGTGATAACGGACAATGGAAGCAATTATGTTGCAGCTGGTAATCATTCATATTTATTTTAAATGCTACTTATTATGGTTGATTACTTAAGATTTAATTTAATTTTAATTAAATGACATTGATAATTTAGGTAAGAAGTTGATGGAGAAGAGGAAGCATCTCTTTTGGACGCCATGTGCTGCTCACTGTTTGGATTTAATGTTGGAAGACATTGGAAAACTTCCAAAGATTAAAAGGGCATGTTTAAGGGGAATAAAGCTGGTTGGTTACATCTACAACCATTCTTTCGCTTTGAATTTGTTGAGAAAGTTCACTGGTGGAGCTGAGTTGGTTAGACATGGAGTAACAAGGTTTGCTACAACCTTTTTGACCCTGCAAAGGTTGCATAACCAAAAAACCAACCTTCGAAAGTTGTTTATATCGGATGAATGGACGAAAAGCAAGGGAGCAAAAGATGCCAAGGGGAAGAGAGCCATGGAAACTGTTCTAATGGCTTCATTTTGGGCAGATGTGGTTTTTAGCCTTAAGGCTATGGCACCTATTGTCCAAGTTTTGAGATTAGTAGATAATGAAAAAAAACCCGCAATGGGTTACATATATGAGGCTATGGAAAGGGCTAAGGAAAACATCCAAGTTGCTTTCAAAGGAGATGAAAACAAATATAGAGACATATTTGCCATCATTGATAAACGGTGGGATTGTCAGATGCACCATCCATTGCATGCTGCGGGGTATTATCTTAACCCTGCATTTTTTTTTAAGGATCCTGTTCGTATTGACAATGATAAAGAGGTGAAAGCTGGCCTCTTCAAGACCATTGAGAGGCTCTCCCTCAGCTCTCTTGATGAAGATAAGGCTTGTGAACAATTGGTCGCTTACAAATATTCTCAAGGACTGTTTAGTGGAAGTGGGGCCATAAGACAAAGGAGCACTTTAGCCCCTGGTAAGAGTTTCTATCTTCATTCATTTAATTGTCATCTGTTTTAAATTTGATTTGATAACAATGACAATTGATGTAATTAATTACATTGCAGCTGAATGGTGGAACCATTATGGGACATTTACTCCTGAGTTGATGAGGATTGCTGTTAGAGTTTTATCTTTAACTTGTAGCTCTTCTGGGTGTGAGCGGAACTGGAGCACTTTTGAGCATGTAAGCTTTTAATAGCTTCTTTAGATTATTAGTTTTGTTAGGTGGCAGCAGGCTAACATTTTTTTAAAATGAAACAGATACATTCTAAGAAGAGAAGCCGTCTTGAGCATCAAAGGTTGTGTGACTTGGTTTTCATCAAGTACAACCAAACATTAAAAGAGAGGTTTGAGGCTATGAACATCATTGATCCGATTATCCTAAAGGAAGTTGATGATACGGCCACTAATGAGTGGTTGTTAGGAGAATTAGGTGGTGATGAAGATGGGGGTGAGCAAGAATTTGTGTTTGATGAGGGTGATGGATTGACATGGGGGCAAGTGGCACATACTACCGGTGCTGGACAGCCATTGCATTACACAAGGAGGAAGAATAAGGAAAGTGATGCATCCGGGCCTTCCTCAAGCCAAAGGAAAAAGGGGAAAGGGAAATATGTTATGCGTGAGGAAGAAGAGGAAGAAGACCTTTGTAATGAAGAGACTTCCGAGGAGGAAGAAATATATAGAAGTGATCATGAGAGCTCAAGTGGTGGGGAAGAAGGGTTGGAACTAGGAGATGATGATGATGAAGAAGATGAATATGATTTATAGTTTCCTAGTTCATTTCATAGCTTATGTTTCTTATTTGTTATGTATTTGGTTTTAAATTTAATGCTGCCTTAGTGTCTTGGAATACTTGAACCATTGTTTTTTAATGTTTTAGACCATCTTACTATGTTTCATTTGGATGATATTGGTTTTTAATTATCACTTATGAATTTGGAGTGTGTTTTTAGTTATATATCTTGGGTTTTTTTAAGTGTTATTGTGCATACTTAATACTTATATGTTAGACTGTTTTATCCCGCGATAGTATTAAATTGCGTCCGCGATTTGCGCCGCGACACGCAATCCCTTTTTTTGGGTCGGCCGCGTCGCGCCGCGATTTGGGATTGACTACTATGTCCCCTACTGAAAAACAGAATTTTCGCCCTTACGACACCTGTGAATCTCTTGGGGCGCAAACCAAGATTCTTCATACCAATGACACTTAGCGGTTATATGGGATTTGCGAGACTCTTATGCAACTTCTCACTCCTCAGCAACTTACCGGCCCTATATCTGATTGTTTGGGAAAAGTCAGTAGTGTTCTTCATGATTTGAATGAAGTTCTTCCCTTGGCTGACAATCTAACCACAGATCTTGAGAACCATCGCAAATTCTTTTTGGCATTAGCATTACATGGTCTTCCTCCTGAGTATGAGGTTGTTCGTGGGCAAATTCTTAGCTCTCCTGTGGTCCCTACATTGGATTCCACTTGGTCAACTCTAATTCGAGCCTAGGCCAAGTCTCACACTCCTAGACTGCTCCTTCGTGCTCATTCCTATTGAGGCTAACTCTTCTGCTTTGGTTGCTCAGGACCGCAACCATTCGTCGTTTTGGCAAAAAATCGACCAAAATGTAAGCATTGTAACAAGGTTGGACACATTATTGATCGCTGTTTTACATGGTCGCCCCCCCTAGAATGACGAATGTTGTGCAGGTACCTTCTGAAGTGACTAAGCCACCCATCTCCACCTCTTCATTTGGACCGTAGACTATGCCCACACCTACTTAAGACGATTTTCTCCGATGATTTGAGAAGCGTAAGGTTTCAGGTTCCACGACTTCTGTAGTGCAAACGGGTAATTCTTTTGCTGGTGTTTCTCACTCTCTTAGTCCTTGGGTCCTTGACTCTGGGGTCACCGATCATATTACTGGTAACAAGTCCTTATTCTGTACCCCTCAAGGACTTGGTACTGTTCACCCTCTTCCTTCTAGGTCTGTTGACAATGTTCTTTATGTGTGTGAGTCTCCTTTTAATTTATTATCCATTAGTCGTTTGACTCGCTCTCTTGATTGCATTGTCTCATTTACTAAGAACTCTGTTTTCATCTAGGATCGGAGTTCGGGACGGATGATTGGCACCGGATGTGAGTCACATGGGCTTTATCAACTTCAACCTTTTGTACACATTGGGTCAGCGGTGGATTCCAATCTCCTCCATTCTTGGTTGGGTCATCCAAATCTTCACAAATTGCAAATAATGGTGCCCACACTTTCCAAGTTGTCTACATTATCTTGTGAGTCGTGTCAACTAGGTAAACATAGTCATATTTCTTTTAATAATCGAGTCTCAGGTTGAGCTACGTCTCCCTTTAGCATAGTCCATTCTAATATTTGGGCTCTGTGTCGTACTGTATCTAATTTAGGATATCAATATTTTGTCTCCTTTATTGATGATTACTCTAGGTGTACCTTGTTATTTTTAATGAATAATCGTTCTGAGTTATTTTTCATCTTTCAAAATTTTTACAATGAAACTAAAACCCAATTTGGAGTTCCTATACGTACCTTGTGTAGTGATAATGCCCGTGAATATTTATCTAATCCATTTCAATCATTTATGGCTTCTCATGGGATTTTACATCAAACATCTTGTGCTGATACTCCTCAACAGAATGGATTGCAGAAAGGAAAAATCGACATCTTGTCAAAACAATTCGAACAATTCTTTTACATGGTAATGTTCCTCATCGGTTTTAGGGGAATATTGTTCTTTCTTACAACTTGTTATTTAATTAATTGCATGCCCTCCTTTGTTCTTGGTAATCAGGTATCCCACTCCATCCTGTTTCCTCATCAGTCTTTATATTCTTTACCACCTCGTGTTTTTGGTTCTACTTGTTTTGTCCACAACCTTGACACGGGCACTGATAAACTCTTCGCCCAGGCTAATAAATGTGTGTTTTTTGGTTATACAAGGTCTCAAAAAGGTTATAAATGTTACTCTCCTAGTCTTCATCATTACTTTGTTTCCGCCGATGTTACCTTTTTTGAGTCTAGTCCATATTTTATAAATCCCACTGTGGACAAGTTTGTGTCTAGTCCTGTTTCTGTTTCTTCCATGCAGGTTATATATCAGTCTCCTGTGGTCACAGATATCCCAACCGATCCACCTTGTCCTTTTTAGGTATATCATCGTCGGCCCCATCCTACTTTGGAGGTTCCACCTGATGATGCCCCATCTGACTTACCTTTGTAGTCATCTCCTCCGTCTCCGTCTCCCTATAGTTGTTTTCCTATTGCTATCTGCAAAGGTATTTGTTCCACTCGTAATCCCTCTCCTCATTATGTTGCTTTGTGATATCATTGTTTGTCTCTTTCCCGTTATATTGGTGTGTCTTCTTTGTCTTCTGTTGCCATTCCTAAAAATGCAGGTGAAGCTTTGTCTTATCCTGGATGGCGACAAGCCATGATTGGGGAAATGAGTGCACTATGAAGCAGTGGAACTTGGGATCTTGTTCCACTTCCCTCTGGTAAGACAGTAGTTGGATGTAGGTGGGTCTACACAGTCAAAATTGACCTAGATGGTTCTGTTGATTGATTGAAGGCTTGCTTGGTGGCCAAAGGCTATACTCAAATTTTTGGCCTTGATTATGGTGATAATTTCTCCCCATTGGCTAAGATGGCCTTTGTACGCCTATTTCTCTCCATCGCTGCCATCCGTCATTGGCCACTTTTCCAGCGAGATATCAAGAATGCCTTCCTGTATGGTGATTTGACAAAAGAAGTATATATGGAGCAACCACCTGGTTTTGTTGCTCAGGGGAAGTGTTCAGGATTAGTTTGTCAACATCGGAAGTCCCTTTATGGTCTTAAACAATCCCCCAAGAGCATGGCTTGGAAGATTCAACACTGTGGTAAAAGAATTTGGCATGGCTCGGAGTGAGGCGGATCATTCTGTTTTATATATCACCATTCTACCTCTGGGTGTGTTTACTTAGTTATGTATGTTGACGATATTGTCATCATGGGTAGTGATCACACTGGCATTACTCTTTCAAAACAACATTTGCATCATCACTTCCAAATAAAAGATCTTGGGAGGCTTCGCTACTTCTTGGGATAGAGGTGACACAATCCAGATTAGGCATTGTGATTTCTCAAAGAAAGTATGCGATGGATATTTTGGAGGAGACCGGCTTGATGGAGACCAAACAGGTAGATACTCCTATAGATCCCAACACTAAGCTTATGCCGAAACAAGGGGAGCCTCTCTCAAATCCAGAGAGATATAGGAGACTAGTTGGAAAGCTAAATTACCTTACTGTCACACGTCCTCACATTTACTTTGCGGTCAGTGTGGTAAGTCAATTTCTCAACTCCCCTTGTGAAGGTCACTGGGATGCGATCATCCGCATCTTAAAATATATCAAAAGGGCACCGGGTAAAGGGCTCTTGTATGAAGACAAGGGTCATGCTCGAATAATTGGATACTCAGAGGCTGACTGGGCAGGATCTCCTATTGATAGAAGGTCTACAACGGGTTATTGTGTATTCCTTGAGGATAACTTAGTTTCTTGGAAAAGTAAGAAGCAGGATGTTGTAGCTCGGTCAACTGCAGAAACGGAGTACCGAGCCATGACTTTAGCTACATGTGAGCTCATATGGCTCAAACAGTTGCTTGAAGAACTAAAATTTGAGGAAACAACACCGATGTCACTCATTTGTGATAATCAAACAGTATTGCACATTTCTTCTAATCCAGTGTTTCATGAGAGGACTAAACACATTGAAGTAGATTGCAATTTCATCAGAGATAAGATTGTATGAGGGGACATTGTTACGAAATTTGTAAATTTCAATGATCAATTGGCAAATGTTCTCACGAAGTCTCTTAGGGGTCCTCGTATTAAATACATATGTGACAAGCTTGGTGCATATGATTTATATGCTCCAGCTTGAGGGGGAGTGTTAGAATATTGTCAATATAGCAAAATGTAATTAGAATTAATTAGGATTGATTGTATTATGATCTTGTATTTATGACATCCTTATTATAAATATGCTACTCCGTTGTGTATTCAAACACATGGAATTCATCCAATGCCTCTCGATTTCCTCGTTCTTAACAATATATATAATGCTAACCAGTGTCCTAATGACATTGGTTAAGAAAGTCAAAGTAGAAAATTTTCATTTAAAATCATCATTAAAACTCAGCCACCTTGATTTCTAAGCAATTCCCACACAATTTCCAATAAAAACTTCTACTTTTACTTCCTTAGATCGTCTCAACCCTTAGATCATGTAAATGGTTGAGATTAAAATTCCCATTAAAAAAATTCATGTGATCTTCCCCACCTAAATACGCTTCCAACTAAAATCCCTAATTCTTATTATTGTGGTCTAATGGTAGCACCAAAATTTCACATCATCCTTGCCTCCTGATCTTCATCCCTCTAAACACGATTCCCCATAACTTATTAGTAAACCCAATTACCAGTAATTGACTAATCTCACAAGCCTGTCTATTCTACTATCTTTTATGTTTTTGTTTGTTTCTAAGAACATCACAAGGTTATCAAACATTAAACTTTACTCATGCCAATTAATCTGGTGTTGCTGATTGCTCACAAATGTTAGACCTTGCATGTTATCACTGCATACATAATTATAATCTCAAGCATTTATTATGAATTAATGATAGGGTTGAGATAAGTCTCTCATTCTCTTATAAAAATCCCTCCTCTATATGGCCTCTTTATACATGTATACGTGTGTGTGTGTATATATATATAGAGACTAATCAACATAACTAGAAATCTGATTTTTTAGAAGTTTAAACAAACACGCTAGAAATCTTTTAAGTGGTTTATTTTTTCAAAATAAAAGTGATTTTTATATTAAAAGCCGAAACAAATGAGCTTTAAATCTTTAATTAGATTTTGGAAATTAAATTTTTATTGATTATTGGTTTGTTTATGAACATAGACTTGAAGTTTCCAAAGGGATACAATTTGGATTTGCTTCCCAGTTGCGTCTTCTAGTTGATGCTTTGAGATTGCCGTTTGAGGCCCAATTTATGGAAGATTTTGTTCCAGGTTTGAATTTCTTTTTGTGTATTTAATGGTATATCTGACTGTTCTTGTAGGCTTTATGTTTATTAGTTAATAATGCTATTAAATTTTGGTACAGTGGTTCAACGTTTTCCTTCTTCTGGATTGTAGGAGATGAAAACTCAGGTTCTGAGAATTTGAAATCCTCAATTGTTATGCCTCCAGCAGCCGTTAGAGATCAAGTGCTGAAAGAACTGTTTCAAGAAGGCATTTAGTTCTGCTCCCTCCCTCAACATTTTGTCTTCCATTTTATGTGAATGCTTCAGCACATATTTCAGTGATACCTTGCACTGTTGGCAGTTTATAAATTCTGTATTCTATCCAGTTGATGTCAATAGATCTGCCAACATGGCAAGGTACCAATGGCTTGGAAGTGCTGTAAAACTGACCTCTGTTTTGATGTATTATATCTAGAGATGGAAATAGGTTAGGCCTCCTATTGGGGGGCCTACGGGTCAACCTATTTAAAACCTGGTTTAACTCAGCCTAAGGTTTTTCAAAAAGCCTATTTGCTTGAAGAGGTCAAGTTTAGGCTTTTGAAAAAGCTTTTTCAATTGGTCTTTTTATGATTTTATATATAATTTTATAAAATAAATTAATTTATAAATACACATGATATTTTCTATAAATCATAGTTTATAGTATTAAAAAATTTGTCAAAATTACCTTCAATACATAAAATTAAAACTAAGTATATATTTTATGTAGGTTGTTAGCATTTTAGAAGTGTATTGGTTTGTTGAAGATAGGCTCATTGATTTATTTAATATATGTTTGTTGGTCTTTTCATTCTCTCATTAGGCATGTGAAAATCTATGATTGCTTTATGGTCTTCTCATTGGCTTTTATGTAGCTCTCATTACCTGACAGTGCTTAATGGAGAGTGGATATGAAGTAGCTCTCATTAAGCATGTGAAAATCTATGATTACTTCAGTTACTAGGCAGGGTTGATTTTTCTGGTTTGTCTTGAACAATAAAGGACTAAATATTTACTATGAATTGTTAACAAGGACATTTAAGTAGGCAAGAGTGCTTTCTTGGACACTAAAGGATGTGTCAAATAACATAGGGAACATTCACAAAAAATTGATGTATGGATAGGTAAATGTTGTATGCCGATTATTAGAATTTGAATTAATCTTAAAATTGGCTGTTCTATCTATGCTACTTTACTATATTGTTGAATAGGACATAGGTTTCTGTTTGGTTTGTTCTGTCCAAGTCATTACCACATTAACATTTACTAAAGGATTACATAAATACATTATCAAGCAATATACAACTTTTACAAGACTATACCTCTAGGGATGTCAATGCGGGTTACCCGCCTCACCCCGCCCTGTCATCAACCTGCCAAAATACGGGGCGGGGCGAGTTTGGCCCCCTACCGGAGGCGGGTTGAAATTTCTAGCTCGTTCCGTTTTGATGGTGGGGCGAGGCGAGTTAGCCTGCCAACCTTTAAAAAATTACAATTATTTTTAATATTTGAAAAAAAAAGTTTTTAATATGAAGTTGGTTAATGGTTGGTCCGCTTAAAAATATAAATTAATAAAAATCAATTAACTTATTTTTTTAATAAGAAAAAGTTAATTAAATTAAAACAAAAAAGTAATATACAATTAAAATAAAAAATTTGAATATAATTATATTAATAATTCTAACTCAAACATCAATCAAAGTGATATGCTATGAAAAAAATAAATTTTTTTTATAAGATATTATTAAATATTATTATTATTTAAAATAAAATATCATATAACCCGTTGGGCCAACCCGCCCCGCTAAAAACCCGCAAAAATACGGGGTGAGGCGGGCCAATTTTGAACCCACCGTTAGATAAATTTGGTCAACTCGTCCCGCCCCGTTTTAGGCGGGCCCGCCGGGCTCAACCCGCTTTGACATCCCTATATGCATCACGTTCTTGAAAAGAATCCATGCCTTGTTTCACTTGCAAATTGTGAAAAAATAGATTATATTTCTATCTCTTGAACATTTTTTTAGGCTTTTCCTTTTTTATCATTTTAAATTTTTTTTTCTCACATATATAACTTACTGTCTGCATTATAATTTATATCTGATCACTGCATATCCCAAGTATCCTACAAGGCACGCAGGGATACTGTGTTAAAATTCAAAGTAGATTATTTCATTATCAGTAGTCTGTCTACAGGAGTACGGCTCACAGCTTATGGTGGACAAAAGACTTCTCAAGCCATAAAAGGCGCACCTCTTGAATATCTTTTTACACAATTTTGTTTACATTCTCTTTGGTTTGGCAACTGCAATATACATGGTATGTACCCAACTGAGAAGGTTCACTGCTGCATAACCTTGCAGATTAACAATGTTGAACACCTAGGTGGAATTAATTTATGATATATCTTACATGTACTATTTATTTTCAATTGCATGACTTACTTTTGGTTTGTACATTAGCTATTGCTGTCCTATGGATAGAGTTTGTTCGAGAGATTAGGTGGTGTTGGGAAGAGTCACAGCTCATCCCTCGGATGCCAGCAAATGGTTCAATTGACCTTTCTACTTGTTTAATTAACCAGAAACTTCATATGGTAATTTTTGTTTAATAATCTTCAAAGAATCTTTCATGTTATATTCTACAGATCCTTGTTTGCCGTATATATTTTAATGTAAAACTTCATGTTATTTGTTAGTTTTCTGGGACATTCTTAACTTTTTCCTTCAATTTGTAATAATTTTTCTCTTTAATTGTAGTGCATATACTTTTTATTATGATAAATTATATATTTACATCACTGAATGTGTGGACTCTTTTTTATTGACTTGTTTGTTCTTTTCTCTTCATTTAAGCGCAGAAAAATTAGCTGTTGACATTTTTAATTTAAAGCTGAAATATATTTTTGATACTTAACTTCCTTATTTCATACTTCCATCCTGGGGATGAGGCCAAATTGAAGACCTATATTTCTCCTTGATGAAATGTTAAGATTGAAATGACAGAAATGTTTCAGTCATATGATTTGGTTTTTATGATATAGACCTAATAGAAGACATGGTGTTATGCCTAACATGGTGATTCTGTTTTTGGCTTTACTATTCAGCTTGCAATATGCATTGAGAAGAAATGTGAAATGGACGAAGTTTATCAAGATTGTTTTGAAAGTGAAGATCAAATAGACTCTATGACTGAGGTCACATAATTTCTTTCCTCCTTTTGTTGTTCTTTGGTTGAATATTGTGTTACTGTAGCAAGTAGTAACTATTTTTTTTGCTTTTTTAAGAGAAGTTATTTTACATTGTGAACATGAATGGATAATCATTTTAATTGCAGGAGGAAAGTGTGGTTGGGGATGACTCAATCAATATGCAGATATGCAATGGGGATTTTTTTGGGAAAGCTGACAGGTGAACTTAGCAAGAGATAGCCTGCTTGGTTACTTGCATACACATCTAGCTTGATAGCTGCTAACACAGCTACTTTGATTGTTGAGTTTTTCATCTTAAGATAATTTCATGCATATTTTTACTTTTTATAGATTTTAAATTTTTCATTTTGTCAAATATTGATTAAGGACTCTATATGTAATTGTTGAGAGACAGAGAGAAACGAGAGAGCATAAAATGAATTCCGTGTGTTTAGACCGCAATGGAGTTATTAAATTTATAGGGACGTGTACATAATTAAGGATATACATACTGTAATTTAGGCTAATTATATAAATATAGAATTAATCTAACCACAGTTACTATATTTAGATGATTCTAACAGTAATGATGATGATACATGTACTGTGTTATCAAATGAGTTAGTAAATGAAGAGATCAGATAGCTGTACACTTTTGATGGAAACTTTTTGACATTTTCTTTTCTAATGTTTTCACATGAGAATACTTATACTAGTTCTTCTATCCGTTGTGGCTTAAGTTTTCAAAGTTTGACTTTTGTATACTCACAAATAAAGTGTTTTTCTATCACACATCATGTGTAACTTTTTTGTTCATGCTGCAGCTTTCAAACTGCTGGTGACACACATCATTCCGTTAGAACAGTATCTTCAGTTAGTGAAAAGCCTGAAGGTGTTCACCTTTTTAATGATGAAAAACCCTCAGACTGCACCAGCAGAGGTTCAGCTGGTATTGTTGATTCTGTGATGCTTCTCAAGTCATATCAAAGCATGCATGCTCCATACACTCAGGTTTCTCTAACATCCTTGCATCAATTGACATTCTCATTATGTTGTGCTACTTCAAATCTTAATGATCTGATGCTTTGGATCTTGTTCGCTATCCCACAGGAAGCACCACCTATGACAGAAGACATGCTTGTGGAGTGCTGTCAGGCTGTTGAAGCCTTTGGCAATTCATTTGTAAGCTTAAACTGTTATGCTATGCTTATAATAACAATTGACTATAAACACTCTGACCATAAAGACCTGTCATACATTTCAAAAGGGAGGCAATGACTGAAAAGAAGATACATCCATAATGTGAAAATGAGGTGAAGTATAATGATTTGACCTGTGTTGCAATGGAATAGGTTCAGGAATGTAGTTGCTGAGTTGTACAGTACTTGTATTAATTGAACCAGTCTGTTCACACAGATAATTTGGTGTTTGAGAGAAATACGAATTATCTTGATTGTGATACATTTGCCTCATATTGCTAGGGAATAATAGTTTAAGACATAAGTGGTCTGCCTGACATGAGCACAGGTTAATTTTAACAGTAGATAAATACAAGGAAAAAGGGTGGCCCGATGCATGAGGCTCCCACCGATACCACACCATTGCTGATTATTCAAGAAGGCTGAATTGTCATCAGCATAGGAATAGGAACTTGTTAGTTGTGGGTTGATTATGTTATCTTTATCTATTTAGGTTGATTATGTTATCTTTATCCCATTCATTAGGTTTTGTTATCTTTAGGATATTATCTGTTATATTTGGGATATTATAAATATTCCCACATAGGCCTAGGGGAGGATTCAGCTTTTGATTTCAATAAACTATTCTATTACTGGGAGTCTGTCCAATTGATATGGACATTCTAGGTGGGAATAATATTCGTTCAGATTCTGCATCTATTATCTCCAGCTTTCTAATTGCAACTCCTCACTATTTTACATCTCTATTATTGGTGCCTAACATTTGGGAGAGCCTGGGCAGGGTAAATGTACACGTTCACCCCACAAGCAAAGAAGCTATTTCTAAGATTTGAACCCGTGACCTTTAAGTCACAAGACAAAGTTACTGTTGTGTCAAGAATCACCCTCACCAATCACCATAAATAAAGCAATAATTTCAACAATAATTCTATTAAAGTGGATTGCATTGCTATATTCTATTTGACTTTTTCCACCAATTGTAGCATTTTCATGTGGCTGCTTGTATGTTTCTTAACCATTGTTTCCTGTGATGGTTGATATTGTTAATTGTTATGATTAATGTTTTAACTACTTTTGGCAGAAGTGTGCTGTGTGCATACCTTACCATGTCTTAAAAATTGTGTCATACTCTATGTGACATGAAAAGCTAATCAATTCTTCAGACAATTCATATCTCTCAAAGCAGTGTAATAAAAATGTAAACTAAGAGGGATTATGCTCTGGAAGTTCTTTTGCAGAATTTAAAATATTATGTTATCATTAAATTTTTTTATAGAAAAACTATTGTTTCTTTATCAGGTTCCCTTTACTTCCTTACATCTCACTTTTAGTATCAACAGTAGAGGCAGTGCTTGAGCTTGATGATATGAAGACTTCATTAAGAAAACAATATGCATGACACTGAATTATGAGTTATAGAAATAATGTAAGAAGTGAATGAATTCCAATCTCCTTTCTTGAACATTTCACTTTTAGTTGACTCATGCATATTTTGCTTGCCATTCCAGGAGCAAAGAAACACATTGTAGGATTTATAAAGTATATGTCATGCCATTTCATATGCTGCATTGTTATTAACCATTGCCTGTTATTCTTTTGTAGAATTTCTCTGCCAAGCTAGAACGGGTATTAGCTTCAGGTAATAGCAATAGGTGTGCGTAAATTAATATCCATTAGTAGCTAGAGTTAAATGATTTGATGACTTCAATTGTCATGTACCCACTTGCAGCTAGGAATTAAAACACAGGAGTAGGCTAGCCCTATTCCATAATTTATTTTCTTGGTTTATTAAACATGTCATGAATTTCTTTTCCTGGAGAAAATTGTCAAATCTGGAAGCATAGCTAGGATGTGTCAAAAAGAATTTAAATGCACAACAAACTATCAAAGTTGGTCATGACTCTTGATGATGCTTTGACATTTCTGGAAGACTCGATGTACCTTGACCATTGCGAGATTTCCAACTATCTAGTTATTAATCACCAGTATTATATGTTGACCATACCTATTACCTACCAAATTTATGAAAATTAGACATTTATAAATCACATGTTTCATTATTTATTCTATTTTCCATAGCATGTTGTATGTAAATTTAAATAAAATTTAAACTGATGAATTGCAAATTGGCTTTCAAATATTATAAAAGTAAGGCATCAATAAATCTTTTAATCTTGGTGAAAGTCTCATGTGATTTGGCCTCCGGTAAATATCCATGCACCAGATGTTCATTCTTTGGCGTTGGAGAGTGTATTGAGGGGGTGTTCAGTGGACAAAATGTTTTTAAACTCTTGGGAAATATGTTTCCTAGAAATCTTGTTGAATCATAATTATTGGAAATGTTATAATGTGTTTAGTATGCTAAAAGTTTCCTGTGAATGTTATTTAAATATAACTAAAACTTTTCATCTACTTGAGAAACTAAGATTTCCACCTCTTGAGAATATTTTGTTAGGAAACTATGTATTAAGAAACTTTCCTAGGAATCTTAGTTTCCCAATCTTAATTTCCTGGGAATGTAGGATTCTAATTAAGAATCCTGGGAAACAAAAAAAAATCTATCTACCAAATATCCCCTAAAAGTCTCACATTGATTAGAGATATAACAAATTAATAGTGTATAAGGTGTCATCCTATGAGTTAGCTTTTAAGATTGAGTTGAACCTAATATTCAAAATTTAAGAAATCCAAACTATTTTTTCTATTTGAAGATTTCCACAAAAACTTTTTCATGAAATATTTAATATTTTTTTCCTCTTTCTTTTATCCCATTTTGTCATAATTGACTGCAGTGATGGACATGTATTTTAGGAAATATTATTTTCTAGACGGTCAATAAAACATGCCAAGATTGTACAATACAATAATAATGATGATAATATATAATCCTAATCCTAATCATCATGACCATCATAATTAATATGATTTAATATGATAATGATAATGATAATGCAGTCACATGACTTATAATTTGCTTTGATGATATTAGACATGTCAGCATTTAAAGCAGCAAATCCAGATGCTGTTTTTGAAGATTTTATTCGCTGGCATTCACCTGGGGATTGGGTAGAGGATGATCTTGAGATTGAGAAATCAAAAAAGAGTTGGCCTCCGAGAGGGAGGCTTTCAAAGAGAATGACTGAGGACGGGAACACATGGAGAAATATTTGGAACAGTGCACCTGCTCTTCCTGGCTCCAAACAGAAGCCTCTTTTTGATCCAAATAGAGAAGGAGAAAAGGTAAGTACATTTTCAAGAAATTTACTTTATGCTTTCTATTTTTGCTGTTGGGAAATTAATAAATAACCTCGTATTATTGAAGTATGGAAAAGGGAAACACAGTAGGTATATGACATAGTGAGCAAGAGAGGCAAGCTGTAAGGTAACATGCATGGGAGCTTCCTCGTAACTGCCTGGATGGCAGCAAGGTAGTGGGAAGTAAGGTGGTGAGAGTTCACCAAGAAAATACTTGAAAGCAGAGAGGGAGGGAGGGGAATGTTTCAGGGAAGAAGTGGTATTGAGCAGGACTGGCTGTGCCTAAGGCTAGGACTTTTGAGCCTATTCGTTTTTGATTTCTGAGAATTCCAATCATTTCTGGTGCGAGGAGCTTGTTTCCCATTTCTCTACAGTCCAGCTCAGTTCGTATCTGAAATTGAAACCAGAGTTAATTTACTGTACGCTATAGTGTCTTTGTTACAATACTATACCAACTTTGAGTAACATCGTTTTTCCCTTTTGGCTATTCCAACCTCTGAAAATTTTTTGGTATTTTTTTTTTGATCCATTCATCTCTTAGACTTTATCTTGGTGAAGAAGAAAGAAATCATCTTTGTTGAAAGCCCCACATTGACTAGAGATATGACCGATAAAAAGTATATAAAGTGGAGGGTAATCCTCATTCTATGAGCTAGCTTTTAGGATTGAATTAGGCCCAATATCCAAATTTAAAAATATTTTTCTGTGGGTGATATTATTTTGTCCAATTATTTTTAATATCAAAGAGATTAAGGGAATGGTATTAAAATAAGACTAAATGCATGTAAATGAAGCCACATTATATTTGACACTAATCTTTTTCCTACTAGATATTGGTGTGAAAGAAGAAAATCTACTTGTAGAAGTATTGAATTGCTTTAGATTTTAGCTCTCATGAATTCCATATATCTTTTTATCTGTTATAGTTTTTACTTTTATATGGTTAAAATATATTTTGGTCCTATTTGTGACCCATTTTTAATTTAGTCTTTTCATAAAATACGTATTCAATTTAGTTTGTTTTCAATTAATTTGGTCATTTTTATCTGTTTTTATAATACTCTGTTAGATATAGATATAATATCTTAAAAGTGGGAACCAAATTAAAATGACTATCATGAATAGGGACTAAAAATACTGTTTTTTGCTCCCTATATATTACCCTCATTTTCTGTTTGTCCTTGTACTTTATAATAATTCCATACGAGTCTCATGGTGTCATGAAAGCAACAAACACCGAGGATGAATTTACTAGTGATTGCTGTACATATAAGGATTAAATCAAAATTCTTTAGAGATTAAGTTTAAACATAATTTTAAACCTTTATACATAATCCTTAAATTTCTAGGTTCTTCATTATCTGGAAACCTTACAACCGCATCAGTTGCTTGAGCAAATGGTTTGTACTGCCTTCAGAGCAGCAGCTGACACATTAATCCAAACCAATTATGGAGAACTGAAACAAATGGAGACTATGATACAGCGACTGTACCTTACCATGGCACCTGCTTTGAGGCCCTTGCAAGGTATCTATTCTTAGCCTGACTCTTCTCTGGAAAAGAATAATAATTTACTCTGATCCCTTTTGTTGCAGTTAATCGTGTGTCTGCAGATAGCGAGACTATGGAAGACCTAAGACGACTGTGCGTTGTTTTCGAACATGTAGAGAAATTACTGACTCTTGCAGCTTCTCTTCACCGCAAGTTCTTACGCACACCACGCCTTGCCAGAGAAATTTTCACTGATTTCTACAACCTTTATATTCCAAGAATGGGAATAGGCTTGATAGAAGATGCTGTTAAAAAGGTGAATTGTCTCTATGCCTTGTTCATTTGGGAAGTATAATGCAGAAAATATTCCTTTGCATGGGCTAAATTGTATTGCTATATCCTTTATACTTAGAAGTTTGACAAGAAACAAGAAGTTTGGAATCAGGAGAGAGAAATGGTGTCAAGTATGTTTGTTCAACCCACTGCAAACCATTCTCGGAGAAAGGTTTTGAGTATGGGCAATCTTCTCAATGGTCATGAACCAATCCTGAGGGAGATTATTTTTTCACTGCATGATGGAGTGAATGGTAATGGCCATGCAACTTATAATACTGCCAGTGTTTCTCAACAAAACCTTGAAACTTACCGAATGTATATATGTGGAACATCGAATGACCTCAGGGTAGCACTTTCTGTTGTCTCGTGTGATTAATTAATTTTATGATGTATATTGGTTAAAGACTGAGTTGTGTGTTTACTAGGAAGCAATGCCATAGACTCATAGTTAAGTGTTTTATCTGGTCTGCACCAGAAGCAAACAAAACTCAAAATCTAAAATCAGTTACATTATCTTTTTTAAAATAAGGAATCAAATGTAATAATTAATTTGGTCCATTTTAATATTTTATACTCCCTATGTGTTTAGCAACTATGTTTTGTCTCTCTTTTATTCTTACTCCTTTCAGCCCTTTCTACAAGATTGTTTTTTATTGTGTGATGATTTTATTCGTAAGACCCATAACAAAAATATTTATTATATTATTTTTTTGCATGTCTATTATAATCAATGAATTTCCTAACACTTATATTAATATTATATAACTAGAGTGTGACTTTAAATAAAGTAACCTTAATAGTAATTTGAAAGATTAATAGTACTACTTTTCATACTTGTGAAATATAGGTCAAATATTCTTATGAAAAACACTAAATGGAGTATTTTATAAGGTTAAAATACCTTTTTAGCCCTTTAAAAGTCTAGGGTATAGGAAAAAAGCCCCTATGAAATTTGACCTAGGATTTTGACTCTTATAAAAATTTAGGTTATGTGAAATCAAGGAAGGCTGACTTTTTGCTGAGGTGGCTAATGCATGGCCTACTTCAATAGTGAAACGTGGAGGCTGACGTGGCTAAAATTAACTAAACAGGTGTTTAAATATTTAAGTAAGTTATTATTCATGTTAATTATAAGGGTTTTACTTGGGTACCCTCTTTAAATTGAGGGTTTCAATACCCCTAGCCACATGTCATGCCATGTGTGAAAATTGTGTGTAATTTAAGTAACTAGAATTGATACCCTTAGCCACGTGTCATGCCACATGTCGAAATAAATGGTACGTATTAAAATATTTAAAATGCCAAAGTTTGATAGTGCTAAGACTTGATCCCACAACACATGGGAAAGAAACAAGTAGTCTTACCACTAAGCTACTTAACACATTTAAAAATTATAATGCAACTATATAGTTATATTATATTTGTAGAATGAATATCTGTTAATAAAATTTATTAACAAAATAAACATTTTTGTTTTTTTTATTTAGTATAACAATTAAAATTAAAATTAATGAACGAAAAAATGGAGGAATATTTATTTTGCAAATAAAATTTATTAAGAGATATACATTTTACGAATATAATATAACAATATATGGTTATATTATATATCTTAAATGTAACCTAGTGGCGAGCCTACTCTTCCATCTCCTGCTCAAATCGAACGCTACAAATACTATTTTAGAATCCAAACAAAAATGATGACTTGGAAAAGTATATGACATAGATTGAGTTGACACATGGCTAGAGACTAATACATGTGGCATAAATTCAATTGACACATGACTAGGGGCTAGGAGCATTAGAGCCCTCAATTAATGCGCTTAGCAACCGGTCAAACTAGTCAGTCGTAAATAGTCAACATTTTAAAATATTTATATTTCAAAATTTAAGTGTAACAAGGTTTGATCCCCTAACGTATATATAAGAGATGGAAGATGAGCCTTAGCAAATTAAAGGCATATATCATTAGTTTTTTTAGGAATAGATGCCTATAGTCATGTGTGTGAAGCAACTGGAATGGATGCCTCTAGCCATGTGTTAACTAAATTTATACCACATATATTATTCTCTAGCTACATGTCAACTCTGTCTGTGTAACATATTTTTTAAAATCATCATTTTTATTTAGATTCTAAGATAACATTTGAATTGTTTGATTTGAGTAGGAGATGGAAGAAAAGCCTCACCACTAGGTTACATTTAAGAGATATAATATAACCATATATTGTTATATTATATTTGTAGAATGTATATATATTAATAATATTTATTTGCAAAATAAATATTTCCGCCCTTTTTTTTTGTTCATTAATTTTACTTTTTATACAAAATGAAAAAAAGACAAAAATGTTTATTTCATAGATAGATTTTATTAACGGATATACATTCTACATATATAATATAACTATATATAGTTGCATCATATTTTTTAAATGTGTCAGATAGTTTAGTGGTAAGGTTCTTATTTTCTCTCCAATGTATTGCAAGATCAAGCCTTGTTATATTTAAATTTTAGCATATAAAATATTTTAATGCATTGACTATTTATGAGTGATCGATTACTAGACACAATCATGTCCATCCATTCTAGTTGCTTAAATCACACATGATTTCGACATGTGGCATGACACGTGGATAAGAGCATTAATTCTAATTATTTAAATCACACATAATTTTCACATGTGGCATGACACATGGCTAAGGGTATTGAAACCCTCAATTTAGAGAGGGTATCTAAGAATTTCTCTAATTATAATTAATAGATTAAATATTTTAAAAAAATTAACTAAACGTGGGCCCTCTCCCTCTTTCTCTCTCTCTGTGAATGGCTCCTCAATTCGTCTTCCCTCGCACACTGTAGGAACTCGAACACGAAGAAGACGAAGACAACCCTCCCAACATCGCTTCCCTTCGTTCCTCCCAACTCAAAGAATTCGTGAAAGGTAAACAAACCTCTCGCTTTCACTCTCAGATTCCCTCACTCTAACTCCAACGCTTCCTCTCACAGGCGTCTCCTTCGATCTCTCCGACAAAGAAATCCTCTGCCTCGAGGAGCAGCAAGTCTTCGACAACGTCTACTCCTTGATTCGCTCCTTCGCCTCTCTCCCTTCCTCCTCCAAATCGAACCTCGTCGAAACTTTCCGCTCCAACCTCGCCGTCCTCCTCCCCAACGTCGACCCCCTCTCCCGTATCTCCGATGAAAAAATAAAAAATGGTTTTTTGCCAAAAAACGCACGTTTTGGACAACTTTGTTCTCCTATTCTACTAACAGTAGAGAACCAATATCATCCTAAAAAAAAATTCAAAGCCCTCCCCTCATTTTTCTCATCACCAACAACAGTATCAACCCAAAAAACCAAACAGCAACACAAAATCAATAAACAACAACCAATAATAAAAAACACAATAGACAGCAAGAGGGAGAGACAGCCGTCAACCCCTCTTCGATCGGCCCCCCAAACTCACGACCGACCGGCTCCCGCACAACAAGGCCGAACCGGCTAGACCAGACCGCCCATTTTCCGGTCGTCCCCTTCACGCGATCGCCCAGCATCGACCAGATCCGTGTCACTGCCAACCGTCACCACTGCGCCCGTCCGAGCTCCTCCGCCAGTCTCTTTCCTCTCTCTCTTCCTCTATTTTATCTCTCCTCCCTCTCTTCTCTTTCTTCCATTTTTTTTCATTCTCTGATGCACTAACTTCATTTCTTAACTTTTGCCAAAAAACCATTTTTTATTTTTTAAAAATATTTAATCCATTAATTATAATTCACATGGCTAATCACCTAATTAAGTATTTAAACACCTGTTTAGCCAGGTCAGCCTCCACATTTTACTATTGAAGTGGGCCATGCATTAGCCACCTCAGCAAAAAGTCAGCCTTTCTTGATTTCACATAACCTAAATTTTTATAAGGATCAAAATCCTAGGTCAAATTTCATAGGGGCTTTTTCCTATACCCTAGACTTTTAAAGGGCTAAAAAGGTATTTTAACCTATTTTATAATGGCAATGAAGAATTAAATATTCCCTTTTTTTTAATGTCTATTTTATATATTTGATTTGTTTTTAAATATCAGGTCAGTAAATTTTGAAGATAACATTTAATGTTTCTTTTTTAATTATATCTTTATATTATTTAATTATTTTTTACTATATCAAAAATATCATTTCTCTTTCTAGAATTAATATTCTGGAAAAAATAAGAGAAAAAACCACACATTGAATGAATTTATTAATCTGTAAAAACATCAAAGTAGATAAATTAAAAAAACTGGAGAGAGTATCTCCAATAATCAATTAACATGACAGAGTAATTAATGTAAGAAGTTAACATCACAGGAAAAGAGAGAAAATAATGGAGGAGAGACAAAGGATATACTACCATAGTTTTTAACTCCAATGAAGGAAAAGTATTTGTCATTTGTTTTTTGCGTACGAGTCAAAGGGATGAGTTATAGTTAGCTGCCATTAAGTACAAGTGGTTGTTACCACCTCCCAAATTCATTACTTTCACTGATCTCCAGCATCTCCCTTACTCCTGATTTCACACAACCCAATTGATTGAGGTTTCACTCCTCCGTTTCCTACATAAACACTTTTCTGAATTGTATAATCTAGAAGATTTTTTTCTATAAAAATAATTTCCTTGATTAATGAAGGTGGTGTCTTATAGTCAAAATTAGTGATGATGTAATAGAGTGACAATTTCACAAATCATAGCCCATTCAAGTAAATGACATGTAATATTTCTTCTCAAAAACACAAAATTAATATATGATCTCAAGAGAAGTTTCAACCTTCACAAACTCTCTAAGTGAGTTACATCAGAAAAAAACAAAGAAGAAAAACATTAATTTTAATTGGAGATGTTAATAACAGTACTCTGAAATGAATACAAAAATTAAGGGGGTAGAGGTAATTGAGCTACGTTTTTCATTGGGCCAAAGTTCAAACAAAAAAGTACTTACAGAAATATTATCACAGTGATTCTATTAAGTAACTTAAGTGGTTAAAAATTATTTAAACTCACTTTGAATGGTAGGGTTCAAACCTCTGCAACCCCTCCTACGAATAAAAAAAGCTAGCAATGTTATCCAAGAAAAAAAGTAGCTGGCGATTAAATTTATTGTGCACGACCAAGTACAAAGTA